>BRZY01000003.1:3755000-5005000 GCA_030159175.1 Glycyrrhiza uralensis | reverse complement strand
CGGCTTGGATGATCTTGACCGGCTGCCTTATTTGAGATGGGGTGTAGGATGTAGCACAATGGGTCTGTACCGAATAAATGACAAACGATGGCCAAGAGTGAAGGTCGGTTTGCATTAATGATAGGTATACGATTTCGCCACATCGCTCTACTTAGTTGAGGAAGAAAAGTCTCCATGGAGCAGTGCACCGGTGTATGACAAGAGATATTGAAGTGACATGCATTATGCTAGAATGCTATGTGTGTGTTTGACTGTGCGTTTACCTTGATGATTTGTCTCTTGTTGATGATTGAATAGCTTAGCTAAAAGATTTGCGAAAGAGTAACTCTATATAAATATATTCTTGGAATGTATTACATAGTATTTTATTTTTCATATGCAACATTTCAGTGGATTTCAACTTGTGAAAAGAAATTCACCCTTGCATATTTTTCTGTATCTGTATGTACGTTACGCGTAGATGAGGCCTCTGGTAGCCCACGTGAGGGAGAGCTTCCGGCCCCTTGAGGCCGAGTCCGAGGGAGGGGGATGGACTTATGATCCCATCTCCCAATGGGCCACTGTGTGTGGACACGTGGTCAGGACTAGAGGAGGGGTGCTGGGCCCCGAAGAGGTTCTGGAGCGCGACATGGTTCTGGACGTTCACATTCCATTCGAGAGGATGCGCAGCTGGCTGGCAGCCGCACCCGAGGCACCTGTGGAGCAGCCGAGGCGAGAGACTCAGGCGGAGGAGAGACCTTTACCCTCACGGGTAACCGGATCCGCTCGGGAGTATCGTCGCATGTTTCGTCGCACGCGCCTCACTCCGAGGAAGAGTACCTTGCCGCGAGAGCGTCTACCGAGGATGGCTCCGTCAGTGGCACCAGCTTCACCACCAGCGATAGGGAGACCGACGCTTTCCGTTCCTTACGTTCCACCGTATGGCCGTTTCGTACGCTGCTCTTCTGACACTTCTGTCGAACCGTCGGGACACGCAGAGAGGGGGAAGAGGAAGGTTCGAGGTGAGCTAGAGCGGGTACTCATTGAGATTTCCGAGGAGGAGGAGGACCCGGAGGAGGATCCCGAGGAGACGGCATCGTCTTAGGTCGTAGTGGTGGGGGGTGTCTAGTGCTAGGTTGTGGGTTGTCTGTTAGCGACCAGCCTAGGTTTGGGATGTACATGTTCAGTGTCGTGTATTTGACACATCTTTTGATTTACAGTTTTCTTAGGTTTAGATTTATCGCTTTATTTTCTTGACGTTATGATGATGTATTTTGGCCACTATGTTGTGGTTTCAAACTATTCTTGCGGGCGCAAGACTTGTGTATTTTGACATGATGATATATATATATATATACATGTATGATGTTTCTTTTCTTCTGAGTTTCAGGATGGCTAAGTGTGATGTGAGAAATCTTTTCGTTTAAGATTTTCTTGTAAAAAAAAAAATTAGCCACCAATTTTGGTAACTTTAATTTATGAAAGTTGTTTTTCCGCATTAAATATTAGTTTTTCACGTGACGTTCCTTGTGGGAAAAAGGGGCGTTACAATGTTCTCTTGTTTGCTAAGGCGAAGCCATCCCAGGCTCGCCTCATTGCTAATGTTTTGCAAGGTTTTTGTGCTCTTTCAGGTTTCAAGGTGAGTGTCAAAAAGTCTCGGGCATTTGCATCCAAAGGGGTGACTAATTCGCGGAAGGAAAAAATCTTAAGTATCACCCAAATCAATTTCACAACAAATTTGGGGAAATACTTAGGATTTAAAATCTTTCAAGGAAGACCCAAAAGAGACGACTATGCTGATGTTATTGCGAAAGTGGAGTCCAAACTGGCCTCCTGGAAGGGTAAGCTCCTAAATAAACCAGGACGCCTCACTCTTGCTAATTAAGTCGGTTCTTGCGGCTACTCCAGCGTATGGTATGCAACTAAATTGGTACCCCCAATATGTCTGTGACCACTTGGACAAGTGCACCAGGAGCTTTATCTGGAAAGGTAGCCTGGATAGGGGTCTACACATGGTTAACTGGACCGAGATCACCAAGCCTATCAAGTGGGGAGGGTTGGGGGTGATAAGAGCAAGACCCCAAAATACGGCTTTACTAGGCAAGCTTGTTTGGGAGGTGTTACATGACAATAACAAGTTGTGGGTCCAACTCATTCGCGAAAAATATATCCGCGAGGGTCACCTCTTCACTGTTTCACATAAGAAGGGGTCCATTATTTGGAATAGCTTGTGTAAAGCGCTATCGGAACTAAAAGAGGGTTTTCAGTTCAAGATTGGTAATGGCTCCTCTAGCATTTGGTTCACCCCGTGGCTTACCCATACGCCACTCAGCCTTCTCGTTCCTTATGTCGACATACATGACATCAATATGTGCATAAGGGATATATGGCATGAGGAATCCTGGCAACCCCAAAGGCTTTACACACAATTGCCTCATGAGGTGGTCAACCTCCTTAATACGTTGAGCCCTTGTGTGGTGGAGGATATTCAAGATGCTTGGGTGTGGAAATATGAGTCTGTAGGACATTTCTCGGTCAAAAGTGCATACCAATGGCTAGCAAACGATGCGGGTCCCATGGATAATATAGCTAGTTGGTCTTGGATATGGAAATCGAAACTTCCTACCAATATACAATTTTTTCTCTGGCAGCTTTGTCACTTGGCCATCCCAACACGTGCTCTCCTTGCTACTAGGGGTGTTCTCTTGAACTCCACTTGTCCAGTTTGTAATAATGAGGAAGAGAGCATCCTTCATTGCCTCTTCCTATGTCCTATCTCCACCCAACTTTGGCAGCTCCTGGGTTTCTCTTACACCCGTCCTCCTGACCCCTCTATGATGAACATGCTTGAGTGGTTGAGGCAGGCGCTTGATGTCTATGGAAACGTGGTCCCTATCACCCTTTGGACCATATGGTGTGCAAGGAATAGAAAGGTTTTTGACAATGAACAACCACATGCCACCCAACTAGCGCATCGTGTTACAACTATGGTTCACGACATCAAAAAAGCCTTTGAGGGGTCGCCCTCCTCTCTCACTTGCACAAGGCTTCCTAGGCAGGTTACATGGCTGGGTTGCAATCAGGATTATGTTGCTTTGAACGTAGATGGGAGCGCCAAGAGCAACCCAGGCCAGGCCGGGTTTGGCGGACTCGTCCGTGATAGTACGGGCAGTTTCCTTATGGGTTTTTATGGAAAGGCAGGTGACACTACCGTGTTGCATGCTGAGATTTTAGCCTTGTTGTTTGGGCTTCGCTGCTGTTGGGACGCTGGATATAGGAAGTTGATTTGCTATTCAGATTCCCAATCGGCGGTGAATTTGGTGAAGGATGGGGTTTCATATCACCACCATTTTGCGAATGAAATTTCTCTCATACATGACTTACTTCTAGAAGATTGGGTCTGCTCCATTGTTCATACTTTACGTGAGGGAAATCATTGCGCTGATTTCATGGCTAAGTTGGGTGCAAGTTCAGTTGAGCGTCTCCATGTGCTACACTCACCTCCTCCGGGTTTGGGCCACTTGCTGCTGGCTTATGCTAGTGGAGTTACCTTCACTAGATTGTAGTGTGTCAGGTTGTTGGTTTTCTTTTTTGTTTTTTTGGTCTTTTTCAAGCCTCTGTTACCAAAAAAATACTCTTTCTCGTCGGTCTTTTGCGGTATTTCTTTCTTACATATAATTCACTTATGTCACTCTAAAAATCATCTCCATTCACATGTTTCTCCCCAACCTCCATTGTCACTCTACAAATTTCAAAATTTTCAATGAATCAATACCGAAGTTAACGTAAACAAAATTATGGACACAAATGAATTAATAAGGTTACTTGATTTTAGTGCATGTGATCATGATACAAATTTCAACTTTTATATTGTTAGGCTCCCTGGGCCTGAATGTGCATAGACATCTTTTAACTAATTGGAATGTTAGCAGATGCACCAGCGTCACAGAAAAAGAAATCTATGTGGCAATATGTTTAAGCATGGAATATTTATAAAACAAAGTATAAAAACTAGATATTTTTGAAACATTAGGGACATATATGAATTATAATAAAAACTTATAGGATTAAATTGAAAATTACTTAAAAGTAAGAGTACTCATTTGACTCACCTTTTGTTGGTAAAAAATGGTGACATAGCCAAAGATGGTCTTACAAACACGAGAGAGACATTAATATTCAATTTTTTGTCAACCATCTCGTTCCAAAATTGAGCAACTAGTCTATGAAGTCCACTTAATCGCAAGTTCATGGTTTATAACTATCATATACTTAAAAATTAGGTAAGAAGCCTCCAACCCAATCATAAAATTGATTTAATTGTTTCTCATTTTTTCAAAAAAAAAAATCAATGCTTCAATTTAATTTAATATGTTGCATGTACCCACAAATCCCATTGAGTATCATAGTTGAAATAAACTCATTAAGGGTTTTTATCTTTTCTTTAAGGTTGTGAATGATTTTAATAAGCAATAACTTATCTTGACACCAACTTTAATTTTGCAAACTCATACTTGTGACTACTAAATTCCATGAAAATTTTAAAATTTAAAGAGAGTGACGTTGGCGGTTGGGGAAGGGGCATATATATGGATAGAAAAGTGATTGTCGTAGAGAGTGACTATGGAAGGGAGGATGAGAGTAGACTAAAAGTAGAGAATGAAATAGAATAAAATGAGTGACTTTTTTTAATTTTGAAAAATATAGGGACACCATAATAATTTTATTTGCAAAAATGGACTTCTTCACATGAAAAGGAAAATAGTAGATAACATTGATATTTTGGTCCCTTAAGTTAAATATTTTATTCAATTTGGTCACTTATAACACATCACCGGCCACGTAATATGTCTACATGTGCAGTTAACAGACATGTCAGCACGTCATTAACGACGTTTGAGTAGAACTAATGAAAGGGCCAACGGTGTTCAACGTTGGAAACATATATGAGACCTTGTTATTAAATTTTTTTTATAAGGGACCAAATTGAAAAAAGAAAATAACTTAAGGGACCAAATGTAAAATTTTGCCTTCTAATTATGTGTTATCTTGTATAATTATAGTTATCTCATGCTTTGTTGTCTAATTATATTTCAATTCATTGATTTTAGATGAAGATGAATGTGATACTTTTGGTAATAAGATAGTAATAGGAGAGTCTAATGTGCGTCAAGATGTTGAAGACACTTTAAGTCCAACGTGAATTGTTTAGATATTTCTTACCCTTTAAAGCATTTTTGTTTTTATTTCATAGGAGTATTTTCATTTTCATTTCTTTCTTTTTTGGTAGAGGCATGTGACAAGATAGAATGATAGGTTACATTATATGTGCAATTATGCTACAAATCAAGAGTCATGTCCAATATTATTGAACTTTTGATAGATCAGGTATTGTATATTTTGTGGATGTCTTGCTAAAGATAGAGAATATATTTTTCTAAATGGTGCATTGCCTATATTTTCTTTTCAATATCTTTTATGGTAAAACTTTATGCATTACATCTTTTGCTCTTGCTAGTTGTTACTTTATCCTAAGGTGTGTAGGAATTACATTTTACTTTATTGTTATTAATAGCATTTCAATTACATGGTTATTTAAATTTGTTCTCTCATTAGTTAAGTATTGGATGTGGTAGGAGGAGTTTTTCTTTGTTGCTTGTGATGCATTACAATAGGGGTGAAGCTTACAATGGTGGACATGTGAACAAATAGATCTCATAGCCATCGATCTTTGTCATTTTAAAATCTAGGGCCCAGAGAAGGGCTACCTGTTCAACAGGTAACAAGAAAGTTTGATAAAAAAATTGCTGATTGGTGTATGAAGCATGTATAAATTAGTAAAGAAGCACAAATTTATTAAAAATTACAAATTTTGCCAAGGAGTCTCTACTTTTCATGGATTGGCCCAGAAGTTTGGTATTTTAAGATTTTGACACATAAATAAAGAAATAACTGAGTATTTTTTAGACTCTAATACTCCTATTTATTATTTTAAATTTATATTTTTTTTCTCTATATCCAATTATTATTACTCCTTCCATTCCTTTTTATCTGTCGTTTTAGGTTATTTCACCATAACCAAAGAATCAATTATTTGGTAAAATTTTTCCTATCATACCCTTATTTAATTAGTCTTTGGGAGTATATGAATCAATTAATGTGTCCCTTCATGCAAATCATTTTTAACCCCTTATTTAATTATCCAATTAGTCTTAGATACATTCACATTTACATGTGTGTATTAGTAATAAATTTATGGTGTTGGAAAGTGAAATAATTTTTGGGAGTAGATGTATCATATTTAACTAGTCTTTGAACTTCTCAATTACCACATTAATCAATTTATGAAAAATGTGTAAACAATTAATAGGGTTAAGGGTATTATTGTCAAAATATAACAATAAACTATTAAAACGACAAATAAAAAGGAACAAAATTTTTCTTAAAAATTGACAAATAAAAAGAAACGGAAGGAGTAATTATTAACTTGGTGGAATACATTGAATATGTATTCATTTTTGAATTAGTGAGAGAGTGTCTTTAATATGAACAGTTGAGAGAGGATCATTGACCACAGGTGGTGTGGTGTGGTCGTATACTGACTCAGGTAGTGTTGTTTCATTGTATACTGTAATACTGTTCTATTCACCGCCTGTTCTATTCAGCGCCACAAGGAGCGTCATCGGGAAGTACTTCATTGAGCACAATTATGCAATTTGGTTCTTGGGTTTGTCGCCTTCATACTGGGGGTGTCAAGTTTTTCGCAGCTGGGAACTTCTCTGGACAATACTCTATACTTTTGCAATAGGGTCTGACGCCTTTGCACCTGAGGTGTGATTTTCTCCACAGGTGTGAACTATTCTTGTTTGTACTTCGCTTTTTCGCACATAAAACTTTACACCGGGCATGGGAACTTTTCCACATGGGATCCTCTGGACTGTACTATGCATTGTAGCATTTGGGTCTGACGCTTTCACACGGGAGATGGGAATGTATCCACAGTTGTGAACTCCTCTGAATCGTACTATGCACTTTTGCATTTGGGTCTGACGCTTACACATCTGGGGTGGGAGTTTCTCCACAGCTGTGAACCAATCTGGCTTTTACTCTGCAGTTTTGCACTTTGGTCTGACGTCCTCACACCAGGGATGAGATTTCTTTCACAATTGTGAATGGTTCTGAGTTTACTTCTTGCGTTTTTGGTTGATTGGGGGACAATTGTCTCCGTTGTTGATTTTCTGGGCGTGCTACAAAGAATAGATAGGGTCTGAGGCGCCAACTTAGCTGGGATATCTTTCACTATAGTGGTGTCTTTGCACGCTAGCTCTTTTATATAATAGTAAGAACTTGATCGAATTTTGTACAAGACAAACTCTTTCTTCATCTTCTAGTAGCTAAATCCGAGCATAAATTGTGCTCTGATCTAGCTGCTTTTTATTTATTAATATTTTTTGCTTATCCAAAAAAAAAATATATGAATATAATAGAGTAATACCACCTCAGTTTGAAAATGATAGTCTACTTTCTATTTTGTATGCAATATTAATTATTTATTTTTCCAAAGTATACCCTCATTTACATTTTAATAATTTATTGTATTGGTTTGTGGAAATTTTTGTATGACAGTGCACTAATTGCCTGGTGCAATTCGATTTATTTATCTTTTTTGGTATATTTTTTTTTTGACACAACATATTTATTCATCTGATGCGTTTAGTTTAATGTTGATGTGGGTAATTTATTAGTTTATTAATTAATTTATTAATTAATGTATGAAAATTTATTAATTAAAGTATGAAAATAAAATACTCTCTGGTTAAATAATAAAGTGATTAAGTTAAAACTTTCGTAGGGATTTGTTAAGTAAATATTACTCCCTCCATTCTTTTTTATCTGTCGGTGTTTAAGAAAAATTTTGTTCCTTTTTATTTGTCGTGTTGATTGTTTAATGTTATATTTTGACAATAATACACTTAACCCTATTAATTGTTTATACATTTTTCATAAATTGATTAATGTAGTAATTTAAAAAAGTTTAAAGATTAATTAAATATGATACATCTACTCCCAAAAATTATTTCCCTTTCCAACACCATAAATTTATTACTAATACACACATGTGAATGTATCTAAGACTAATTAGATAATTAAATAAGGGGTTAAAATTATTTGAATGAAGGGACACATTAATCGATTCATATACTCTCAAAGACTAATTAAATAAGGGTATGATAGAAAATTTTTTACCAATTAATTGATTCTATGGTTATGGTGAAATAACCTAAAACGGCATATAAAAAGAAACGGAGAGAGTAATTAATGATTGTTTTGTGGGCCATACAAATAACATTAGTAATTGTTTTGTGAATCAATACTCAAATAAATAAAAAAAACTGTCAAAACTAGCTATAACCACTTTTTTATGTGTTTGTGCACGTGCACAAATTTATTTGTTTGTCCATTGTAAGCTTCTACAATAGGGTCGCTTTAGGGCGGTCAGGGACAAAATTTGTCCACCAAACCCCAATCGATTGTGGATCGTTGATATAATAATATTTAAAGATAGTGGTCAAGATTTGTAGGGGGTAACCGTTGATGTTGGTTTCATAAAATGTTAGATGTAATTGCAGATAGGGGTCTGTAAAATGCAATAATTAAAAGAAGATATTTGCGAAATTACCCACACAATTATATGAAATTTAAATTATACCCAATCAATTCCCATAATTAAAAAATGATCACGAAGTTAAATTTTTGTCCATTTTTAGAGGGACTAAATTCAAAACTTAAAATTTTTACAGGGACTAAATTCAAAACGTAGATAGACCACATCAGCGTTTCTGCCACGTAGGCATGCTGACTGGGTCATAATGTGCCACTTAGAACTAAAAGGACCAAAAAATAAATAAATTTAAAGGACTAAAATAATTTGATTTTTTTTCAATGGACTAAAATCAAAATTCGAATATTTACAGGGACTGAAAACTTATTCAAGCCTTGTTAACATTTTTTATAGATAAAAAATTTATTATAAGTAATGATATAGAAAATCTGCGTCTCTTAGGATATAGAAAACGTTGGACAAAGTTTTGCAATTTTAGATTTTAATTATGTCTATTTTATATTTTTCAACAAATATTGGTCTTTTCATAATTTCAAAAACATTTGGGCATTTTTTGTAATTATATCAAAATTGATCTTACCTTCTACACCAGGTCAAAATCGATTGGGGTTTGGTGGACAAATTTTGTCCCCGACCACCCTAAAGCGACCCTCTACAATAGGAGTTGTGTAGTGTGTACCGCATCAATCAAGTGCGTGTGTATTGTAAATTTAAGTTTGCTAATGCTGCTCTTGTTTATATAGTGTAAATTCAACGTTAATAGCATACTATGAACTATTACTGCATCTAAATGGCGTTAACTTTTCACCCATGTGGTGTTACTATGAAAAATAAAATAAAAAACATATTGGTAGGTTCTGTGTATTGGAGTGGGCCAACCAACCTATATAATGGGCTGGCCCACAAAGTGAGCTAGACCAATATGTTTAATAAAGAAGTTTTTTTTAAAATTATTTGGCCCATGGGCCAGCCCTGGCCCACAGGGCTTTAGGGGCTTTTTGGCCTTGGGAACTATTACATGTGTGGGTTTTGGCCCTGTGGGCTTTTAGACCTAGCCCACATGGGCCAAGCTGAGTGTGGTGGTCTGGGCCTATTTAAAAGTGGTAGAACCCTGATACTCAGACACCCGGTTTTGAAGTTCCACCCACCCTACACCTTGCCCATGTGACAATTTAATTGAGTCAGCAGAGTCTAATATGAGTTAGCTAGTGCATTTGATCGGGAATATTAGAAACAAAAGCGGGAGCGTTCAAAAACGAAAAACATTTTGTTGGGTCTGCTAAATGTAGAACATGATTGCTTTCTATCTTCTCAACTCAACGAAGAACATTATCGCTTTTTCCTTTCTCAACTCCAACAAATTTTCGCTACTGAATGGTAAACAAAAGCGGGAGCATTCAAAAACGAAGAACACTTCGCTGGGTCTGCTAAACGGAGAACATGATTGCTTTCCATCTTCTCAACTCAGCGAAGAACATCATCGCTTTTCCCTTCTTAACTCAACAAATGTTCGCTACTTAAGGGTCTGTTTGAATGTATTTAACTTTCCAATTGTGTGTAGCACTTGTGATCCAAGTTTGTATACATAGTTGTGATGTAGTTGTATCTAACCACCTATAGAAAACGATTAACCGCATATTTTTTCATTATTAACCAGAAATGCATTTTTAACATTTCTGAGTCAAACTTGTCTGTTCATTTGAACATAGTGGCATTTAACCACGTTTAGAGAATGACTAACCACATATTTCTTTACTATTAACCATAAAAATATCAATAATTGATTTACAACCATACACTCACGTGATAAATAACCTCAGTATGTGTGTCTCAATCCTCTCAAAATTGAAAGTCTTTAGCCCAGAAATGTGTTTTTAGTACTTCTGAGTCAAACTTGTCTGTTCATTTGCACGTAGTGGCATTTAACCACCTTTAAAGGACGATTGACCACATATTTTTCACTATTAACCATGAAATAGTTGTTAAACTTGCAATGCACAATATAATATGTACTTAACCACGCGTAGCTTACAATTAACCACATTTCTAAATAAAATTAACCACATGAATATGTCTATGAAAACTTTTTCATTTCATCACCGGTTGCCTATTTTTGCTTGAACTCTAGGTTTAATGTTCATCATATATCCTTCATAATGTTTAACTTTTATTTGTACAAATGATTAAATGAAGTCCTCATGTGACGTAGTTGAATTTAACCACAGATACAACACAATTAATCACATATTGCTCCACACTTAACCATGAAAATGTCAGTAATTGATTTACAACTATACACTCACATGATGAATAACCTCAATAAATATGTCTGAGTCCTCACAGAAATGTGTCTCTAGCACTTGTGACTCAAATTTGTATTTTTATTGTGACGTAGTTTCATTTAATCACAAATGTAGCACGATTAACCACATATTGATTCACACTTAACCATGAAAATGTCATTTACAACTATACACTCACATGATAAATAACCTTAATAAATATATTTGAGTCGTCTGAAAATTTGAAAGTCTTTAACACAGAAATGTGTTTCTAGCACGTGTGACTCTAAATTGTATTTTTATTGTGACGTAGTTGTATTTAACCACAGATACAGTACGATTAACCACATATTGCTTCCCACTTAACCACAAATATGTAAATGATTCACTTACAAGTATATATTAACATGATAAATAACCTCAATAAATATCCTTAACTGATAGAGCTAGCTAACTGGCACACCCGTGGTTAGTTGTGACTAACTATGTGGTTAGTTCCTCTAAGTCAATGGTTAAATTTAACTACGTGGGAAGGATATGTCAAATCTCAGTCACAAGTGTTAGAGACATGATAGTTATGTGTTGAAGCCTTTCAAATTCAGAAAAAACTGAGACACATTTCACCCTGTTATTTGTCACGTGCTTGCATATTTGTAACCCAATCATTGACACACCCGTGGTTAGTTGTGAATAATTATGTGATTAGTCCATCTTTATCAGTGGTTAAATTTAACTATATGCCAAGGATATGCCAAATTTTACTCACAAGTGTTAAAGACATATTCATGTGTTGAATCTTTTCTAATTCACTGAAAATTCAGACACAATTTCACATTGATACTTGTCATGTGATTGTATAGTTGTAACTCAATCATTAAATAACCCGTGGTTAGTTGTGAATAAATATGTGGTTAGTCCCTCTCTGTCATTGGTTAAATTTAAATACATGTCAATGATATGCCAAATTTGAGTCACATGTGGTTGAGACACATTTATGTGTTGAAACCTTTCTAATTCACTGAAAACTCAGACATAAATTCACCCTGTTACTTGCCATGTGATTGTATAAATGGAAACTCAATCATTGAAGTACCCGTGGTTAGTTGTGAAGAATTATGTTGTTAGTCCCTCTCTATCAATGGTTAAATTTAAATACATGTCAAGGATATGCCAAAGTTGAGTCACAAGTGTTATAGGCACATTTATGCGTTCAAGCCTTTGAAACACACTGAAAACTCGGATACATTTCACCCTGTTACTTGCCATGTGATTTTATAGTTGTAATCTAATCATTGAATAACTTGTGGTTAGTTGTGAAGAAATATGTGATTAGTTCCTCTCTGTCAGTGGTTAAATTTAAATGCGTGTCAAGGATAATGCCAAATTTGAATCACAAGTGTTATAGACACATTTATGCGTTCAAGTCTTTGAAACACACTGAAACTCAGATACATTTCACCCTGTTACTTGCAATGTCAGTGTATAGTTGTAACCCAATCATTGAATAACTTGTGGTTAGTTGTGAAGAAATATATAGTTAGTTCCTCTCTGTCAGTGGTTAAATTTAAATACGTGCCAAGGATATGCCAAAATTGAGGCACCAGTATTAGAAACACATTTATGTGTTGAAACGTTTCAAATATATTGAAAACTCAGTTACATTTCGCTCTGTTACTTGCTATGTGATTGTTTCAATAGAAACCCAATAATTGACAAACCCGTGGTTAGTTATGATTAATTATGTGGTTAGTCCCTCTCTATCAGTGGTTAATAAAAGGTCTCGCGTGGTTATACGTTCCGGATCCTTTGGCTTTGTTCCCACATCTTGTGCTGAACATAAACCTTCTGGGGCTGGTCTCTTGAGAAAACAATATAGAAACCTCCACCGTTGGTTCTAAAAGCACCCCATTGTTCTGTGAATGACTCAACAAAAAGTCTCTGTATAAAAAGTCAGCATCTTTATTCCAAGAGCCAAAGAAGAAAATAATTGGAGCAGTGGAACTGGTTTTATTTTCCTATGCCATTTCCTCTATAAATCCGCGAAAAGGTGCACACATCCTCTCCTGGTCCGCGACTTGTGACAATTCCATGGACCAGAAAAAAATAATGACTCCAAAAATACAATAAAAGGGGAAAGCAAAATGTGAGAGGATAAAAAGAGAAAGAGGGAAGCTTGAGGCTTTGTGGGAGCAGCAGCAGTAGAGATCCTTGAGCTTGAGCTGAGGCAATTTGCTGAGAAGGAAAAGGGAGTTTTCTCTGTTTGTGAAAACAAGTTCTCTGTGTAAGTGAAAGAGAAGAACGAACAAAGCGGGAGTCAAAATTTTAGCTTTGAAAGTCACGATGCTGAGTCACTAAAAATTACCACATAAGCAGGTGTTGGACGGGTGTGGGCCACGTATGGATGTACAAGAAACATTTTCGAAAGAGTCCCGATACTCAGACACCCAATTTTTACCGTCCACCCATCCCACACCTGCTTACATGGCATTTTAATTGAGTCAGCAAAAAAAAATTTAACGAGTCAGCCATCCAAAACATTTAACCGGGAAAATAAAGTGAAGGCGGGACTCTGGAAAGGAAGACGTACTCGCTCTCTGCCTATCTCATTTCTCTGTGGTCGGTGGGTCTTGTCGTCATTGAGATTGGAGTGAAAGCGAAGTCGAAAATAAAGATGTTGCCTTGCTCGCTTTCTCCCTCATTCTTGTTGCCTCTTTGTGGCTTTCTGATGAGCCCTTGTTCTGACTCTGTTGCAGTCTCCAATGGCCCTCTTTGTTTTGTTGTTGTAGTTTTTTTCTCTCCAGTGAGCCCTTGTTCTCCTAATGCCAAGTCTAATGTCTCTGTTGCAGTGAAAAGAAAAAAATGGGTTCTGGTTGTTTTTCCTCTGTCTCATCTAATGTCTTTTGTAAAATGTTAATAACTATTAGATTTTATTTTGATTTTTTCCCGTACATTTTAAACCAAGCATTTTCGCAGCTTCGCAAATGTGTACATTTTTCATTTTTCATTTAACCACATATATATTATGATTAACCTATTTTTTGTGTTCTATTAACCATGCTTTGTGCCTGATTCAAGCATACATAACTATTCACTCACATAATATAAAAATACACTCTGATTCCTCAGTGAGTTTTTCAGGCTTTAAACAAACTATCTCTATAGTACTCTGAATTCACTTAACCATGGATCTAATGATTAACTCATTGTTTGTGTCCTATTAACCATGTTTTATGAAGTGATATAACTTTGGTGGGACACGTAATTGCATTTAACCACAAATATCTCACGATTAACCCTTTTTTATGTACTATTAACCAGATTTTTGTTTCCTATTAACCAAAGTTTTATGAGTGATTCAAGAGTAGACACATTACAAGAAATTTGACCTTTTGTGACATATTAAATTTGTCACCAGAGGTTGTTAATCTATAGCTAATGAAGAATGATATCAGATAGCATGTAATTAACCAAGTGTGGCTTGCTAATAACCACGTGACAAGGATATGTGGTTAGTCCCGATCTATCAGTGATTACATTTAACTACGTGACAAGGATATGTCAAATTTGAGTCATGTGGTAGAGACACATTTCTGTGGTTAGTTGTGAATAATTATGCGGTTATTCCCTCTCTGTCAGTGGTTAAATTTAAATACATACCAAAGATATGCTAAATTTGAGTCACATGTGGTAGAGACACATTCCTGTGTTAAAGCCTCTCAAAATTGAAAGTCTTTAGCTCAGAAATGAGTCTTTATCACTTCTGAGTCAAACTAGTTTGTTCATTTGCATGTAGTTTAATTTAACCACCTGTAGAGAACGATTAACCACATATTTGTTCACTATTAACCATAAAAATGTCAATAATTGATTTATAACTATACACTCACATAATAAATAATCTCAATATGTGTGTCTGAATCCTCTCAAAATTGAAAACACTTAGCTCAAAAATGTGTTTTTAGCACTTCTGAGTCAAACTTGTCTGTTCATTTGTACGTAGTGACATTTAACTACCTTCAGAGAATGATTAACTACATATTTCTTCACTATTAACCATGAAAATGTCAGTAATTGATTTACAATTATACACTCACATGATAAATAACCTCAGTATGTGAGTCTCAATCCTCTCAAAATTGAAAGCCTTTAGCTCAAAAATATGTTTTTAGCACTTTTGAGTCAAACTTGTCTGTTCATTTGCACGTAGTGGCATTTAACCACATTTAGAGAATGATTAACCACATATTTCTTCACTATTAACCATGAAATAGTTGTTAAACTTGCAATGCACAATATAACATGTACTAATTAACCACGTGTAGCTTACAATTAACCACATTTGTAAATAGAATTAACCACATGAATATGTCTATGAAAACTTTTTCATTTCATCACTAGTTGTCTATTTTTACTTGAATTCCAGGTTTAAGGTTCATCATATATCCTTCATAATGTTTAACTTTTATTTGTACAAATGATTAAATGAAGTCCTAATGTGACATAGTTAAATTTGACCACAGATACAACACGATTAACCACATATCACTTCACACTTAACCATGGAAATGACAATGGTTGATTTACAACTATACATTCACATGATAAATAACCTCAATAAATGTGTTTCAGCCTTCTGAAAATTTGAAAGCCTTTAATACTAAAATGTGTCTTTAACACTTGTGACTCAAATTTATATTTTTAATGTGACGTAGTTGCATTTAACCACAGATACAGCACGATTAACCACATATTGCTTCCCACTTAACCACGGATATGTGAATGATTCATTTACAAGTATACACTAACGTGATAAATAACATCAGTAAATATCCTTAACTGATAAAGCTAGCTAACTGACACACCCGTGGTTAGTTGTGACTAACTATGTGGTTAGTCCCTAAATGTCAGTGGTTAAATTTAACTACTTGTCATATGATTATATATCATGTATTTAACCACGTGCAGCCTGCAAATAACCTTATTTTTAAATGAAATTAACAACATCGATGTGCTTATGATAGTTATTTATTTCTTCACACATTGATTTAACCATATTAACCCATTTTTTGTGTCCTATTAACCACATATTTTGAATGATTCAAGGATAGAGAGCACATATTAACCACAGACTATTCACTCACATGCAATCGAAACAATCTGGACTCTGAATCCTCAATAAATTTTAAAGGCTTTAAACAACTTATCTAAATTGTACCTCGTTATTCGGGGAATGGTTCAGATAGTATGTACTTAAAGATATGAGACTTGCAATTAACCATATTACTAAATAGAATTAATCACAAAATTGTGTTTATTAAAAGTTTATTTGATTACTAGTTAGCTAATTTTACTTGAAGAGATGTTCATCAAAATTCTCCCACAAAGTGTTCATTTTTTTTTCCAGTTATCAATCATAATTTAGTTGCAGTAGAACATGAAATTGCACTTAACCACGCTGACCATTACTATTGCCAGTAATTATGTGGTTAGTTATGAATAATTATGTGGTTAGTCCCTCTCTATCAGTGGTTAAATTTAACTACATGCCAAGGATATGCCAAAATTGAGTCACTAGTGTTAGAGACACATTTATGTGTTGAAGCCTTTCAAATACATTGAAAACTCAGTCACATTTCACCCTGTTACTTGCTATGTGAGTGTATAGCTGTAACCTAATCATTGAATAACTTGTGGTTAGTTGTAAAGAAATTTGTGGTTAGTTCCTCTTTGTCAGTGGTTAAATTTAAATACGTGCCAAGGATATGCCAAAATTGAGTCACTAGTGTTAGATGCACATTTATATGTTGAAGCCTTTTAAATACACTAAAAACTCAGTTACATTTCACCCTATTACTTGTCATGTGATTGTATAAATAGAAACTCAATCATTGACAAACCCGTGGTTAATTGTGAATAATTATGTGGTTAGTCTCTCTCTATCAGTGGTTAAATTTAACTACGTGCCAAGGATATGCCAAAATTGGGTCACCAATGTTAGACACACATTTATGTGTTGAAGCCTTTCAAATACACTAAAAACTCAGCCATGATTTCACCATGTTACTTGTCATGTGATTGTATAAATGGAAACTCAATCATTGACAAACCCGTGGTTAGTTGTGAATAATTATATGGTTAGTCCGTCTCTATTAGTGGTTAAATTTAACCACCACACATACACCAACGTCCAAACCTCTGCGACACAGCACCAAGTCCAAACCTCCGCGACACAGCACCAAACCTCGGCCTTCGATCTATCTCACTACCAGTTCATAACACTTGAAAACCCGTTAGAGGGAAGGTAAGCCGAAGAGAAGCAGAAATGGTGAGGGAAAGAGAAGAGAGACCGAAGTGAAACAGAGAGAGCTGAGCAAATTCGCGATTTGAAATAGGTCTGTGCAAATCTGAGAAGTTGAAATGGTAAGAGATTGAGCAGAGAGAGCTAAGGAGCCCTAGCAAACTGTGTTTCGCGGCTGAGAGCAAGGACACTGTGTTTTTAGAAGAGAAGTCTCGCGCTCTGTTTTGAATCTTTTCCTCTCTCTTTGCTAAGCCACGCGCCCACACTACTCACTGAGTCACTTTGCTGACTCAAAAAAATGGCCACGTCACAGGTGTCTCTTGGTGGTATGACATATAGGAGTGGTCGAAGAAACATTTTCCTTTTCGAAAGTGGTATGTGGGTTGGGTTAGGACCCTTACTAGTATCTATAGTCCTTCCAGGGGTCTAATGCAAGCTACCAGGAGACACGGTAATTCCTGGGGTTGGACTAACCTTCTGCATGGGAGGGATGTGCTAAAGCAGAGTACGGGGTGGATTGTGGGTGATGGGAGAAGCATTGACATCACAGGGGATAGAGGTTGCAGAGGTTGCTACAGGGAAGAAAGTCAAGCTGAGTGGGGCATTTGTTATCTAAAGTATGGGAGCTGATTAGTCCATCAATAAGGTCCTGGAATACTAATCTTATTGGTTTGGCGTTTAATCTCTTAGATGCAATTAAAGTGGTCCAAACTCCTATCAGAAGATTAGAAAGGCTAAACTTGTTGGTGTGGCTACCCGATAAGACTGGGATTTACTCTGTGAAGAGTGGATATCAGGAACTGAAAAGATTAGCGTGTGCTAAGAACTAGGGGCCCTCAGGTTCTAAGAATGTGGACACAAAAATATAGAAGTGGGTGTGGGGCTCTAAAGTTCCCCAGAAAATTAAAGTGTTTGTATGGAAGGCATGTTTGAATATCCTACCTACCAAAGAGAACCTTTTTAAAAGGAAATTGAACCTGAATAGGTTATGCACTATCTGTGAGAATTCACTGCAAACCATTGAACACTTGCTCTTATTCTGTAGCTGGACCAAACCATATCAGAGGTACATTCCAGGACCAACTAGATTACATGCAATTTGTATTCAATTTAGTTTTATGCTTATTTTGAGGAATTTGGAAAGAAAGAAATAGTACTGTTTTCAGAATGGCAAACCAAACCCAGCAAGTGTGCTCATTCAAGCTAGTAGCCTTATCCATGAAATTTCAAGCAATTCCCTGTTTATCATTTGCTATGCTTATCTGGTTGTGGGTCTGGTCTGTGGGCTTGTTGTTGTAGTCCTTGGGCTTGGCCCTTTCTTCAATACAATCGAATCCTTTGATCCAAAACAAAACTCTATTTACTACCTCATCACTCAACTAAGAGTAGGAACTAAAATCAAAAAATAAAATTTTACAATCCAAAATGAAAAAACACATTTTAGTAGGGAATAAAAACTTATTTAAGCCTATTTTTCTTAAACTAACTAAATTTATCAAACATCAACCATTGGATCAAACTGCATGGTGGTGCAGTTGTTTTCTCAACTACAGAGGGATCCGTTTCCATTGCTCATAACAAAGGTACCCAGAGATAGGAGTTAATCTAATCACTACTCCAGTGAAATTACATGTACAATTGACTAGTCGTGAATAAGAGATCGGTATTCACTTTTGAATTTTAGCCACGCAATGACCAAGTTCAATAAAGTCCTGTTTAAATGCAAAAACTTCAACTTTTGACTTACGAAAAAAAAAAGTTAAATGATTATTAATAAATAGATAGGTGTTTTTAGAAAAATTAAAAAATATATATTTTGAAAAATATGAAAAACAAATTAATTTCAATTTATGTAAAAAATTAATTAAAAAACGCATACTAGAAATGCTTACAGAAAAATTTATCCAAACTAAACCTAAGACAATTGCTCGCTCAAACATGTAATCTCTTGCTAGTATTGCACGCAGTAAAACTGAATATGACGTCAACAAGCAATATACATCTCTCCCATGACATGCATTATCCAGGCTACACATTTGACATTGTTATGATTGGAACAGTGAAGGAATCAATCCAAGTACAAAGCTGTAACTGTGACAAGTGTGCATGCAAGGGCAACAAGAAGCAACTTAATTAGCATCTCGCCTACAGTTTCTACAGAATAAAGGTTCTACTCTCGAGTTCTTGGATACAAAAATTCAAAGCTAGAGCTTAACGAAAATATGATCTTAAGAACAAAATTAAACAAATCCAGATATACCAGCAGAACAACTATCCAGAAAACAAGCTCAACCAGCAGAACCCACTACTCTCTTTCACACAAAAACATAAAAAGGCAAGTTGATTCACTGGTTTACAGATTGTGAAACTATGGATTCTCTCAATTACAGGTTTGTGTATGCACGGGCCTTTGACAACAGAATAAAATTGCTTCATTTTCTCCTACGTTTTCTCCGTCTTTTGTCACCATCACTTTCATCGGAACTTGCCGACTCTGACTCTGACTCAGAACTAGTTCCGGAATCTGATGAATGAGAACTCCCAGACTCATCATCATCTGAGCCAGAATCTGAAACTTGTTTCTGTTGTTGCATTATAAGACGTGGCATATTTTTCAAATACTCACGTAGGTTCTCAGTAAGACCACCGAGTCCAATGGATGTGAAGAAGTTAATGCAGAACCGTGTGTTTTTTGGGTTATCTTTAGGAAATATGGATTCAAAAGAGTCCTGCACTGTTGGATCATTTAACCGCTCATTTAGCAGCCGGATGCCAAGATGCTCTGATAATTCCTGCAGCATTGAAAAGAGAAATCAATATCTTCCATACAACGAGAGGCAGGCATAAATCACCAGTACATCCAACAGATGATATCATATCAGAGAACAAATAGAATAAATCCCACATTAGAAATAACCTCGTATAAATATAAAATGGAAATATCTAAAAAAACATGCTGCCTGCAGATTTGAAAACGTTAGGCACAATGTCTGATGAAGACATCACATCATGCTGCCAGCTTATGTGGCTACATAAGACATCACATCCACCCAGGATCACTACCAAATATATTTGCATGAAACATGCAAAAATTGTTTATATTGGCATTAGAACAACTAACCCCCAAACCGCTATGGCAGTATGGCAGATTGCAATTGGGGCTGCTATACCAAAGATAGGGGATACGAATCAAATGATTTATATTAAACACACTCAAAATTATAAGTACTTAAAACTATAAGTACTCAAAATTATAGTTTATATTAACAAGTGTCTTTTACCAGTGAACAGGTGAAAGAGGCTCAGGTTCTCTACGGAGTTGGCTGACACTGAATAATACAAGGCCAGAAAAACACTGGTCTACTGGAAAATCACTAAAGTGCAAACCAGGGGGCAAACAAGTGAGCTTGGCCAAAAAAACCACTGGGCTGCAAGAAGTTGGGAACAGAGGTGGGATAGTGGGTTTTCTTAGATCTCATCTCTAAAATGCAAAAAGGAAAGATAAACACAAAATACTTCCTTAAGAGATGGGTGGAAAAACTAAAAAAGGGATGGTAAAACTCAAGTTTTGATCCTGTGCAGAGTAGCAGCTGCATAGCCTTGATTCATGCTGCAAACAACCTTAATAAAAGCTGCGATATGTGCAACAGAAAAACATTGTGATGGAAAACCAGTAGCAGCAATTGGCCATGATGTGACATATCCGCACTACAGCAGTACTATAGTGCATAAATAACTATTAAAGAAAGTTCCAATAATTTAAGCTCAAAGGCAGCATTTGTCATCTAGATCTCTTGTTATATAATGTTGCTCGTCTTCAATAACATGATAACAAGTAAATTACATAGCATTCATAGAATTTGGTCTAGGGTGTTTCTGAAGAGCAGCATTGGCACAACAGTTGGAGTTGCTACCGTGTGACCAGGAGCTCACATATTCAAGTTGTGAAATCAACCTTTTGCAAATGCAAGATAAGGCTGCCTACAATAGACCCATAGTGTGGATGGATCAGATCCTTCCCTAGTCCCCACCGTGGCAAGGGTTTAATAACACCAGGTTTCCTTTTTATCCTTCTAAGGTGTTATCTTGTAAATCATTTTTTTTTCCTGTTCTTCACTTATTGTTTTTCCTCTCCATCTCAATCCAATCCAATATTCTCTAGTTTTTTCCTCTCCTCTGTGCTATTATGCTATTTGAGCAGTGCAGATCTTCTTTTTCTTTCTTTCTCCAATTCTCTTCTGGTTCTACTTTCTGCCGTTATATTTTATTCTATTTTTCTTTTTCATCCCCCAATTATCTTCTGTTACTCTGTTCTTTTGCATGTCATTCTCTTATCAAGGTGTTCAACAACTGATCTATACCAATGCAAAGTGCAAAAACCAAACTGGAAAAACCAAACGATTTTTTTCTCATTGGATTGGATCGGTTTTCGAATCCTATGTTGAATACCGATCCAATCCAAACCAAACATACTCCTATATGTATATTGAGTTTATTCAATAATTAGTTACATGTATTAAGAATTTATTATCAGCTGTGTATTTATTCTGAGAATTTAATATTATCTTCAACTTACAATTTATATTTTGAATTATTATTGAGCTATATATGGGATGTGATGTTTGATATGATATTAAATTGTGTATTTCATAATTTATTTTAATATTTGTAGTCTCTTTTGAAAAACTGAAAATAATTGGATTGGATTGGATTTTACATTCAAACCAATTGGATGGTAAAAGAACAAAACTAAAGGGATTGAATTGGATGAATTTTTCTCTCAAAACCGATCCAATCCCATCTGCGAACACCCGCACATTTTGCCTTTTTAAGTTTATGAATTATGATATTTAGTTTATTGTTTTTGACATGATGCTTTTTTATTGTATTCTGCTGTTATTTTGGTTTATTTTTTGTATACAATATTATAACTTTTAGGCTTAAATATGTTTTTGGTCCCGATAATATTTTTTTGTTCCGTTTTAGTCCCTAGAATGAGTTGACCTGATGAGATGGTTTACTTAAGTCCACCTCATCACCCACCTGGCACAATCCACTTACATCTCACATGACCCATAATTAACTCTTAACAAATGAGGTGGAATCACCATCTTCCCCTTCCCCTTCCCTTGTTCTCCTCCTCCGGCATTATGTGTTCCCACCCCTCCCCTCATTGACAAAAGGTGAAAGTTTTAAAAGTTAAATCAAATTGACAACCTTCCCCTGTGTTCCCACAGACCCCATCTAACATGGACAACAAAGAAAGAAAATGAAAAAAATTGAACAAAATCCCTTTATTAAATCATTGAATGAACAAGAAGCAAAATTCTCCAGCTTAAAAATAACTTTCCATCACCATATTTGTAAAAGCACCGGTTTTATTAATTTCCATTTTGTTTGGTGGTGCCGTAGCATAGCAGGATGGAACACCCAAGGACGGAGATGCTGGAGACGATTCCAACAACATAGGTTCGTGGGTGTGGGTGTTTCCCTTGCTGGAGATTCGTCTGTCAACCAACCCACTAGCGTCTGGTTTTCGTCCACGTTGACATTTTGATTGTCAAGGTTGAAATCGGGTCATGGGTTATGGTGTGGAGATGGGTCTTCTTCAGGGCTGTGAGAATTTAACCATGTGGGGTTATGGTGTTGGAGGGGCCAAAAAGGGTGAATGGTTGTCCCTGAAGTAGTAGTGACTGGAGGAGTTTTGGATTGGTTCCACTAGCATGGGTTGATACCGAGTCCACCACAATGTCATTTTTGGAAGGGGTTGAGTAGGAAGGGGAAGAAGGTGGTTCCACGTCATTTATTAAGAGTTAATAATGTGGCATGTGAGCTGTAAGTGGAGTGTGCCACGTTGGTGCTTAGGTGGACTTAACTAAGTCACCTCATCACGTCAACTCACCCTAAGGACTAAAACAAAACAAAAAAATATTACAGGGACCAAAAAGCTTTGACTTTTTTTCAAAGACTAAAATGAAAACACCCCTATTTATAGGGGCCAAAAACATATTTAGCCTAACTTTTATCATAGCGACTATGCTTCCACCACCAGAGGCCATGATGCCATCCACCATGTTTTTATGGTCGATCAATGTTGTCAAACTCGAGATCCTACCTAGGATCGAGAGGGGGTGAAAAATTAACACTCAAAAGGATTGTAAGATCCCACTACTACGAGTTCTCCATTGATGTCCAGCAAATTAAAACAAAAAAGAGAAATCAAAGGGGAAGAAATAAAACGTTTGGGCCCGTATGGCCCAATTCCCCATCTCTCACTCTTTCAGCAGACTAAAATAAGACGTGTGTCCACCAGCCCTTCTCACTCACCCCCTTCAGCTACCTTAACACAGCAACACTCTTTATCCTTACACCACCCCCTTTTGAGCCTATATCAAAACAAAGGAAGTCGGAAGTAGGACAGAGAGAGGATTGCAAATCTCGAAGCGAAAAGTAGAGGGAGGTCACAACAGTTATTGGCACAAACAGAAGAGAGTGAGGTTGCGGGTGGCATGTTGCAGGCTGCAGATCTGAAAGAAAAGAGAGGGCGAGTCTGAAAAGGGACTGGGCGGTGAAAGTGGGAGGAAGGGCTCACAAAATCTGAACCAGAAAACATACTTCTGCAAGCTCGCTCAAAATCAGTGATCTCACGATTTTGAGTAGCGATCCCAGTCTGATCCCAGTAGGTGAAAATCATGCATGTGATCCAGAACAGAGACTCTACAAAAGTCATGAGATCATGCAATTTTATGATCAAGATCACGACTTTGACAACAATGTGGAAGATGTTTGGCTAGCTTCCTTGAACTGCCGTCCTCCATTAATAACACTAAAAGGGAGATGTAAAACATAGGATTAAAGCAAAGCAGATGAAATGGAGGAAATGTTTCGCGTGTAATTTGTGATGGAAAAATTTTATTGCATGACCATAAGGCCTATAATGTTGTATGAGACTGAATGCTAGGTAGTGTAGAACCAAGAATGTTAAGCTTGATGTTGCAGAGAAGAGAGTATTAATATGGATGAATGGTCACACGACACAAGATACAATTAGGAAAGAAAGTATTAGAGAGGAAGTTGAGATAGAACCTCTTAGAATTTTGGGCTAAACCTAACATCAACTCCAAAAGCTAGCTCAAAAGATAGGGATTGCCCAAGCCTTAAGAAATACTTTGGCCATATCTCTAGTCAATGTGGGATCGCAACACACCCCCTCACACCTAGGACTATACATCTGGAGCGTGGACAAACACACGTCACCTAATAATACTAGATTAAGATAAGCTTTGATACCATTTGCAGAAACCTCACAAGTCGATGTGGGATCTCTTAACAGCATCTATTCTGGAAAAAAGATGGTAAAGTCTTGCTTTAGCTGGTTTGGGCATAGTGGAGAAAAGCCATAGAAAAACTAGAAAGGAGGGTAGAACAAATAAAGTATCTGTATAATTCAATAGTTAAAGATATAGGGAAACCAAGGAAAACTATGGCCAAACACTTTTTGTTATGAAGGATTGGAATTTAAATGGTTTGTCAATAGCCAGATTCATCATAGGACATTATGGCATCATTTGATCCATGTAACCGACCCCATATAGTGGAGAAATGCTACAATTGAAAGTTGTTTTTCTGTTTTGTTCTTTTGCTGTGAGGATTCCTCATCCTCCCTTCTCTTAATGAATTTCTCCGATGTCAAAAAGGTTGCATAGCATACAAATAAAATAAAATAAAAAACCGAACTAGAATTTTGGTTGGGTGCACCTCAATTTTCTTTTCAGATACCAAATTCCTTCAATCACATTTTAAGAATCTAAAAGATAATATGCTTCTAAAACAGGTAAAACTTGTTGAAATAATAATGCAAATAGACGGAGTGAGAAAAAGAGGAATATCAAAATTATCAATACCTGAAAGAGAATCTTAATAAATATACGTGAAGAAGAAGTTGTGTCCTCTTCAGTCAAGCGGATATACGATAAAACATGCCAAGGCAGAGCATCTGTGCCAAGCAAATGAGCAAAAAACTTTGCCACATTTCGCAGTTTATTTGTTTCCAGTCGGTGAATCATTGAGTACTGCTGCACAAAGCACTTTTCAAAATTTTCTTGATATACTTTGTTGATCATGCAGAAACGCTGCCCCAGAAGACCATAATATCGAAGGTAAGTTCTCTCTTGGCTGCAACATTCCAAAAGCATAATGCACAATTCCATCTGCCATCAATGAGACAAAATTTTCGTTGAATTTTGTTTTGGCAAGTAGATAGTTTAAGCAACAGAACAGTAATTTCCAGCAGAGATTCCAATCTCACCTCTTGACCAGGCTCTAGATGAATTTTCAGAAGCTTATGGCCAGCTTCCTCAAAATCTACACTAGACATAATTGTTAAATAAATTGTCCTTCGAAGATTGACAAGATTTGTCTCTGTTTCATCTTTTATTTGCATACTTTCTTCGTCCTCTTCATCAGATTCGCCATCTTCATCTGACTCATCATCAGAGCCTTCTCCTTCCTCCTCATCCTCAGATTCCTCACCTAGGATTGTTTTCTTCAACTCTTCATAACGCTTCTCATTCTCCATATAATTGGGGTCTGGTCTGAATATATCTGAGAAAAAATAAAACGAAATATAAAGAAACCACAATGACATATGAGATATGACCACAAGTTCATCAAATTAAATATAAATATAAATATAAATATAAACTTAACATTATAAAATGTACCAAGGGAAGTCTCTGGATCTATGTCCTCGTCCAAGGAGACTTCATGAGTTAACTGATCTTCCTGCTCCACAAGGTCTAGTTCAGGCCGAACAGCTGGATAACCCTGTAAATGCAACACAATCGATCATAAAGCATTTCAATTTCAAACTATTCCTTTGAGTGCTTTACGAAAGAGTTGACATTCTTTGTTACTGGGCTATTCCTGTCCCCAAATGAAAAAAAAAAGATTTACCTGAAATTTGGCCTTTCTTATTGCAAATAAGCCTTCAATCAGAAATTGAACACGTTTGTCAATTTCTCCTTCATGAAGAATTCCACGAAATCGCTCAAATATACCTGCAAAGTTATAACTCTTAACTCAAAAAAAACATCCAAGACTGAAATCATCTTAAGCATCATTTGCACATATACACGTCTTGCATTGGAATATTTCTGCAAACTTGCAGAAGTATAAACCAGCAGAAGACCCAAAGTGAGTGAATGAACTTGGGTAGAGCAATAATTAGACACATTTTTTGTTGTGACAAAAGAAAAAATACATTAAGATAAAAGGAGAAGATTACAGAGAGAGTAGAGAAGAAGAGATCCTCCCTAAAAAAAGAAAGTACAAACAAAAAGGATTAAAGAAAAATCAATAAATCAAAGCTAATCAGGACACAAAAATATTATTGTTTGGGAATTATAACTTGTTAGAAAAACTTAATTCCCAACATCAAAATACCAAAAATTAAGCTACAGTAGTTCACATGTAGTTTGTAGTAATAAATGATAATGGTGTAACTTTGATATTTTAAAAGAGTTGCATGCCTCACACCCAGAACCCAGTCAATAAGGGACTCAGGCTCCTAATTTAACCACTCATAGAACCCAAACAGATTAATAAATCCTTTTTTCTTGCAAACTATTCATCATCTAAGATGCCATCAATTCATCTTTATTCCTACCTCAAAATATAACACGATTCAACGCACCTAGAATCTTAACATTCTCCCCTCACTAACAGAGAAGGAGGTAACCTCCACCCAAATATCATCTACCTAGCTTTACCATGAGCGATTAATATCATGAAGCAAAAAACAGGGGATTCATAATGTAACATGAAGTGCAATAGGTACTCGGAAGAAAGAACAATGACAAAGTCGTGATGATCATATTTACAAAACCTAAACACACTATCGCCATATGGTTCAAAGGGAATACCCATTACCCACCATGAAGGCCTTTAGGTGAGAGATCCTGCAGTATTGAGCCACAATCTGTGACAAAACCAACAGCTACTTCAACACTGTCATCAGTCGGCTTCTCGAGTAAAACCGTGAGCAGCTCTAGAGCAATGATCTCATGAGCCACTTGCTGATTCACCAGATGTGCTACAAACTTAACAGCAGCTAGTAATTGAGGCTACAAATAACCAAAAACACAATCAGAAGCAAGATAAAAATGCGAATAAAAGTGAATTGGAATGGTAACAACAACATTGATCTTCAAAAAGCATGCAGTGCTTAGTTACACACATACCTTGTCGTTGCGCTTATAAGCTCTCTTAAGCTGCAAAACAATCCTTCTGAGCAAAAGATCACCCACCTCAGGAAACTTGGTGTTCACAACAGCAACCAACGCAGCAAACACATCCGTAAAACCAGGAGAAGCCATCTGCGACTTCATACACGACCTACAGAAGAGGCCTCTCCCGCGGATCAAGTTCTCGGCGAACAATTCTGGGATTATATTCTTAATATTGGTAGCATTGACCTTGTTCACAAGTCCATTAATGCTCTTTCTCAAAGCATCCCAAGCCAGCCTCTGATACTCAGGGCTGCTCTTGTCCTGAACTTCTTTCATCATCCTAGCCAACTTAAACGGGGGAATGTAAACACCACCACTCTTCCCCAACTTAGATGCATCACCATTAAGGTCACCACCACCTCCCCGTACCGTCGGTTTCCTGCGATCTTTCTCCTCTTTCTTCCTACTTTCTTCCTCCACCTCTCTCTCCCTACGATCCCTCTCATTGTCACCATTCTTTTCAGCTCTATGCCTCCTACTATCCCTATCCCTATTCCTCCTCCTATCATCTTCCTCCTCCAAATCATCATCATGACCACAACGGCAATCCCTCTCCTTCTCTTTCTCACCATCCCTTTCAACTCTGTGCCTCCTATTATCCCTATCCCTATCCCTATTTCTCTTCCTATCATCTTCCTCCTAATGAAATGCAAAACAAACCACAATAAAAATAAGAACTTATAAACATAACTTATTAACAGCAAAGACAAAAGCAAAGCTTGCAAGATAGAAAGTCACCTAGATTACCTTGATCCCAAGATTTCTGTGCCAAAATTGGCAATAAGCAGCACCTCCAGCCATTGTCCCGAGCATATATTGATTGATTTCAATAATTTTCTTAACAGACTGATGCTGGAGATAGCCATAACTCAATAGTCAAGAACAAAGGCAACAACACATAGAAACAAAAACTCAATGTTTAATTAGAAGTAGCATTAAAAAAATCCCGCATGTACCAAAGGAACAAATGGAAATCGTAGCCTGAGAATCAACAGCTACCAGACTTTGGTTGCAAACTGCATCTTAGGGGGTTCATACGGGTATCCCTCTGCAACAAAAGCAACGAAAAGGAGTATGTGGTCAAGTTCAGCTATCAGAATATAATTAATGATTCTAAAAATGAAGTCAATACTTCCAAGTTCCAACTCAATGACATGTTAAATCCCTCTCTTTCTATTCACACATAATGTGAGGCCAAGTAAGGCACAAGTTTTGGTCAACAATTAATCGTAACCTGTACTTATTATGCCTGTACATTAATTAATTAATTAATATACATAAAGGGGAGATACAAATTCCATGAAAAAAAAAATCTACTGTGCCTCTACTTGTTTTTAGGATACAAACTTAACACATGAATTCCAATGTTCCTTATTATAACTTTTCTCCAAAAGCAGATGTACTAACCTCAACATAAAGAGACTATTTTCTGCTTGTTCTCATATATACGATCCATAAAGTGAACAATCCACTCAAACTAATGCCTAAAACAGAGACTATTTCTTAACAAAATAAAGAGAAAGAATGATGTTCCTACAACATAAAGAGACCATTCAAAATTATTGCAAAGACGATAGTTAAAAGGTTTACCTTTCTCTTTGGTATAATCTTGTACTATGCAGAAACATCAAGATCTGCAACCTGTGACAAAGTCACATAGAAATCCATGAGTAAAAGAGGAGGAGTAAAATAAACACCTAAAGTTAATATTCAACACACTGTCCAGCAAATTGAACTCCAAGACGATAATGAATAAACCCATGGGAAAATGAGCGCCAAACACTAAAAATGGTCTTTATTATAGTTTTTTACTTTCCAGCAAGTTGATCCATTTTCTATATTTAATTCACCACAGCAAGGCAAAACTGAAAATCTCGTACACGAAATTAATTGTCACCAGAACTGAATGGAAATAAAAGCTTCCTCGAAGAAACGAAGAAGTGAGAACCGAGAACAAACCAAGAAGAAGTGGCACGCATAGAGAAGCGAAGAAAGGAGGTCACGGCGGTGCGTCCAAACTCGAAACCAAACTCACGGTGATCACGGTGGTGCAGTGGTTCTCGAGGGAGTGAAACCTTGCAATGGCGGAACGGCGGTGGTTCTCAAGGGCTCGAGGGAGAGGGACGATGGCGGAACGGCGGAGAGGAGGCTTAGGGCTCGAGGGAGTGAGAGAACACGGGAGTGAGGGAGGGTGACAAAATTTGAGTACCGAAAATAATAGTTATTGTACCGAAGTTCATGGTTGTGAGGTGCGAGGAGATTGCATCCTTGGCGGCCTCATTAGGCAAAAGATGGAGTGCATTGCTCCACAAAGCGCATATTACCGAGCCCTTTCACGGCGGTCTCATCCACTTTTGCACCCTTGCCAAGATCTATAGTGAGCTATTTGTGTTGTAAAAATATTTTTATTTTTATTTATTTATTTTAAAGTCAATTATTAAAATTAAGAATAAAATATACTCTCATCTCATTAGAGATATCAATATTATACTCATCTCTCCTCTTATTTGCTTTCCTCGCTGAGAGATATCAATATTACACTCCCCTCCCATCTTGCTCGAAAACATACACTCACTTTCCTTCAAAGATAAAATATGATACATTTTTCTCTATTTTTGTAATTATCTATTAACGTAAAAGTTAACTTTCATTAAAAAAAATTTATTACTATAATAACATTTTATCTTTCATTTCATTTCTATTTTTGTCTTATTTCTTTTCTCATTCCGATTTCTGATTTCATTTGGATTGCTGATTCCTAAAATCAGAATCACTGTTTCACTGCGTTCACCACCACATTCCACCAACAATGAATTTATTTTGGTTTTAGTAAAATATGGTAGTAAATGACTGTGAAACGGTTATTCTGATTTCAGGAATCAGAAATCAGAATGAAAAAGAAAACAAGACAAAAACATAAATAAAAATTAAAATGTTATTGCATTTAAAGCAAAGAGTGGTAATACTAATAAAAAAACTGTTGTAGCAATTACTATGGGTTTTACAGGACAACTTAAAGGTTGGTGGCATAATCTATACTATAAACAAAGCAAAAACACCAGAGAAACTTCACTGACAATTGTCCTTCAAACCGCAAAGCACTCCTTCGCAATTCTGCACCCAAATGAATCCATTGCAACAAATGCTGACATGGCATCCTCTGCGCATTTTCAGGTCACACAATCAGTGGAGATTATCTCACATCGGTTTCTCATTCCATTTGTTGCCTGAAATATCATTTAATGTAAATCGAATGACATTTCTCATAGTAACAACTGATCAATCAACATTTATTTTGATATTAAACCAGCATAATCAGAGAGGTTTCTTATTACTTCAAATGATTGACATTAATCTTCTTCCATCTCTTCTGCGCAGCACCCGTCACCAAATTGAAGCAATTCCCAAACGAGGACCACTGCAAAGCTTGAAAGCCATCTCTCCCTTTTGGCGTAGAATCTTTCAGGGGAGGGTGAATGGTTGCTTGCTGAAAATCGATTCTACTTCCGAAACGTGCGTCTACCCAAATGCTACATTTACGAGTTTCCACGGTTCTTTCAATCGATTCTCTTCTGTGACAGGTAATCTTCTTTTCCAACTTCCTTCATTACCCCTCTTTCTATTTTCACCCTCCTTCAACTTGCCTTATGATTGGACTTTTGTCGTTGCCATTCTGTCCATTGGACGCAGAGTAGTTGATTGTTGTTCTTCTGACTCATTGGACGCAGAACAGTTGATTGTTGTAATTCTGACTCATTGGACGCAGAACAGTTGATTGCTGTCCTTCTGATTTATTGGACGCAGAACAGTACTTTTGTCATTCTCATTTATTGGACGCAGAACAGTACTTTTGTTCATTCTGATTTATTGGACGCAGAACAGTACTTTTGTTCAGGGACTGGACGCAGGGAGTGGACGCAGGGAACATCAATGCCTTATACTGAACATTGGACGCAGAACAGTATTCCCTTATACTGTTTATTGGACGCAGAACTGCATTGCCTTATATTGAACATTGGACGCAGAACATTATTCCTTTATACTGTTTGTTGGACGCAGAACTGCATTACCTTATACTGATCATTGGACGCAGAACTGCATTGCCTTATATTGAACATTGGACGCAGAGCAGTATTCCCTTATACTGTTTATTGGACGCAGAACTGTATTGCCTTATACTGATCATTGGACGCAGAACTCTTGGACTATACATATATGTGCCAGTGCCAATATTGGACGATGGACTTATCATTGTTGTACCTACAAGAGCTTGTCAGCAGACTTTGTAAGGTCCTTAATAAACTTTGTTATCATCAAAATCATAAAACCACTTAGGGAATTTTTGCATTAGAAATTCCTTTAACCAATTTGGTTCCAACAATGAACAGATAATAAAACTACAAAGAACTATGTTTTCAGACTTAAATGTTTATGTACTGCTACAAATCTGAAGGACAATTGTGTTCTGTGTGAAGCATGATATGAGGCTTTATCAAATGGATGTAAAGAGTGCTTTTCTGAATGGTATAATAACAGAGGAAGTCTATGTTGAACAACCCCCAGGCTTTGAGGATCAAACTTTTCCAAATCATGTTTTTAAATTGAAAAAGGCTCTTTATGGCCATAAGCAAGCTCGTCGAGCTTGGTATGAAAAACTAAGTTCTTTTCTAATGGAAAATGGTTTTTCAAGAGGAAAAGTTGACCCTACTCTTTTCAGAAAATCCATAGACTCACATTTCATCATAGTACAAATTTATGTGGATGATATCATTTTTGGTGCTACTAATGAATCTCTTTGTAGAGAATTTTCTGAGTTAATGCAGAAGGAGTTTGAAATGAGCATGATGGGAGAATTGAAGTTCTTTCTTGGACTTCAAGTAAAACAGACGCAAGATGGGATCTATGTGCATCAGTCCAAATACACAAAGGAGCTTCTTAAAAAATTCGATATGGACGATTGCAAACCCATGAACACTCCTATGCATCCAACTTGCATAATGAGCCTGAATGATAAAGATAAAAAGGTAGATCAAAAGGTATACAGAGGTATGATTGAATCTCTTTTATATCTTACTGCATCTAGACCTGATATCATGTTCAGTATTTGTTTATGTGCAAGATTCCAATCAGATCCTAGAGATTCTCATTTGACTGCTGTCAAGAGAATTTTTAGATATCTGAAAGAGACTACTAATCTTGGTTTGTTGTTTAAGAAATCAGATGAATACAGATTAGTAGGATTCTGTGATGCTGATTACGCTGGAGACAGGCTTGAAAGAAAAAACACCAGCGGAGGATGCCATTTTATTGGATCCAATCTAGTATCATGGACGAGCAGGAGACAAAGCACAATTGCATTATCTACAGCAGAAGCTGAATATGTCTCTGCTGCAAGTTGTTGTTCTCAGCTCTTATGGATTAAACATCAATTGGAGGACTACAACATCTTTGAGAGTAAGATTTCTGTTCTTTGTGATAATACTGTTGCAATCAATTTATCTAAGAACCCAATCTTACGCTCAAGAGCTAAGCATATAGAAATTAAACATCATTTCATTAGAGACTATGTGCAGAAGGGAACATTTGATATTCAGTTTGTTAACATTGAAAATCAATGGGCAAATATATTTACAAAAGCCCTCTCTGTAGATAGGTTTACTTTTATAAGGAAGCATTTAAATATGCACTTTATAAAAGATTGATGTTTAGCGTCCAATATGCTCAAGCTGAGTCTGAGTCCAATGTGACTAGCGTCCAATAGGACACGTCAGTCTATTTGAGACTTAGAAGTTTTTATTTAAAGACTAAAAAGTTTTTGTATCTTAGTCTTCTCACGCTGAGTCCAAACTATCTTTATAAAGATATATTTTTCACCTGCTTTGCAGTTGTTTTCCCGGTTGATGATTATTCTTGTTTTCAAGAATAAGGAGAGAAGAAAAAGGGATATTATGTTTTAAAAGCTCATTTTAATTTTAAAATGATTCTTTTCTTTCTGCTTTTCAAAACTGTCTTTGGACTATGATGTTCTGTGAACCTTTTTGCCTGATGACAAAAGGGGGAGAAGAAAAAGAGGATTAAGTTTTAAAGTTTTTAAAAGAGATTGAGTTTTAAAAGCTCAAGTCTTTTAAAGGGGGAGATGTTTTAAAGGGGGAGAAGAAAAAGCATTAAGTTTCAAAAGCTCAAGTCATTTGTAGATTGAGCTTAAGATTGCGTTGCAGTAGTCTTATTACCTTTTTGTCCATTCTCTGATAAGCTGTTTGCTTTATATTTTGGACTAATCTTTTTATGAGTAAAAGAAATTTTCAGGTACTCTGAGTATATTGAATATCCAAAACCATGAGATGTTTATCTCAGGGGGAGAAGAGTAAGAAAAACTGAGACGTATATCTCAGGGGGAGTTTTTCTTAGAAAATTTGTGTTTATGCTGACTGATTATTTGGTTTATTTGCTTTATTGTTTGTAAAACTTAATAATGTTTGTCATCATCAAAAATGGGGAGATTGTTGGAACCAAATTGGTTAAAAGCATTTCTAATGCAAAAATTCCCTAAGTGGTTTTGTGGTTTTGATGATAACAAAGCTTATTAAGGTTTTCACAAAGTATAACAAAGTTTATTAAGGATGTTACAAAGTCTGCTGACAAGCTCTTGTAGGTACAACAATGATAAGTCCATCGTCCAATATGACATTGGCAATATACACACAGTCTGAGAGCTTTGCGTCCAATGATCAGTAAAGCAATACAATTAGTTCTGCGTCCAATGATCAGTTATGAGTCCAATAATCAGAATAAGGGAATACTGCTCATCGTCCAGAATACTGCTCATCGTCCAATAAATCAGTATAAGGCAAATACTGTTCATCGTCCAATGTTCAGTATAAGGCAATACGCTTCTGCGTCCAATGTTCAATACAGACAGTACCACTCTGCGTCCAATAGAGCAAAATGGCAAAAGTTCATCAGTCAACTATGAAGAGTGAAATGATGCAGAATGGAAAAGTCCAACAGCATAAGGCAATACATACAATGCTGCCCTGCTTCCAATGAAGCAGAATGGGACAAGTCCATCAGTCAACTGTTCTGCGTCCAATGAAGAAGAATGACAAAAGACTGTTCTGCGTCCAATGGAACAGAATTGGAAAAGGCTAACAATCAACTGCTCTGCGTCCAATGGAATATAATGGGAAAAATCCAACAGTCAACTGTTCTGCGTCCAATGAAGCAGAATTGACAAAAGTCCAACAAATACTTCCCTGCGTCCAATGGAACAGAAAGGCAATGGCATAAGTCCAATAATCAGCATGAGGCAATACATCCAATACTGCCTTGCGTCCAATGGAATAGAATGGTAAGCATGAGGATGCGTCCAATGGATGAATGAATGTCATTTGCAAATGGTAAGTACAAGGTATGCGTCCATTTGCAAAAAGGACTGAAAGTCCAACTTTACTCTACATGCTGCGTCCAATAAATTCTACTTGCTGCGTCCAAAACGCAGAGTCCATAACTTGCTATTTATTGCTCTTGCATTTAATATGGAACATATTTATTGAGCAAATGATTTGAAATAAATAGCTGTATACAATGCTTTTCTGTACAACCATTGTCAACGTTTTTGAACGTGCATTAAATGAAAAACATAAAGCACTGTGGAAAGTGTACTAAGAGAGAGAATGTACCCTGATTAATTCTGTATATCTCTGAACACATCTTTCTACTTTACACAGTGTATTCTCTCTGTCTCAATAAAATTTTACTATTAACCACTGTACAATTGAGACTTTGAGTACAGGTTGCTTCTGTTTAGGAGAAAGAAACGCAGACATACTCACTGAAGTAGATCTCCTCAGAGCAACGGGAAAATAGCATTTAATGCTATTAGAGAACGGTAACATTTATGAAGGCTGAAGCTGAGCTATTCGAAGAACAAGTCTGAAGCTTCATCAAAGCATATAAATACCGTGAACAAGAAGAAGAATACATGCGACTGAACAACGAAAAAGAAAGAGCAAAAACGCTGTGCAAATTGTTATACTCTGTATAGAAAGTCTTGTATATTTTCTTTCTTCTTGTAAAAGAGAGTTTGCTTAACTCTCGAAGTGCTTAAGTTTTTCATATCCTCACTTGTGTGAGTTAGACAGCACTTAAATCAAAAACACTCTGCTGAATTGTTTGAGCCTGGAGAGGCTTGACTGTAAAAGAATACTTGTTTGAGCCTGGAGAGGCTTGACTGTAAAAGAATACTTGGTTAAGCCTGGAGAGGCTTGTCTGTAAAAGAATACTTGTTGTAAGGCCTGGAGAGGCTGTTGAAGAATACTTGTTTTCTATCTGGTTTGATAGTGAAATCTCTCTAGTTTGAGGGGACTGTACGTAGCTCTTAGGAAAGGGTGAACCAGGATAAAAACTTGTGTTACTTCTTCTTTCCCTTAACTCTTATTATTTCTGTGCTTATTCTAACCGTGGGGATTGAATTGATTTTTATTCAACAAGTTTTTCATACACTTTAAATCGCACAAAGAAAACAAGTTTTTAACTTAGCAGAAGCCTCTGTGTCCAATCCTTTTGTGCGTCCAATATTTCACAACTTTGTGCGTCCAATTTTTTGAAACTCTGTGCGTCCAATATTTTAGTACGCTGTGTGTCCAACGTTTTCACAAGCCAGCGTCCAACATTGCGAAAAGTTTTTAAAAGCCTAGAAACACAATTCAACCCCCCCTTCTTGTGTTTCATCCTATTATCTACAAAGAATTCTTTGCCTGATTTGCTAACCAGAGAATTCTTACAGGGCAAACAGATATGAGTGATCGAAAGAAAGATCCGAGAGATAATTACGGACCTCCTTTGGAGGACCCCAAAGTTCAAAAAGCTATTACTTCAAAACAAGCATTACTACAGGGATCTCCATCCTCATTACAAAATCGTTACACTCCTTTGTCTCCTTACCAGATTATTACACCTAGGCCTAGAGCCTCAGCCCCGTTAGCATTACCCTCTTCATCTTCCTCCTCTAAATTAGTCCAGACAGCTAATACCCCTTTACACTTATCTCAAATTGTTAATACCTCATTACACTCCGAGCAATTACAGGAAACTTTTACTCCATTACAATCTCAAAGACCAAAATTTTCAGAGAAAGAGAAATTACCTTTTTACACCCCTCCAGCTAATACACCTCCTTGCCCGTTTGTACCTAAACCTTATCAATTACCTTTGTTTACATTAGAGCCCGAATACCTTAAAGGAAACAGTTCCCTATTACAAACTATAAGTAAATTTTACCCCCTAGGTTTCATTACTATCCCAGAACATTAGAACATACCAGAAAGTTTTATGAATTTATTTTAGTTGATACTGGATCTATTGAGGTAACTCATAACCGAGAAGATCCAACTGATCCTCAAAAAATTACTTATTCAAAATATAAAATTGTTAAAGTCCTCACTCCTCAAGCTTGGGGAATTCATCCTTTCGTCCATAAAACATTTACCAGAAAATTTACTCCTCAAACCTTTAATTATGTGGATTACATGGAAGCTTGGTATAACATGCTTTATCTTGAACCATATAATCATTCATGGTTCATATGGTTTAAGAAAGATATCTCATTACACTTTCCTCAATGGTTTATTTGGTGGTTTATCGATGTTGGCGCTAACACATCGATATTTCCTGACTTTACACTTACTGCTTATGACAAGTTCATTACAGAAACTACTTTTCCTCGGCATATGCAATTACTGGCTTTTTGCGCAAGTTTTGGAATTACTTGGATTACTTCATGGACCTATGGATCTCAGAAGATTTGGGAAGATTGTCAAGTATCCCAAGTTGTTAGAGAAATCAGAATTAAATGGTGGAACAAATTTAATCCAAATTTGTTAAGCCCTGCTGCTTTAAATAAATGGTTCCGTGAACACCCTAATTACTTAAAACAGGTTAAACAAGATGATACAAAAGCTTTATTCTTATCAGAAAAATCAAAGATTATGGCGGAATTATCAACGTCAAGTAACAAAGAAGAATTTCTTCAGAAATTACAAATGGCCATGTCTGGAGACAACTTCGATAAAGACGACAAAGAGTCTGAAGCGGGGTCTAGTCAGAATTACCCCCCAATGAATGAGGATGACTGTTACGGGATTGAAGGGATTCCCGAAATCCCATAAAGTAGATTCGATTCATTACTTTCGGCATTACTGGCAGACATAGTTTACTGTTCCAATGTGATTAATTTAGCTTTTATTGTAGTGTCGGCAGCACTATAGTGTCGGCAGAATCTTTACTGTTGTATTTTATATTATTATTTACTATTGTATACAGTGTTCTCCTTGAATTATAAAAGGAACACTCCCCTTCAGTTGTAATCATTGGTTTTCTCTAGCTTTGAATTTCATAGTCAAGAACTCTCGAAATCCTTGTAAGTTATTTACTCATTATCCTGATGTTTTATAAAAAAAAACGTTTATAGCATATGAGTTTTACCATACATTCATAATTATATATGTAACCTCCGCCTATTTCCACCACTCTGATACGACCGTCCCCGTTTTGCCCTCAGTCAGCAAAAAAACATATATATATCTCCAAGCTGGCTATGGAAATGGCAATGTTGTTGCACATAGAAGAAAATAGGCAAAATTATACTTAAAGTTCCTTAAGTTATTTTATTTTTTTAAGTTGGTCCCTTATCTTTATTTTTAAATAATAAAGTCCCTTATGTTTATTTATTTTTTCAATTTGGTCTTTTTCTTCATTTGTTGATGATGTGTCAGTTTCTGATTGATCTAGATTTACTGTACACTATCACCTTAGATCAATCAGTAATTAACACGTCATCAAAATGACCAAATTGAAAAAATAAATAAACATAAGGGATCTTATTGTTTAAAAATGAAGATAAGGGACCAACTTGAAAAAATAAAATAACTTAAAGGACTTAAAGTATAATTTTGCCAAGAAAATAATGGGTAATGTTTTTATTTAATGGAGATTTAACGGCATTGTTTTTAGTGAGAGCACCATCGCAAAGGGTAAAGAATTCTGAAGCCCGTCATGGCAGTAGGGATGTAAATGGGGCGGGGCGGGGCGGGCACGGGTAGTAGCTATCCGCTACCCGCCCCGTTGGATAAATTCACCCCCTGTGCCCGCCCCATACCCGCGCGGGTATCCGTTAACTATGCTCGCGGGTATCCATTGATATCCACAGATATTTATTTAAAAAAAATCTAAAAAACCTATAGAAAAAATAGTTTTTCATACAATATTTTATATTTGCCATAATAAAATTACAAAGTTGTTAGAGATTGAATTATTTCCCAAAATTACAAAACCTAGCATTGCAAGGAAATTGCCCCCCAAACATGAGAACTAGCTTTAAGTACAGAACAATCAAACATATGGCGCAGAACAATAAAACTAACTTTAAGTGCAGAACAAAATTTCCCCTACTAAACACAAGGACTAGCTTTAGAAATCAACATATTTACATCTCAAAATTTTTCCCCATTGGAGCAACTCAAACAGCACAATAAGAAGTAAAGAAAGAAGGAAAACATGCGTTAAGAAAAAGAAGCATTTGTTACAGTAGCCAAAAAAATGCAGAGAAGAAGAGAAGAGGAAAGAAAGAGTGAAGGCAGTGAAGTAAAGGGCTCAGGCAGCGCTAAAATCTTCGATCAATCTAGGTCTTTTACGTATATATATAAATAAGGTTAGTTTTGTAATTTACTAATATTAGCGGGTACGGGTACCCGTGGGTACAGGTATCTCACTACCCGCCCCCATCCCCGTTTATTAACGGGTACTTCAAATACCCATTTAATTTACCCGCAGGTACCTATTAAGGTACCCGTCATGTACTCGTCGCGGATTTTATCCGCGGTTACCCTGCAAGCACGGGTAATTTTGCCATCCCTACATGGCAGGGTGCTGCTGCTGCTTTTTGTTGTAGGTTCAACACTTCTGCCTCTCTTCGCTGCCTTAGGTTCTTACCTATCAAATGGGTCAACACAATTTTTCTTGACAAAATTATACTTTAAGTCCTTTAAGTTATTTTATTTTTTCAAATTAGTTCTTTGTCTTCATTTTCAAACAATAAGATCCTTTATGCTTATTTATTTTTTCAATTTAGTCCTTTTGATGACGTGTAAATTACTAATTGGTCTAAGGTGATGGTGTACAATAAATCGAGACCAGTCAGAAACTAACACATCATCAACAAATGAAGAAAATGACCAAATTAAAAAAAATAAATAAACATAAGAGACCTTATTGTTTAAAAATGAAGATAAAGAACTAACTTGAAAAAATAAAATAATTTAAGGGACTTAAAATACAATTTTTCCATTTTTCTACAAATTGGGTGTTTGGTAACATAGTGAAATCACCTAAACACCAAACACGATCAGAGCACCAAAACTGAAATTTGTGGAGTCAAATGTGATTTTTCTTTTATACGAAAGTATTTAGGTTTTTGCAGTAAAATCAATTCTATTGTCTATAATTGATTCTACCTAAATCTAAAATTTGTAGTTTTTGCATTGGGTTAAAAATTTTACACTAAATTTTACCTTAAATTTGTTTTCAAAATAAAAAAATACAAATATAAATCACTTTACTTTAAACTCAATTTTAACTAAAATTAATTTTACAAAATCAATTCAGTCGAAATTAACTTTCATCATTGCCGAACCAAAGACACATGCCTCTGCTTTCCCTAGCTCGTACGTAGTAATTGAAATTCTATCCTTTTCATAAAAGAAACATGAATAAAATCTATAAGTAACCACTGTTCATTTTATTGAAATTTGAGGAGCATCTTACCTTACTAGATCGCAATATGTGGATGGGGTGGGGAAATCAAGTAACTATTGTTGCAGCACACCTAGCCAAGCTTCACTAAAATCCCATGATTCCCGTGCTTACCTCACTCTGTTTGTTATATTTTGTCAATGTCCATCACTAACTCCTCATTGACTAGTAGCAGCACAAACTTCATGCATTACTTTTTCCATACACCTTATTTTTCACATGAAATTACACAACATTAATTTACTAGCACTTTAATGTATTTATCTGAATAAGTAATGAGTGCATAAGGTGTGTGTTTGGCAAGCATTTCCCTTTTTTTTTTGTCCATATCTACTACATTTTCCCCCCACACCCATCCCAAGTAAAAGCTATAATCAGAGCAGCCACATGTTATGATAATGAAGGGAAAAAGAAACTCAGCAAAAAGCAAAATAAAATAAAATGAAATTATCAAAGATTTGGCAGAAATTAATTTGACAAACATTGCAATACACACACACATTTCACACACTAACTGTGGCAAATGCCCTTTATTTTATCCATAACATACTTATCTATCTATTACAATGCAAATGGGTTAGTAAATGTGCACTAAAAGAAGTGAAAATTGCACTTATCTGACAAGTGTGTACCCATGAAACTTGGATGTTGAATCTTCGGGCATAAGAAAAAATAAGAGAGGAATTTTTGCAGAAATCAAAAGAATATGAAACAATTTCACTCTAAAGTCCTTTTTCAACTAACAGGATTCCACTCCCAGTTTAAAAGGTAGGAAAATAATGCATATGTAACTGGCCACTACACATGTGGCAATGGTGAGCATAAGGGAGGTTTCAAAGCAGTTAAACTGTTTGAATAATTGTCACATTCATGACTAACATTCCAAGAAATTCAATGCTAACCAATTTGTGTAAATGTCCATGTCAACTCTCAAAGATAAACACTTCAAAATGGTAGTCATTAATAAGGAGAATATAGATTCTTGCTATATACATTATATATTTTATGCACATTCTTTTGTTTTTGGATATTAATTAGCACTATATTCTATCAGCAAAATGGTGAGGTATGATATATTTAATAATTTATCCAACAACAAAATCATCACAGAGGAGCAACAATTGATTATCTCTCTAAAAGAATCATTCACCAGCAACATAAAACATTGTCTTTCAGAAGTGGAAAATCAAAATCTGAGCAATCCTAATACACTGGGAGGAGCATTTGTATTTAACATGATAATCCTCATTAAAATGAATCTATATAACCATCAGGAAAATGATACTAATGAAAATCAAAAGAAGAACATGAAAAGCAAGACACATTTTTGAGCTTTGTACTGTTGAACATTAATGGTCACTGTAAAGCCAAAAACTGCCACTTAACCGATACTAACAGTATTTTTTTACTAAAATCTCAAACACCCCCTTTAACTTATACAGAAAATCAATCACAACATTGGCACATTTGTCTAAATAGGCACCAGCAAAACAGTGTAGAGGAGAAACGCAATCAAGATATCTTGTATGAAGGCACAGAAATATTGTGATAGACACAAATAAGGTTTAAGCATATACGTGATAATGTTGTTTTCAAATAAGACCAAACATTTTGCCAACTATGGCACACACACAATTGACAAATGTAAATGCAACTGAGTAAAGAAACCAAACATATCAATACAAAAATGCTAACCAAAGCCCTTTACATACCTGTCAAAGAGAGTTAAAAGAAGCCATAAAACCAATCCTGTGCTATAACTAATTTAATGACACAGATTTATCCTTAAATATCAAAGCATTCTGCTTCACAACTAAGTTCATAACAGAATTCCATTCTTATATGAACATCATTTAAAGTAAAATTTTTACACTCTGTAAACTAATTTCCTATCTGGCAATTATGGGCAGTGAAATGAAATGATCCTAGGCTCTACAACTGATTTCAAATATGACAAAAAGGCTACTTCAGTATCTTTAATTATAGACTGATTTCAAATATGACAAAAAGGCTACTATCCATTCTTACCTTGTTTAATTATAGACTGAGGCAGGTTTTTTAACACTACATAAATTTCCATTTTTCCCAATGCAGTTACCTAACATTGCCATGCCAAGCATCTGCAAGAGATGGGCTCAACTTAACCTGGACCATGGAAGAGCCAATTATTAATCAATCAATTTAAACATATATAGAAAGACACACTAAATCACATAAAGTAACAACCCAATCTTGCTCACAGCTTTTGATAGATGATCCTTAGCCTCTTTCCTACAGTCAGGATTCAGGAACTAGATACAGCACCTTCCCACTAAGATATTCAAATGTTGTTTGTTGCATAGGTGATTTTCTTTGTTTTGGCAAAGGAGACAAAATTTTAATAAATTAAGTAAAACCAATGAAGAAAACATTTCGAAGCTGATACATGGGACAGACAAAAATGGATACATAATACTCTCAATGATAGAACCAAGCTGATACATCTAGTATGTATTTATAAAGGCTTCAGCCACTGATCACACTAACCCAATACAGAACCACATTTGTTATTTTTCACACTTGTATTTACTGGTCTAAGATAGATGTAAGAAACTTGTATCAAGTCAAATCTCACAAAATCTCAAAGGATTTAATTGATTTAAAATTTAAGTTTCAATCTCAGATCTGGACAATTTTATGCCCTCTAAGAAAGTAGAAAAAAATATCATATTTTCTTATAACAGTATCATTCACCAATGCCAAATTAGTCTCCAGAAGCAAGATTATCAGCCCTAATATATGAACATTATACAATAAGAAATTTACCCCAGCACCAACATCTAGAAAGATTGCAAACTTTATATCAACTCTTGCATGGGATCACACAATATACAATCAGATGGAAGAAATAGCTCTTATAACAATCAACCATGAAAAGAAATAGACTACAAATATAGCTACCCAACTACTCATTCCTCCTAATGCAAAACATGAAAGTTTTATTTCGAAGGTCAAATTTTATTGCAACTTGATATAATCATAAGCATAATCACCTATAGTTTTAAAATACCAAAATATGGTACTGATTAGTCTCCCACTGCCAGTTGAGGTCACACAACAAAGCACGTTAGCTATACTAATTTACATACATAAACATATGTGCTTGGTGGTAGTAGTCAAAGAGCCTATTATGATTGACAGGCTTGGGGATTGTATTTTGTTTCCTTTTGTATAGTAGTTGGGGACTTTAGCTTTGTTTTTTGGTTCCTTTTGTAAAGTAGTTGGGGACTTGTAGATTGTATTTTTTTTTGGTCTAGACCAAGGTATCCCCCACGCGCATGCAATGACTAATCACTTCGAGTCGGGTAGAACCCTTTAGGCAGCAAAGCGGGGACTTTAGCTTTGTTTTTTGGTTCCTTTTGTAAAGTAGTTGGGGACTTGTAGATTGTATTTTTTTTTTGGTCTAGACCAAGGTATCCCCCACGCGCATGCAATGACTAATCACTTCGAGTCGGGTAGAACCCTTTAGGCAGCAAAGCTCTACCACACGAGATTTAAGGCTATTGTATTCCCAGGGCCTGGATTTGAACCCAGGACCTGACTAAATGTAGGTTGTATTAAGGGAAGTGTTGAAAGCAAAAGCAAAAAAATCAAATAATCTTATTTTAAGCGATTGGAACTGACTTCTGCTTTGTTTTACACAGCAAAAGCAAAACAAAAAATGTGCAGGAGAATCGATTATAGTGTGTACCACACTAGCACTTGTTTTTTGTGGGTTTACAGCTCTACCATGTGAAAATGATGCTTCCCTTAATCACTTTTATCATGCTATTGTCAAGGGGTTCATTTAAACACTTAGTTTTATGTCAAAGTTGGTTTGCATGAGAGCCAGGTTTTTTAAAATTAGGTAGATGCTAAACACCTTATACTTGAAAATTGGTGACATAGCACTTGGATGTATACTCAAAGTGAGGATAAAGGTAGTGTTATCGATCGCGGATCACGGAAAATAGCGGAAAGCCAAAAATCCGCTATGTGAAATAGCGGATAGCGTTGCGGCCAAATAGCGGAACTTTTAATAGCGGATTTAACACAGTTATATATATATATAAAGGTAGAGGAAAGGTAGAGGTAGAGGAAAAAACCAGAAACAAAGGGAAAGGTAGAGGAAAAAACCAAAAAAAAAGGGAAGGGGAAGGAGAGAAAAAAACCAGAAAAATAAAGGATGAGAAGGATGATATCAGAATCACAGAATACAAAAAAAAAAAACAGAGGAAGAGAAGGGAGAGGAGAGAACATAACCATGGTTGTCAAACTCGCGAGTCAACTCGTAGACTCGTACGAGAAGAACAGCCACTGCTTGCTTGTAGAGAGGGTTATGTGAGGTGAGAGAGAGTGAATAAAAAAACCCTTTTTTACTTCTATTCCTACTTCTATACGGGAGTGAAAAGGAGGATGGAATTTGAAACATCTGAATAAGAGGCATGCGCAACTCACATGCTCAGTTTTAAGTATTAAAAAATTAAAAAAAAAACAAAAAGATCTGCTATTTGGCCAAATTTCCACTATTTGGTGCTGATCCGCTATAGCCGCTATAGCAATAGTGGCCGCTATTTCTCTCATAGCGGAATGCATATAGCGTCACGGTTTGTATAACGGTTTGTCAAAATTCCGCTACGCTATAGCACTATAGCGCCGCTATAGCCGCTATTTGATAACACTGGATAAAGGAAAAACGTTTTCCATAGTCCTCGCTTTTGCTTATGGCTAATAGATGCGGCTAAAACCGTAAAATGTCATGTGTAATTTATTTATATCCAAGGCTTATCAATTTTTTGAACTCTTCATTCTAGATAGGGTGAATATAACACTGTAACAGCACAAGGGGAATTGAATTGTTAATGATTTTTCCTATACTCAACAAGTTTAAACCATAATTACTATTATAGTTATAGTTCTGCAGTATTCCACTACTTGAGTCCATTAAAACCGAATAGAGAAACCAAAATCCAGTGAGTAGTAGTTATATAGGTAAAGGCAAACACAAACCAAGGTCCAATATTTTTTAGCTACTGTTCAAAACACATGCTGAAACTCCAACTAATGGATATACTTCAAGCTTCTGGTTTAGGCTCCTTTGAAAGATCATCAAGCCGACTAGTTTGTATATACTTTGATGTCAGAGTTGATTCTTGTTTTGGCACATTCAAAAAGTCTTCCAGTCCACTAGTCAGGGTAGATTTTGATGTCAAGGAAGCTCCAAGGAGGCTTAAAGCCTACACCACAAGAGAGGGCAATCAAAGAAGTTTATAAAAGAAAAGAAAAGAAAAATGATATGATAAATATATTCATGATAATAGTTGCCTTACCTCTGCTTCACCAATGCTTACGACCTTCATTTCAAGATCATCAAGGGGAAGGCTTAATTCTTTCAGATAGTAAAGGCAAGAGTTAGCAGACAGTGGTTTCACTTTTAGATCATCTCCTACACCATATAATGCTGGTCTCTTCACAAATCCCACAACATCTTCTTTCGAACTATTGAGGGATCTTGGGTCCAGTTCAGTCAAGGGTCTTGCTTCATAAATTGAAGCCTGTGACTTTGAAATCACTCCTCCCTCTATGGTTTCTGCTGTTGTGCGACTATAAGAACCATAACGATCATAAACTTTCTTTGGTGTCCCTATACCATAATAATATCTAGGGGGTTCTACTTCTACATCAGTAATGTTGAGGGGCTGATTTGGACAACCAAACTGTTGTGCAACACCGGGATTGAGTAGCACCGAGCGCGAGTCTGTACACCATGAAGAGTCCAAAGTCTCCACACTCTTGTACAAATTATCAACACATCCAACAAAGGACTTACCACCCAAAAGCTTTACAATGGACCCCAATGGCATGGTAAGGAAGCTAAACATGAAGTCAACAAAATCTTCATTGGCTTCTGCAAAGACAATCTTTTTCTGAGATTTGCTTCGCACTAGCTTAACATTTATCTTACTATCACTGGTGCTAGGCCTCACTATGATTGCTGATGCAAACCGGTTTGGTGGGTTGCCTTTGTTGTTGGACCTACTTGCCAAAATTGTGTTGGTCAAAGGCTCATGAGAGGTTAAGGTATACTTTAGGAGCTTCAATATCTATACATCAAAAGGAAAGGGAAGAGTTTTCTTAGTCAAGATAAGAAACAAACCATACCAATCTAACCTTTCTTTTTACTTTTTAAAATCTTACACTAACCAGTTGAAATTACACAATGGAAATACAAGACGATAAAACCAAATGGTAAGAATAACAGTATATCAAGGACCCACAAAGCAATCCATCATTGCAATAAGAACTAGGCAAAATTGTCGTTAGGAACCCAGGGAAAAGAATTGGGAAATTGATAGAAAGAGATAGAAAAGAAAGAGAAATTTTAGTGAATGCAAGAATGAAAATAGTAGAGAAATCTATTCTCCAAGGGCTTTCCCTTTACAAAGGAATTCTCCTTTCACTTTCAAGCTATCAAATCTACAGCATATCTCCCTCTATTCTTGTCTCCTATTTATACATGATATCCCCTCTACCTACTTAATTGCACCAATTGTCCCTCCTATCCCAGCAATCTGAATATTCATTAACTAATGTTTGCCCTTCTCCTTTATAGTACATCAGGCAACCTTACGTGGAAGTATGAACAAAGCTTAGGCACAAACTGCTTGTGTTGAAAACTTGAAATGCAATTCTTTTATTAGAATAATAATAATGAGGGTCACAATGACTGAACTGTTGACCAATGCATCAAGGTTATAAACTGTTTTAGACTTTTAGTATAAAAGGGAAGGGGATAGTTAGAGAAGTTAGTTAGTTAGAGGGGTTTCTAGATGGGAACAATGGACCTGACGCTAAACCCGTACAAAGTATGGGTCTTTCTTAACAAAAATAGTAAAAATAACCCAAATAAATAAAACAATTTTAGTTAGAAATAAAAAAAAAACTGTAGAGGTGACACATGCCACAATCTAGAGTCCGGGACGTAATTTTCTATGATAGATAATAAATAGCATTGAGGCATAATGCAGATTTTTCAGCATCAGTCAAACAGATAGACCCATGACTCATATATACAAGGGGGAACATTTCTCTTGTTTTGTTCAATTTCATTCAATAATAAAAAAAAAACACATCTTTTTTTTTACCGAATTAATTTCCTTTGAGGTTCCTAACATACCAGGTACCAACTATCCTAAAGGGTGAATTTCACGGTTCAAGAACATTCTCTAAAGATCCAATGCAAGTACAAAAAGAAAACAAAAAACAAATTCCATGTAATGGGGGCATGGGAATTGTCAAATGTGAGATACATACACATTATATGCTAGAGTTTAGAACAACAGCATTACCTCTTGCTTGCCAATGTTCTGTGTCACTTCCTCAAGTTGATTCAAGTCTGAATACCCCAGTTGCAGCAGCAGCTGCATGGAGGTCACCAAGGAACTTGGCACGACCTTCAAATCATCGAAGACCAGAAACATTGACCCATTTTCTCTCACAAAGACTCCACCTTTAGTGTCTTCCACTCTTCCCCTTTACTACTATTCGCCTGATCCAGATTCTTAGGCTGTCTGTTGAAGGGTTTCCCACACGTGCAAACCAAATTGGGAAAAGTAGTGAACTTGTAACAAGAATCGCAGACAAGAATCCTCCTTGCTGGCTCTGTGGTGTCATCGACATTCAAGAACAGTTTCGAGCAAAGTGACTCAATGGGGTTCCTGGGGTGCAGCAACATTTGCTTGCAGACAGGGTTCCAAACATCGTTTGGGATGAGGTCTTGAACGCTTTGGTAGAGGTTAGTGATGTTGTTAAGGAATGGTGGCGATGAATCCTCTGAAAGGGGTTGTTGTTGTTTTTTATCATCATTGTTGTTTGTGGTAGTAAGACGAATGATAGTGCCGAGGGGAAGAGATAGGAAGCTGAAGAGAGTGTCGACGAAGTCCTTTGTTGCTTCCACAGCAACCACTTTGTTTCTTTTTTTGTCTACCAAGATTCTGAGGGGAATCGTTTTTGGTTCTTGTTGTTGGGAAGCCATGGCACTTTGCAGAGAAAAAAAATGGCGAGGTGCAGACAGTGGGAATTCGAGAATTGAGAAAGTTGCGAAACGATTTTACTAGCATACAAACAAGAACACTCTTCTATTTCAATAAGCTCGGGAATTTTGAAAGTTTGAAATCGTTGGAATGAAGAAGGAAGAGGAATGGAAAAAGATTTGTAACTGTACAAGTGAAGTGTTAAAATTAAAAAGGCTTAAATATGAACTTAGTCCCTCTAAAAATTTGAGTTTTGAATTTAGTCTCTAAATTTAAAGTCAATGTTTTTAGTTCTTTCAAATTTCAAGTTTTGAATTTAGTCCCTCAGTTGCGTTGACCCGTGCCATGTCACCCCCAAAAACGCCTACGTGGCACACTGCTGACCACGTCATTTATTTACAGAGATTAAAATCAAGACATAATTTTTACAGGGACCTCCACCACCACCCCCTCTTTCTCCCCCCTCCTCCTCCTCCTCCACCACCACCACCACCACCACCCCCCTCTCTCTCCTCCTACACTCTCTCTCTCTACAACCACCACCACCCCCTCTCTCTCCTCCTTTGCCCTCCTCCTCTCTCCTCCACCACCACCCACCTCCACACCACCCCTTTGTCTTTCTTCTCAGCTTCGTCCACCACCACCATGTAAACGAAATCAAATATCTTCAAATCTTCAATGATCTGACGGAGATGCTCCCATCCTAACTCCCACTATCCCACTCTCTTTCTTCTGCTTTTGTCTCAACACAATAATAATTCTAATAACCAGACAACCACCCACCGCTTCCTTACTTTTATTTTTACTAAAAAAACTCTGCATTAAAAACTCCCCCCTTCGATAAAGCCGTGTTATCTAATCCCATTCCCCACACACTCTCATTCCAAAATCGTGAGGGGTGGAAGAAAAAAAAACCATGGGGTCGTTTCACAAATCTTTCCTTGTAGTAGTAGCTCTCGCTGTTCTGTTTGTGTGTCTCTGTGATGTGGCAACGGAGAATACCCAGAAGGCAGAGGAGAGTGGAGGAGGTGGTGGTGGTAGAGGAGGGGGGGAGTAGGAGGGGTTGGTGGTGGAGGAGAGTGGAGGAGGGCGGTGGTGGAGGAGGGGGGAGAAAGAGGGGGTGGTGCTGGAGGAGAGAGAGGGGGTGGTGGTGGTGGTGGTGGAGGAGGAGGAGCGGGGAGAAAGAGGGGGTGGTGGTGGAGATCCCTGTAAAAATTATATGTTTTGATTTTAGTCCCTGTAAATAAATGACGTGTCAAATGACGTGGCCAGTAGTGTGCCACGTAGGCGTTTTTGGGGTGACATGGCACGGGTCAACGCAAATGAGGGACTAAATTCAAAACTTGAAATTTGAGAAGACTGAAAACCGTTGACTTTAAATTTAGGGACTAAATTCAAAACTCGAATTTTTAGAGGGACCAAGTTCATATTTAAGCCAATTAAAAATGTATATGAATTAAAATTAAAAAAAAAATTTAATTTGCCAACCACTATTCATTGCACTAAAAAATAACCACCTATAGCGAATGCAGTTAACAAATTAAAGCCATTACATTTTTTTTTGACAGAATTAAAGCCATTAGATAAAAAACTGTTTTAATGGTAATATTTTTTGACTGGATTTTAATGGTATATTTAAACAAATCAATTAATTATTGGTAATTTAATATGGAATCAAAGTTTAAAAAACCTAAGGCTCTATTCGCCTAAAATAACTAATAAGTTAGTTGATAGCTAATGAGGTAACTGATAATTGAATAGTAAGTTTATAGCTTACAGCTTATGTATGAAAAGCTAGTTTATTGAAATTAAAGTATTTCGTAAAATTAGTTATTAAACTAGCTTATAAATGTAAAATGAAATAAAATGATTTGTTTACAAAAAATTTAGAATTTAATTACTATGCACCATTGGTATAAATAAGTTTTAAATAGACATCCAATCATATCTCATCATATAGATATTTTATTTATATAAATTCTATTTTTTCAACAAAATAAATTTTATTTTTTGAGTAAAATATATTCCCCTCTCCTGAGAGATACTGATATTACACTTTTCTCCCTTCTTGTTTGAAAACACACACTCCCCTCCCCTGAGAGATACCGATGTTACACTCCCCTCCCCTCTTGTTTGAAAACAGACACTCCTATCCCCTGAGAGATATCAATATTACACACTTTCTTCCCTTCAAAGATAAAATATGATACATTTTTCTTCATTTTTGTAATTTTCCATTGACCTAAAAGTTAGTCTCCGTTAAAATATTTTTTTATTACCACAATAACTTTTTATCTTTCATTTCATTTCTGCTTTTGTCTCATTTCCTTTCCTATTCCGGTTTCAAAATCACTGTTTCAGCGTCGTTCACCACCACATTCCACTAAAACCAAAATGAACTCATTGTTGGTGGAATGTGGCGGTGAACGAAGTGAAACGGTGATTCTGATTTCAGAAATTAGAATGAGAAAGGAAATGAGGCAAAAACGGAAATGAAATGAAAAAAAATTATTATGGTAATAAAAAATATTTTAACGGAGGCTAACTTTTACGTTAATAGAAAATTACAAAAATACAGAAAAATGTATTATATTTTATCTTTGAAGGGAAACAAATGTGTGTTTTCAAACAAAAGGGAAAAAAAGCATAATATTGGTATCTCTTAGGGGAGGAGAGTGTGTGTTTTCAAACAAGAAGGGAGGGGAGTGTAATATTGATATCTCTTAGGGGAGGGGAGTGCATTTTACTCTTATTTTTTATATTTATTATTTATTTAAAAATAATTATCACTAATTTATTTTAATTTATTTCATATTATTTCTTATCTGAAAATTAGAATTTTAATTTATTTTATTTCTTAATATTATTATTTTTAAGCATCATGATGGTCGATTTTAATCCCCCCAAGTTTCAATTGTGCGATTCAGTTTCTCATGTATCACCATTGTGCGATTTTGAGTCGTCAGGTTCCAATTGTGCGATTTTGGTTCCCTAAGTTTCACGGTCGTACAATTTTGATCCCCAAAGTATCCAAATTGTTACAATCAGATCTCTTTGTGATTGTGTCATTGTTATCAACTTTTTGTTATTAGTTTTGTTTAAAAAAAAATTTTGAATTGTTTCGTCGTCGGAGATTGAACTCAGGTATTAGCCAAGCCCATCTCTTAGACAAAAAACATTAATCACTTGCACCCAACCTCATGGTTTTAAAAATAAAATTTTTTGTTATTAGTATATTCGTTTTTTGACATTATCGTTCTTTTTTCAATTTTTATAATAGTTGCTTTATTCCAATAATTTAATTAATAATTATTTCAATACATAAACAAAAGTTGAAAAGTTATATTAACATTTTAATTAATTACATCTGTTATTCTGAATTAGATATTACTATTAATATTACACTCAATATTTGAATCACTATTATAATATAAACCCCAATACAAATAAAATCAAAAACACAAAACAAATTATTATTATTTTCGATACAGGAAAGTCCAACAAAGGGACAACAACAAAACAGAAACCTAAGGAACAAGTCTAGGAAGGCTACTACCAATCATATTCTCATACAAGATCAGCCTTATACTAGCTGGAATTTGATCCAGAAAAACACACTTAAAATGATCCTCATGCCCAAGGTTGGCCAAGCAATCAGCACTCCTATTGGCTTCTCGGAACATATGACGAACAGATGCACTCCAATCATCAAGACTAAGAAGATGGCAAATCTCCTAAAGAAGGGATTGCCAAAAAGCATTTTTTTTATCAAAATGAAACAAGTTCATAACAAGGATAATCCCCAGCCATATGGCATCTACAGCAGGAAAATCAGCATAAGCAGAGAAACAAATATAGTATTATAGACTAAGATACGCTGCTGTAACATACACCAAGCTGTAACCGATAAAAGACAAGAAAAACAACTAAAAAACCAAGCAGCCAAGGCACAAAAGAACATAGTAAACAAAACCCAATACTGCAAAAAAAATACCACAAAAGATACAACACAGACATGCATAAAATAACTAGAATGAAAGCTGACAACAACTTGGGAGTCCATCTCAAGGAGGACAGGTGAAAGCTGTAAATTTCTAGCAACCTTGATACCCAAAAGAAGAGCCCATGTTTCAGCCCAAGTGGAATTGCCAGTCCCCAGGTTGCAAGAAAAAGCCGTAATAAGGTTTCCCTTCCAATCCCGAATGAGGCCTCCACAAGCCGCTGAGCACGGTAAAATATCATAAAAAAAATTCAAAAATATTATTAGACAATTTGTTGAATTATTACCTTTTTTATAATATAAATTTAGATTATGAGAGTTTAGAATTCGAACCCAAGTCACACGTTCTGCGAGTAGAGAATACAACCATATGTGCTAATCCCATTGGCGTTTATTGAATTATTACTAATATAATGATAAAGTTAGTTCAAACCTCCCCACTAATATTTGTCTATCCAAAAATAATAATAATAATAATATAATTATAAAGTAGCATTATTAATATTTCAAAACAAAATTTAATAAAAATTGATGAATAACAATTAGATATTAATTAATGTAATCAGGTCAGAATATTATTATAGTAAACCCTCAATATTTTAAAATGCAATTATAAAAAATGCAATAAAAAATTTTCACAAAAAAAGGTGCAATAAACAATTTGTGAACAAAATCGTTTATTAATATTATATTTTAAAACAATTTTCTAATATCAAAATACAAATAATGAAAGGTTCTGCAAGGTTACGGAAAGAAATAAAAACTCATAAAGGTCTCCTTTTTAGAGGGGAGGGCCTCTTAGAGCAAAAGACAAATAAAAGTTTTCATGTTTCATTTTCATAATGTCTGCAAAATGTACAGCGCGCACATATATGCAGTGCTTGATTCCCCTAACAGAAACATGACTCAGCAAGGCCAATGTTCACTAAAGACAAAATAGCAATAAAGGAAAACATAGCAATAAGGGAAAACAACTTAGCAGCAAAGGGAAAAACAATTGGGCTATTCCCACAACAAACAGTTTTCAAGGAAGCACATAATCTTTCATCCACTTGGGCCTCATGCGATTCCTTTTGGCCCTGGTCTGTGGTATGGTTTCTACAGTCCTCTCACTTGGGTCAATCTGCTCTAGGCCTCCATGGGTGTTAGCAGGGTCCATAACATCCCTCCCATCTTGAAAAACCAACTTGTCCTCAAGGTGAAGCTCTGGGAATGCTGTAGCCATCTCTTGAAAAGGTTCCCAAGTCACGTCCTCAGGGGGCGAGCCCATCCACTGGATTAAAACGTTGCTGTCAACTGGATTTGCTTCTATTTTTGATCCAGAACAGCCAAGGGTTGTACAATTGGCTGGTTCTCAAGTGCTCCAGGTGGTAACTCATTGGTTGGTTCATTGGACCCATGGTATGGCTTGAGTTGAGAGACATGGAAAACGGGATGTATTTTACTGTGGGGAGGCAGCTCTAATTCAAAGGCGACTGGTCCAATCTGTCGCAACAACTTGTATGGTCCAAAATATCGTTTGGACAGTTTCTGAAATTGGTGTCCCGCTAGAGAATGCTGGCGGTAAGGTCTCAGCTTGACAAATACCAGGTCTCCCGGCTGAAATTTGTGAGGGAGTTTGCGCTTATCAGCATACATTTTCATTAGTTCTTGTGCTTTCAACAACTTTTTTTTAAGTATCTGAATGATGGCTTCCCTCTCAGTTAAGTTCGAATCCAAAGCCTCAATGGATGTGGATCCCGTGATATAGTGTGGCAGTGAAGGGGGGTTTGCCATAAACCACTTGAAATGGTGAGAACCCGGTGGCAGAGTGAACTACAGTATTGTAGTTCCATTCAGGCCAATGCAAATATTTACCCCAACTACTCGGTTTGTCGTGACAAAAACAGCGAAGATATTGTTGCACAACCTTATTAACCACCTCTGTTTGTCTGTCACTTTGAGGATGATAGGCAGTAAACATCCTTAATTTTGTACCACTCAAACGGAATAACTCTTGCCAAAACTTGCTTAAGAAAATGGGGTCCCGATCGGAAACGATGCTTCTTGGCATGCCATGTAATCTGCAGATCAACCTTGCAAATAATTCAGCCACCTTGACAACAGAGAAATTAGTGGGTAACACGCCAAAATGAGCTGCCTTTGAGAAGCGGTCAAGCACCACGAGAATAACCGTATTGGTTTGGAAGGAAGGGAGCCCTGTAATAAAATCCAAAGAGATGTCCTCCCAAACCCCATTTGGAATTGGGAGAGGTTGCAAAAGACCATAAGGGAGATGAGTTGGGACCTTTGTTGTTTGGCAAATAGTGCAAGAGTTTACAAAATCAATCACGTCCTTTTTCATGCCATTCCAATACACATTTTCCTTGAGCCTCCCATATGTTTTTTGAATGCCTCAATGACCCCCCCAATAAAGACGAATGAAATTCTTCAAGAATAACAGATTTGACAGGTGAATTTTCAGGAATATAAAGCTTATCCTTGAAAAAAAGCAAGCCATGAAGCACCTTAAAATGTGGCATAGAATTAGGTTGTTGCTGGACCTTGGTCATTAGTTGTTTTAATTCCTCATCCTCTTAGAAACTTTGTTGCAACTTCTTCAAAAATTCCCAGTGAGGTATTGTGATGGTGAAACATTGAGGAATGTGCTCATGCATCCGAGAAAGAGCATCTACTACTCGATTTTGTGCTCCAGGCTTGTACACAATTTCATATGAGTAGCCTAGGAGTTTGGCAAGATAAAATTGTTGTTTGGGAGTTTGAACAACTTGGGTCCTCAACTCACGGAGGCTGCGCTAGTCTGTGTAAATGATGAATTTGCGTCCTAAGAGGTAGGTACGCCATTTTTTCATTGTTGAAGTAATAGCATAGAGTTCCTGGACATAAGTATAGGCTTGTAGCATTTTTGGGCAGAACTTTTTGCTAAAGTAACAGATCGGGTTACCTCTTTGACAAAGAACTGCGCCCATGCCAAGTCCAGATGCACCAGTTTCCAGAATGAAATCCTCGTCAAAATTAAGGAGGGCCAATACGGGTGCCTCTGTCATTGCCTTCTTCAATTTATCAAAAGACAGTTGAGCTTCTTCGGACCATTTAAAGGAGTCCTTCTTCAACAAATTCGTCAAAGGTGCTGCCAAGGATGCGTAGTCACGCACAAATTTGCAATAGAAGCCCGTTAGTCTCAAAAATCCTCGGAACTGCTTTATGGTCTGTGGTTTGGGCCATTTCAACATTGCCTTTATCTTTTCAGGGTCTGGTCCTACCCCCTGCGTAGAAACAATGTCTCGAGGTATGCAATGGAAGGTTGACAGAAGGTGCATTTTGATTTTTTTAAAAAGAACTTGTTGTCAACCAAAATTGAAGCACAACCTCAAGGTGAGAACGATGGTCGTCTAAATTACGACTATACAAAATAATATCATCGAAGAATACAATAACGAACTTGCGGAGATAAGGTTGAAACAGTGTATTCATCGTGGCTTGAAAGGTTAATGGCGCATTGCAAAGGCCAAAGGGCATTACTAGAGATTCATAATGTCCTTGGTGAGTGCGGAATGCTATCTTGTGTATATCCTGTGGTGCCATGCGAATCTGGTGATAGCCAATGCGGAGGTCCAACTTGGTAAACCATTTCGTGCCATATAGCTCATCTAACAGTTCATCAATGGTCAAAATAGGGAATCGATCTTTGATTGTGATGGTGTTAAGAGCTCGATAGTCCACGCAACAGCGCCATATTTTACCATCTTTTTTGCGCACTAGGAGAACTGGGGAGGAAAAAGCGCTTGAACTAGGCTGGATGATGCCTTGGGACAACATTTGTTGGATTTGGTTCTCAATCTCTTTTTTCTGAAAGTGGAGATATCTGTATAGTTTAACGTTCACAGGGTTAGCTCCATTCACTATTGAGATTGTGTGGTCTGTTGGGCGAATGGGGGGAAGAGTGGTGGGTTCTGAAAATAGGCTAGAGAAGGTGTTTAGGAGGGGATCTAACCATGTGATGGCGGAGGGTAAGGTTTCAGTGTTTGGGCTAGGTGGGGTGAGATGGATTTGGTAGAAGGTGTCTATAGCTTGGGTAGAGACTAGACATCTCAACTGATGAAGGGTGGCTTCTTTAGGTCCAGTTTGTGACTCCCCTTTTAATTGGACTACCTGACCTTCCTTGATGAAGGACATTGTCAGCTCATTTTAGTCTGTTAAGACTGGGCCCAAAGACTTGAGCCACTCCACGCCTAAGACCAGTTCAGCTCCTCTTAATGGGACTACAAATAAATCAACCCAAAATTGATGAGGGCCCAAAACAATGCAGACTTGTGGGCATATAGTGGAACATTGCAATTCTTCTCCATTCCCCACTAAGAGTTGGAAAGTTTGGGCTGGTTGTAATGGCAGGCCCAATTTTTTTGCAACTCTCTCTTGTATGAAATTATTAGTGCTTCCCCCATCTATCAAAATGGCCACCTGGACATTAACAATATGGCCCAATACGCGTAAAGTTTGAGGGATTGAGTGGCCCAACAGGGCGTGTAAGCTGATTTGGGCTTGGTGTGGGTCAAGGTTGGTATCCGAGTCGGGTGTGGGTTATGTTTGGGTCTCAGGTAGGGTTTGGGTTGGGTAAGTGAGCAAGAGTTGGTTTAGGGTAGTCTCTAACGGCTCAGGTGTTTTAGGGATGGCAACCAGCAGATGGAACTGCCGTTTACAGCAGTGGCCGGCGGTGAAGCGCTCATCGCAGTTATAACAAAAGCCCTTGTCGCGGCATGCCTGCAGCTCCGCCGGCGATAATCGCTTCATGGGTGGTGGGGTTTTTGGGGCGATCGTGTTTGAGGTGGGGATGGGTTAGATATTTAAGGCTGGTCGGGGTTAGGGGTTTCTGAAGGTAGTTGTGTTTGAGGATTCGCCGGTGTGGCGAGAAGAGAAGGAGATGGACCTATCATTTTGTTTCTCTTCATGCAACTTAGCCAAGCTAATAACATGAGAGAGTGAAATGGGTTGGAAAGCTTGTACCTCGCGTTTAATTTCGGGTTTCAACCCAGAGAAAAAACTGCTCAAGTAGAACTGAGGAGGAAGACCCACGATTCTGTTGGCCAGAGATTCGAACTCCGTCTGGTATTCCTTCACTGATGCTGTTTGACAGAGTTTGAAGAGAGACCCTTTTGGGTCTTCATGCTGTGAGGGAGCAAACCGCACCTCCAGAGCGTGAAGGAACGTTGGCCAGGAAAGAAGCTGTCCATTTGCATGCATCCATTGGAACCATGTCAAAGCTTCACCTTCCATGTAGAAGGATGCCAAGTTGAGGCGTTGGTCTTCTGTAGTGTGATGAAACTCAAAAAATTGGTTAATCTTGAATATCCAGTTGAGTGGGTCTTTGCCATCAAAACGCGGTATATCCAGCTTAATGGAAGTGGGAGCATAAGGATGATGGGTGTTGTTAGCAGCTGTAACAAGACCAAAACCAGGGTGACCCATTCGGTTTCTTAGCTGAGTGACCTCAGTAGTGAGATTAGCCAGATTTTGCTGAAAAGCTTGTTGGTTATCAAGAATCTGCTGCAAGGTAGCAACAAGGTAATCTGTGTTATGAGGAGGAGAGGCCATGACCAAATGAAAACACCAATTGAAAGGTTCTGCAAGGTTAGGGAAAGAAAGAAAATCACATAAAGGTCTTCTTCTTAGAGGGGAGGGCCTCTTAGAGCAAAAGACAAATAAAAGTTTTCATATTTCATTTTCATAATGCCTGCAAAATGTATAGTGCGCACATATATGCAGTGTTTGATTCCCCTAACAGAAACATGACTCAGCAAGGCCAATATTCACTAAAGACAAAATAGTAATAAAGGAAAACATAGCAATAAGGGAAAACAACTTAGCAGCAAAGGGAAAAACAATTGGGCTATTCCTACAGCAAACAGTTTTCAAGGAAGCACATAATCTTTCATGCACTTGGGCCTCATGCGATTCCTTTTGGCCCTGGTCTGTGGTATGGTTTCTTCAGTCCTCTCACTTGGATCAATCTGCTCTAGGCCTTCATGGGTGTTAGCAGGGTCCATAACAGATAACTTTTTGTATTTTTATATTAAATTTTTTATTAAATATTAAATGTAATTTAATTTAGGCTTTAATATTAATTTGGTCCCTGTAATATAGGGGGTTTTTGAATTAGGTCCCTATAAAAAAAATCAAACTTTTTTCGTCCTTCTTTTATTTTATTTTTTGATTTTAGTCCCTGACCAGAGTGGACCGTTGATGTGGCACTGTGAGGTCCCTGTAAAATTCCTACATGGCATCTCATTAATTCTACGTGGCTTACACGTCACCTGACACATACCTATAAAAATATTAAGTTTTTAACTTAGTCCCTATAAAAAATACGTGTTTTAAATTTAGTCCCTCTCCCTTCTCCACCACCACCTCTCCTCCCCCACTGCCACCTCCATCTTCACCTCCACCTCCCCCCTTCTCCACCACCCCCACCTCCACCCACCCCTCCTCTCAAATCTGTGTGTTGTTGTTGTTGCTCTACGTTTATCAACCAAATTTGCATTTTTATTGAGAAGCTTCGCTTCAAGCCCTCACCTTGGCCAAAAACAAGTGCTTCTAAATTCGAGATTCGCTTCATAATTACCAGATTTCATGCCCTCTGAAGTAGATTCTTTGGAATCGAGCTTCAAAGTTCAAATCAAAATGGGCTTTTATTTTGGGTTTTGGGGTTGCTATCTATGCTGGTTAAAGATGAGGACTTTGAGAAACCCCAAGTTGAAATTCACAATCAATTCCTCTATTTTAAGCTATTTGGTGAAGCAAAAACGAATAAAAAAAATTTAAATTTTTATTCAACAACAACAACAAAAAATCTGCGTTTTTCTTTCCCTCTTTATCTCTCTATTTAATGTGTTGCTTGGCCTTGTTTATCAACCAAATATGCGATTGTTGTTGTTATTGTTGTTGCTCTGCGATTTCCTTTTGGTGGTGAGGGAGGAGGCGGTGAGGGTGGAGGATGGAGAAGGAGATGGTGGAGGTGGAGGTGGTGGCGATGGTGGGTATTAGAGTTTGTATCACACGTGTAATACTGTTAGGTGGTTACAGGTTGTTAGGTTCTGTTATAACCTATTAGAAACTGTTAGACTACTTATGATCCAGTGTGGTGCTTATGCTGCACACTCACTGTGACTATATATATCTGTACATACACGTGTAATAGTTGTCGAATAATCAATGAAGTCATTTTGTGTTTACATTCTGTTACTAAACATGGTATCATGAGCTCTCTTTTTCTGGAACCTTCTTCCGCTCTCTGAAACCGTTCTCTCTCTCTCTCTCTCTCTCTCTCTCTCGTCTTGTTCTCTATAATCACTCTCTCTCTCTGTTCTTCGCACCTGCGTCAATGGCAGAAAATCTCATGTCTACGGTGGCACAAACTACTGCAATTGTTTCGTTTGCGCATGCTCTTTCTATCAAATTGGATGATAGAAATTTTCTTCTGTGGACACAGCAAGTGGAGGCTGTGATTATTGCGCACAAGCTACACCGTTTCATTATGAATCCTGTCATACCTCCGAAGTATGCAAATGAAGCTAATCGTGCAGCTGACAATGCCACTGCAGAATACCAGCAATGGTTGGTTCAAGATCAAATGTTGTTTTCATGGCTTCTAGCTTCACTCTCTGACTCGATCCTTTCGAGAGTACTTGGCTGTAAGCATTCATATGAGGTGTGGGATAAAGTGCACAAGCACTTCTACTCGCAGATGAAAGCTAAGATACGACAACTCCGTTCAGAACTCAAGAGTTCTAAGAAAGGCGCACATTCAATTAATGAGTATGTTCTTCGTATCAAGGCAATTGTTGATGTGTTAGTTGCAATTGGTGACAGTGTCACTGAGCAGGATCAGATAGATGCGATCCTGGAAGGTCTCCCTGAAGAGTACAATCCGTTTGTCATGATGATCTACAGTCGTGTAGATCCACCTTCTGTGACTGACATTGAGTCCCTATTAATGGTGCAAGAGGCTCAGCTGGAGAAGTTCAGAACAGAGCTTACCTCAGGGACTATCTCAGCCAATGTGGCTCACAGTTCACAGTCAAATGGTCGAAGCAATTCCAATTCTCAGAATTACCGTGGTGGACGTAGTGGAAATGGCAGAGATCGTGGTGGAAACCGTGTTGGTAATCGTGGAAGAGGAAGAGGTCGCAACAATGGACCTCGCCCAACCTGTCAAATTTGTCTTCGTTATGGTCACGATGCGTTTCATTGCTGGGATAGGTTCGATGAAAATTTTGTCCAACCTACCGAACCTCCTTCTCAGCCTCGTGGTCAGAATCAGATTGATAACAATCAGCAGCAGCAGCCGCGAGCTTACCTGACTCAGCAGAATGGTTATGAACCTGCAACACAAGAAGTGCGTGTCAATACCAGTGTGGATGACCAGAGTTGGTATCCAGACAGTGGAGCTATGCATCATGTCACCTCGGATGCTCAACTCATGTCACAAAGCTCCACTTACTCAGGTTCTGAACAAATCCGCATGGGGAATGGCCAAGGTCTTAGTATAACTTCTATTGGTTCCTCTAAATTTGTCTCACCTATAGTTCCAAATGTTACTTTGTCTCTAAATAATATGTTACTTGTGCCTTCAATAACCAAAAATCTTGTTTCTGTATCAAAGTTTGCCAGAGATAATCAAGTTTTCTTTGAATTCCATCCTAACTACTGCTTTGTGAAATCTCAGGTGTCTAAGAGAATCCTTCTCAAAGGTTGTCTCACTGCAGATGGTTTATACAGCTTCCAGCCTCTGCACTTTGTCTCGAATTCATCACCTAAAACTGGTTCTTATTGTCTTTCAAATTCTTTAGTCAATAATGTTGAATCTGTTAGTCATTCCAATAAAGATTGTACCAATACTTTCTCTGTGTGGCACAAACGTTTGGGTCATGCACATGTTGGTGCTGTCAAAGACGTGCTTAGCTTGTGTAATATTCCTTATCAAAGTAAAAGTGTTTTTGAATTCTGTAATCCATGTTGTATGGGCAAAGCTAGAAGGTTGTATGCTCCACCCTCTACTAATGTTTACAGTAAACCTTTTGAGCTTGTATATAGTGATCTTTGGGGGCCTGCTGCAACTTTGTCCTCTAATGGATACTCATACTATATCACCTTTGTGGATGCTAACACACGTTTCACTTGGATATATTTCTTAAAACGCAAATCTGATGCTATGGCTGCATTCATTCAGTTTCACACACTCATACACACTCAATTTCAAACCAATCTCACAGCCCTGCAAACTGATTGGGGTGGGGAGTTCCGAACTGTTTCTAAACATTTAAGTAAACTTGGAATCATCCATCGTGTCACTTGCCCACACACCTCACATCAAAATGGGACCGTCGAGAGGAAACATAGGCAAATAGTTGAGATGGGGTTAACTTTACTAGCTCAAGCTTCAATTCCCTATAAATATTGGGATCATAGCTTCATTGCAGCTGTTCATATCATAAACAGGTTACCAACCTCTGCACTTAATCCACCAACCTCTCCTTTCGTTGCCTTATATAAGAAAATTCCTTCATACAGTGATTTGAAAATTTTCGGATGTGCTTGTTTTCCATCTTTGCGAGCTTATAATCAACATAAGTTGCAGTTCAGGTCTGAAGAATGCGTTTATCTTGGTGTTTCACCACAACACAAGGGGCACAAGTGTTTGTCCAAAGGTGGGAGGATTTACATTTCAAAGGATGTTATATTCAATGAGGACCATTTTCCTTACGTGTCCCTGTTCCAAAGTCCTAGTCCTGTCACCTCTATTCCTACATCAACTTATTCATCTAGTATTCCTATTGTCTCGGGTCAAATTAGACCATGTCCTCAAGGTGGTCCTTCCCTTATTATTCAACATGAGTCTATTGTTTCTAGTCCTGAGTCTCGGGTCAACTCTCCCCCGGCTGATCACTGTCAAAGTATGCCATTGTCTGCAACTTTAGCAGCTGAATCTGTGCCTGCTGAACCCATGCCTGCTGCTCCACCAAATGACCCAGCAGTTGAACCTGTGCCTGCTGAACCCATGCCTGCTGCTCCACCAAATAACCCACCATCTAATACACATCACATGATCACACGCTCCAAAACTGGTAGCCTCAAGCCACGGGTGTTTCTTGCTCATACTGAGCCATCAACTGTCAAAGAAGCACTTTCCAGTCCCGAATGGCTTGATGCTATGAAGTCTGAGTTTACTGCCTTGCAAAATAATCAAACGTGGTCTTTAGTTGAGTTGCCTCCTAATCGGAAAGCTATTGGTTGTAAATGGGTTTTCCGTGTAAAGGAGAATCCGGATAGATCCATAAACAAGTACAAAGCACGCCTTGTCGCAAAGGGGTTTCACCAAGAACACGGCTTTGACTTTAATGAAACGTTTTCACCGGTGGTGAAACCTATTACTATTAGAGTCATACTAACTCTTGCTCTTACTTACAGGTGGAAGTTCCAACAAATTGACATAAATAATGCATTCCTAAATGGTTTTCTCAGTGAGGAAATCTATACGTCTCAGCCCCAAGGATTTGAAGATGCCAACAAAGATCTTGTCTGTAAGCTAAATAGAGCATTATATGGGCTCAAGCAAGCCCCGCGGGCCTAGTATGAACGACTTACTCAAGCACTTCTTCAGTTTGGGTTCAAGTCAAGTAGGTGTGACCCTTCCCTGTTCACCTACTGTAATGGTTCCACACGGCTGTTTGCACTTGTATACGTAGATGATATAATTTTGACTGGCTCTTCACCGAGTCTCATTACTGAGTTGATCACTAAGTTGAATGCTAAGTTTGCCTTAAAGCAATTGGGAGAATTAGACTATTTTTTGGGTATTCAAGTGAAGCATACTCCTGCTGGTTTGTTCCTGTCACAGGCCAAATACATACGCGAAGTCCTCCACAAAGCCAACATGTCTGACTGCAAACCGATTAATTCCCCCATGATGAGCAGTTGCAAGTTAAGTCGATATGGTACTAATTCTTTACCTGACCCAAGTCTGTATCGTTCTATCGTTGGTGCATTACAATATGCAACTGTCACTAGGCCTGAAATCTCATACAGTGTAAATAAAGTTTACCAATTTATGGCAAACCCGCTTGAGACACATTGGAAGGCAGTAAAATGTATACTGCGCTACTTACAAGGGACACAAGACTATGGTTTAGTGCTGCGACCAGCTGATTCTGCCTCTTTGTTCCCACTCAAGGCCTATAGTGATGCAGATTGGGCCAGCGATCCTGATGATCGCAGGTCCACATCAGGTTACTGTGTATTTTTTGGTCCCAATCTGGTCTCATGGTGTTGTAAGAAACAGTCTTTCGTTGCAAGGTCCACAACGGAGGCTGAATATCGAAGTATGGCCCATGCTACTTGTGAGCTTTTATGGGTTCAGTTACTGTTAACTGAACTAGGCATACCTTTTACTAAACCAACCTTATTATGTGATAATAGCAGTGCAGTCAGCTTGTCTCACAACCCAGTCTTGCACTCACGTACGAAGCATATGGAATTAGATGTGCACTTCGTAAGGGAAAAAGTGGTCTCAAACGATCTTGTGGTTGAACATGTTTCAGGCACTCATCAAATAGCAGATGCACTGACTAAACCTTTATCCACTTCAAGGTTCTGTGAGTTGAGGTCCAAACTCAATGTGTGGTCACTTGCCCAACCACCTTGAGTTTGAGAGGGGGTTATTAGAGTTTGTATCACACGTGTAATACTGTTAGGTAGTTACAGGTTGTTAGGTTCTGTTATAACCTATTAGAAACTGTTAGAGTACTTATGATCCAGTGTGGTGCTTATGCTGCACACTCACTGTGACTATATATATCTGTACATACACTTGTAATAGTTGTCGAATAATCAATGAAGTCATTTTGTGTTTACATTCTGTTTCTAAACAGTGGGTGAGGACCGAGGAGAGAGAAAGGTGGGGAAGGGAAAGGGGAGAGAGAGAGGATGTGGTGCTGACGTGTCAGCTGAGTTGCCACGTAGGAGTAATGATAAGGACTAAAATGTGTCACATAAGCAGTCAACTCTGCACATGGACTAAAATCAAAAAATAAAATAAAAGAGGGACAAAAAAAGTTTGACTTTTATTATAGGGACTAAATTTAAAATCAAAAATATTACAGGGACTAAATTAATATTAAAGCCTTTAATTTAACATTTATTCTGTCATTATTATATTTTTCGATTAGTCACCGCAATTAGGCCTTTGGCCCGATAACACTTTCTATGGAACAAATCCTCGATTTGAGACTTAGTCACATTTGGAATTTCTCGCCCCTCTTTAAGGATATATTTTGTGGGGATGGTGTGTTTTGTGAGGATCGAACTTTCGTCCTCCCACCCACAAGTTCAACGAGTGTTGCCAACTAAGCCACAATTATTGGATCTATCATTATTTAGTTTAAATGACACTTTTGATTAGAGCTGGCTATGCGGGCTAGCCCGGCCCGTTTAGGCCCATTTCGCATTGGCCCACATTTTGGGTGGGCTAGCCCAGTCCGGTCCGCATCTTAAATGGGTTCAATTTTCCTAGCCCGCGTCTGCACCGCAAAGTCTGCGAGCTAACAGACTGGCCCACAAACCATAAATAAAAAAATTGAAAACAATTAGAAAAGGCTAAAAATTTCATTTTCTTTTTTGAAAAATCAAGAAAAAAAGGTTGAAAACGTGGAAAAAAAACTAATTATCCAATCTTTCATTTTAAAACAAATCAGACACACGCCTGAAAGTCAATGTTCCATTTTGTACTTTGTCTCTCTTTGATTCCATGGATAAGTAGTAAACACTATACTGGTCTCTGCTCAATAAACTAATGCACTAGTGAATTTGCCTCTATTATTTTTAGCAATTTTTTCTTTCTTTCTTGGTGTTATTGGGTTGGTGAAAGCGAGACACTGTGCTCATGTCACCTAATATTCTAGATCTAATCTTAGTGGAAGACATGAACTCGATCGAACCTTCCTATCATTATTGTGATGGTAATAACAGTAACACAATAATAAAATATCACCAATGGGAAAGAAGCTAAAATCAAAATAAAAGAAGACGTTATAAATATAATACTACACAAACTTCCTAGACGCAGATCACTAACAATGATTCAGTATGAAGTCCATAACATTTAGATATCAACATATACCAATGTGATCAGAGCCATTTTGACAACTGTAAATTGGAGAGGGTGAGGCCATGACATGAGCTCTTTTGGTAACAATAAAAAAAAAGCAATAAAATATTAACATAGGTCCGTGGGTCAACCCGCCAACCCGCGGACCAAACCTGCTTGGCCCGTGGGTCAAATGGACCGGGCCAAGAAAGCCCACATTTAAATGGGCCAATATTTTCAAGGCCTATGGCCCACGCGAGCTGTGGGTAACGCGGACCGTCCGTGGACTAAGGGCCATATATCTAGGTTTACTTTTGATTATGGTGGCTTTTAGGGCTGATTACCTTCATATTGAGAACCATTATTTCTCACCATGATATATATTATCTTATTTAACTGTCGAGATTATAATTTGTTTAAAATTGCAAATAGGTCTCTCTCTCTCTCTCTAATAAAACATATATTTTATTTGTAAAAAGTAATTCAAAAATTAAAATTTAAAAACGAGTCAAAAGTGAGCCAATTTGACTTAACTCGACTTAAACCCATTTTAGCCTGCGAGTTAGGTAATCCGGATGAAAATAACACGAGAAAATGTGAGCCTAAAGTTGTCATTCTCAACTATTTCTTCTCTTGTATAGCTTCAATTTGAGAATGACAACTTTCTCTTCGCAAAAATTAAGAGGAAGTCTTTAATAAAGGTAAAGAATTTAAGCTAAACTAGAAATGAAGGTGGACAGGGGTGTTTTCTTCGTGCCACCAAAAACCAGTCATCTTCAACCTTCAGCCACAGGAAGTGTTTTCTTTATTGGCCCACACAAGGGTCAATTTACAAATCTAAGCTAGAAAAAAAAATACATTTTATCCCAGCAATTACACACCATATTTTATGAAGTCCTTCATCAAATTTCTTCATTTATCATATGTTCAATATTCAACGTCAAGATTATGCTATCCTAATAGCACTCTCAGAGTTTACAAACAGATCATTTAAAGCTTTAACAATCACATATCACCATCCAGTGCACTCAAATGTAACATGGCAGTTGGCACATATCTTAGAAATCAAAATATTTGTGAGTTGCTATATATTATTCTATGTTTTGCCTCTTATCAACAACAACTAAAAAAAAGTTCAAGCTTTAGCTTCATCCTTTGGCTTCATCAGGAGGTGGAACAGGCCTTCAGTCAAAGCTGCAGCTTTGGAAGTCAAAGAAGCTCCCAACAGGTTTAGTGCCTGAACCATGTAGAAATAACAAAAGTCATTAATTACTTCCTCCTCCTAATTTTTAGAGGGTAAAAATAGAAGTATGACATTGACTCACTCAGTTCTTCAAAGAGCCAGTATTTAAAACCAATACTAGTTTGTAAGAAATGTCTCGTGTGTGACAAATAGTTATGGTGGTTTAATAATTGACTGAAGGGATTGATATTTGAATGAAAGGACATAAATCTTGGGAATGAGTATATTGAAAGGATATATTGTTTCATGAAGGAACATGAATCTTGAAAAGGAGTCTTGATGGATCAATTTTTATCATCATGTACCAATGTTAGTGTTTCTATCCATTTTTTTTAGCGAAAACCAACCATGAATCCTAAAGATCCTTGATTGTATGACTCAACTATGAAAGTTTACATAATTTTCAGTAATAGACTGATAATCATTATTATATTTTCCAATATCAAGATTTGCAGCAAAAGATAGAAACTAGTCAAGAGTGGGATTGTTACCTCTGTCTCCCCAATGCTCACCACATGGTCCTCCAAATCATCCAGTGGCACATTCAGCTTCTGAAGAAAGAAAACGCTAGAAGTATTTGCCAGTGGTGTCACTTGCAGATCATCCCACACAACAAACAGTGATGGCCTCCTCACAAAGCCCACAGCAGAATCTCTTTTGCCGCCATCTGGGGATCTTGGATCAAAAAGTCTCATGGCTTCTGGCTGGGATATGAGACTACTCTTCTTTGAAATCACTCCATTCGGATTGGTATACAAGGTATTATTTCTAAGCACACCTGTGCCACACCAATAAGAAGGAGTGTCTTCTTCACGAAGATTTAGTGGCTGCCTTATACAACCAAATTGGAAAGCCACCTTTGGATTCAGTAAAAGGGTACCTAATGAAGGCCTTGTGAACCATGAAGGGTTGAGATCCTTCACACTTTTGTGCAAGTTATCTATACACCCCAGAGAGAAATTGTCATTATTCAATAGCTCTAGAACAGATCCAATTGGTGTTGTGAGGAAACTGAAGAGAAAATCAACAAAATCTCCATCAGCTTCAGCATATAGTATCTTCTTCTTTGATTTCCTCACTGTTACCTTAAGGTTTATGATAACAGAATTATGAATCAAGCGTTCATTTTTTGGTGAGAAAGTGTCCATTTTCTTAAATTCTCCATTTCCCAAGAATACATCACTGAGAGGAGACGTGGAGGTCAATGCTTGCTTTAGTAAGTCCAAAATCTGAAAAGAAGAAACAGAGGTATAAGCATATTATTAAACAAGGAAATCTTCATCCTACTTTTTTACACTTGTTTCACAGATCTTTCCCATGCACAAGTTTACAAACTAATTAAGGAACATAAGGAAGGTTATTATCAGCCTCATCATTCAAACATAAATAAGAAATGCAAGTCCTATTTTTATTTTTATTTTCATTTCAAAATGTGCTCTCTGTCACAAAATACTCAATTCAGTTAATCCACCACATTGAAGTGTGTTGTAATTAACTTACACCTATCATAAATAAACTTTGAGATGCCAAATGAATTACTTACTGGTTCCATAACTTTTGATATTTTAACCATTTTTTTCTTCAAAACTATTGATGTTTTAGAAATTCAACATCTAGTTAATTTTTTTCCAACTATACCCGTATTTAATAATTACATCAATAATTATTTAAAAATAAAGACAATTAAAGATAAATTAATAATCTTTGATTTATATGAGGTTCCTATGATAGATTAGTAATGAGGGACTAAATAAGAGTACTTTAGTCCAAATATAATAATATTTTATATAAATTAAAATTTCTTAATTTATGTACACTAACATTAATTAAACATCTAAAGTTATGAAATAGAGGGAGTAAAATTTAATTTAAAGGAACATTACCTCATTCAAGCCAACATTTACAGACATTTCAGTCAGCTTGTGGAAGTCTTTGTACCCAAGTTGTAGGAGTTGCTGAACAGAGTTAGCAGGGGAGCTTTGAAGAACTTTTAGATCATCAAAGATCAAATACATGGTTCCCCCCTTAACAAAAACACCATCCCCATGATGATGAGTCTCTTCAACATCACTGGAATCATCATCTCCATGCATCTTCATTTCCTTGTCCATCAATTTCCCACAGAAACAACTAGCCCCACCAAAAGTACTCAACAAATACCAATAACACCCCTTAAGACTACTACCACACATGAAGTACCTTGTAGGCTCGGAATCATCATCATCCACCTTCACCTTCAGCTTCTTGCAAAGGGACTCACAAGGGTTTCGTGGACAAAGCAACATTCTCTTACAAATCTTGTTCCCGAAAACCCCATCTTCATCATCGCCAAGATTTTCAACACTTTGGTACAAATTGTTGATGCAACCAATTGTCTCTTGTTGTTGTTGTTGTTGTTGCTGTTGTTGCTTCTTGGACACAAGCCTAATGATAGTTCCCAATGGAAGAGTGAGAAAACTAAACAAGATGTCTATAAAGTCACATTTTGCTTCGGCTACAACTACATGATTTCTTTCTTTGTCCACCAAAAGTCTCAGTGGGAATTTTGGTTCTTGTTTGGAATCCATAGAAAGCCACAGGAAAAAAAAAAGGGGGGGAAAGAATTGGAAGGTTTAGTGCAAAATTTGATGTCTCTCTTTCTCTCTCTTGTGTTGTTGTTGTTTTGGACGTGTCATTTGATTCCTATAGCATGTTATAAATGGTGTGGTGTGATTGCAGTTGAAATAGTAAAAACTGGAAATTGAAGAGAGGAAGGAAAGTTCTCCCTTTTCCTTTTGTTGGCTAATATGATTGGGACTGTTTTTGTTGTTTTGCAAGAAAAAGCGAAAGGACTTGTTTCTTCTTGCTAAGTGTTGGAAATTGGAATAGTGAACTGCACATGGCTTTCCTATTTGTTTCCATGGAAAATAAAATCTTTTGGGACGCTTGCATTTAATTAGGCACTCGGTTGATTAATGTTTAAGGTTTCAAAAAAGTGTTTGGAAGTGAAGGACATGGAATTGCATCCTCTGCGTCAGATTACTCTCTACGGCCCGTATCTCTGAAGCATGGGTACTCTGAAAATGGTGCCGTACTCTACCCATACCGGGTATGTACCCGGTACCGGTGCTTCTTGGGTACTCATACGGTACGTACCCAAGAATGTACCTTATTTTTTTTTATTTTTTTCTTTGACTGGGTATTTGTATTGGGTACGTGTCTGAACACAATTGGTCCAAAAAGACATCTATTATTATGAAAGTACTCACGCGGCCTTCACTATTTGAAGTGTAGCTGAAATGCAATCACTATATCACATATAACACCAAAACATGTTCATAAATTGAAAATCGTGGATGATGATATCTTGCAAAATTGGACTTTTGGTCTCATCACTTATGTTTTGGTTTCACATTGTTTCTATAATTTTTTTTATTATGTTAGTCCCTTAACTTCGCAACATTTGCAACGTTGGATTTTTCGTCAATTTTCACCAAACGACACTAGACGTTGCTGTTAACTTATCTGACGTGACACAACGACGAATTATTAGTAAGTTTCAATTTGGTCACTTAACTTTTTAGTAAGTTTTTAAATGGTCTCTTAAGTTGACCATGCTCTGGTTAATAGAAGAAAAAAATCTTAAAATTTAAATCCTACATTTAGAAGGAGATTTAAGTGCATATAAAATAAATCTTTATTATATGTTTTTAGTCCCTTAAGTTTAGAAAATTGTTGTTTTTAGTCTCTCATTTTTAAAAGTGTGTCATTTTCAAAGGGGGTAAAGTGAGAATAAGGATTTGAAAGAGGTCAAAATATAAATTTAAAAAATATTTTTTAAATTAAAAAATGACCCCAAGGACTAAAAGTGACACATTTTTAAAAATGAGAACAAAAAACACACGTTTTAAATTTGAGGAACTAAAAACAACAATTTTTCAAATTTGAGAGACTAAAAACATATAATAAAGGTTTATTTTATATACACTTAAATCTCCTTCTAAATGTGTTACTCGGAACCTCTTACTTTATAAATGTTTGAAAAAATTGGATGGCTAGGATGTGTTACCTGAAACCTCTTGTTTGGCTAATTCAAAAATATGTCAGGATTTGCAAATATAGCCCCTTAAAACACTAGAATTGTCTTGACAAAAAAAAAGGCACAGGAATTTTTGAAATGGAAATTATAAATATTTTATACTGTGTATTGTTTTATTATTTTTTAAATCTTTTACTTGACTGCAAAATTTGTGTAAATAACATGATAAATAGTTGGATTAACACAATTTGCGGTTAATATAATTGAGTATGACTTAACATCAGGATAAGTACAGTTATCCTGAGAGTTGTGTACTTTTAATTTTAATTAGAGTAAATTACACTTATCTCTTTTGGGAGATGACTGAATTACACTCTTGGCTATCCTCTCATCTTATTGAAAATATACATTGTTCTCTCCTGAGAAATAAATATGTATTACACTTAAGTCTATTTTAACACTAACAAATCTTCTAATGGTGGTGAACGACTTTGAATAATCATTCTATAAAAAATTTCTTTCTCTATTATTTTTAATATCACTAAAAATTATTCTTGAGCACTTTGATTTTATAACTTTAGAAGATAAAATAAAGTTTTAAATACATTCTTATCGGATTTAGATCTTTGATCAAAATCTTTATTTTTTTTCATAGTTGGTAATAGTAGAGGTGTCAAAGTGAGCCAACCCAGCTCATCCGAATTGGCTCACCACAGAATAGGAGAAAAGTTGGTTGATCCGGGTTGACTCACTTTTTTTGAGTAAAAAAATACACAACCCGGCTCGACCCACACCGGATTGGTGGGTTAATTGGGTTGGCTCATGAGTTGGCCCACTATTTTTGAAAAAAAAATTAAAAATCAAAATAAATGGAAAAAATACAAAATAATAAAAGAAAAATATTAAATACATTAAATTCAAATTTTCCCAAACATAAGTCTTTTAAAAAAAATTTAAACAATAAAAATTATAAAACATTCATTACGTAACATAAAAATAAAAATAAAGTAAAAAAGTAAAAAACAAAAAATGGGTTGGTCCACATAAATCCATGGGTTAAGTGAGTCGGGTCCAGATAACTCAAGGTCTTGTTGAGCCCATATTTTAGTAACCCATTTGGCATGTGAGCCATTAATAATAGGGGTTCAAAATTATATGTTAATAGTCTTAGGAATCAAAAAATAGAACAAAAAATATGCAAAAAAAAACCTGTTATATTAAAATGGACTTAAGTGTAATATATATTTATTTATCAGGAGAGAAGAGTTTATATTTTCAAGGAGAGTGTAATTAGTGTAATTTACTCTTTTAAGGGCCGTTCAGGGATGATTCCAAGTTTCTAATTTTTGGTTTTAAAAGTTAAATTTGAAAACAAAACATGTTCAGGTAAAATGGGGTTAAATTGATTTTATACTTAATTTTAAAATAGTTTTCACCTAAATTACAAAACCATAAAAATAGATTTTGTGATTCTTGATTCAGTTTTAAACGCTATATACTAGGGACGGGAAAACGGGTCGGCCCACTCGACTCTGTCAAGGAATGTGGGCCGGAAAACACACCCTGCCTGTTTAAGGGTGTGTTGGTGGGCTAAAGCGGGTTAGCTCACCTAAACCCACAAAAAATAAAAAAAAATAGGAAAAAAGATTTAAAATTGGAAGAAAAAAAACCTGGCGGGCCAAAGCGGCTAGTAGGTTGAGGTACTGACCAGCCAGGCCCAGCCCGTTTTTCCACCCGTATCAAATATGTTCTCCTGTTCTCTCGTGTCCTTTTAGCATCCTCTCATGCCATTTCTCAAAACTCAAAATTAAAATTAGATTTGATTTTTAAAATTCAAAACATATAACCAAAAACTACCCCGAACGAAGCCTTAATTAATCAGTATAAGGAAATCAAATCAAGTAATTCGGTTTCACATTTTTTTATACAATAATTCGGTTTCACATTACCACCAAATGTTGCGTTCAGGCCGGTCACCACCGTGCGCCCCCTCTAGAGGCAGCGTCGCGTAAAGTCTCACCATCGTCACCATCGTCCATGGCCGCCACCGGGAAGTTGCAGAGTTCCCTTTTCTCTCCCCGTCACTGCAAGTCGCGGCTAACCGCCGCCTTTGTTCGTCCTCGGACCGCGGTCAAGCGCAGTTCACCGTCCACAGAGGCCGCTCACCACCGCACGCGGACTCCAGCAGCAGCGCCGCGTCGTCCTCAGGCGGCCATGGCCACCGCCACACCTTTTTCCCTCTCCCAGCCTTCACTTTGTTTGAGTTAGGGTCCCACTGTCAAATCGTATGACCCTTCTTTCTTCTTTCTTATTTAGTTTTTTACTTAAATATATTTTTTATGTTTTACTCATGTTTGTTTTTCGTCCCTCATATTTTAAGAATATTATTTTAGTCTCTAATGTTTTGAAAATGTGTCATAATTAGTCCCTCTTCTTGAAATATGAGAGACTAATTGTGACACATTTTCAAAACATTAGGGAGGACTAAAATATTAATGTGAGGGACTAATTCTAACACATTTTCAAAACATTAGGGACTAAAATAATATTCGTAAAATATAAGGGACGAAAAATAAACATGACTAAAAAATGAATGACAAAAACATATTTAAGCCTAATTTTTTTTTTTCCTTTGCTGTTTTGTTTCTTGTTTTTTTTTCGTCAAAAGTTTTGTTTCTTGTTTCATTTCTTTTTTCTTTTTACTTGCTTTATTTGCTTTTTTTTTTGGGGGTCAACCTTTATTTGTTTCTTTTTGTCCAAACCTTACTTTATTTGTCTTTTTTGGTCAACCCTTACTTTATTTGTTTGTAGTGTAAGATCTGGTATCTTTCTATGGGCTCAGCCCATTCCCCCTATTTTGTTGTTGGCTTTTTTTATCTACACATACATATTTTTCTATTCACACATACTTGAATGTGGAACTATTAGTTCTGTATGTATATTCTTTTTCGAACATATACATGATACGGAACAAATAGTTCCACAAGTATTTTTTTTCTGAAAACATACATGATGCGGAACTAATAGTTCCACACGTTGTAATTCAATGTGGAACTAATAGTTCCGCAAACATGCATAACGAATCAAAAATGCTTGCGGAACTAATAGTTCCACACGTTGTAATTCAATGTGGAACTAATAGTTCCGCAAACATGCGTAACGAATCAAAAATGCTTGCGGAATAATAGTTCTGCATTGAATTACAACGTGTGGAACTATTAGTTCTGCATCATGTATGTTTTTAGAAAAAATACCTGCGGAACTATTAGTTCCGCATTGATTTACAACGTGCGGAACTATTAGTTCCGCATCACGTAGCTGTTCGAAAAAAATATATATGCAGAATTAATATTAGTTCCGCATTGAAGTATGTGTGGATAGAAAAATATGTATGTATAGATTGTGTGTGATTGTCAAAAATCTGATGTATTCTGTTTGGGGCTTGGCCCACGTGTGCCCTTTTTTTTTATTTTATTTTTATTTTTTTGTCTACAAGGGGACTAGGGGAGGGGGGTGGCGGTGGGGGATCGATCCCCTCACCCTTTGGGCGTCCTTCCCTTACATTACCACTTGATCCAACAGTGGGAGGACATTTTTTTGTGTGTTTGTAATCAAAACCTGGTGAAGGATGGTGAAAGATATTTTGGGCTCGGCCCATTCCGTTTTTTCAATTTTTGTGTGAGTCTAATAAAATTTCAATGTAGCCTATTGAATTTATAACTATTTGTATTTCCTCACGTCTCTTAAAAAAAATATTTCACACCCCTTTTTATTTTATAAATAATAAACCCTTTTCAAAATTTTTAAAAAATATTTAATTTTAATATTTGAATAATAAGAGGCTTTTTGGGCGTGACACCCTTCTGGTTCTCTCATCTTTTGAAATTAAAATTAAGGGATCTTCTAGGCGTGACGTTTTGCTTGATCCTTGCCGTAATTAAAATTAATGTTTAGCACTTTACTAAAATAGGACTATTTGGACGTGACATCTTCTTAGTTCAATTTTTATATAGGAGCATTTGTAAGTGTGACGCCTAATTGGTTCCGTCAATTTGATAACAAAAATTAATTAAAATTAATCAACCCACAATCATTTTCTATAAAGAACTACGTGTCTTTTGATTTCCTCATTGCACCCGGGGATAAGTAGGAGCAGGGATTTTCCTTGTCAAGCATAAAAATAAATTTTCACAATTTTTCTCCCTCTTTTCCAACTATTAAATTCTGCAAATAAATGAATATATTTCTTTATCGGAGTAAAATAAATATTTTAAAAGCCAACAATAATTTGCACGTTTAATTATAGGTAACAGCTTTTTAGCGGACGCCGCAGGGTGCTAACACATTCCCTATGCGTAACCGACTCTGGAACTCAAAATCTGGTTACAAATACCATTTTCGTTTTAAAATGGGTTTTCCAATGTTTTTTCAAAAATAAACCATGGTGACGACTTCTCTATTTTTAATTCGCAATTCACTTTGTGGTTTTTTTTTTGAGTTGCTTCAGCTGGCAACTCCACCAGGGACAATTAGAGTGTCAAGCCTAACATAGTTAAATGTGCAAAATTGTTAGCTTTTTCTTTATTTATTTTACCTCATTTCTTTGTTTGTTATTTTATTTATTTAACTCTTCAATTTATTTTCATTTTATTTATTGCAACTGTGAATATGTTTGCTTTGATTTAAACCTTAGGATAGAAGACCGTTGGTTCTGTGGTACATGTATTGCTTTGTTTCTCTTTTACAGGTTTGGTAGTTTTAGGTATTGCTCCCTCCACACATACTACACGTATACACATTTTTTTTCACACATTTATGAGTGGGATCCTACACCCTGGCCTGAGTGCAGGTTAAGATAGGTAAGAGACTGTGTAGTGGTAGCCTTTTGGATGTACGTCCTACTTGGTTACTACAAAGACCATTTTCATTTTTAAATGGGTTTTTCCAATATTTTTTCAAAAATAAACCATGGTGGCGACTTGTCTGTTTTTAATTCGCAATTCACTTGCTAGATTTTTTTTGAGTTGCATCAAAGAGGTAAAAGAAAGAGAAATATCACTATCTGGTTTAGTACAATACAATTGTATTTCTTCACCTTTTTGCAAAACTTTACAGCTCATGCTTCTACTGTCAATTGAACCTCCTCTGGACATACGTCGCTAGGGTAGGTTCCCAGCATAAGCCTCATTTGGAACCTTCTCTCAGTAATTCTGCGATAGAGCCTTCTTGAGTCTTTACCAGTTTCTCTTACTAGAATGTCTTCAAGTTTCTTATACTGTGTTGAGTGAGGAATACTGTGATATCTCTTAGGTTCTTGAGGTTTGCTTTTGCAAACATGTGTGCTTCATTTGGATTGATTTTCTAAGGATGCTTTGCACATGAGTAGCATTTGCTCTAAGTTTTTCTTGCCTTTAAACTTGGTTCATGTGTTGCTATCTCAAGTAATCTCAATAGAACCATTAGCAAGTAATAAGCTTAGAAGACTCGTATTAATATTCGGAAGATTTGTTATTATTAAAACATCAAGCTTGAGATGGTCTTATGACAAAAAGTTATAGTCATAATTTGTTTAAAAGCTCTTCAAATTAACTTTCTAATTTTTTTCGCAATATAATTTTTTTTATAAAATATAAACAAATGCACTATGAACTTCTAAAAGTTATTAAAAAAATAAAAAATGGCTTTTATTAAGAAAAAACAGAAATTACCAACAGGCTTCTATAGGACAGTTTTTTCTTTATCGACCGACACAAAGGTGAATTTATAAATCTAAGCTGGAAAAAAAAAATTTAATCCAAGTAATTACACACGATATTTTATATATGAAGTCCTTCATCAAATTTCTTCATTTTTCTTAAGATCAATGTTCAACATCAAGATTATGCTGTCCTAATATCACTCAGAGTTTACAAACAGATCATTTCAAGCTTAAAGCAAGAGAGTTTAACAATCACATCACCTCCAATTCACTCAAATGTAACATGGCAGTCATTTGCTGTTCCTGGGTTGATGTACCCTTGCTGGGCTTAGGCCCGTTTTCAATGAAGATGAATTTCATGACCCAAAAAAAAAGCTTAAAGCAAGAGAGTTTAACAATCACATCAACCTCTTGACCAAAAAAAAAAAAACAATCACATCAACCTTTCGACCAAAAAAAAAATCACATCAACCTTTGACAAAAAAAAAACAATCACATCACCATCCAATTCACTCAAATGTAACATGGCAGTTGTCTATTTTGATGAGCAACTACGAAAAAAAGTTCAAGCTTTAGCTTCTTCCTTTGGCTTCATCAGGAGGTGGAACAGGCCTTCAGTCAAAGCAGCTTTGGAAGTCAAAGAAGCTCCCAACAGGTTTAGTGCCTGACCATGTAGAGATAATAATAAAAGTCATTACTCTCTCCTAATTTTTAGAGGGTAAAAATAAAAGCATGACACTGTTTCATGTGTGTGACAAATATTTGTGGTGGTTAATATTGGGAAGGCATTACTCACCTTACAAGCCGATTTTGTAGGAATGAGTTAAACTCATCAAATAAAAAATAAATCAAAGATACTAAATTCTAAATTCTAAGAGTTAATTTAATAATTAATTGAAGGGACATATTATTGTCTAATATTTGAATAAAAGGATATAACTCTTTGGAATGAGTATAATGAAAGGATATATTTGTTTGATGAAGGAACATGACTCTTGAAAAGGAGTCTTCATATTTTGTTGGAGCAATTATATATATGGAAAGGAAATTGAAATAGCCCTTATGCCAGTTTGTATAATTTTTTCTATAAAAACTTATGATATGAGTTTTTTAACTACTAACTTCTCATATAAGTTGAAATCACATTTTATATTTTTATTTTTTTGAAAGGGTCTCTTTTTTTACTTCTTCATAAACAGTTATCTAACATTTTAACAACTTTTTTCCTCTTCTGTATATGAAAAAAATAAAAATGCAAAACAAAGTTAATTTCTCAATAAACTAGAAGCTAAGCTTTTGAATTCAAACATTACCCTTGTCTTTTGATAGGAAATAAAAGGAAAGAGACAAAAAAAAGAGTTTCTATTTTTCATTGCAAGTTCTACTAAAGTGTAGAATCAATTTTTATCATCATGAACCAATGTTAGTGTTTCTATCCATTTTTATTAGCGAAAACCATGAATCCTAAAGATCCTTGATTGTATGTCTCAAGTATGAAAGTTTACATAATTTTCAGTAATACACTGATAATCATTATTATATTTTCCAATATCAAGATTTGCAGCAAAAGATAGAAACTAGTCAAGAGTGGGATTGTTACCTCTCTCTCCCTAATGCTCACCACATGCTCCTCCAAATCATCCAGTGGCACATTCAGCTTCTGAAGAAACAAAACGCTAGAAATATTTGCCAGTGGTGTCACTTGCAGATCGTCCCACACAACAAACAGTGATGGCCTCCTCACAAAGCCCACAGCAGATTCTCTTTTGTCGCCATCTGGGTATCTTGGATCAAAAAGTCTCATGGATTGTGGATTCTGTATGAGACTTCTCTTCTTTGAAATCACTCCATTCGGATTGGAATAGCAAATGTTATTTTTAATCACACCTGTGCCATACCAATAAGTAGGAGTGTCTTCTTCACAAAGATTTAGTGGCTGATTTCTGCAACCAAATCGGCTAGCCACTTTTGGATTCAATAAAAGGGTATCGAAAGGCCTTGTGAACATTGAAGATTTGAGATCCTTCACGCTTTTGTGCAAGTTATCTATACACCCCAGAGAGAAATTGTCATTATTCAATAGCTCTAGAACAGATCCAATTGGTGTTGTGAGGAAACTGAATAGAAAATCAACAAAATCTCCATCAGCTTCAGCATATAGTATCTTCTTCTTTGATTTCCTCACTGTTACCTTGATGTTCATATTAATACAATAATAAGGCATTTTTGGTCGTTCAGGTTTTGGTGAGAAAGTGTACATTTTCTTAAATTCTTCATTTCCCAAGAATACATCACTCAGAGGAGACTTGGAGATTAATGCTTGCTTTAGCAACTCCAAAATCTAAAAAGAAGAAACGGAGGTATAAGCACATTAATAAACAAGGAAATCTTCATCCTACTTTCTAACACTTGTTTCACAATCTTCATCCTACTTTCTAACACTTGTTTCACAGATCTCTCCCATGCACAAGTTTACAAGCTAATTAAGGAACATAAGGAAGGTTATTATCAGCCTCTTCATTCAAACATAAATAAGAAATGCTAGTCCTATTTTTATTTTTATTTTCATTTCAAAATGTGCTCTCTATCACAAAATACTCAATTCAGTTAATCCACCACACTGAAGTGTGTTGTAATTAACTTACACCTATCACTATTTGAAGTGTAGCTGAAATGCAATCACTATATCTGTATATCACATATACACGAAAACATGTTCATAAATTGAAAATCGTGGATGATGATATCTTGCAAAATTGGACTTTTGGTCTCATAACTTATGTTTTAGTTTCACATTGGTTCTATAATTTTTTTTATCACATTAGTACCTTAACTTTGCAACGTTTGCAACATTGGACCTTTCGTCAGTTTTCACCAAATAGCGCTAGTGACTTGCCTACATTGCCGTTAACTTATCTGACGTGGCACAACAAATTATTAGTAAGTTTCAATTTGGTCACTTAGTTTTTTAGTAAGTTTTTAAATGGTCCCTTAAGTTGACCATGCTCTGGTTAAAAAAAAAATCTTAAAATTTAAATCCTATATTTAGAAGGAGATTTAAGTGTATATAAAATAAACCTTTATTATATGTTTTTAGTCCCTCAAGTTTGAAAAATTATTGTTTTTAGTCCCTCAAATTTAAAACGTGTGTTTTTGGTCCCTCATTTTTAAAAGTATGTCATTTTTAGTCTCTAGGGCCATATTTTAAATTTAAAAAATATTTTCTAAATTTGGGAGAGGTCAAAATATAAATTTAGAAAATTCTTAGAAGTTAGGGGAAAATTAGGATTTGACTCTTCTAAAATGAGTAAAGTGTAAAGTAAGTAATTTTAACCATTAATAAAAAAAAAAGGGTGATAGGTGAGAATTAGGATTTGGGAGGGATCAAAATATAAATTTGAAAAATATTTTTCAAATTGAAAAATGACCCAAAGGACTAAAAGTGATACATTTTTAAAAATAAATGACTAAAAACACATATTTTAAATTTGAAAGACTAAAAACAACAATTTTCCAAACTTGAAAGACTAAAAACATATAATAATGTTTTATTTTATATGCACTTAAATCTCCTTCTAAATGTGTTACCCGAAACGTCTTATTTTATAAATGTTTGAAAAAAGTTGGATGGCTAGGATGCGTTACCCAAACCTCTTGTTTGGCTAATTAAAAAATATGTCAAGATTTGCAAATATAGCCCCTTAAAACACTGGAATTGTCTTGACAAAAAAAAAGGCACAGGAATTTTTGAAATGGAAATTATAAATATTTTATACTGTGTATTGTTTTATTATTTTTTAAATTTTAAATCTGTTACTTGACTACAAAATTTGTGTAAATAACATGATAAATAGTTGGATTAACACAATTTGCGGTTAATATAATTGAGTATGACTTAAAATCAGGATAAGTACATTTGGGCCTCTAAATGGTATTTTAATTTTAATTAGAATAAATTACACTTATAGCTCCTAAGAGATGACTGAATTATATTATATTCTCCTCTCATCTTATTGAAAATATACATTGCTCTCTCCTGAGAAATAAATATGTATTACACTTAAGTCTATTTTTACACTAACGAATCTTCTCTCTGTTATTTTTAATATCACTGAAAATTATTCTTGAGCACTATATATTGTTGATTTTATAACTTTAGAAGATAAAATAAAGTTTTAAATACCTTCTTATCGGATTTAGATCTTTGATCAAAATTATTATTTTTTCTTTTATATTTTCATAGTTGGTAATAGTAGAGGTGTCAAAGTGAGCCAACCCAGCTCACCCGAATTGGCTCACCACAGAATAGGAGAAAAGTGAGTTGAGCCGGGTTGACTCATTTTTTTGTGAGTCAGAAAATACACGACCCTGCTCGACCCACACCGGATTGGTGGGTTAAGTGGGTTGGCTCATGAGTTGGCCCATTATTTTTTAAAAATCAAAATAAAAATCACAATAAATGAAAAAAATACAAAATAATAAAAGAAAAATATTAAATATATTAAATTCTAATTTTTCCAAATATAAGTCTTTTAAAAAAATAAATTTAAAACAATAAAAATTATAAAACATCCATTACATAACATAAAAGTAAAAAAGTAAAAAAATAAACAAAAAAATGGATTGGCCCACCTAAACCCATGGGTTAAGTGAGTAAAGTCCAGATAACTCAGGGTCTTGGTGAGCCAATATTTTAATAACCCATTTGGCCCGTGAGCCATAGATAATAGGGGTTCAAAATTATTTGTTAATGGTCTTAGGAATCAAAAAAATATGCAAAAGAAGCCTATTATATTAAAATGGACTTAAGTGCAATACATATTTATTAATCAAGAGACAAGAGTTTATATTTTCAAGGGGAGTGTAATTAGTGTAATTTACTCTTTTAAGGGTTGTTCAGGGGTGATTCCAAGTTTCTGGTTTTTAGTTTTAAAAGTTAAATTTAAAATCAAAACTTGTTCGGGTAAATGGGGTTAAATTGGTTTTATACTTAATTTTTAAATAGTTTTCACCTAAATCACAAAACCATAAAAATAGGTTTTATGATTCTTGTTTTCAGTTTTAAACGCTATATATTAGGGATGACAAAACGGGCCGACCCACCTGATTCTGTAGAGGAATGTGGGCCGAAAAACACACCCTGCATGTTTAAGGGCGGGCTAAAGCGGGCTAGCCCGCCTAATCCACAAAAAAATTAAAAAAAAGTAAGGAAAAAATATTTAAAATTGAAAAAAAATAACCTAGGGGCCAAAGCGGGCACCAGGTTGAAAACCTCAACCTGACCCGCCAGGCCTAGCCCGTTTTGCCACCCCTATCAAATACGTTCTCTCGTATCCCTTTAGCATTTCTCATGCCATTTCTCAGAACTGAAACTAGATTTGATTTTTAAAATTCAAAACATATAACCAAAAACTACCCCGAACGAGGCTTTAATTAATCAATATAAGGAAATGAAATCAAGTAATCTGGTTTCACATTTTTTTATACAGTAATCCGGTTTCACATTACCACCAAATGTTGTGTTTGCTTGAATGGACCGACCTAAGATGGGTTTAATCATAAATTAAAAAATGTTTGTTGGTTAAGCGGTGGCACATTTGAAAGCAAAGAAAAATGTTAAAAATGTAAAGGAAATAATTAAGACGCGGTTATTAATACTAAGGCTCTGTTTGGCAAAAAATAGCAGATAGCAGATAACTTATAGCGAATAGCGGATAAACTACCAAATTGAATTTAAAGTGTTTGGTAAAATTAGCGGTTAAACTAGCCGATAAATGTAAAATGACATAAAAGGATATATTTAATTATTACTCATATTTCTTTAATCAATATTATAATAAATATTAAATATGGTAAAATATTTATAAATAATAAACTAATTATTATTATATTTAGAAATTAAAATTTTAAAATTTATATCTTAATGATATTATTTATTTATTTACTTATTCTTTGTTGTGACCTCATTAAAATAATTTTTATTGGTTAAAAACGTTATATTTAAATTTATTTTATTTTATTTATGGTTGTATTTATTTACTTGTTTATTTATTATCATTAAAATAATTTATTTATTTATTTATTATTACTATTATAATAATCTTTTATTTTATTTAAGAGAGGATAGGGAAGGAATTTAATAAAAATGATGAGGGCAAAAACGAGAGAAGAAATCATACGCTATCTGCTATAAACTCAAACGCTACTTCAAGTAGCGTCTGAAAAAATGTTAAACGTTGCTGGAAAAACGCTAAACGCTATTCGTTATCAAACACCTCCATTTTTTCAAATCTGCTTGTCAATTCCACTAACCGTCAGCGGGTGGAACTTTCCAAACAGAGCCAAAGTAGCCATTAAGGACAAATTGCCAAATGTCCAGCCAACATATTGTCATCGTGAAGACAGCCAAAATACGCAGCAGATATAAAAAAAATTGGAACAAAAAGAAAAAAGCGCCATGTTAAACAGTGGCAGCGAAGTTAAGTAATTGAGATGGACCAAAAAAAAAGTTAAGTAATTGATGGGATGGAAACCGAAATTCATTATCATAATGGTTGGATCCACATATTTTGGACTTTAACGGGGTCAAAACACTATGATATAAAACAGGTTCACTTCTTATCACAGGTAAAATGTGTCTTTCCTAGTGGTATATAGCACCATTTTCAGTTGTCCTACGGGACAATGTCTTACTGTTTTTGTTGTTTTGCAAGGAAAAGGGAAAGGACTTGTTTCTTCTTGCTTAAGTATTGGAATAGTGAACTGCACATGACTTTCCTATTTGCTTGTTTACATGGAGTGTAAAATCTTTTGGGACGCTTGCATTTAATTAGCCACTCGGTTGATTAATGTTTAAGGTTTCAAAAAAGTGTTTGGAAGTGAAGGACCCTGCTCTGACCCACAAACAAACACACACACACACGTACACACACATAAAAACTTGTTTTTGTCGAAAGAACTTGGAAACATCTATAATGAGGAGGTACTCATGCGGCCTTCACTATTTGAAGTGTAGCTGAATTAATGCAATCATTATATCCCATATAACACGAAAACATGTTATGAGAATAGGATTTCTCATCTTGTTTGAAATTGAACTCAATCATAAATTGAAAATCGTGGATGATGATATCTTATATATGAATTTATTTAAAATTTAAAACTGGACTTACATTTAGTTACTGACAAATGGAAATAATTGTTTTTTTTCCTGAAGTGCAATGCAAGATTTTCATGTTTTGAGAAATAATAAATTTTTGTACACAATTTTGCTGGACTAAATTAACTAGTAATTAACTAGACATAATCCCATGCAAGACTTGAAATTTGTTTTGGAATAAACAATGTCGATAAGAAATATTTAAAAACACTAGGCCAAAAATGTTCATAAATGGCACTTTTTTTAACATGAGATAGTGTGCTTTGATGCTCTATCTCATGTAGCGCTTAAAAAATGTTATCTCAAATTAACAGAGATAGCATTTTAATGATTTACAAGCTATCTCAAGTTAACCTTGGCGCTTTCTCAAGAAAATGTTATCTCAGGTCAATATGAGATAGCTTTTTTATGATTTAAGGCTATCTCGGGTTAGACTTGAGATAGCTCTTTTGCGAAAAAACTCATCTTTCATTCACTTTCTTCTCTTCATGACCTATCGAAAAAATGTTAGACAAAGAAACCAAATTAGAAGAATCTCAACACTTGAATCCACAAGTCAACTTAGAAGAAGGTATCATAGTAATAGAAGGCCAAGACTTCCCAAGGGCAAATTTAAGGACTCTTACTCAGCTTTAGGTTTATCCATTCTCTAGTTGTCTTCACTTAATCACTTCCTCATTTTTCTCTTGCAATTCAACTTCAATTGATGCCTTGAATTCTTCCTTTGGAAGCACTTCTTCAAATACATTGGTGGTCTTGCATGAGATAGTGCATTGATGAGAATCAAACGAGACAAGAAATAAGAGCAGTTATGGAGTAGAAAGAACAGAACAAACAAAGCAAAGACCGGCTGATCCATTTTTTAGAGCAAAAATAGTAGCTGTGATAATTTTTACACTCAGGGTGTGAACACGTCTAACTTGTTTACATGAGAGCTGTGCGTAAGTCACGCCCAACATTGGGTGATCTCAATCAACTTGGACCACTTCTTGATGTTTTTTTTTGGTCGAAGACCACTTCTTGATGTTGTAAGTTGCTCATTTCCAATCGGGAATTTCTAAAGACACATACATTTTTTTTCTAACCACACAGTACAAAAGCCTAAAATATCCTCATCGCGTTTCGTTATCATGCGGAACTATTAATTCTGCAGTGATGCGGATTTAATATTTCTGCACGTGTTATTTGTATATGTGTGCTACAAATAACATGTGCGAAACTATTAACACGTGTTATAAAAATGTGTATGCTACAAATAACACGTGTCAAACTATTAGTTCCGCATGTGTTATTTGTATGTGTGTGCTACAAATAACACGTGCGGAACTATTAGTTCCGCGCATTTATATCAAATGCGAAAATAATAGTTTTGCTTCAATCCGGTTTGTGCCTCAACGTCTTTCGCTCTCTCGCTTCAATCCCATCCCCGAATCAGAAAACAAAACAGAGGATGAAGATGAAGACAATACTGAGTTCCAGGGATTCAATGTTAATCCAGTTCTTAACATGACGTCATCGTCACCGGTGATCAGAAGGAACCTTTAGGTGTGTTTGTTGTCGAAGGCTGCCATTGTTGCCGCCAATAGAAACTACGAGACCTATGTTGTTGTTCTGAAGTTGAAGCCGTCTCTGAATCCAACTTCTCATAGGGAGGCGCGTCGGGCTCCGGTGGACCTCGTGACGGTGCTCGATGTCGGCGGAGCCATGTCCGGCCGGAAGCTTCGCCTGATGAAGAACTCCATGCGGCTCTTGATCTCCTCCCTTGGCACCACCGATCGCCTCTCCATCGTTGCATTCTTTGGTGGGTCAAAGAGGCAGAAGCTTGTGTGCACGGAAGTGTGCGTGTGTGTGTTGGGAGGGTAGTTTAGGTATTTTAAAAAATAAGTATGTGTAGTTAGAAATGTGGGTATGTGTTATTATAAAATCTCTTTCCTGTCATAGTACGTCATCCTCAATTTACATAAGGTCATGAGCCCAAACTTTTTTTTTGTTGTATTTCTTGGTTAGATTAGAGCTGGGTCTAGGGCGCATATGTTTTATTGTATGTGCTTCTTTTGTATTTTTTTTTTGTCAACAGGGGAAGGGGGGTGCTTTTTGGGGGGGGGGGGGGGGTTGGTGGGGGTCGAACCCCTCACCTATATCATGTCCTGCCTGGAGCTTGCCATGTGAGCTACAATGAGCGGACTTTTGCACATTGTGCTTAGTAGGCTATGTGTGTATTTGGACAGTTTGCTTAATTTTTTTTAGGTCCAACCAACCCAAATTTCAGACAATTTCATACCTTGGGCCCAATTGGCCCAATTTTTGTTTTTCAATTATTGGGCCATGGGCTTGAATTGGCCCATTTTTAAGTCCCTCAATTATTTATTTATCTTTTGAGAAAGAAAATTGAAAATAAACTAGGACAAAACTGGATGTTTATAGTTGATAGTAAAGGTTCAACACTATATGTTAATCATGTTGAGAATCACAAATAAAGAGAAAAATATTTATCAAAAAGTTTAATTATATTAAAATATAGAATAAAGTGTATATATATTTTAACATAAGAGAATATAAAAGTATAATTTAATTTCCTTTCAAATAAAGGTGGTAAAATGGGTTGAGCCCCATCGGGTCAATCTGTATAACCCACCTTTTTTGACAGGATGGATTGGGCTCCCAACTCATCAACTCGTTTTGACTTGCCCCACATAACTTGTCAAGAAAGCGGGGCAGGGGTGGTTGGTCCATTAAGTTATTTTTTATTTTTTAAATAATTTCTTTATTTTTAGCACTTTTCTCTATTTATTAAAATCCATTTTGGTGGGTCAATCCACCTATTTAGATATCCTTTTTGTTGATTTTCTTCTACTTTTTAAAACTTTTTTGTTATTGGTGGATCAACCCGTCATGAGATAAAGCAAGATAGAATTTTCAACCTGTATACCAAATTCAACCCGAACTGCCCTGCCCCGTTTTAATGGGTTGATGGTGGGAAATGGCCGGGTTGCTCTGCACGGTATGCCACCCCTACTTTCAAACGAGAGAAATCTAATTTTCTCATAAGGAAAAGAGTGATCAAAATATGACGTGTCAAATATGACAAGATAAATACTAAGTAATTTAATTCAAGTCATTTTTTACAAATACTGTCCCCTCTCTTTGATATTGACTTTACATAAAAAAAATTCGTTATCTTAGTAAGTATACCCTAACGCTAATCATGGATATGCAATAATAATTAAAAGAATTAAGTAAATAGCGTATCGTTTCAGCAGCTGTAAAAAAAGTCGAAGAAAAAAATGTGCCCGAAAAAGATAGTTGACAAAAAGATTAACCATATCCTGAGCTATGTTGATACCGCTATATAAATATCATACACACTATATGTAAATCCAGTGGCAAAACATGAAAATACCAATGACCTGTTCTCGTCTAATATTGCATCCTGTATATCAAACTAATAAAAGTCGTCAACATTTGCCTAATTGCGACAAATTCCAAAACGATTACTTCCGGAAGGAGAAAGCGCATTTGAATGGGTAATTAACGAGCTCATGATTATTTATGATCATTACACTTCTAACTAAATTTGTTGCGTATTTTTCTATCAATCTATTATTTTTTATCTTAGCTTAACACACTCGAATAGTGACGACTGACGAAAATAATGTTTTATAATATAAATATAATAATTATCTCTAGCTAGTAGCAAATAATATACATAATGCTTATTTCAGTAATTAATAACATCAATTATAAATTAAAATTAAGATATTTTGACATCGAAATTTTTTATAAAATTAAGAACTTTTTTATCTCCTTATATTTACTGTATACACATTAATATTCTATTCTCTTAATAACTTCTAACTTCAAGATTTTATCAATTAAAAACTACTTAATTTTTACTCAATTCATAATTCAATAAAGACTAGTCATTTTTGTAAGATTATACGGTGTGACTGTGTTAATAGTTAATAATGTAACACGCATTTATGTACATATAGGCGAGACTAATAAATATGTTGCATCAAACGACTTTTGTTGAGTAGTATTGAATCTATTGATCATTATTAAAAGTAAATGTAAAAGAGAAGAGGCTTATGAAGAACTTTCAAACTTCATGGTTGATCAATTAGCAAACACAGTCGGTGAATCCTCAATCCTTAGATAAGGTTTGGTACACGAATAAATCAAAGACCACAGTGGTGTTTAAATTTCTTGGATTTCACTTTCGAGTAACCTTTTGACTGATTGGTTACTAGGGACATTTTGGCATAGTTGATATCTTTTTGAAAACATGTAGATTTTTTTTTTTGCAAAAAAGAAAACATATAGATCTTTGGGCTTATACTTTTTTACTAACACTTTGGTCACCTTGTGGCCGATTCTTGGGATATTTGAGTTATGTCTATGTACTTGATTAATTTTTGCATTGGACATATTTTGTACTTTTAGTCTCATTTTAATACAATTTGATTTATCTAAAAAAAATTTGTCAGTAAAATTAAAATCTTTTTTAATTTTTTTTTTTCAAAATATTTTTTAACCTTATGTCGTCCATCATTGCTATATTTTTTATTTGGTCAACATGAAACAAGTTCATAAATGGGAAAACCCCAGCCATACGGCATCTATAGCAAGAAAAATAGCATATGCAGAGTTACAAGAAAAAAACTAATTAAAATCAAGACACACTGCTATGACCTATATCAAACTATAACGTACAATGACAAGGAAACAATAAAAGGAACGACAGAAATAAATCACTGCTATATATTTAATATTCACAATTGTTTAAAACTGGACCACCAAAAAAAAAATGGTTGGTCCGGGAATAGTCAGAGGGTCCGGTCTATAATTAAACCGAAAAACGGGTTGGTATTGACTTGTTGGTAAAGAAACTGTCCAAAATCAGTCAAAAATCGATGGTTAATAAACGATTTGAACCGTCATATTTTACTTTTCTATTTGTGTGTAATTATTTTATTTTAAATTAAAACCAATACTTTTAACCAAAATAAATGTAAAATTTTATTATTTGTCATTTTATTATTATTTTTTATTTTAAAAAGTATATAATATAACTATTTTTTATTAATTTAAATTTTGATTGTCTTTTATTTCTTAATATTTTTATATTAATTTATTACTTAGTATATCATATAAATTTAAAAAAAAATTAAGTATCATAGGCTCGACCATAGTTCAACCATGGTCGAGCAACTAAACTATGAATCATAGGAATGGTAATGGGTAGGGTACTATAGTACCCGTCTTTATACCTGCTATTTTAAAAAATATCCGTACCCGGCCCATACCCGCATGGATAGCAACTTTGATCCCCGTACCCTTACCTGTTTGGTACCTAAGTACCCATACCCGTGCCCGTTATCCGCACTTTAACTATAAAATTTCAAAAATTAATTTTTCAAATGCAATACACAATATTATGTCTCAAAGACGCGTAAGGAATTTGCCGGTGAATGACACAGGAAAGAGACAGAATGGTGTCAGTGAAGAAGACTTGTCATAGCAAGATCAAGGAAGCGGGACAATAATAGCGCAAGTAAATGAGGTACAATGAAGCAAGTTTGTCGTCGTCCACAATAACGATGAAAGACACAGTAAAGGAAAACAAATAGTCAAATAAATGTATCTCATGGAAAAGAAAAAGAAATGTGTCTTATGACTATAGTGTATTGTGCATGAGTTACTTTAGGATTAAGAATTAGTTTATAAATTTCTTTAAGAGTTATTAAATTTAATATATATACACACACACATATACTTTAAGAGTCTTTATGGATGAAGCTTGGATGGTGTTGGGAGATTTTAACTCTATTGCGGCTAATCATGAGAGAAAAGGCGGAGCTCCAAATTTTGCTATTAGAAGCTGTAACACCATTTCTCCAAAAAAAGATATTACACCATAGTTACCAAAAATTTTATGAATACTTAGAAAAATATTAGTGAAAGTTGGAAATCCTTCTTCCAAAATGCAGGTAAATTTTTTTTTCCCTTTGTTAAAGAATATGAGAAGGATGGGAAATATGCTCCCCTAAATCTTTTCGAAAGATTTTTAAATGCGGAAACGTAAGATAATACACTTGTAAGAAAAATCTCATCTCATATAAAATATTCAGAGTTTACAAAGCAAAACCAAGATACTCAAAATCTCGAAATATGTGTATACAGTGAACACCTGAGCTGGTCAAATCTCTAGACTTCTACCCCAGGTAATACAGTAAACACTGGTTCTCCTTGGAATTCGTGCAGCAACCTCCTTCAGATCTTCTCCTAAGACTTAGCCCACTTCTTGGGAAAATATCTACTCAACCACATATGAACAAAATATGGAAAGTAAGCATGGGTGAAAATCTTCATCATTTAAAACACACAACAGATATAATGCACACAACAAATAAAATTCATACGACAAATATCACGCAATAATACTGTTATACTCATCCTCAAAATAAATATAAATGCCAAGTCATTGCCTGTACTGTAATAGCAAAACAACACAAAACATCAATAATACATTAATTCACATAGACTCTCTAAACTTTTGGGACACACCCACGAGCACTTTGCCCGCTACACTTGGGAATTTTACTTAATGGCCTTCAGGACACACCCACGAGTATATCTACCCGTTGCTCCTGGAGACTTTCACTTATATTCGGGACACACCCACGAGTAAGTCACTTGTTACTCATGGAGATTTTACCATAGGAATTTCGGCACACAGCCACGAGCATTCAGTCCGCTACTCCGAGAGATCTTTCACTTAAATTCGGGACACACCCACGAGTAAGTCACTCGATAACCACAGATACCAATTTACAACTTAACTCCCAAATAAACACGGAATCATAAGTAAACACAAAATCACGTTTCTCAGATAAGAACTCAGTGTCACATATCTCAATCAAACACAGAATCACACTGCTCAGATAGGAACATCGAATCACATAACTCAGATGAAACATAGAATCTCAGGTAAAACATCATACTCCAAAATACTCTTGTCACTTTACTCTTTTCGGCTTTATTAATTTATTTTAAGAGTAACCACACTGCGGCGAAGCCAAACCGGGATGATTACCCGAAAGTGAATCGGTATAAAATAAGAGTGATCAAAGCAGTAACAGAATATCACAACGGGGCATAGCCACCAGGATTGATTAAGAGAGAAGAGATTAACGATAATTAACTCAGATTCATTGTTAATCGGTAAGTGACTATTTCTCGTTTTTGGAAAAAACTGCTATGGAATAGTCACTCGGCGGCAGAGCCGAACGCGGTGACTTAACTGTAATAATATTAATAAAAATCATCTTAACTCATTCTCTTTGGGAAAGCCCTTTGGAAGCTAATTAAGTAATCTTCGCCACGTATATACGAACTTTCTAAGATAGGAAAAATAACGCACCGGTATGGTTCCCAGGAAAGATTAGGTGAGCTTGTAGGCCCCTTCAATGACATTTTTCTTTCCTAGACAGATCTATACAAATGAACTATCTTAACCCATCATCAGTCTGTATATAAACAGTAAAAATCACAAGTTTTTATATACAACAAAACTCCAAACCAGGAATTTCTACCAAATAACTTAATAGTAGAGTTCACCGAGAACCCATTACTATTAAATTATTTTATCCAGTCAGCTTGTATATATATATTTTCGAAAAGAACATGGAAATGGAAGAAAAACTCTGGTTTAGTAATTTTAACGTATTTAGTCACTTGCTCACGTCCTAATGGTGTAATAGAGATACGACCCCTGAGCCCGACCGTATGAGTACACCGAAGATTCATTCTTACGCCTGACCAAAGCACCTGATCCATATCTGTCAAAAGAACTACAGAGGTTCAAATTTACAAATTCTTAGATTTGTTGATCACGGAGGCATAGCCCACTGGGTGATCAAACCTTTATAGTTAAAATTTTACCAGCGTAACGGTACAATTATTAAACCTCATAATTAAATTGGGCATTATAACTTTACTATTTGAAAAATCACATTTTAAATAAAAATTGGACATAGTAACCATTTAAAACAATTTAACAAATATATAATAATTTATTAAAACTATAAACACCCAAAACACAAAATCTTCATCAAAACAAGATCAAACCAACTCAAGAAGAATTTCCCCATACCTTGGCCAAGAACAATCAAGAACACTAAGAACACAAGAACAAAAACACAAAAACTTTGATTAGTAACAAAAAACCAAAGGAAACAAAGGGAAAAGAAAAGGATTTTGAGTGATTTCTCTTCAAGTTGGATTGTGAAGAAAATGAAGAGCACCCCCCTCTATTTATAGCCAAGGAGGCAGCCAAGGGGAGTGGTTTTAAGCCCATAGTTTTCACAAACCATGGTTTAGGAAAAAGAAATTAAAACAACTAAAAACTATTTAATTAAAATCTAATTGGTTCAAAAGGAAGCATAAGCATAAAAAAAAATAATATCCCCTCCACTTGCATATGAAGAAGGCGGCCAAGATGGGCGGGAAGAGGTGGGATGTAATTTGACCAAAATACCGCTAGGGTTTGGATGAAAAAGGATGAAAACCAAGGGTAAAAATGTCTTTTCATAAATAAAAATTGAAATAATTAACTAAAATTGATGAGAACCAATGAGAATGCTAGAAAATGCCCAGACAAGCTTAAATAATTTCGTGGCACTCATTTTTGAAATTTATAGATAGTGCAAACTCTTCGGTTTTCATCATTTCGCAGGTATAAACCCGAAAAAGTAGAAAAATACGGTTTTCAAAACTTACACAGAAATAATTTTAAAAATCATGAGATAAATAATTAAAAATAAAATATAAAATACGTATGGACCTTTTACACGAAAATTATACCTGTGAAGCAAGGTTTTTGCGTTTAAACGCCCCCAGGTAGCGTAGTTTTTGGTATTTTTTGAAAGCTTTCCAAAAATTCCAAAAAATATAAAATAATAAAAGAAGCAACTGTTGTGAAGGAAGTTTATTTATTGAGTTTGTTTAACACACACAAACTATTTAAATCTCTTTCCGTCAGTTAGACGTAAACCATTTTCCATAAAAAGACCCGATATTGATTGGAAAACTACCGTTTCGGAAGTATTTCAAAATACATGTATTTTTCCCCTAATTTTAAGCTAGAAATAAATCACAAAAACATTTTTGCCATAAGAATTCAAATAAAATAAAAAAGAGACAGATAGACAAGGAAACAGATCGTGTAGGTAGACCTGACAGAAGCTAAATATTGACTGTTTTCAGAAGTAATTTTAAACATATTTTTTTAAATCCTATTTGTAAACCAAAAATAAGTCTCAAAATATTTATTTTCTAAAAATTCATATAAGACAAAAATTAGAACAGTTACTCAGAAAAACGGATGTTACAGAAGCTTGAGGAATTTCGCTAACATGATTCAAGAGTGCAATTTATTAGATGCTGGCTTCCAGGGGGTGCTTTTACTTGGAAAAATGGGAAACTGCAACAAAGGCTGGATAGAGTGCTTATCAATATCCAGTGGAGGATAAAGTTTCAAGGTGCTTCTGTTTTCCATCTTCCCTTCTTTAAGTCGGACCACAGGGCGATTTTAGTTCAATTCAAGAGTAAGAGAAGAACTAATAAGGGGCGTAGACCGTTTAGATTTCTAGCGGCTTGGTTAACCCACAAAGACTTCCCTAAGATGATGTCTTTGGCCTGGCCTATCAATTCTGGTTGGTGTTCCCAGGTTAAGTGCTACACCCTCTTCCTCAGAGAGCGTCACACTTAAGTAACCAACCCAAACGCGGAAAATAAATTTCATTAAGTCTGGTTTTCTTTCGAAAAAGTTCTGACAAACTTGATTAATTTTCACAAATGGATTTTCTTTGCCATTTTTTTTTCAAAGATATTAAAGATAGATATAACTAACTCAACATTCAACGTATGAAAATGAGTTGCAATTACTGGATAAAATTTACATCTTTTCCATAACCCAATGTTTGGAAAGAATACATCATATAAAAATCTGTTCCTTTACAAAAGAGTACCGACTCCCTATGCTGGTCAAACACTAAGAACTTCTGTAAAAAGCTCTAACCCACATTAGATCCCGTACGTCCTTCCACTAAGTTAACTCATCTTCAGGGTAAGTCTCAATCCTCGAGTCCTGACAGGTCCACCAAGCTAGTGGTCCATCTATATGAATCATGTTCCGAGGAGCACAAAACATATAGGCAAGGGTCAAAATCTCTTTCGCAATTATCACCATAATCATACAAGTAGCATACCACAGAAATTCATACAAAAATCATCCCATGATCATTTATAGCAGAAATCACTCACACATGCATATGTAGCATAATCAGTTTAAGTCACACAGACATCTCTTCACACAGAAGTCACATCTCATCTTCACATATCCCACTAGGTCACACAGACACTAGTCACACAATTCACAATGTCCAACTTCACACAGAAGCATCACCGTTTCACACAGAAACATATCACAAGAATTCAACATAAACATGTATTCACACAAAGCACTTCTAATGGCCATCTTTTGATAACAGATTTGACACACAGTCACGAGCACGTAGCCCGCATTCCATGGAGATTACTTTTCCCCCAAACTCCTCATTTATTCGACACTCAGTCACGAGCATATAGTCCGCACTCCATGGAGATTACTTTGTTTGCACACAGCAGGTGGCACACAGCCCAGCATATAGCCCTTTGCACACAGCATTTGGCACACAGCCCTTTGCACACAGCACTTGGCACACAGCCCAATAAAACACAATCCATAGATATCCAGTCCAATGACAATCAGTCATAGACCCATCACATAACACACAGCATTGAATGGCACACCGCCTTTTCCATAGCACACAGCATTAAATGGCACACAGCCTTTCTCATAGCACATAGCATGAAATGGCACACAGCATGGCACACAGCCTCTCACACAGCACACATCATTTAATGACACAGCTTATGGCACATAGCCTTCCACACATCACACAACAGTTATATCACACAGCACTTTTCATGTCACCAAGCATTTACGTTCCACAATTTATATTGTATTCCCTTTTACTTTTATAGCTCACTTAGGAAAACCCTTTTTAAGACAAACTTTCTATAATTATATTTCTGACCCAAAAATACCCTTATTTTCATTTCTGCCCCAAAACTTCTGAAAATTACACTTTTGGCCCAAAAATATTCCTTTTACAAATCAGCCCTTATATTTTCAAAAAATCACATTTCTACATTCTGTTTTGAAACTTTCCAAAATTACACTGTTGCCCCTAATCTTTCAAAAATTACATTTTGACCCCTGAATTCTCGCATACAGTGTTTTCAGGGCAGAAACGTTCACACCTGTGAAAACCCTCACACCCGGGGAGTGAACAGTTCTGGAAACTTAGCCAAAAATCCGAAAATTCAGTTCTCTTTTAGAGTTTGATTCTTTACTCCATTCCTATCATTTTTAAATACCAAAACCAGATTTTAGCTTCATGAGCCCTAGTTCATTAAATTGATTTCCAAGAACACAATTAGATAAGCACTTAAAGATCCAATTTTCTTCAAAAACATAGTTTTAAGCTTACCAATCCATCAACTTTCCCCAATTACCAATCCTCACTCATAAGCATATCATAACCATGCCTTTATTAAAATCTCATATCACCAATCTCATGAGAAATCTCTCCATCCACTCATAGAAAATCACTTCATCAATAAATAAGAAAAATCACTTATCAACACACAACCAATCCTTCACCCATACTCAATCAATCATCCACCAACACATAGACAATCACTTTACCAATAACATAAATAAAATCCTTTCATAAAGAGCATAAGGAATCTTCCACCAAAAGTATCTATAAGGCATCATCATCAAAGCATAAAAATTACATACCACACAAGCTTATACAATTATGGTGGCTAGAGAGAGTTTCCCCTTACCTCCTTCCTCTAGCTTAGGTAGAACAAGCCCTAACTTCAAGCCCTTTTTCTTCTTCTTGATTGCCTCCAAATATCCTAGTAGCTTGATGATCCCAAAATCAAGAGCAAAATCCTTGAAAAACTTGACTAGTTTGAGTGCAAAATTTGAGAGAAAAGTATGGAAAAGGGTTATGATGTGAGAACAAAGTGAAAAAAAAATGGAAGAAGACCTTCTCCTCCTTTCCCTTATGTCTCGCCAGCTCTCTCTCCCTTATCCCCCTTAGCCAGATTTTTTTCCCATTTAATTCATGATTAAAACTAACCATGGTGTACTTAACTCTAGTTAGTCACTTGCCCTAATCCTATTGGCCACAAACCATGAGTCATGGAAATCTAGAATTCTCCACATTCTTCCCTCTAAAACTGGCGCAGGTCTACAGTCCATGTGGGGTAAAATAATTTTTCACTTTAACCATGGTAAATGGTAAGTCTCCAAGGTAATTAAGTGTGGTAACTTTTGTATTTCATAGTAAAAATTGTCTAAACTTAATCTATTGGGGTAAAACTCTCATGAACCCTGAAATAAGTCCTAATCCATGAAAATAAGGTGCCACAAAAGTCTTGGTTCAAAAAGATCAAGCTTAGAAGCATTACGGTAACTTTCGGTTTTTACCGTAACCCGTAAATTAGGGTAAAAATTGACTTTCTCAGAAAAATTCCAGAAAATTCTTAAAAATCCCAAATATTGTAAAAACACCATTGGTTACTCTTTTGGTTAATTTTGGATCGTTTCCAAAGCTCCTGGCATTCACATACTCTCCCGTTTACCCTATTCACAGTCTATAGGGACCAAAACTGCAATTCTTTGTCTGCTACTCTAAAAATTCCCAAAATAATTTCTAAAATTCTATAATATTATAAAACATCATTTGGCATCCTCAAAAATATTTCTGGACATGTTCTGATCTCCAAACCCACTCACAGTTCAACCTAGTCGAACCACAGGGACCAAAACGGTAACATTTTTATTTGTTTTTCAGAAAATTCCCAATTAAATTTCTAAATTCCTCAAATATTATAAAATCACTATTGGTATCCTCAAATCATTTTTCTAACTTCAATTAGGGTTTCTATATCATTATGTTCTTATTCTGACAGTCAAACGTCTACAGACTTTTCTGTTTGACTTTCTACGTCAGCACTAAACCATTATTAATCTCATCGTAATCCTAATATTAACAACGATTCTACCTTATTAACACTCTGTCTCTTAGAGTGAAAATTTGGGGCGTCACATTAAGCAGATTCAAGGGTCTCTTTGTAGTTGGAATAAACGGGTTTTTGGTAATAATTTTGAGAGGAAAAAGGCCCTTATTCGTGGGCTTGAGGAGGTGGATAAAAGGATGATTGTTAACCCCTCGGCTCCTCTTGAGATTGATCAAAAGAATCTCTGGTTAGACTATGAGAAGGTGCTGGTTCAAGAGGAGCTACTTTGGTATCAAAAGTCCCGCTCCAAATGGCTTCACTCCGGTGACAGAAACACTAAATTCTTTCATGGGGTGACTATTATTAGGAGAAAGAAAAATTCGTATGATATTATCCAGGATGATGGTGGCAATTGGGTGGGGATCCCTGCTCAAATTGAATCTGTGGTCACTCAATATTATAAAGACCTCTTCTCGGATGAGGGTGGTAGAGAACCTGCTTGCATTTCTGGGGCCTTTCCCAAGCTCAGCCCTAAAGAGCTGCGTGTTTTTAATCGGGAGATCACAAGAGGATATATTTACAATGTGATCAGTCATATGGGAGCTTTTAAAGCGCCTGGTCCCGATGGGCTCCAGGCGGGGTTTTACAAAAGTCAATGGAAGATCATTGGCCCTTCTTTTTGTCAGCTTGTAGGGGAAATTCTCAGCAATCCTAGAAAGGTTCAAGACATTAATGATACTTTTCTTACTCTCATCCCTAAAGTTGAAAATGTCTGTAGAGTCAAAGATTTTAGACCCATTAGTCTTTGCAATGTGTCTTACAAAGTGATAACCAAGCTTCTGGCCCAAAAGCTTCGCATGGTTATGAATACTTTGGTTAATCCTTGTCAGAGTAGTTTTGTCCCTCATCGCCAAAGTAGGCATAATATCATTGTGGCTCAAGAAATCTTTCATTCCATGCGTCAGAAAAAAAGGAAAAAAAGGGTGGCTGGCCATTAAGATTGATCTTGAAAAGGCTTATGACTGCCTTAGTTGGGAGTTTATAAAAGAAACTCTGGAGGATATTGGGCTGCCCTCTCATTTTATTCAGCTCATCTAGAATTGCATTTCGACTGCTAGGATAAAAGTGCTTTGGAATGGAGAAGCCTTGGAGGAATTTTCCACTTCCAGGGGCATTAGGCAGGGGGACCCCATCTCCCTTTACCTTTTTGTGCTGTGTATTGAGAAATTGTTCCAATTGATTACAGTGGCAGTGGAGAATAATCAATGGCACCCCACTCAGCTGGCTCGTGGGGGCCCTCGGATTTCTCACCTAGCCTTTGCTGATGACGTTCTCCTCTTTGCAGAGGCTAGTGAGGACCAAGTTTTACTAATCAAAAAAGTTTTAGATTTATTTTGCAGGTTCTCGGGCCTGAAGGTGAGTGATCCTAAATCTCGCATCTTCTTCTCCAAGAATGTTAATGGAGTCTTGAAGAATCATCTCTGCAACATTTCGGGGTTCCAGGTCACTGATGATATTGGAAAGTACCTTGGAGTTTCGATTATTCATGAGTGTGTGTCTAAGAGGTCCTTCAACTTCATTATGGAGAAAGTTGACAAGAGATTGAGTAACTGGAAAGCGAATACTCTATCCTTTGCTGGTCGGTTGACTCTTACTAAATCTGTGATCCAAGCCTTGCCAACTTATGTGATGCAGTCTGCGCTTATTCCTAGGCAGTTATGTGAGGAAATTGATAAGAGTTGTAGGAGATTTTTGTGGGGTGATACAGGGGAAGTCAGACACCTCCACTCTGTGAGCTGGGCTAAGATTTGTAAACCCAAGGCTTGGGGGGCTTGAGCCTTAGATCAGCGCGCAACATTAACCAAGCCACTTTAATGAAAGATGCTTGGGACCTCACTTCTAGAAGAGATGACCTTTGGGTTGAAGTGGTTCGTTCGAAATATAAATGTGGAAAGGATTTAATGCCAAACATTGATTGTAACAGGGCTGGATCCAACCTTTGGAGAGGTATTTGTGGGGCTTGGAAGGGAGTCCAGCAAAATCTTGTGTGGATAATTGGTGGAGGATATTCTATAAATGTTTGGAATAGTCTCTGGATTCCTGAAAAGGGTAAGCTTATTGATCATGCTCGTGGTCCCGTAAATGATAATGAGGCAGGGCTCACTGTGGCGGATTTGATGAATAACGAAGGAGCTTGGGACCTCGAGAAAATTAGGCACTGCCTGCCTGACAATATTCTCCAGTTTATTTTCTCCATTAACCCTCCTTCAACTAGCAGGCAGTATGACAGAATAGCCTGGAAGCTTTCTAAGGATGGGGAATTCTCCACCTCTTCTGCGTATGAGTCCCTATTGATAAGTCCTCCAGAGCAGAATGGGGATGTGTATAAAAGCATCTGGAGGTGGCCGGGCCCTGAAAGACTGTGTATTTTCTTCTGGAAAATGGCCCATGGAGCCATTGTTACCAATCTATTCAGACATGAGAGGGATTTACCCACCCTTGGCACTTGCCCGATGTGTGACACCGAGGAGGAGTCAATTTTCCATATGGTTCGGGATTGTGGGGAAGCTAGGCAAGTCTGGACCCTGCTGTCTGGAAACAATCTTCCCTATGATTTCTTCGCTGCTGACCTGCACCTTTGGCTCACGGCGAACCTGACGTGTGAAAAGGTGGTCCATGGTTTGGAGTGGAGAATTATCTTTGGAGCTGCAGTGAGTTCTATCTGGTTCTCGAGAAATAACAAAGTGTTCAATAACAAGGAGGATCATGTGAAGGATATTTGTTGTAAGGCCCTGCATCAGGATAGATCTTTTTACCAGAGTTTTGAAGCTTCTTTGCTGACTACCTCTCTGATGAACCGTGTTAGCCACAACAATATTCAGTGGGTTGTCCCAGCCCTTGGTGCTTGGAAGTTAAATTGTGATGGAGCTGTGGGTGGCCTTGGCACCTATTCCTCTACTGGGGGAGTGCTCAGAGATCATCGTGGGATCTTTATTTTTGGTTATGCATCGGCTTTGAAGAATTGCACTGTGATTGAAGCTGAGCTCCAGGCGGTCCTTATGGGTTTAATCTTGGCCAGGTTGAAAGGTTTCCGGAAGGTGGAGATAGAATCTGACTCCTTATCTGCTGTTCGGTTTATTAAGGAGGGGTGCTCTTCCCGCCATTCGCTGTTCAACCTGATCAATGACATTCAAGACCAGCTTCGTATGGAGGGTGATTATTGTATTAATCACATTTTGCGTGAGTCCAACCAAGTGGCGGATAGTTTTGCTAAGTTTGGTTTATCTTTAGACAAGTGTAGTAGATTTTTCAGTTGTATTCCTTCTTTTGCCTCTCTTGCTGTTAGGGCGGATAGTATGGGGACTAGTTTCCCTAGGGACTTTTAGCTTTGTTCTTGCTTGCTAGGGGGTGTTTGCCCCCTGGCCCTCATAAAAAAAACACACACACACACATAGGGATGTAAATGGGGCGGGGCGGGCACAGGTAGTAGCTACCCGCTACCCGCCCCGTTTAATATATCCGCTCCCCGTACCCTCCCCATACCCGCGCGGGTACCGTTATCTAGGTTTTAGCGGGTATCCGCGAATATCCATGGATATTAAAAAATTAAAAAAAATCTATAAAAATTTTATTAAAAGAAATTATTTCCACACAATATTTGTCATAATGAACATCATATTAATAAGACTAAATTATACCAATCATATAATTTTAACTCAATTGTTATATCAATAATTGTTCAATTAAATAAAAACAAATAAAACTATAAAATAAAAAATATGAGTGTGAGAATTAATACATGACACAACAATAATACATATTTTGGATTCACTTTGTTCAATATTAAAATAAAGCAAGACAATAACTAAAAGTAATGCATCACACTCTAATACTTATCAAATTGTGCATTGGTGTTTTAGACTTTTAGGTATGTATATAAATAAAAGAATATTTTTTGTAATTTTACTAACGGGTACGGGTACCCGCAGGCACGGGTACCTCACTACCCGTCCCCATCCCCATTTATTGGCAGGTACCTCAAATGCCCATTTAATTTACCCGCGGGTACCCGTTAAGATACCCGCCCCATACTCGTAACAGATTTTATCCGCGGATATCCGTGGGTATGGATTTTTTTGCCATCCCTACACACACACACACACACATATACATATATAAATATAAATAAATAAATATGTATATATGTGTGCGGGTCTTGGGTAGGGTGGGTACTAAGGTACCCGTACTGGCACCCGTCTCCATCAAATGTTGCGGGTAATTACTCGTACTTGTATCCGTATCCATTAAGTAGGTAATTACCCTTCCCATTGTGAGTAATTTTTTAAAGTGTCCAATGGATATGAGTTCAATTGTCATCCCTAATGAATCAGTACAATTTACAGATTCAATCACCGGTCCAATTTTTAAAAACATTGAATATTCATCAAACATGAAAAAAATGACAATGCGTACATATGTTTCATTCTATCATGTTCTACCAAACATGCTACCTTTTTATATCGAATGCGTCTTCCACCCTTCTTCTCTCAAATTCTATAAAACGCAGATATATAATACTATACATACACGTACGATACGACATGGATGTATGAATACGAGAAAGTGTCAAATAATCCTCTTATATAGTCAGATCAAAAGTAGGTTGATCAGTGTTGAGACATGTATTCTAAATGAGTCATTTATTAATAGTTAATTTTTTATTCAAAATTAATCATGGAAAAAAGGTGCACATACAAATTTAAAAAAAATAAAAGAACTATCATTAAAGAAAATAAAATAAAAATAAAAGAACTTGTTGTAAGGAAACTTAACTTTTTATCGTTTTGTGATTTTTTGGAAAGACAAATGTTAATAATTAATAGTTATATTAATGGAAGATTTGAACTCATGATTTTCTTATCATTTCATTATAAACCACCAAATTAAACCACCTTATCACTCCTTCTATTATTTCATGGTAAAAATAAAAGATATATAATTATATATTTTTTTACAAGATAATTATATGTATGAACCTGTACCCCACGTTTCAATTTATTTTTCTTCACCTTCCAGCCGAATTTCTTTAAATTATATATATCTCGCATTCTGACTTTCACATCAAGATATATTAGTATTAGTATTATAACCACGCTCACACGTATTCCTGTACTATATACATAACGAATTACAATTTGTATCTGTGCTGACTCATCAAACTTTGATTAACTACCATGGGAGTTGGGAATAGTAAAGTTGACAAAATTTGAAATAACGAAAATACGATGAAGTAGAATACAGTAGTATAATATAATATAATATAATAAATAAACGACCAGTGTCATTTTTTTCTTGGCTATATTAGTCAGAACCTAGGTTGTTGAAAATTTCCGGTTAGTTCATAATGACAAGCTATTGACAAATTTCCAATACTCTTCCCTGTGGTCATTTTCTTTACGTTAATTGCTCAATAACAATTTAAATTTGCATCCTCCTCCTAATCCAGCGAAAATTCAAAGGCTTATTTTTTATTTTTTCTCTTTCCAAAACGCACAGCTCTACAACCTAAAACGCGCAATTGTGGAAATGTCAAACCTCAGGAGTTTTCTATATATATTGCATGATCATGTTTCAAGACATTACAACAGAGACAAATTAAGATTTAGTTTGATTCGTTTCATTCATTAATTACACTAGCTACAACCATTTTCAGGGTCTTACAACAACATGATCACACGTTTTGTGTTTTCTTCAGCATGGGCTTTTGCTCTTCTTCTAGCTTCTTCTTCCTTGGCTTCAGCTGCTATTGTTGAACACACTTTCAATGTATGATATTGGCTCCTTCGTTCCTCTTCCTTTTCTTCCTTTCGAATACATATTCTAAATAGCAACCTATAGCTATAGCCTTATTATGTTGGGTTTGGCTCGTTTTTTTTTATAAACAAACAAATTTAAATTTTTTTTTGGATAAGATGGAAGTACAAGGGGTACTCCAACCCTTATACAAAAGGGAGCTTAGAAGAGCAAATTAAACACCTTATGAACAGAAGGTTTGGTTAGTTTGTTGGGGTTTATTTTCAATTTATATTAAGGATACCTTTTTTTGTAGTTGGTTACTGCATATCTTGTGCTTTAGCTGCTTATTTTATTAATGAAATTTTGCTTAAAAAAAACCTATGATATAAAAACTTTTTTAGTGTAGTCTCTTTTGACTTAAATTTTTGAGATAGTTAGTTTATAAGGAATTATTAGAGCTTTTTATGATTAATATTTGATCTATAGTTCTTGTCCCCTCAAGTATTTTAATAAAAAATTATCTTTTAGTTCAAGATAAATATATACTATTAGAAAAAATTGAATTAGTGGTAAAAATTAAATAAAAAATATAAAAAATTATCTCTAATTTTGTCTTTAATAACCACAAAATTATTGGTAGGTTTTATTTTTTTTTCTATATTTTTTTGTCCTTAATTTTATTTTTCTAAGAGTAAATAGATAGACGTGTTAAAAATATCGTTCATTTTCCTTTTTAAGTTTAAACTTTTGATATAATTATTTCAAGACGTATTAAGCTAATGTTAACCGAAATTTCATTTTGATGCAGGTGGAGGACATTACAGTGCAGCGATTGTGCCGTCCACAGGTGATAACTGCCGTCAATGGAAGCTTGCCAGGACCAACAATTAACGCTCGAGAGGGTGACACTGTTATCGTCCACGTATTCAACAAGTCACCCTACAATCTTACTATTCATTGGTATTAAATTTTTCTCTTAATTCCTCCTCTATAATATAAATTATTCCCATGTATATGCACAGAAGTGGTAACGGTAAAGATATTATAGAGAAAGCACACCATGGTTTGAATATTCAAAGAACTGATTGTCAATGATTTCTGTTATGAATGTTTCACATGCATATTTTATTACATACACATATGTATATATTATTGACTTTTGTTATCTGTTTTACATAATTATTAGCTTTAAGTGAGACTCAATTTTGACTATATCAAATACAATTTATCTCGTTAAAATTGACTATTTCATTTCACACATGTATAAAAAAAAGGCTTTTTATTATTTGATACAGACACATATTGCTTTCTGTCCAGTTTCTTTTCTTTTTTAAAAAGAGAGATCATTTTTATTTATGAAACATAAAAAGTTAAAAAATATTATTATAAATTAACTCTAATATTGGTCGATCATGGACCACCTAATCTCTTACTATTTTTAAATTTTAACTAATTAAGTTTTAAGTTTTTTTATAAATTACAAAATTTAATTAAGAACATTAAAAATGGAAATTTTGATTATATAATAGGGTAAAGTCTGGAGAGAAAGGAAATTTTGACATGAAAAATATTTTTAAAGTAATTATTTTATAGCTGAGGTTTCTAGGAAAAAAGAGAGAAAATAAAGTTGTACAAGATAATTATTAAATTAATAATTACTTTTAAATCGATTTAAAAGTAATTAGTAATTTAATAATTTTTAAAAAAATATTAAAATATGATAATTAACGGTTAAATAACTTATTTTAATAACATAATATGAAATCATCACATAATTTAACAAGTAAAAACTTTATATAGGATGGTTCCTTTTTTTTTTCTATATGTAATTCTAAATTTGGGTATATCTTACAATATGTTATTTTTTGGTTCACTGTGTTATTGGTGCGAAATATCTACTGAATTTACTGATGACTAATTTTAAAATATGTTATATATGCAGGCATGGAATTCTTCAGTTTTTAACTCCATGGTCAGACGGTCCAGAGTATGTAACCCAATGCCCAATACCTCCAGGTGGCAGTTATACATATCAGTTTAATCTAACTGGTCAAGAAGGGACACTTTGGTGGCATGCACACTCGTCTTTTCTACGTGCTACTGTCTATGGAGCACTTGTCATTCGACCACCACGAGGACACTTATACCCCTTCAAATTTTATCAAGATTTCCCCATATTGCTTGGTATTGTATTTTTTTCCCCCATCAATATTCCTTATCTTCTTTCAATCATTGCTTAGTTTTTATTTCATTAATTATTTTGATAGCTTAAAGCATATTTTGTTGAGATTTTTTTTTCGAAACGTAAATAGGATAATTGTGCGCTTAGCAAGCTTTTCTTACTTCCACTAAAATCGTTTTTGAGAAAGCTAGAACAAATTATGTAATCGAAAGTAAACTACTAGTAAAAGTTAAATTATTGACGAAAATTAGTGATAAAAAAATAAATTTGGTTTCTAATTTGGGTGTCTCTAAGATTTAGAAACGGATTTTATTTTTTTTTAGTCTCTAATTTCTGTTGATAATTTAACTTTTTCTAGTAGTAAAGGCATAGTACATATTTAGGAGACTTTTTTTTGTAAATTATGATTCTTTTATAATTACTTGTTAATTACTCGCTCCAGTCTAAAATATAAGTAACAAATATACTTTTTTCTTGGTCCAAAATATAAGTAACATTTATCAATTTTCATATAAATTAAATGTTAGTTTTCTAATTATACCATTCATTTAATGCAATATTTATATTTACGAGAGACATCAAATAGGGTAATTTTGGAAAAAAATTTGAACTAGTGAGTTTTAATTAAGATTATCCAATTTCAAAGCATTACTTGGTCTATATGTTTTTATACTATGTTGCTTATATTTTGGACCAGAGAGAATATGATTTATCACAAACTCATGACATGTTTGTGATGAATATATATTGGACCGACCTGTGATGACATGTTTCTAAAAACCATATATTAATTTTTTGCAGGGGAGTGGTGGAATGCTAATGTTGTAGAAGTTGAGGACAATGCAACGGCAGCCGGTGTAGGGCCAGCCCTTTCAAATGCGTACACAATCAATGGCTTACCCGGGGATTCCTATAACAATATTAATTGTTCTCAAAATCGTAAGCCTTAATTATGTCCAACAAATTAAATTAGTCTTCAATTTTATTTTATTTTTTTTGACAAAGTCTTCATTTTTTTTAAAGCAAGATTAGTCTTCAATTAATTAACATATTTTGTCAAAGGTGTCAGTTCAGTTGGTAATAGTCTTTGTAATCCTAGACACCCGAGTTTAAACCCTCACTCCCCTTATAAAAAATATATTTTAATATATCTTTAGCGCTATTGAATATTAATTTTATGGTAACATTATAGTCTTATGGACTTTTGATCTGTTTTCATCTTTGTAAACAAAATTAGTTTTAATTTTAAAGTATATTAATTTTATCTTTATTATTTTCATTTTGTCCCATTAATATTATTTGTCTACATTGAAATCAATATATATTTGTAATATGTGGACTATATGAATTTAGTCCTTGAAATATGAACTATTAAGGACTAATCCACATATTACAACTAATTCCAGCATGAAAAAATATTATAGGAATTAAAATAAAAACAATAAAGACGGCCAAAAGCAAAAAAAAAAAAGATTTTTCATTGAGTAAAAAAAATTTACAGAGATAAAAATCCAAAAAATCCATATTATAGGAACTAAATTGTTATTTAAACCTATAATTTTACATTACGTATTTCAATTATTGGACTGTATATATGTCTAACATTTTAATTTTATCTTACATTTCCAGAGAACTACAAGCTCAAGGTGAAGCAGGGAAAAACCTACTTGCTACGCATTATCAATGCTGCACTCAATGAGCAACTCTTCTTCAAGATAGCAAACCATAGCTTCACAGTGGTGGCTATAGATGCTGGCTACACGGGACACTATGACACCGATGTTGTCGTGTTGGCACCTGGCCAAACCGTTGATGTGCTCTTCAGGGCTAACCAAATCGTAGGTTCTTATTACATGGCCGCCAGCGTGTACAGTTCGGCCGCAAACGTGGATTTCGACAACTCAACCACCCGAGCAGTGGTTGTTTACGATGGTGCCTCCAACTCAACAACACCGGTATTACCTACACTACCTGATCCCAAAGATACACCAACAGCCCACAGGTTCTACACTAACATCACAGGTATGGTATAATCATGTGTTTCACAATTTGGGTTTGGGGTTTTAAAATAGCGGGGTCTACGTACAACCGCTGTTGCGGCACTAACATTAAAGTTTTTAAAGTCTCCAATTAAATCGCATTGCAATTGCAATTGCGGCCACATCGGCTCTCATTAATTTGTTTGCAATTTCTTACAATATCAATATTTTAGGAGACTTAGCGTTCTTTAAGCCACTTCTTTGTTTGAGACCGATGAGTTACTGAGAAATTACCTTGACATTTGATTTTTTCCCTTTGAGACCATGTAGATTAATGGATAAATGCTTTATAATTACCTTTTATTCTAGGTTGACATTTTTTAGAGGGAGGTGATCTTTTCAAGTATAGGGGTTGTTCTTTTGTGGAGATATGGAGCAGGGTTCTTAACACATTTATTTGTATTTATCTAAAGACAGAGCACTTCTTGTATTTTCTGTCTTATTTAATACATTTTAGTTTAAAAAAAATGCAAAACCGTGACCTAAATAGTAAATAGCTACGTTTTTTTAAAATCATGTGAAATTTTAATTAGCTTGAGAAATCTATGAATTTGAATACCCTTTAACTTGTGGTTGATATATATATATATATATATACTGAATAAAGTTACTTAATTTGTGTTGATTGGAAAAAAAAAATCACAGGTTTGGCAGGTGGGCCTCATTGGGTTCCAGTTCCACGCAAAGTGGATGAGCATATGTTCATCACCTTTGGGATTAGCTTTTCCTCATGCGACACTAGTACAGGAGGAAACTGTACAAATAAACAGCCACTTTCTGCCAACATGAACAACGAGTCCTTTGTTCTCCCTAGGGGTAGAGGGTTCTCAATGTTGGAAGCATTCTATAGCAACATTAACGGAGTGTACACTAAGGATTTCCCAAATCGGCCACCCGTTGAGTTCAACTATACTGACCCGAACTTGCTTTTAACCCACGGTGATGGTTTCCAGTTTGCACCTAAGTCAACAAAGGTGAAGACATTGAAGTTCAATTGTACGGTGGAGATTGTGCTTCAGAACACCGCCATCCTAGGCATAGAGAACCACCCTATTCACATTCACGGCTTCAATTTTCACATCCTGGCTCAAGGTTTCGGGAATTACAACCCCACCAGAGATGAACCCAAGTTCAATTTTGTTAATCCTCAAATACGCAACACAGTTTCTGTGCCCGTGGGAGGCTGGGCTGTCATTAGATTCCAAGCAAATAATCCAGGTTGGATTTTATATATTCGGTTAATTAATTTAAAGGTTAACATATTTTTAGAATTTGTATGTTTGGAAAATCGTTTGCACGAATATCAAAATATCAAAACTGAGTTTTGACCTAAAATATGTGTTTTATTTTTTTGGTCAAAACTCAGTTTTGATATTTTGAAATTCATGCAAACAACTTTCTAAACATACACAAATTTGATTTTGACTTACACAAATACAAATATTGTACAATTTTAATTCCTAAAAAACTACAGTGTTAAATTTAGCTAATTTTATGGGGATCACATTTAAAAAGCATATATATTGTATGTTGTACTAGCTTATCTTATGCACATACATACACACCCATATATTATAATTATTAATTTATTGACTATTTTAAACACTATGCAGGTATTTGGCTTGTCCACTGCCACTTGGAAACACATTTGCCATGGGGATTAGCAATGGCTTTTGAGGTTGAGAATGGGCCTACTCCTTCTACCACAGTGCCTCCCCCACCAGCTAATCTTCCCAAGTGCTAAGTGCAGTATGCTATTACATTTCAAGACATTATAAATTCTTAATTAATTGAGAGAAAAAACAAATAAAGATTTACTATTGTAACCCACTCTTACTATTTTTGTATTGTGGGTTCCTAATATAATTTGTTTGTTGGAAAAATAAAGTGTAATAATTAATTTAAGAGTGAAAGGTTAGCGTGTATTCTTTCCACCTTGCCACTTGTATACTTGATAGCTAGTTCATACACTCTGTAAAAGATCTTTTAGTTTTTGTCATCATAAATAAATTAAATATTTTTATTTTTTGCTATGTGATCCTGCCTATAATGAGCATCAAAAGTTTAACTGCAGAGTAATTATTTATCCTTGACAAGCAAATTGGACGCGTGCTACTCACCAAGTGTGAATAAACCTAACTCAAATTTCATTTTTTTATAGGCATAATTACGATTTTACAATTTACTGCCTAACTTAAAAAGATGCAGTAAAAACCACCAGAAAACAGAAGAGAAAGAAAATAGGCGTAAAACAAATTAATAAGCTCTCTCAACTGCAATGATTGACCTCAATTGTACTTGATCGCGTGCTGGAATTTAATTTTCATAATACCAAATTTAAATTGCCATACACCAAAATTCATGTTGCAATTAGTAAATTTCAAATTACTCCACAATTCATGACTCGCTTTCAGTCTCTAATCCTGAAATCACAATGTCAATAAGGGTGGCATTTACCGTGCATTCATATTTAGTTAATTATCGAGCCTAATCCTAAAGTGGAACTTCCCAAATCTTCAAAGCGTCAACGTCGTATCCTCCTAGATAGCACTAGCATGGCTCATTTGGACCTTCCATTCTTCCAATGTCTTTCAATCTGCTCCAAAATCAGAGCCATATGTAGCTCTGCATAAACATCCGTTAATTTAGCAGCTAATTAATTAACAATTGTATACTCTCATATGGGTATTTGTGGATTGGATTGGATCGATTTTGACAGGAAAAAACATTTGATCCAATCATTTCGATTTTGGTCATTGACCATTCAATCGGTTTGATTTTGAAATAAAATCTGATCCGATCCGATCCGATTCAATTTATTTTGGTTTGAATTGGATTAGTTTTCGGTTTAAAAAAACTATAAATATTTTTAAAATTGATAAAATAATTTATTAAAAATTTATTTTTATTCCTCATTTAATAAATGAGGTATAAATAAATATAATGAGTAAAGGGTCAATTTAGTCCCTGAGAGATATTAACGGTGTCACATTGGTCCCTGAGAGTTAGGAAATTAAAATTTCGTCCCTGAGACAGATAAACGTTTTTCAATCTGGTCCCTACCGTCATATCTCCGTTTGCACTGCTTAGTTGTCACGTTAAATGCCACGTATACATCCACGTGTGGCTCCATCTGTACACCACGTGGCCAAGAACCAAAATGAAAACCTTGTCTTCTCTCTTCATCTCCTCTCTCCCACCACCACCGCACACCCCACCGCCATTGCCACCCTCACCCTCACCCCAACCCCTATCTTCTCTCTCCCACCACCACCACCCAAGCCATGGCCACCACAACCCCCACCAAAAAGATGGAAAGCGAAGTAGAAGACAACCCAAAAACACCTTTTTCAAAAGGAAATAGTCATTAAATCAAAAGCACTATAAATTTTTTTCTTCTTCGTTTTTTCCTCCCCATTTTAAGCAGAAAATATTGTGTTGTACTATAGACAATGATTTTTGATCTATTATGGAGAGTAAAGTTGGGATTTACTTGGTTTTTCTTGAAAATTAGTTCTCTGTACGCCAAGAAAGGAAAACAAACCAGGGATCCGTTGGAAAGTAAAAAGAAAAAAGCAAAATGAGCGTTGGAGTAGTGAAATAGCAGTCCCTATAAGAAGAAGAGAAATTGAAAAAGATAGGCACTATAAATTTTATTCAAACCACAAAGTATGAACCATAACACTCCTATCCTTTCCCACCTTGCAATCTCCTCTGTTTTTTTTCATCAGTGGAATGGGAAAGTGGATGAATCAGTAACGTTATTGTTATTGTGCTTGTTTGATGAAGACAAGTCGGTTGACCTTCGGTGGGGGTGGGGGTTGTGGTGGCCATGGCTTGGGTGGTGGTGGTGGGAGAGAGAAGATAAGGGGTGGGGTGAGGGTGAGGGTGGCAATGGCGGTGGGGTGTGCGGTGGTGGTGGGAGAGAGGAGATGAAGAGAGAAGACAAGGTTTTCATTTTGGTCCCTGTCCACATAGTGTACAGATGGAGCCACACGTGAATGTATACGTGGCATTTAACGTGACAATTAAGCAGTGCAAACGGAGATATGACGGTAGGGACCAAACTGAAAAACGTTTGTCTCTCTCAGGGACGAAATTTTAATTTCCTAACTCTCAGGGATCAATGTGACACCGTCAATATCTCTCAGGGACTAAAACGACCCTTTACTCTGAATATAATACTAACAATTTTTTTTCAGTGTAGTCAGAACCGGACCAGAACGACCGGTTGAACCGGTCGGACCAAGAACTGGACCCCCCTCCGGTCTAGCAAAGAACCGGTCAAAAAAATTAAAATTGAACCGGTTGTCTTTTTTATTTTTTTAAAAAAATAAAATTGTCAATTTTTTTAATTTTTTTTGAAAGAAACATATATCACTTTCTTCGATTATTTGAAATTTTGAATGTTTTATGTTATGAATTACGAGATTTTATATTGAAGTTTAGTTTTTCTTTATGAAGTTATGAATTTTATGTTAATTTTTACTCATTATTATGTTATATATTATATTAAAAATTAAAATAATATTATTTAATTATAACCCGGTTGAACCCCGGTTGAACCTCTGTCCTCACCGGTTCAATGACCGATCCGATTCTGACTACCTTAATTTTTTTATAGTAATATACTTACAATTATAGAATCATCAAACCACACATCACATTATATAATATTATAGTCTTAAAATATAAATTACCTTAACATCTCATATATAAATATATAAGGTAGTAGTGTAATTTTGAAAATAATATATATATATATATATATAATAGATCGGTTTGGATTGGATTAGATCTATTTACACTATGAAATCCAAAATTCGATCCAATCCAATAAAAAAAATTGATTTTTTTCGATTTTTAGTTTTTTTTTTTCGATTTTTGGTTTATTCAGTTCTCAGTTATTCGGTTTGATCACCATGGTTTACATTGGATTGGATCGGTTATGAACACTCCTACTTCCTCCGTTCCAAAACTATAGTTGTTTTAGCCTTTATTTTTTTCCAAAACTATTGCAGTTTTACAATTCCAAAGTGATATTAATTACTCTCTCTGGTCCATATTATAAGCAACATAGTACAAAAATAAACACAGACCAAAGAATATTTTGAAATGGAGTAATCTCAATTAATACTCACTAGTTTCAATTTTCTTTCCAAAATTACCTCTTTTGGTGTCTCTCGTAAATATGAATATTGCTATAAATAAGAGTATAATTGAAAAACTAACATTTAATTTATTTAAAAATTGATGAATGTTGTTTATATTTTGGAACAAAAAAAAGTTCTTTTGTTGCTTATAATTTAGACCGGAGGGAGTATTTGTTTCCACCTATACCCTTATTTAATAATTACTAGTGGGAGTAGTTGACATTAATAGTATACAAATTTATCAATAATTTATCATAAATACTCTTCTATATTAAATGAAGGTATTTTAGTCTATGTACAACATGTTTTACTTCTATTAAATGTTACTTAATCTATGTGTATTAACCTTAAACTACTATAATTTTGGAATGGAGGGAGTAATTAATAGTAGTATCTTCCGAAATCCGAATGATATGTATATATGACCCACCACTAAAACTAGAAAAGAATGAATTAGTGACCAAAATTAGAGATAGAAAAAATAAAATCCATCACTAATTCTAGAGTCACAAGATTTAGTGAGGATATTAGAGACGGACTTCATATATTTCTCTCGCTAATTTTTCCTCACTAATTTAATTTTTTTCTAGTACAAGGATATGTTTAAACAATTTTTCTAAGCACTTATGACATAAGTGTTTATCATATAAGCGCTTACATATAAGCTATTTTTATAATCAAATAGGAAATGTGATGAACTTGACTTTATATAATTGGTACGCTGTTTTAATAAACTATTATGGAGTACTTATGAAAATAAATCTAAAACAAGTTATGAGTCAGTTATAATTAGATGTTATTTTCATTAGTTATGTATATCTCTCTTATAACTTTAACTATATATTATTATTTATTATACTTTGTCTAAGTTTAAAAGAGTGAAGGGTCATTTTAGTCCCTGAGAGATTTGGACGGTGTCACATTAGTCACTGAGAGATAAGAAATTAAAAAATAGTCCCTGAGAGAGCCAAACGTTTGCCACTTTGGTCCCTGACATTAACTCCACCGTTAGTTGTACTGATATGGCAGCCACGTGTCTTTCTCTCTCCGCTCCCACACTCTCTCTCTTTCCCTCCCCTTTCTCCCCTCTCTCTCTTCTGTCTGCCCCTTCCCCATTCTTCCCCTCTCTCTTCGCCCCCTCCCCCTTCTTCCCGAGGTGGTGAGAATTTGAAGACCAAGGCAGGATCTGGAGTGTCACCAAAAAAAGAAAGACAGGAAGGGATAAACAAGATGACCCATATTCCATGTTCAGAGATGAAATGTGAAATCGACCTCCCTCCCGACCGAGAAAAAGAAAAGAACTGAAACCCATATTCCATATTCTTTTGTTTTGTTGTGAAGTGATGAAAATTTGATAACCCAAGAATGATGGGAGATGGGACCCCTCCAAGGAGTATCGAAAGAAAGTTTTTTTTCCTTTCTTGGGGTGGGGGACTGGGGGGCTCAGATCTTGTGTGAGATTAATGTTGCAGAGAAATATATTGGCAACTTGAACATGGTAGTGACAAACGCGGTCATGGCTAATTTAAGCCTTGTTTATTTGAGATCAATCAAATCAATTTTTCATTTTATTTTCAGAGATGTATTATCCTGTCGCTCTCTCCCTCCCTCATGCGCAGGTGCGGCCAAGCCGCCACCTTCCCTTTCCTCTGTTCTCGATGCCGCCGTTTATGGTTCTGGAAGGCCCTCGGAGCTCCTTTTTCCTCTTTGTCTGCGGCACACTCCTCCCTCTCTTCAGATCTTCTCTGTGTGCACGTTTGATGGAAGGGCGGTTTTAGCTCTCTTTTCTTTGTTTTTTTTTCTGTTTCTTCTTTTGTTTGGACGCATGAGCCTTAATAGCGAAGGAGAAATGAAAAGGCTAGCAGAGAGGGGAAGGCAAAGAGAGGGGGGCTGAGAAGGGGGAGGGGGCGAAGAGAGAGGGGGAGCATGGGGAGGGGGTGGACGGAAGAGAGAGAGGGGAGAAAGGGGAGGGGAAGAGAGAGAGTGTGGGAGAGGAGAGAGAGAGACACGTGGCTGCCATATCAGTACAACTAACGGCGGAGTTAACGTCAGGGACCAAAGTGGCAAACGTTTGGCTCTCTCAGGGACTATTTTTTAATTTTTTATCTCTCAGGGACTAATGTGACACCGCCCAAATCTCTCATGGACTAAAATGACCATTCACTCAAGTTTAAAATGAATACATAAATGGCTTGAGGTGTGCAGCACCTCACCTTCCTTAAGTTAGGAGGGGCCACCCAGCGTGTTCTCTTCTTAGCCAAACACAAAATAAATACATAATATAATTGTTAATATAGTCATATGCACATGCGTATACGCCATGCATGTCACAACTAATAAATTATAATATATCATAAGCTATTCTTTTTGGGAAATTATATCATAAGATATTCTACTAGTTATTAGTTATTTCCAATAGAATTATAATATCTTTCATTAAATTAACATTTAGTAGAAATTTGTAAACTCATCTTAACATCGGCTCTGTTTGGCAAAAAGTAGCGGATTGTTTATGGTAGATACGGATAGCAGATCAGGTAGCTAATAGCGGATGAGCTTATAGCAGATAAGCTACCAAATTGAATTTGAAGTATTTGGTAAAATCAGCGGTTAAACTAACTGATAAATATAAAATGGTATCTTTAATTATTACTTACATTTCTTCAATCAATATTAAATATTAAACATGGTAAAATATTTATAAATAATAAAATAATTATTATGATATTTAGAAGTTAAAATTTTAAAATTTATATTTTAATGACATAAATTTTTTATTTATAATCCATCGGTATCTCGTTAAAATAATTTTTATTGGTTAAAAACATTATATTAAATTTATTTTATTTTATTTATAGTTGTATTTATTTACTTGTTTATTTATTATCATTAAAAAAATTATTTATTGGTTAAAATAATGTATTTATCTATTTGTTTATTTATTATTATTATTATTATTATAATCTTTTATTTTATTTAATAGAGGATATGAAAGAAATTTAATAAAAATAATGAGGTAAAAATGAGAGAAAAAATCATACGCTATACGTTGTTTCAAAAAACGTTATACTCTACCGAAAAAACGTTATAAACTACCTATTACCAAATACCTCTATTTTTTTTTTAATCTACTATCCACTAGTAAAATTCTCTAATCGCTAGCGGATGAGATTTGCCAGCAATTCTTATAAAACTGAAAAGGTTTTTTTTTTTCTAATGAAATTAGGGTAAGAAGATAGTATTCCAATCCAAGGCTGAAAAATCTCTGGCGGGCTAAAAAAGTATTTATAAATGATCCCTTGCTACATTTATCTCACTCTCCAAGGAGACAAGTGAATAGAGGCCTTATCTCACTGCCAAGTGGAAGTTTATAAAACAAGACGTACGTTCTTATAAAAAACACTCAGTCAAAAAGACAAAACTATTAAAAATGGCCATCAATATCAATATTCATATCTAGAGTAAACTACAAAGTTTCACGCACATTTTTAAATTTTAATGGTCTTTTTAAAATTGTTTTCGTACTTAAAGTCCAGGTTATTTGTTATTGTTTTAAGAAGGGAAAAACTGTTATATCATCCTATATTTAATAAAGCTATTTTTTTCGCACCTGCATTGGGAAACTTCTTCTAATTATTTGGAAAAAAAAATTTCATTGCACGTTTAATTAGTTTTTCCTTTTATATTAATTATTAAATAATCTAAAATGAGACTTTAAGGTTTCTTCTAAATCCCATTCTTCTACATGAAAATTTGACGTAGAAAAGTATCTAACGTTTCTGTTTTTTATTTTTGACTTACCACAACAAATGATTGAATATTGGAACAACTACCCAGTTGCTTTCATTCTACAAATTTCTAATTATTTGTATTTCTAAATCTTGACAAGGAAATTTTCAACTTTTAAGCGTATGGCCTGGCGGCCGATACTCCTCAATGTGTAACTCATGAATGTTCATTAACTAATTCTAGTGGCAATTGCACACGCATAGATTTTTTCTTGTTGCCAATGGAATATTCAATGTATAATTGCATAGATGAATTCTTTGAGATATGGAAATTTATTTAAAGGACTAATTTGTCTGAATAGATATTCTTCTATACACACAGTCTTAGGATTGAACCCTACAATCTTTGACTTGATCATTTGGGGTATATGTCACTGTGTCACACTAAGTTAGTTTGCACATACCAGGGTAAGAAGGTAAAATTTATTTTAGATCAAAATACTTTTTCTAAAATATATAAATTTAACATATGTCTAATATTTTCTACTTGGTTTAAAATATCTGCCTACTCATTTAATTTCCAAACCTCTATATTTATATATCCATGGCCATGTTTGGTTAACAAGTTTATCTACGGCTTATGGTATAAACTATATAAGCTACTTTTATAATTGAATAAAAATTATAGCGAAACTTATTTTATATAAGTCATAAGCTGTTTTGATAAGCTATCCTGAGTAATTTATGAAAAATAAGTCAAAAATAGCTTATGAATAGTCATAAGTTGTGTTCATAAGTTCTGCATAAGTCAATCCAAATAGCCCATGGTCTATTTGATCTCTTGATTCATCCTTTTTTTTTTGGTCTTTTTTTTGGTCTTTTTTTTTTTTTGGTCTTGATTCATCCTGTTTGATATGTAGAATGTCCCTGTCCTGTATTTTTTTTTGGTCAAATAAGGATTGTATTAAAGGCCCAAAGCCAAGGCCAACCGGCCCAAGGGTACAATTACAGGGAAGAACCCGAAACAGCATAAGCTACATCAAAGATACCTCAAATTGTCCTCTAAATGTTGACCAAAAAAGAAAAGTTGTCCTCTAAATTATTCAAAAAAAGATTCTATAAAGGCCTTTTCTAACGACACATACATAATTTTCTATTGAAACATACATATCAGTATAGAATTAATAGTTCCACATTAGTGCAGAACTAATAGTTTCACATGTATTATTTGTAGCACACGCACATACAAATAACACATGCAGAACTCTTAGTTTCATACGTTAAACTTCAATGTGCGAAACTAATAGTTCCACATCAGTGCAAAACTAATAGTTCCGCATGTGTTATTTGTATGCGGAACTATTAGTTCTACATTAATGTAGAACTATTAATTCCGTACTAATATATATGTGTACTAAAAAATAGAGGTACGTGTGTTTAGCAACGGCCTTCTATAAAATACTACTCCCTTCGATCCAAATCTTTGGTTGTTTAAGGTTTTGATACATAGATTAAGAAATAATTAATTAAACAAATTTTAGACTAAAATGACTCTATTTATTATTCATCATTTTCAACTATCCTAATTATTTCTCCACTCAAAACTTATTAATTATATTAAGAGTATAGTTGAAAAAAGGTGATAAATTATCTCTTGAAATCCTAAAACAACCAAAGTTTTTGGACAAAAATAAAAAGTTAAAACCACTAAAGATTTGGACGGGAGGGAGTACTAATTTAATTTTACTACCTTTTTGGGATTGGGCCCAATATCTATATCCGTTTCCTTTTTTTTTGGTCCAATATATCCATTTCCTAGAACTTCCAATTTTTCTATTATTGGTTTTTTTTTTGGTCAACATATTAGTGGTTGTATAAAAAGAAAATTTTTGTTATTGGGCTTTGTGCTATATTCACGTGGTCTAGCTTCACATAACTGCTTCGACCAAAAAAAAACTTCACATAATTGTGTTGAGGTTTTTCTATCCACACATACTCCCTTTTCTATTCACACATATACTTAAAACTCAAAAGACTAAAATACCCTTCTTATATAAGACTTTTTTGAACTTTTTTTATTGAGTTCTACACCGATACATAACTAATAATTTCGAAATGCATTTGTTGCATACGGAACTATTAGTTTTTTTTTGGTGAAATACGAAACTATTAGTTTCGCATGTATGTTTTTGGAAAACATACCTTAAAAATATACATGCAGAACTAATAATTTCATATGCAACAAACATACCTTGAAAATATACATTCACAACTAATAGTTCCGTATGCAACAAATTCATTGCAGAACTATTAGTTAAGCAAGTATGTTTTCAAAACACTATTAGCCAAATTAATATTTTTTTTTGGCTTGCGTTCCGTAATTAGCATCGGTGGTGTATGTTTTAATAAAAACATACATGTGGAACTGGGGGAGTTGTTTAAAAGGGAAAGAGGGTATAAATAGAGTTGGTTAGATATGCAAGCTGGCACGACCCGTTTAAGCCCAATCCGTGATTTAAATGGGCTCATTTTGTTAGGCCCGTATTAGCACCGCAAGTCCGTGGACTAACGGGTCAGCCCACGGACCATAAATAAAAAATGAAAAAAAAATAAATGGAGAAAATGATAAAAAATCAAGGAAAATAAATATTTGCTATTTAAGTACATTTTTATAAGCAAAATTATATATTATTAAATCTAAAAGTTGATTTTTAAGAGCACAATGTATGCCCAAAAAAACACCACAAACGAGTACAAGAGAACATAAAATGCTATCTAAAGGCAAGGAAATACAAGATCATAGATATATCTACTTCCCTTCACCTTTGATACTAACAAGCCCAAATGAAATGCTAGTATGAAACCAATCTACGGTCAAACCAGAAAAAATTCTGTTGCAAAGTCATTCCCCAATCCAGAGATAGTCGCATCCTGTAAAAAAAAAAAAAAAAACCACACCTGTGGTGTGGATACTGTAGTTGTCTTTCAGATTGGACAGAACAGTTCACAGGAGTGACAAGAAACCCACCCCGGGTGTGAAAGTCCCAATGGATGATTCGATGGTTGTCTTCAGAACTGTTCACAGGTGTGATACCAAACCCACCATAGGTGTGAAAGTCCCAATGAATAACACAATCCATATACCCCAACCAGCGAAAACCACAGTTTCTATTCAAGTACTAATTAACAAAAATAGATATAATGTCTAATACTAATGAAAAACTAAATAACTAATGATAAATCAAATACTTTAACCACGTCGAACAAATATTGAAGTCTAAAAGTCTTAAAGTTACTTTTCCAAATACACCAACCAAAGATAAAATATTACAAACTAAATGTCTCAAGTGCAAATTTTAAATATCCAAAATATAGCATCAATTATCATCAATCACAATATTTGGTTCCATCATTGTTCTTAACTATTTGATCATTCTCCCATTTTTTAGCTTAACAGTCAAAGTCTCGTAAATTTGATTTTCTTTTAATTGTACCTTACCAGATTCAATGGTATGAGAAGGATCACAAATATATTTTCTTAATTACGAGACATGAAAAATGTTGTGAAAATAAATAAGAAAAAGTGGTAAAGCAATATGATAGCTCATTAGACTTATCTTTTCGAGAATTTGGTAGTGTCCAAAAATCTAGGTGTTAATTTTCAAGACTTTATCACTTTGCCAACTCCATTAGTTGAGTGAATTGGTCATTTAATTATCTCAATTGTTGCAATCAATTCACTTTATCACTATATCGTTCAATTTTTAATATCCAGAGTCTACTGACACATGTGAGATTGATTTGACACTAAGTCGAACTATCTTGACACCGATGGTATGACAAAACCCTCACACGTAACAAATTTTAAACAACATATATTGCATCACATGTGTTATCAACTTGCTTTAAAAAACCTTCTGACAACCTATACTATGTCATATTGATCTAATTTAGTGTGAAATCAGTCTCACGTGTGACACACAGGTTTCGCCATTTTAGGTATTAAAAATTGGATGACATAGTGACGGAGAAATCTGATTGTAACAATTGGGATAATTGGGAACCCAATTAGCTCAATTATAAATTGGAGAATTAAAATTGTACAATTGCGATAACGGAGGGCAAAAATGCAATTAAACCTATTATATTATTTTAATGTGAAAATAATAGGAAAGGATAGAATAGTAATTGAAGAGAGGACACGTGGGCTATGTTCCGGTGTTCCTTCACTATGGACAGACACACTAAAACTGCCGAAACATTTGCGCGAACAATTCTACCTATCTGTCTCTGTCATCACTCTCTTAACTCTTCACTTTTTGGCACTCACTCTCTTAACTAACTGACCTCACATAGATGGAACCGGAAGAAGAAGCCGCCGCCGCTGCCACCGCCGAGGACCCCGAAGGAAGCGGCGATGAGGGATTGGTTGGAGTAAGCGAAGGTGGCGGCGGCAGGGACAGGGTGAAGGGTCCGTGGTCACCGGAAGAGGACGCCATTCTGAGCCGGCTGGTGAGCAAGTTTGGCGCCAGAAATTGGAGCCTCATCGCTCGCGGGATCGCCGGAAGATCCGGTAAGTCGTGCCGTCTCCGGTGGTGCAATCAGCTCGACCCTGCTGTTAAGCGCAAGCCCTTCACCGGTACCTAACTAGTTCCTCATCATTCTTTTTTTTTTTTTTTTCATGTAAACTCTCAGTTTAATTCGAGTCGAGCTAAGTGTCCGGGCAAAACTCTCCGGGCACTTTTTTTTTCTCCATTCATTAGTCTCGAACCTAAGAACTTGCTTAATTTTCTTTTGCTAAGTTAGTAGCGAGTGAATGGGTTTGAATTTGATTGTGTTTGTGTTTTTGGTTTTCAAATTAAAATTTAATTTAAAACTATTTTTTCTAATTCGAGCTTTCAAATGGGGATCAGAATGAAGCAATGGAACTAGGTGGAATGGTTTTGTAGATTTGAGCTTTGAGATGATTCAGGGTAGAATCAATGGATGAATGATACAACTGCACAGTTTGTGAAGTTTTAGGTTTTTTTTTTTTGGAGTTTCTTTTATCATTTGAGGAAATAAAACACTAGCTTGGATTCACTTCTTGGTGGGTGCTGCTGTGGGATAATACAAGGTTTTGAGTTGTGGTGATATTCCTGATGATATCGTGGAAAATTGTTGACACTACTGTAGTTGTGATCACGATGCAGTTGTGTAAACTGCTGAAACCTTGACATTGTGTTCACAATTGCGGTTCTAGACTGCAATTTAAAACCTTGGCATGATGCTACATGTGGGATTTTTTAAAGCTTAATGGTACATGAATTAAAGTTATCATTCTGGGTAGAGTTCGGTTTTCTTTTTTACATTTTTAATTTGCTAGGATGTTTGGATTTGCTGTGTGCATTTTTTTTCCTGGATAGATCATAAGTCATACCTTTCACCTAGCTGTTACTTTGTCAATTATCAGGTTGTTGTTAGGTTAATAATGTTATTGGGATGGTGGTAGTTACTAGTTATTGCAGCTATTACTTGCTGACTGATATCCATGATTCTTGCCGTTGTAGTGTGGTTGATGTTTGGCAAGGGGACTCTTGCATCTTGAACTTGAACCACTCCGGCAAAGTAGGGGTATGCAAAATTTGTCATTTCACAGGAGGACTGCACACTCAGAAGGAGAGTCCCGTAATCTTAACTAGGTTTAGACTTTAGAGCCTGTTTGTTGCTTCCTTTCAGAGGCTCCAAACAGCCACTTTGTTGAAGGAAATATTTCTCGCTTTTGATAAATGTGCCTCAGACTGTGTGCCCTGTGATGAGCAAATTTTTAAACAAGCAGGATCTGAATCCAACATTTAGAAAATAATGAACTTCTTGTTCTGGATCCTCATCAATTGAGCTTCTAGGTGAAGTTCATACCTTGTATGGATATCCCATCCTTTGTTCTGCAGCAAAGTTGGTTTTGCATCTGGTCCATTTTTGTGATGTTTGGTTTTGATATTAGGAATCCCATTTGTCATAATGGTGAAAATAAAAATCTTTTGACCTCAAACAGTAGTTGTTTTGTCATGTTTGTCCTTAAAATTTTCAATTATTTTTTTAGTTTAGTCCCTAACTCTTTTTAAATAATAATTTTTCCTTTTAAATCCTGATTCTTAGAACGCAGTGTGAGATTATTTGATGTATCCATTCAATGTATATATTCTCAAAGAGCCTTAGCTCAAGTAGCACCAAGTTTCTTTTGGAGACTACATGTTACAGATCCAAGATAGAAGTCTAAGATTTTAGAAAGAGAGCTGAGTATCAGAGAAGAAAGAGAAAGAACACTTCTGTATTGGTTTACTAGAGGCCAAAGGAGAGAATCATCCTCTACGTGTTATCCCCTTTACAATTGAGCCACTACTCGATTCCTCAAAAGTCAAAGCTAACAACTCTGAATGCCCCCTCTTCTACCCCTCTCATACTATTTAGGATAAGTTCCCTAGTCTTAACAACGTTAACTGCCTGACCAGTTTTCTATTTACCCTAACTAATTACTCTCTTAGCCCATCAACCCTATCCACTTGAAGTTCCACCTTGTCTTACAAGGTTGAAATTGGTTAACTGAGATCCCATCATGGCTGCCTGTTGTACTTCTCCTGCCTGGGATTCATCTTAACGATCTTCCTATCCTCATCCACTTGTTCATACTCTGCCAAAATGGTATTGGACTATTGGTAACCTTCATACACTTTTCTGGGAACTTCTTCATGGGACCAAATGGCTGGCCACACTGAAAACATCAACGCTCTTCCCTTCTTACACATTCTTGGTATTTTAGCTTCCTAGTGATAGAACTGGCCAGAAATGGGAAGAATATAAATTGATCAAATTAGTGAATAAAAATTGAATAATGTTAGAAACTTGATGTATTAAACTATTTGTTGTTTGTTTCATAAAAAAAAAAAACTATTTGTTGTTCAAGTTTGGAACCAAATTTTATGATTTTGCCTCTGATAAATCTGGATCATGGGCAACTTCAGCATATGACTCGAATCTCATCATAGGCTTGTACACAAAGAGTATTAGTAATATCGTGTCGGCTTGTTTTGTTTGTCATTTAGGTTTTTGTGCTTTTCAAGTTGCTAGTATTTTAACAGATTTATTTATTTTAACCATTGCAGCTTTGTAAGTTTTAATAATTATGTGAACCTTTGCACCTATTGTCTATTGGATATGGATGAAAATCCCTACCTCCCCCCCCCCCCAAAAAAAAAAAACAAAAGTTACGTAACACATTTATATATGTTAGGATAAGATTGTGTAATATTATATCCCTATGGTTATGTCTATGTCGTATCATATTCATGTCCCATGTTGTATTTGTTCTTCAAGGTGTATGATCTTCATGGTTTAATTGCAGTTTCCAGAAAAAATTATGCTATAATGAATTCAGGATCTAAACTAGTTGACACAGAAATTCTGGAAGGTGAATTATGTGAATCCACAAACAAAGTGCAAACAAGAATTAAATAGTCTGGCCTTGGGGAAATAATGAGATTACTATAGCTCCTTGTCAATTTTTTAAATAACTCATCCTAAGTATCCCTAGTAAGCTGCAACAACAAATATTTTTTGCTGAAAACGAGGAACAAATAAGACTGTCTACATTATCTAATGATTCAAGTTATAATAAATCTAATGTACATGAAACATGCATTGCATTGAAATATGATGGTAATCTAGCTTCCAGCATGCAATTTTACAATTATAACATCTATATTTTTCCTTAGAAACTTTTGGATTCCATCTGTTAAATCTTATTATTCCACTTTCCTGAAAATCTAGGCTAAACAAAATACAATTTTTTTCAGATGAGGAGGACCGGATCATAGTTGCTGCTCATGCAATCCATGGAAACAAATGGGCCGCCATTGCCAGGCTTCTACCGGGAAGAACAGATAATGCAATTAAGAACCACTGGAATTCTACTTTGAGGCGTCGGGGAGTTGAACATGACAAGATTAAGCTAGAATCTGGTAACATAGGGGAAGATATTAGCTTCGACAAAGCCAAAGCATCATCAGAAGAGACACTATCATGTGGAGATGTTAATTCCTTGAAATCCTCAGAAGGAAGAGACGTTAGTTCTATGGAGATCGTGGACGATAAATATGAAGACAAAGCGCGAACTGAGGGTCAATTATACCATGAAGTCAGGGATCCGCCCACCCTTTTTCGGCCTGTAGCACGCGTAAGTGCTTTTAGTGTATATAACTCTTTCAATGGTTTACAGCCTTCAACATCATCAATTCAAAGACCTGTTCCAATGCAAGGACCCATTTTGCAATCGTCAAAACCAGATATCGATTTCTGTAAAATGCTCGAAGGAACTTACAGTGACCGGTCAGTGCCCTACCAGTGTGGCCATGGATGCTGTTCTGCTCCGAATGACAACAACTTGAAAAGCTCTTTGTTGGGACCAGAATTCATTGAATTTTCAGAACCCCCATCTTTCCCAAGTTTTGAGTTGGCTGCAATAGCTACAGACATTAGTAACCTTGCTTGGCTCAAAAGTGGATTGGAGAATAGTAGTGTCAAAATGATGGGTGACACTGCTGGCAGGGTAGGTAATATCTAATGGATCACAATTACATATTGACCATTTTAGTGCCAAAAAAATGATTGAAATTGTAGGACACTATCAATTTAATCCTTTAAATTATTAATATTCCAAATTAGTCACTGAAATTAAAATTCTTCGATTATATTAGTCCCCATCGAACAATTTCAGGATTAAATTGACTGATCCAAAAGAGCTAATGTGATCTAGAATTTTCAATCTCAAGGATTGATTTGGAATATTACTAATTTTAGGGTCTAAGTTGATAACGCCTTACAATTTCAAGGACAATTTTGGTGATTCACTAGCCAAAAAAACGATGAGTCTTATTCTGAGAGGATGGGACTGGATAGTGGATAAAATGTGCATGAAGGAAGAAGGGTATATTGATGTCAACCTGTGTGTACTTATAGGCTGTGGAGTTATGTGAATCATTGTAATAATGTAAATGGATTCGGGTGTTGACTGATTACTGATTAGTGATTAGTGCTTAACGATCTGTAATTGCTAACACATGTTGTCCTTTGTAGAACAGCATTACTTGCATTTCAATCGGTTTGAGTTGCTTCTGTAATGCTGTTCACTTTCCTATTACAATGAGCAAAGCTTATCTGTGCTGCGTTGCCAAGGCTTTCTTAATGTTGCTAATGATTTCAACTTTCTCTTCTCATGCATACCAACTTCCATGCCATGAACATTGATATCTTAAGGCGATTGTTGTATTGTTATTTACTGGCTCAATGTCACTGCTGCATTTGATTCTACATTCTATGAGAGGATTTTCCTCCTTTCTCCTGCAAACTTTGACTATACGAAGCTAGTTCTTGTAACTAGGGGTGGGAATAGGCTAGGCCGAGTTAGGCCTTGCAAGGCCTAAGCCTGGCTTGTCTTGAAATTTCAAGGTTTAAGTCTAATCTGTTACTTGTCATAAGTTTTTTTTAGGCCTAGGCTTGACCTTTTTGAAAACCTGGTTTGGCCTGTTAGCCTATTTAAAAGCCTAATTCCTGATAAGACATTCAAATATGTCATCTGACTTATTCTTATATAGGCTAATAAGCCAACGAAGAAAATCTCTATGTATAATAAGCGATAAACTATAAAAATTAAAATCACTGTTATTTAAGACATGAGATATAGGGGTGAGTAAGACTTTATAGTTATAAGGACAAAGTTTTACTTGTTTATATATTATATTTTTTTAAAAGTCTAACGTAACATTCATGATAATCTAGTTAAAAGTCGATTTTTGCAATAGGGTATCTAAATAGGTCACAACTTTATCCTTTAATAAGTTTTACAAACTTGAGTCTTTATATAGGTTACCATGTTTAAATATTTAAAAGGCAAAAAAGTATATAATTTATTACCTATATCTACTTAAATAGACTGACTTGTTAGGCTTAAAAAGGTTTTTTAGATAGCCTAAAGCTTGACATTTTTAACTAAATAGACTTTTTAAATAGTCTTGGCCTGAGCTTGATATAGGCTAGGTCATAAACCCTTGTAGAGTGGCCTAGCGTACTTGTAACAACTGGTTAATTACCCTGAATCCAAACAGTTACTCCTTCTGTCCAGTACCATTTAGAACATTGGCTTATCTCAAATTATGTCACTTTAAAATAGTTCTTTTCATTTTCACCTATAACTATACTCCAACACATTTGAAGGTTATTTTAATCAAAAAGGTTATTTTATCATAGTAATTAGTATAATTAAATTTCTTAAAATGTGTGCAATGCGAATGGAGTATATAAACGTTTAAATGTTGTGAAATAGAGGAATATAGTTTTTTTTTGGGTCATTTTAGAGGAATATAGTTTAGTTCAAATATTTTGTTTGTTTTTTTATAGTTTCCGATCTCTCGCATGTATACAAATCGTGTAAGGCATATTTACGCTCCCCATAGCGTTTTGGTCAAGGAAATAGAAAGCTCCAATAATTTAAAACTTCCATCTAATTATTGTACTGAAAGAACAAAGCGTTTACTTTGTTTGAGCCGATGAAAATATCATGGCTACACGTGACAGAAGTTAGGTCTATAGCTTTGACAAATTACAGTATCATGCATATACAACTGGTGCCAGAGGCCAGAGGGCATTTGGAGGTGCTTCATTTAGGTTTCCATAATTTGGGTTTTTTTTCCCAGTCAAATCACTGGCCACTTGACCCGTGATCGCACCAGTTCCGTGATTTCTGCAAATGATATGAAATGACATATTTATATAATAATAAATTGATATATAATATACTTTAAATTTATAATAGTATCAATTTTGTGATATTGTTCATAAAAATTTATAGAAAATAAAAAAGATGAACATAACCTCTAAACAAATGTTATTTTATTGATAAAAAATAAAACTAAAAGAAAAATAATTTTGCATTTGAAAATTTATAGAAATAAATAAATATAAATGAAACACAGTAAGCAAATATTATTTCAGTAATCAAAAGAAAAATAATGTTACAACCTGAAAATTTACAAAAAACAATAAAGATGAATGAAGTGCAATAAAAAATAAAGATAAAAGAACCCGTAAGCAAATATCATTTTATTATTAAAAAAAACAAAAAAATAACTTTGTAAAAAGAAAGATGACCTCTAAACAATACTATTTTATTCGTCTGAAATAAAATAAAATAAAATAATTTTACAACTTGAATGTTCATAAGAATAAAAAACCAAATGAAAGATAAATAGAACCTATAAACAAACACTATTGAATACATAATTTTATAGAAAAATAATTTTACAAACTGAAAATTTAAAAAGAACAAAAAATGATGAATGAAACCCATAAGCAAATATTGATTTATTGATCAAAAATAAAAATTAAATTAAATTTTTAACTTAAAAATTTACACAAACAAAGAAGTAAAAATGGAAACCGTAAGCAATTATTATTTTATTGTTCAGGATAAATCAAAAAAGAAAATAATTTTGCAACTTGAAAATTTATAAGAATAGAATGGAGGAATAAACCCGTAAGTAAACATTATTTTATTGATCAAAAATAAAATCAAAAGAAAGATGAATGAAAAAGATGACTTGTAAAAAACAACTATTTTATTGGTCAAAAATAAAATCAAAAGGAAAATAAGTTTGCAACCTGAATGTCCATAAGAATAGAAAAGAAGAATAAAACTCGTAAGCAAATATTGTTTTATTGATCATAAATAAAATCAAAAGAAATATGAATATAACCCGTGTGCAAACGCCATTTTATTGATCAGAAATAAAATTATTTTTCTGTTGATTTAAAAAAAATCATTTTGTAAATTGAAAATTTAAAAGAACAAAGAAAGATGAATGAAACCTGTAAGCAAATTTTGTTTTATTGTTGAGAAATGAAATATAAAAAAAAATTTAACTTGAAAAATTACGGGAACAGAGAAAGACGAATGAAAACCATAAGCAATCACTATTTTATTGTTTAGAAAAAAATTAAAAAGGAAAATAATTTTACAAATTGAAAATTTATAGGAATGATAGAAAGAATAGAACCCGTAAGCAAACATTATTTTATTAATCAGAAATAAAATAAAATAAAAAGATGAATGAAAAAGATGACCCCTAAACGATCATTATTTTATTGATCAGAAATAAAATCAAAAGAAAAATAAATTTTTAACTTGAAAATTTACAGAAATAAAGAAAAATGAATGAAACCATAAGCGATTACTATTTTACTGTTCACAAAAAATCAAAAAAAAAAAAAATTTTGCAAAATGAAAATTTATAGGAATAGAAAGGAGGAATATAACCTGTATGCAAACATTAATTTATTGATCAGAAATAAAATTTAAAAAAAAGATGAATGAAATAAATGACCCAAAAACAATCACTATTTTATTTTTTGAAATAGAATCAAAAGAAAAATAATTTTGCAACCTGAATGTTCATAAAAATAGAGAAATAAGAATACAACTCGTAATCAAATATTATTATTATTGAAAATAAATAAAATCAAAAGAAAAATAAATAGAACTCATAAACAAATACCATTTTATTGATCAGGAATACAATTAGTTTTCTTTTGATTTTAAAGAAAAATAATTGTGCAATCTAAAAATTTAAAAGAACGAAGAAAGGTGAATGAAACTTGTAAGCAAATATTGTTTTATTGATCAAGAATAAAAGCAAAAGAAAAATAATTTTTTAACTTAAAAATTTACAGAAACAAAGAAAGATGAATGAAAACGGTAGGCAATCACTATTTTATTGTTCGGAAACTATCAAAAAGAAAAATTATTTTGCAACATGAATATTAATAGAAATAGAAATGAGGAATAGAACCCGAAGTAAATATTATTTTATTGATAAAAAGTAAAATCAAAAGAAAGACAAATGAAAAAATGACCCATAAACAATCATTATTTTATTGGTAAAAAATAAAATCAAAAGAAAAATAATTTTGCAACCTGAATGTTCATAAGAATAGAGAAAGAAGAATAGAATTCGTAATCAAATATTATTTTTATTAATCATACATAAAATCAAAAGAAAGATGAATAGAACCCGTAAACAAACATCATTTTGTTGATCAAGAATAAAATTAGTTTTCTTTTGATTCTAAAGAAAAATAATTTTGCAAATTGAAAATTTAAAAGAACAAAAAAAGATGAATGAAATCTATAAGCAAATATTATTTTACACGAACTATAAGTTTTGTGAAAAAATAATAATATAAAAAAAATAAAAAGGACATTAAACACTTTTTAGTTATTATAATATTTTTTGGGTGAAGTTGAATATACTCCACGCACAGCTATTGAGACTAAAAACTTCAATTCTTTTTAGTTATTAATATTTTTATGATTTATGTTTATTATAACAAAAGCTATAAGTAATCAACAGTTGATTCTGCATATGGACAAAAAGTAAAACAAAATTAGATAAACAAAAATAAAGATTGAAAATAAATACCTTTTAGTTATTATAATATTATTTTGGGCAAACTTGAATATCCACCACATATAAATGTGTAGATTAAATTTTTTAATTATTTTTATTTATTATAATTTTTTAATTTTTATTAATTAATTATTATTATAAAATAGAAATGAGAAAAGAAGAGTATGGTAGATGATTTGATGTTTTTGAGAGAAATTTTTTTTCCCCTATTGACACGTGTATCATCATTTTTTGTTAGATGAACAAAAACGTACTTTTCTAAATAGTACTCTATTCGATCCAAAATATAAATAACAAAGACATTTTTTTTGATCCAAAATATAAACAACATTTACCATTTTCAAATAATTAAATGCTAATTTTTTAATTATACCATTTATTTAATGCAATATTTATATTTACAACAGACAACAAAGAAAATATTTAAAAAAAAATTAAAATTAATAAATATTAATTAAAATTATCACATTTTTAAGATATTTCTTAATCTGTATATTTTTGTATTATATTTTAAACAAGAGGTAGTAATAGATAATTTGGGTTCTGATTCATAAAACCGAGACATTTGCAGGCACACCACGCCAGTCACATTCATATGAAACGTACAGTAAGACGTAGTTTTAATTAATTTTGGGAATTGGTAAATACATTAATTTTTTTGGACATACACCCCACATTTAAAAAAAAAAATACCATTATACCCTTATTGATTTGTTTAATTTTTTTTTTCAATTTCGCGTTGTTACCGGAAACTGAGTTTCCGGAATGCATTTTTGCATTCCGGAAACTCCAAGAAAAATTTACATTCCGGAAACTCCAGTTTCCGGAATATAAATATGTATTCCGGAAACTCCAGAAAAATTTACATTCCGGAAACTCCAGGAAAATTCAGTTTCCAGAATGTATTTTTACATTCCAGAAACTCCAGGAAAAATTTACATTCCGGAAACTCCAGGAAAATCTAGTTTCCGGAATGCAAGCAAATTTGCAAACTCCAGTTTCTATACAATTTGTATTCCGGAAACTCCAGTTTCCGGAATGCAAATCTGTATTCCGGAAACTGGGGGTGTATGGCCAGTTTCCGGAAAAGAAGCGAAATAAAAAAAAAAAACCCATACAATGAGGGTATAATAGTAATTTCCTGAATAAATGTGGGGTGTATGACAAAAAACTGGGGTGTATTTACCAATTCCCTTAATTTTTTTCGATAACAATAGTTTTAATTAATTTCAGTTTATGAAAACATTTTAACCGAGATAAATATTTAATTTCTAACGTACAAAAAGAACCCTATAAAATTGTCAAAAAATTAGAACCCTATAAAGTATATACTTACAAATGCTTATAAAAAATTTAAATGAAAGAAATACAAAATTAAGATGTAAAAATTGATTTTATCTTATTAAAAAAAAGACTATTTCAAAGTCTGAGGTCATTACAGGATCATTTTAACTTTTCTTATGCAAGCTTGGCTTATCCGCAATTCATAACAACGACAAGACGCTTTTTGCATTGCATCATTAATTAGATCATGTAAAATACTTACATAATTGATATTATATTTACATTACCTCACATGACATATCATCTCATCTACTCATCATAACAATTCATGAGACTAAACGACACAAAGCATACATAATCAAATGCACATTTGATCATCATTCTAATCACAGAAATTTGAATTTTACAACAACTGTGTCATGCTGGTTAATTAATTCCTATCAGCATCCCCAATTTCCCCTCCATTCAAAGAATAACTGTACAAATAAATAATTTTATCGTGTAATGTGGGAGATAAACAAAGGAACCACTGCTAAAGTGCTAAAACTTTTCCTTGAAGATACCTTGACTATCATCACCTTTCAGAAGTGTCAATCTCTGAGACCTTGAATAACCTTGCCTGTTATTCAGAATGTCAATGTAATTCCGAAGCCGGTATCGGTCCGAGTTTGTCAGTGAAAATGGAGGATTGAGAATCAGGGATGGTCCTTCCACTAGAAGGAAAACCAATAGACGGACAGCTTTTGAATACAATGCAGCTGCACTTTCCATTTCACCCATGAGCTCTTCTACCTGACAACAACATACGAGTAACACATCCTCAACTTAGTGTCATCCTCATGTTTGTTCATCCACAAAATGTCTTAGATATCCTTATTTGTATAGTGATGTGGCAAACTCTTGTAAGAAATCAACCAAGTCCCAGCTATTTATGAAGGAATAAACAATTAAAGTCTTTTCCCACTGGATGGGATCGGGGATCGGCCATGTCGCTATTTGGATTCAGAATCTCAACTTTTAGCTTATGGAGAAGTTAGCTTTACTTTGCCTTCATATTTTTCTCATATATGGAAAAGAGGAAAAGTTAAATAGTCACTATTAAATAGACAGGTGTTTACAGAGAAGTTAAAAATGAGAGATTTTGATAAAATTGAAATGTAAAAGCTGATTTCAAGCTATTAGTTAAAAAACTCATATTATAAGATTATTCAAACTGGCTCAATAATATGAATCAAATGATGTCATAATCTCCTATATATGAATCATGCCCAAACCATCTAAGAGACAAGACTCTACCATCTTTCTTATAGTAGTTCCTGTCCCACATTCCAATTAATGCCATTCCTGAACTTATCTTGTTTCATGTGACCACTACTGACAAGTGACAACCCACAAAAGGACCTATTGTTAACAGCCCAAGTAGCTAGTAGGCCTGGACCTAAGTTTGTTAAAGTTTATGTAAGAGGTGTTAGAGGGGTGTGGCCAAAAGGAAAGGAGAAACAGCAGAGATGATGGAGTGTGACTAGTCAACTAGACACAGGAAAAGTGGGAAGGAATATAGGGAGAATTCTGTTAGGGGAAGGGTATGATGAATACTGTTAGTTTTGTTACATCAAAAGGAAAGGAGAAACAGCAGAGATGATGGAGTGTGACTAGTCAATTAGACACAGGAAAGGTGGGAAGGAATATAGGGAGAATTCTGTTAGGGGAAGGGTATGATGAATACTGTTAGTTTTGTTACATCAGAGGTGTGCCTATGTGTATGAAGCTTAGGCTTCGGAGCGGTTCCTCTTATATGGGGGATCATCCATTCACTGTTTCTTTTCATCACCATACTTGAAAAATACAATGCAGTTTTCTTCATTTTTTCTGATTTACTGTGATTGAAAGCAAAGGAGTGTAACAACCACTAACCCAACTATTTATGACTTGGATAAATTTAGTATACCAAAGAAAATCAAACATTGCCAAATAATTTAATGAACAAAAAATTGTATTCTAAACATGGCCTTCAAAACACTGTCCAAAATGGACGACATGAGAAGTGGAAGGAAATACTCACACCCCCATGTCTCCCAAAAGCAAGTGCAGCTTGAAATATTGTCTCCATTGCATCTGGCATCTCTGTATTTCCTGAAATTAGGACATATATATACTTCTTGTAACTCTCATATAATATGGAATGGAACTATAAGAATCACTTCTCTATTTCTCTAATTCTCTCACACACACCATATGGATGAGAGACATATGTGGCCATAAATTACAAATATTGGCTGGCATAAATCAATATATCATTATTATAGCTGACGATGACTTTCTTTCTTGGCTATCTTTAATAGTGACTCTTGCCAAAAACAATACATCAAATGTAGCGAGTACTACATCAGCTCATAGGATTTAAAAGTTTACACATAAACAATAATAAACTCCTGTTTACAAAGCAAGCATGGAAAAGCAGATATTTTATTAGAGATAAAAAACTTTTATCTCGTTAAAGAGTACTCAAGCTTTGATGCAAAAGATATATAACTTTAAAAAAGAGGGGCAAGTCAACTAGCCATTCATTTCATAATCAAAATAAAAAAAGTTATACCAGGCTCAATGGTCTTGGCAAGTTCTTCGGCATGCTCGAACTCCCTCAAAAATTCACTTTCAATTTGAGATAATATGTCCTTTGGCCCTTGGGTGTTTCCGTCAAGACATTCTTCTGAATCAGAACTACCATGCTTCTTGCTGTTGCTCCTTCTATATCTTGAAGCTTCTTGATTTGGACTTCCTTCCATGGCTGAGGCAGCCTGTGTATGGCATATGTGCAGTACTTGCTTCCATATGGCAAGAATTACAAGCTGAATAGAAAATGCTTCTAGCTGCTTTCCTGCCTCTATCTTTTAATTTGTTTGGGAGGGGAAGGGAGGGAGATGAAGCAATAAGAAGGATGAGTATCATGAATTTTATAACTCAAATAAAAAGTTCAATATTTATACAAGCAAAACTGCTTTACATAATGCCAAAGGCAGCAGCATGAGACACATCAAGGGAGAAATAAACAGGAATCAGGGTTTCAATTATTGCCCACAAAGGCAAAGTTCCTAAAGGCAAGTAGACAGTGCATAATGCATACTGAAGGCACAACCCAACAGCTTTACTGTTTATAATAATAATAATAATAATAATAATGACAACAACAATAACAAGTTTCTTGAGCCCGGGGGAGGGGAAATACCAAAAGGTTCTATTGGTCATTATCTCATTCCTGAACATTAAGATATGCATAAAATTCACACAAAGTTTACCAAATGGTTATATTCATCCGATTAAATTTATACATAAAAGCTTAATAACAATACCTAGCTAACCTATTGTACAATTAGAATGCCTGCATCCATTATATGGAATATACTGTATCACTCATAATACTGGACCATGAAATGCCCTGATCAGCCTAAAGATCATGAATTGGTAAACTTCTAAAGGCTCTGGCAGAGACAGAGTGATTAACTAGTTCATGTTTTATGATAAATGCACATTCCTGAATTTTAGTGGGAAACTTTTACTGATAAAATTACAGTCATTGCATCAGATGAAAATAGCAAGCAAACTTTTAGCAACATTTACCTTTTCATTAACTAATTCCGTGATGGCAGATGCACATTGTTGCAATGATTTTACCCTTGTCATGCAATTAGCTGATGGCTGTTCATCACCTGTATCCATTGATCCATGTGAAGTCCCAGGGGCAGAGTCCTGACTACTTGAACTTCCAATTTGGCATATGCTATTGGTAGGTACACCAACGATTGGCATTGGAGCACTTAATCTATTGATTGTATTAGAAGACTCTTGGGGGAAACTACCTGACCTATATTGGGAATGGCCAGGCTTTGGAGCATTCACTGAAGAAGATGAAATATCCATGGGGGGACCAGACACAAGAACATAATCTTGATCAATATTCTCTAGTGAATCTGTAACTGCCAATTTCATAGAACAAATATAAGCAGCATTATACATAATTTGAAAGACAAGTCATAAAACTAACCATGAAAAACAGAAATGGACAAATGAAATTTTAGTTTGGTAATTGATACCTTTTGGATAAGGGTTTGCAAGAATCTGTTCTGGAGAGTCTAGAGGATCAGTGAGATTTCTTCCTGAAATTTTATGGTTGTCCAATCTTTTAGTAGTGTTTTCAGGTCTCTCTGTTACACTACTATATCTGGAAGCACAATTAACATTATTAAAAATAGAAGTTGATTCTGCTTTATCTAGTTTTGCATTTAGATCAAATCCAAAGGTAGACTTCATTGAGGACTTCTTCCTTGAAAATGATGGACTCCCTTCAGGCCCACTAGAATCATCATCTAGAATGAAAGGTAAGCAATCCTCTTGATTATTTTCCTCAGGAACTGCTGAACAAAACCCACCTATCAGCCTAGAAGAACTTCTATTCCTGCAAACCAAAAGACATTTATGTCTTGAAACTGACAAATTTGACAACCATAAATTCTAAAAGCCTTCCCTTTTACCTTAATGGTTCATCCTGTTCTGTTTGCTTCTGAGAAAGGAATGGGTGGTTAAAGAATTCTTCAAAAGTTAGACGTTCCACTGAAAAAAAAAAAAAAGGAGATACCAAACAATGCATCAGAATAAAATTTCACTCAAATGTAGATTGGATCACAATATGTCCTCAATTAATACAAGAAACTAGGGATTATTACAAACAAATTTTATATATCAATCATCCCTTATTCAAGCTCCAACTAATTATCTATGCTGAATCCTCAAATTCATCACCCTTCCTCAATTCATAAGACTCTCCTTAAAAGTTGCCTTGCCTATACTCTTAACGATCAGTAATAACTCACATTTGCCACAGGACCCTTGTATCAAGTAATTGGGTATCTATATCTCACAAAAAGCCAAAATAAGCATTGTCCTGTCTTAAGTGGTCTGGTCTCCATTAGCAAAGTGAACAAAATCAAAATACCCTTTAGCATGAGAAGGATAATTCATGTTATTGGAAAAGTCAGAAACATCAAGGCAAATTTGCTGGGCCAAATTGGTTGCATAGGTGTTGCCGAACTGATGGTTACCATAGCAAATCTAATTTCACATAGGCAGGTTGGAAATACAACATTGACCCATCATCTTCTCTCCACTGAAACTAGTTTTCCAGGAAACTGTTCATAGAATTACTCCAAGGAACTCTTTAACCATATTAGACGATGATTAAATAACTATGAGAGGAACCATTAAATATCTTAAACAGGCCTACAGATGTCACTCTTCATTCATGCCTCAGATTTCAATATACAACAAAATCTAAATATACCTGGATTACGGCGTAGCAATTTCTGACACAAATCTTTGCAATCGGAACTCAAACTTTGGCTATCAGATGGAAATTGCAGTTCTGTTGACTTCATAATATTCTGTAGTAACTGCAGAGTTCATGATTATAATAGTAAGCTAACTAAGAAAGCCAAAAGAGTCATATCCAATCAGAAGACTACACTACAGACAATAGCACCTAACTCTATAAATTATTGATCAGCGAGTACTACTTTGTCTTTGTAAAGAAAATACTCAATGACTACAAAAGGGGGCATTAATATCAATTGTATACCTGTATTTGATTGCTTCCATTAAAAGGTGTTTTTCCTGTAACAAGCTGAAATAAGATTGCACCAACACTCCAGAGATCTGCCTGCGTATTCAGTTCAGGATAAACACGATGGAAACCAACAATGAACGCTTTGGTGTTCGAATGATATCAAAAAGAAAATATCACCTTAGCATCATACTTCTGCAGTTGCATGATTTCTGGAGCCATGTAGAGTGGGGAACCACACAAGGTTTCTGCAAGGCCCCTAGGTTGCAGAGATCTGCCCAAGAAGGAAATTGTGCTTTAATAACTAAATTACAGAATGGAGTATAAAAAAACTTTTCCAAATACAATTCCTGTGAATTTTAAAGCGGAAAAGAAGCACGCAAGCAAAACAAAAAATAAAGCAAAGTGGTTTAATTTGTAAGTAGATCCACAATGTAAATATTTAGAAATTCGAGGGAACTTTAATCTCAAACTACTTTATATTACAATGATAAACACATTAAAACTCATTTGAAATATGCTTTCACTAATTATCTTATATAAAATATTGAGCCACATAAATATAGAGAGATACTTTTGAAACGATTGGGGCCTTAAACATTTTTGGGGTCTTAGGATGGATGAAATATAAATAATTAGGCTACCTTGCAAATCCAAAGTCAGCGATCTTCAGCACTGACTTCTCATCATTTCTGGAGAGAAGAAGATTCTGTTTCAAGGATGATAGGCATATTACCAATACTTAGATACAATAACAACACAACCTTCATACAAAGATTAAATTTTTAAATAGAATGGAATCAGCTAGGATTCTGAACTAACAAGACATAAACCAGTGGATAGGCATTTATACTTATAAGGATTAGGATACCTGTGGTTTCAGGTCTCGATGAATAAGGTTATTGTCCCGAAGAACTTGTAGGCCAGTGGCTGTAACACAGAGTTCTCCTTTATTACTAGAACACTAAAAGAAAACACAACTATACACAGCTGAAACATACCCAGCTGCTGCATAAAATGCTTTGCAGTTGCTTCAGGTACCCTTCCATGGCGTTGAATGTACAAAGAGAGATCTCCCCCTTTACAGTACTCTAACACAAGATGTATCTTCCCAGGAGCCTACATAAATTGAATGACATTTCTAAAAGCAGTAACTATCTTGATGCACCAATCAATGCAAATTTCATTTGGCTTTACTCTTACCACATATAATTTCATCCATACCAATCTATTCATAGGTGGTAAAATTCTGAATCAAACCTCATACCTTTTTGGTTTTGAATAAAATAAACCAAACCCAATACTTAAATCATAATTCATACTCTAGCAGACAGTCATATATCATTTGTCATTAGAGCAAAATAAATCCAGCCCAGAACCAATTTAAGGCTACTAAACTTAACGTTAAACTATGGCGGGCAACCATTTCCCAAGTGCAATATCTGGTACTAATAGATACAAAATGAATGACCCATGTGAGTTCATAATCACAATCATGAATTCCCCAAATTCAATTATACAGCAAAACATTGCATCAGAACTAATAGAGAGTACTTGTGATTTATTTTTTAATCTTTTTTTTATAAAACAACAGAGAAGCAACGGCAGACCCAAGTGACAGTGGGATGGGGTTGCACCCCACAGCCCAAAAAATTCCTATATATTGTAACACACAACTCCTTATGTAGGACACCCACCATAGAAGGCCAAACCTTTATCAAATTCTACACTACAGTATAAATTCTACAGCTTAACACCCTACTTCAAGTTTCCTAGTTTCACCCTCAGGGAAAAGCAAAGATATCAATTTTCAAAATTAGCTAACTCATCGCACTGTTTCAAGCTCCTAAAACAGCACTATTTCACTGAAAAAATATAGAATTAAATAAGTTTTTAATCCTTAAAACATGCACCTCTTCTGGTTTCTGGTTTTAGTCCCTAAAAATAACTAATGTCAATTTTAATCCTGAAACAAAGGAACTAGTGCAGGACTAAATCCAGCAGAAGTGTACATATTTCAGGACAAAAAACTTACTCATAAATTTCTACAACTGGTCAAACCCTAGTTACAACCCTAAAACTCATAACCGAAAACAGTTTAATTAAAACAAAAAATAAATAAATTAAAAAAAGAAAAGAAACCCTCCTCTTACTAATAATTTGTCCTAAAATTCACAATTTCAGTTTCACTCACGGGCTATAATAAATAATAATAATAAATATAAACAAATGAATGCATCAATAAATATCAACATTAGATTAGACTACGGTAAAAGTAACAATTAATTATTAATTAATTAATTAAACCTGAATGATGTCGTGCAAAGAGATGATGTTAGGGTGGTTAATCCGCTTCAAGATGAAAATCTCAGACATGAGGCTCTCTTGCAACTTCTTGTTGAGTCTCAGCGTTGCGATCTCCTTTATCGCCACCTCTGTTCCGTGCACCTTGTGCCTCCCGTGCCACACCACAGAGAACGAACCCGCTCCGATTTGCTTCCCCACCACGTAGTCTCCGACAACCCTGCTCCGCCCCGTCGCCGCCTGAGCCATCGCCGTAACGGAAAAAACAAACCCTAGAGAACCAGCTCCGAATACCCGGTCCCACTAAACGGATCCTAATCTAGCGAAGAGTCTTATTAACGAAGGGAAATAAATAAATAACCCCTTTCTTCCTTTCTTTCTTTCTTTGGATTCTGATTTTCACAAGATCGTTGGCGTGTTTTGTTACTTTGTTTATCGTTGTCCTATGAAAGAAGGAAGAAAGAAGAAGACGATGATGATTTGATAAAACCTTGTATTGATTGATTAATTGTAGTTTTATAATTCTAATAGTATTTTTTTTCAATGAGAGGGTGCTTTTGAGTTTTGAAATTGAGACGCTTTTCACGCTTTAGTTGTTTATCATTATCATTGTCATTATCATAATTTTTTTTTCTTTTTCATTTTACATGCGAATTCGAACAACGGGTATGTGATTACTGATACTATTTAATACCGTGGGAAGAGAAAAATAAAATGTTGGGATTAATTGAGATTTATTATGGATATTGGGTGGATGTCCATCTCTTAAAGAGATACATACCGATCAAGATTTGATAAAATAATGATCCGAATATGTTATATTATTTCTCTTATTAAAAGAGCAGATTTTATTATATTATATTTCCCTTATTAAGATAAGATTTCTACCATATTTAGATTAAGATTAACTTTTCAGGTAGCTATATAAATTAACCTCATTGTACATAGTTTGGCACCACAAAGAGTTGCAATAAAATACTCTCTTTCTATCTTATATCTATTATTCTATATCTCTATATTTTGCTCTTATTTTAATTAATTTCATAACATGTTATAAGCAGGCATGGCAACGGGGCAAGACAAGTAATATCACAAATTTTCACTCTATGAGACAGAGTGTTAATTTGAAAAGATTAAAATTATTCTTAGAATTCTTATATGAGGAATAATGGTTTAAGTTGACGTTAGAAATAAAACAGAACTCTGTTGATGTTTTTGATTGTTGGAATAAGTTTATAATAATATAAATTTCAATTTGATTCATAAAAGAAATTTGATGAGCCAAATAGTATTTTTATATTATTTGTGAATTTTAGAAATTTTTTGAAATTTTTGAAATTTTTTTGAAAAATTACCAAAATGCCCCTACGTTGGCAAATGACTAGAATACCATTAGTTGACCAAATCTGGTGACTAGTCCAATAATAAAAATAAAAATATTTTATTTTTATCTTATTATTTGGGGATTTTAGAAACTTTCTGGAAATTTTAGTGAAAATACTATTTTCCCTTGGTGCGGGGAGACCGGGGAACTGGTAAAAGACCCGGGAGCCGGACTAGGGAATTACAGGAAAATTTACCAGAAGGGGGATGATGACATAGGCATGGTGATGTCATAGCTAAGGGTGACTACAAACTTTCGGGAAAATACCATTTTACCCTTTGTCTTTTAAGCCATTTTTCACCCAAGTTGCATTTGATCTTATCCCTTCCTTCTTCTCCAAGCTTGGCCGCCCCATGTACCACTTGAGGAGGAAAGTGTCTTGGTTCATCTTCTCCTTGTGTGAGTCATAGGCTTTGGACAAGTGTTGGTTCTTGATCGGTTGGAATTAACCATGGAATGATTAATCTTAAACCATGATCAACCAAAAGCCAACCATGGTGTCTCTCTTGGGTGAGTTTGGCGTGAAACATAGGGAGAGGAGAAGAGGATTTCTTTTCATTTTCATGATACATTCTCTCTCCTAAAACTCATTTCTCTCATTTTCTCTCTTAGCCTTCATCCTTTTTCCTTTGATTTCTTCCATTGTTAACATCAAGTTCCTTCATCTTTGATCTATATTGTTGATCTTTCACTATAAACACTAGCTTTTATCAAGCTTGGAATCATCAAGTGTTCTTATCTTTCAAGAACACTACGCTTTGGATTTTTGAACTTTGGGTGTTTGTCTTGTGAGAAGGGAAAAGAGAAGGAGAAAGACCAAAAGATAAGGGAAAAATTCTCTAAGTTATGGTGGTTACATAAGTTCGTGTGATTTATGTGATTTTTGGGTGTGATATGTTGCTTATATGTCTTGTAGTGTGTGAATCTTGATATATGTGATTATATGCTTGAGGATGATTGTGATGTTTTGTTTATGTTTTGATTCTTGAATGATCTTAAAGTGTGGTGATGTAATATTTAAAGTAGGTTTTTTGCTTTAATATTATGTATCATGTGATGTGTGGTTGATTTCATATATGGCTTGTGATATATTTGATGTGATTGGAGTGGTGAAGTGGAGAGGGGATTGATGTTGTGATTGGAGGAAGAGAGTTTGATTTAGAAAATCTTACAGGTATTTTTCAAGAGAGACAAGAGGTGAGGATGTTTTTGATGGGTAATGAATTAATGAAAGTGTTTGTGAAAAATAACTAGAAGTAGAGAACAAAGCCAAAGCTTTTTGGCTTTGTAATAAGTGATAAAATGAAATTTGTATATAAAGGAAAGCTTTCAAAGGGCTTCCGCTAGAGATTAAGTAATTTGGTTAAGTTAAAGTATTAAAGGTTTATGAAAAATAAAATCAAAGAGGGAGAACAAAGTTTTGAATAAAGAGAGTGATTTTTAACAAAGTTCATGAAGAGTACAATTGATTAAAGGGAGATTTATAACTTAAAGTACTTTTAGTAAAATAAATAGAGAATTAACAAAGTCAAAGCCTTGTGGTAGAGGATTTGTTTTTACTAAAGTTTTAACAAGTTTATAAAAGTACTTTCAAAGGGCCATGAAAATAGCTTTTGAAATCAAAATTTATGAACCTAATATCATGAAGAGAAAAACTAGTTTTTATACTTAGACATGTTTTACATGGGTTAAGGAATCAAGTTCTAAAGAAAAAGTTACTTTTGGTAATTAAAAAGAAAGTTTCCAGACCTTTTCACATCCTTGGTGTGATATTTTTCACAGGCTGTGATATTATCTGTTTTTGAACAAAACACTATTTTTAAAAGTACAGGGACTGAAAATGTAAAATTGATATTTTGGCGGCTAGAAATGTAATTTTTAAAGAGATTAGCAATTTCCAATAATTGACTTAATGAAGGGGTATTTTTTTTTAATAAAGTGGTTATCTAAGAGATCTTTTAGGAGAACTTTACTAATAATGTTAAGTGAAGGATTTTATCAAAGGTTTTTATTAAAGAGACCAAAGCATAATGAGAACGAGATTTTTCCCAAAGTGAATTTCTCAAAATAATTTCCAAACGAGTTCTTAAAAGTGGGGAGTTTATAAAGAGGCTAAAACCAATTTTAATGATATAAGGAGATAATGAGTGGAAAGCCTAGTGTCATTGGTGTAAAGGGCCTAGCAAATAATCAAGAGTTTTCTTAAAGAATTGAGGTAGGTGATGTCAGACTAGTGACCCAAAGAAAACGACCTAGCATTTGATATTTTTACTGTTCAAGGTGTAATGGACCTAAAAATAATGAGAATGAATTAAAAATTGAGAGAGTAAGTTATGGTGATGAATGATGAAATAAGAGGACAGAGGGAGAAACATCTTGTGTTTTGCATTCATGATGAGCATGTGCATAGAGTTGGGCTAATGTCATTCAAGTTACAACCTACGGTGTATGTGGTTAGTAACTGGCTAAAGTCATTCAAGTTACTGTAACACCCTGATATTTATATATAGTTTTTATTGATTTTTAATCCTATTTAAGTTAATTAAAATTATTTAATTAATGATTTTTAGGATCTTGAGGTGAGGATAGTGATAGTAATATCTTAGGTTTGATTTTGAAGGGTTTAGAGTAGTAGAGTTCGCAAAACTGAGTTTTTGCGGGAACTGCATTCTCTCCTGATGCAGGGATAGGGTTCAGTATTTTTCTGGAGGTCATTTTTACTCCAAAATAATTTTTTAATGAACCAAAAGTGGTTCTTATAATATTTGTGATTTTTAGAAATTTTTCTGAAAATTTTTTAGAAAAACTTTATTTTACCCGCATTTGGAGCTTTACGGGTAAACCGGGCGCAACCGGGACATAAAAAATAGTCTAAAAATTTAGTTTTGGGTTTCTAAATTTTTCTATGACATATTCAAGTCATAAAATTCATTTCTCATGATTTTACTCATTTTAGAAAAATAGTTATCTAAAAAGGGGTTCGAAAACTACGCGTTTTTACTACTTCGAGCTACCGATTAAACCCTAACTTGGTGGAATTAAATCCCACCATTTTCCAGTCAGCCTTGGGGCGCATGGAAGGGCTGATCCCACCCTCAAAATCCTTCCAAAAGTCAAATGGTCAAATAGGGGTTAATATTTGAATTTTTCAAAATTAGGTGAAAGAGGTATGACTCCCAACCACCAAAAGCATTGAAGCCCATACTCCCCCATACTCCTCATGGTTTGGCCGAATTCTTCAAGGGCATGGGAGGAGAGAGATTTCATTTCATTCATCTTCTTCATCTTGCTAACCACCATTTGCTCTCATTCTCCAAGCTTTCCTCCATAGCCAAAGCTTGAGTTTTGTTGGGTTTTTGACTATTCAAGCTTCACAAAAAAGGTTTGGATCATGATTCTAAACCATAATATCTTCTTAGTTTTCCATTCTCATCATTTTTAATTTTTCCATGAAAGCTTGTATTCTTCTCTTTATTAAAAGAGAGCTTTTTCTTGGTTTAGGTTCACTCCATTAGAACCTACAAGCTTGAAAATCATCTTGGATCTATTTTGTCTTCAAGGTTTGAGTAAGTATTCCTCTACTCAAATTTCTATACCTTAGGGTTTGTTGGTTTTCATGAAACTTGCATTTTTATGGTTTATTTTTGGTGTATTTTGTGTAAGGTGAATTTTTCTAAGTGTTGGAACATCAAGGCTTCAAGGAGGCCACTTGGTGATTGTGTAGAGGGAAGGTGATTAGTGGTGTTTGCCCATTTTCAAGTCTTCAAGAGGTAAGGGGATTTTCTCAATAAGTTGGGAAGGATGTGTATGTGTGTGGTTTATGTTGTATGATCATGAAAAACTCAAAGACTTGAGTTTTCATATTGGGTGTTTGAATGAAGTTTCATTCTCTTAGTAATATGTATTTTTACATGTATATGTATATGAGTAAAAATATGATTTTGGTTGAGGCATGATAATTTTTTATGAGCCTATGTGTTGTTGGAAAAATCATATGTATGCTTTGGGGTGATTTTGGATGTCTAAGTGTGTGCTTGTTGAAGTATGATTTAATGCTATGTTCATGATGTATGTTGATATATTATGAATGAGTATTTTGAGTGTAGGTTTGATTTATGGTGTAACGACCCGATTCATATCCGTATATTACTAACTTTTTTATAAATTAACAACTAAAAATAATTATCAGAAAACAGCAGAAGCAAAAAAATGAATTTTTTGTAAATACTTCTCAGTACTTTGTTGCAAAAGTATAATATTACATGAATGTAAATAATAAAATCCTAATCTAGACACTGATCCGGTCTTAACTCGCTTGAATTAGCATCGTCATAGATTGCTATCCAATTATTCTTCTCAGTAATGTACCTGAAACAAAACTTAAACTAGTGAGATAAAAATTATCTCAATGAGTCCTCTATACTAAAATTATTCTGTGATAAGGATTTATGGTCACCTTATCATTTCCTGTAATTTTTCATACTTTGCAAAATAACACTTAGTTCTTCAAGCAACTATTTTATTATCAGTTTCATACTAACAGTAATATACTCATAGCCTGACATGATGTTACAAATATGAATTTATAACCAGATGAACTTAACCATTAATCCATTACATGCTTTAAAATAAAATAAGCATAGGTGTACGTAGTATGATTATGTACTAACTCAGTATCTGTGATTTCCCTTAGGGTTTATGACTATCATAAACCGGGAACTACGTCGCCGAGCCTGAAGGTCACCGGACCGACGCCCTGAACTACGCTGCCGGGTCTGAAGATCACCGGACCGACGCCATGATCTACGGCATAAGTGATTAGACGTCTCTAATCTGTAAGACAGTGCCCCATCTTACCAGTGAAATGCCGCATCTTTGAATATCAAAGGGTAATAGTGACATTCATTATGAATGTAATCCATGAATTAGTTCATTAAAATCCGATATTTATGCTAGAATTTGCAAGTAAAACACCGCTCTAAAGCTTTTATAACATTAGAAACCATGGCCGTAACTTAGTGACATAATTTGTCATTTACTTCATATACAAATAGAATACCATCAGTACTTATCTCATATAGGAATCATATAGGATTTCTAATGACAATCACAAGTTTCTCATTAAGTTTATCAATCTTCGATAAATGCAACTCAACATACATAGCCATTCAAGAATTTTACGATTCAGATGCAACTTGAAAGAATCAGTTAAAACTTAATTCTTAATCAAATACAATTAAACCAAAACCTAACCTGTAGAGTTATATGTCTAGTTTCATTTGGTACAGAGAGCACAACTGCAACGCCCTTTCTCATAAAAGGAAATTGCAATGTGAAAGTTATTTTTGCGTTAAGTTATTTATTTTAATTTCAAAGAATATTATTTACTTTCCAAAAATGTGAATAATTTTTTTTTCTTTTTATCCTAGAAATAATTTATTAAATTGGAATCCTTAATTCAAAAGCTTTAGCGTATAAGATAAATAAAACACAACGTATACAGAAACATACCTCATATATGTATATACAACTACATATTGTACATCAGACTACATGTTTGCCCATGCAAACAAGGATATCACACCTATTTTACAAAAGCTGGAAAACAATAAAGATAAAGTAAAGTAGTGTCATAAATATTTTACAGTCATCCAAAGTTAACAAAAACTATAAACCTACGCCCGTAGAGTCATCATCAAAAGAAGTGGGATCCTGAATGCAACAGAGCATCAGTCCCAAAGTCTTTAGTAAAAACCCTTATCCGACTGGGCTTGCCAAGACATCTGCACTAATGGTCTATCAGACTCCTTGTCCCTCAGGACCATCTCCTACGATCCCTTTCCCCTTCTCCTCTAACTCTGCTGCCTCTCTCCTGACTCTAGCCCTCCAGACAACCAGGTCCTCCGAGGTAACAGGAGTAAAAGGCTGGGGACTACCTCCAGGTAAAGCATATGGAATCAAAATAGCATCACTCACAGGATCCACTACCATAGCAGTCACTTCTTCAACAGGAGCTTCCCTTGCTGACACCTCCGGTACAGATCGAGGTCTTTTCACCGTACTCTTCCTAGCGGTCATCCGGGTCCTACGAGAGTACGTCCTAAGCGGTGGAGTACTGGGTTCTCCATGCGTTGCCTCCGGTCCTACAGGTTCTTCTGGCACCGGCTCGGGTTGTCCTGCTCTCTGAGTTTCTGCGTCTTGCCTCCTCCAGCGCTCTCTCAACTCATTGAGAGGCATATGCACATCTAACACTAGATTCTCCTCTACCCATCTCTGTGGTCCACCTGCCACGCTCTCTAGGGACATAATATTTCCAGCATATGTCCCCCACTGAGTGTGTGGGTTGATCACCCACCCACTCCCCGCTCCCCCTCTGGGGTAGTAGCTAATCCGCCGGATGCGGAGCAACCCATTCGGCTGCGGGTCCATCTATATGAATCATGTTCAAAAGAGCACAAAACATATAGGCAAGGGTGAAAAACAATCCTTAAGCAGATCAATAAGATATCACAGAAAACAGATATAACTCAAGTGATTCAAGTAAGAAGCATGCATAACATATACAGTTATTATCTCATAGAATATATCATTTATAATCCTCACCAAACAATCCATTGTCAAACAAGACATATCACAATGCATGTCACTTCTATTTCCCTCTCAGACCCCAGTATAATGCTCCATGGAGACTTCTCTCTTCCTCCTACTACCTTGAGCGACCGGCCGTAGCAGACTTAACAGAATTATCAGATAGTCCCACCAGACTTCATGATAAACATTCGGACCTGCCACATTTAAACCATCGTACCGAATCATGAATAGTCAAGTCAGTCAGATTTATCCAAGCCGGGTTGTGCGACATGCCTCGGCTCAGGGGATATCGCCTACCTGGCCATTAGAGGAGTTTCGCAACCTGGATAATCCCAATAGGCATCTGTGGCCCAACTATCCCTATTCTCAACCCCAATCTGGGTTGTAATGCTCATCACATGGCCTCAGCCAAATCTCTTTAATGCAAATGGCATACAATATTTTTGCATATATAACAATCACGTTATATTTATTTCTCTAGATTACCTCTTGTAACCATTATCACATGACCTTCTCTCTTGGTCATTAAATCATTACATGACCACATCTCTTGGTCTCATAAAAATTCTCTTTCATGCCACATCGTATTTTGCACACGTAACAACGTTGTAATTATCCTTTTATTGCTTTGGTTTCTCTTGTAAATTCTTGAATCTCTTTTCTTTGCTATCTCTTGGAATATCTAATATATGATTTTATCTCTAGTCATTGTAAATACTTTTTCTCTTTAGTTACTTTAACAAAATATCTTATTATTTTCTAAAAACCGATCAGTACGTATTCACTATTTTACCTTCAAAAATTGATATAAAATACTTAAGCTAATTTAATTTCAAAATAAATATTTTTCCCTTAAAAAGACATTAATTTAGAAGCCTTTAAGCATAAAATTCCGAATTTTCGAATTTAAGAATCCCTGAAAGTTCCACAGGCGTGGAAAAAAAATCACAGCGCGGGTGTGAATGGTTCTGTTTCTCTGTTTTCTGGTTTCTTTACAAAAATCCGATTTTCACATCATTTTCTGGAATCCACACCAGAGGTGTGACAGGTCTATATTTCCAATGTTTATTTGATCTAGAAACTTTATTTTGATTTTGAAAACACCATACCTCTTAAATTAAAAGTAATTAAATTAAAACAATATATTTGAGTTAAGAATGGTGACTTTCCCTCAATTAATTCATTTTTAGGTTATCAAGTTATGGTTAAAATCTTTACTAAAGTCCATTGGAGACTTTGTTTTTGAAAAACTCTTAGATTAAATTAATCCTAACAAAGCTTTGGACTTTGTACTAATCAATTTATTATGAAAAAGCTCATTTTTGTCCATGTCCTTATCTCCACACTCCATAATGCTTGGGTCATTGGCCAATTGCCATACTTTAATCTTTCCATACTCTTCTCCACTCACCAATCACCAATCACCAATCATCAACATAATAATAATAAAGCAATAACCTACTTTAAATATTACATATCCAAATTGAATAAAAATAAGAGAAAGAAGCATAGAACATAGAGGATAGCAACAAGGCAATCTCCTTCAAGCCAAGGAACATCAAGCACAAAGTATATCTCAACCAAACAAAGCAAAGCATCATCATCAAGCAAAAGGGAAACATCCACATCAAGAATAAAAGACTATCACCATCAAGCATGGAAAAAAGATGAACTTTAAACATGAAAACAAAGTTACAAGAACAAGAAGTCATCATCCATTACTTTTTACCCAATGATCAATTAAGAAAATCATCTCTCTTTGATTAAAGAATCATGTCTCTTTTCAAAAGATTATCTCTTTGAAATACAAATTATTACTTTGTAAGGAAAGATTGTCTTTTTCATAAAAGTTCTTACTTTGTAATCAATCACCACTTGATCAAAGTTAATACTTAAGTAAAAATCATTAACTTACCAATAAGCTTACCTCTTTGAATAGAAAATTTATCTTTTTGTAAAGATTCAACTTTTAAAAGAAACAAAACATCTTTTTGCTCATAGTAAGATTTTCAAGTTCAAGAAGAACATCATATACAAACATCAAGCACTCCATGAGTCTTATGATTCACAAAAAGAGAGATTTCCCCTTACCTCTTTCTTTTTCTTGTTGATTAAAGATCCTACCTTCTTGGCTCCCTAGGCCTTCTTGATCACCTCCTTGAAACCAATATATAAACATAGCCAAACAAATACTACAAATAAGATCTTTTTAATCTTAAAGAGAAGAAGAACAAGAGAAGAAAGATTATTTCTTTCAAGCCCTTGATAGTCATGAATCAAAGAAGGAAGAAAGATCAAAGCTTGGATCAAAGATCCCTTACCTTTACAAGCTTGGGTTCCTTCAAGACAAAAATAGAAAAAAACCCATTTTAGAGATATGAACTTTGATGATCATGAAGAGGAAGAAAGGATTTATGGATTAGAAGAGAAAACCAACCTTGGTTCTTGAAGATCAAATATCAAAATCCTTAGAACAAAGCTAGAACACTTGATGGCTCTTGGAAAATTTTAGAGAAAGTGAGAGAAAATGGAAGAGATGTGTTTTGGACTATGATATGAAATGAACAAGTGAAGCAAATTATCTTCTCCTCTCCCTCAAGACACTCACACGGTTCTCTCTCCCTCTCAAGTAGCTAGGATAAGTTTACTCAAAAAAAATCATCATTACACATAAATTAATTTTTGGTAAAAAGATAAATTACTAATTATCCTATTGGCTCTCCTTTGTGACTCACCCCTCTTGGATGAATCTAGTCCCCTTCATGGACTTGGGGAGGGGCTGTTTTGGGCTGGAAGGATAAGGGAGGATAAGATCAACCATAAACCATGGTTTAGGCTAGGTTAAAACATAACTCAAGAGTGGTAACTTTGATCATTCATGGTTAAAACTATTCCTACAAGGCTTGTATGGGCTCATAGCTTACATGGCTCACATGATCAGCCCAAGCCACGAAATTTAATGGCTAAAATGACTTTGAGTTGGCTTGCTTTATGGCTTAGCAGTTAAGTAATTAACTCAGGGGCAAAACGGTCTTTTCACCGAAAAAGTAATCATTACTATTTTTCCTATTACATCACTACCCCTACATCATCATTCTTATTCTAATAAAGGATTTAAAACCTCCTAACTTCATTTTTGGGGTTTTACTAATTTTCCTGATACTGCTATTTCTAACCGTAAACCCGCATTTAGGTCAAAATAGTCAACTTTTCAGAAAATTCCAGAAAAATTCCTATAATTTCCAAATATTGGAAAAACACTATTTGGTTCGTCAAAATATTTTTCTAACTTGTTTTGGTCACTAAACCCACTCGCAGTTTAGCCTATTCAAACTACAGGGACCAAAACGGTACTTTTTCTTACCCGTAACTCGGAAAAATCCGAAATAAATTTCTAAAATCCTCAAATATTGTAAAATGACCATTGGTATCCTCAAATTAATTTTCCGACTTCAATTCAAGGTATTTGTCTCACAACTCAGTCATTCCGTCAATTTACCATAAACCGTATTCTGTCTGATTATCAAAATTCAACTTAAACTACTGACTTCTATGCTCACTAGGGCTTTATCTAAGGAATTAACTTTTCTAACAAAATATTTAATATACATAAATCACACATTATATATTAAAACAGAATAAAGACGAAAATCTAAAAATACGGACGTTACAACAACAATTCAGTAAATACACATTCAACTATGCACAGTTTATCAGGCTATGCCTGTAAGACAGAATTTTCAGCAACTCTGTCAGGATTTTAATTCATAATCCGAAACTTTGAAGGATCATAACTTAGACAATTATAATTCAAATTGAACCATTCCAAAGCCTAAACTACTTCATTTTAAGTCTATGTTAATATGCCGCATAAACCAAATCAATTGGACATATACACAGAGAGATTAGTCTCTTTTATCACACACTGCCAGAGTAATAGCTTTATCAGGACAGCATCAGAATGCATTTCCAAAACAGAAACTTGTAAGATCCTTTACTAAGCCTACACACATCCAAATCAAGTTCTTCCAAAATTAAAGTTTCCCCATTTTATATCTAGTTTAATAGGGAACAAGAATCAGAGCAATTGGACAATCAAACAGAGAGTACAGTCTTAACACTAACCACTACCAGATTTCAGTATTTTACCACAGCATCAGGAAAATATTCCCCTAGTTCGAAATTATAGCATTCATATCTCTTCCTACACACATCCAATTTAGATACTTACAAAAGCAAAGTTGTTCCATTTTATGTCTAGTTTCATATTCTCCAAAAAGGAGAGCAATTGGACATATAGGGAGAGAGAATCGAACAAAAGAACAGGGACTGCCAGAAAATCAACTTATTCAAACAGCAACAGAATACAGTTCAAAAACTGAAACTTGTAACTCTAATTTCTCCATCTATATAAATCCAAATCAAGTGCTTCCAAATCCTAGGTTGCTTCATTTTGTGTCTATTTTAACATACTTCAGAAATCAGATTATTTGGGCGATCACACAGAGAGATACGAATTTAATAGTGACCACTGCCAGAATGGCAAATGTTCAGAACAGCATCAATGCCACCCCTTTTATACTTCACACGAATTTAACACCCATTTTTATACACATGCAAGGACTGAAACCCAACATGCAATACCTTTGACACTCAAACACATGAACTCTAACTCAGAATGTGATCTTGGATGATGCTCAAACATCATCCTCCTAAGGGGAAAGGACTCACCTGGTAAGGGGTTGAACTAAAAGTAAATTTCTGCCCTTGTTTTTCCCATGAGCTTGACCGATTTCCTTCACCCCAAAAGAGAGCAATGATGCTATTCCTTCTTTAGTTGGGCTGAGGTCCTGCTCTAAGATGGTTCTCCTTGAGTCTCGGTGGCTCAAACAAGACATGAGGATAGGAAGAGAGCAATGTTAAGGGTAGTATGTGTGAAGGGGGCGGCTGATCTGGGAAGAAAAGGAGAAGAGAGTGTTTGGAGGTTTTTCTCTTCCTTGGTTGAATGAATGAGAGTCAGCAAAATCCTAATCCCTTACCCCACACCTTTTTCTTGACCGATCCAGCAGGAGAGAGAGAGAGAAGAGTTTCCTCTCACCAACACATGTAATTTCATGTTGCTCCATTGGTTGATTTTGGATTTTGTGAGGATAAGGGGTAATTTGAGTAAAATAATGCGTGTGTACCGTGTGGGTGTGTAAGGGAAAAGAAAATTCAATTTCTTCCATTCTAGCATATAGCAACTAATCATCTACAACATTACATTAATTATAATTTTGGTAACCATATCAATGCAAATACTATAATCTAGCATATATATATATATACTTATAGTAGCACCCAATTAGATACACCAAAAAGGCCTTTAAAATTGGGATGTTACATATGGCTTGGTTGTGTTATTGCCTAATTGATGTATATTGATTTATGTGTTTACTTTGATTGGGATTAGATTGAAAAGATTTGATTAAGTGTGGGAAGAGAGTTTAAAAGTTTTAATGAAAAAGTTTTCCAAATAAATTAATTAGAATTCAAAGATAACACTTAATTAGATAAATTTCATCAAGTTTCTAATCCTAAGTCCTAAATCAATTCCATACTAAATCCTTTTATCCATAAAACTTTAAGTGAGTTAGAAAATTAATCAATGTGGAAGAAAAATCAAATTTTGGATTTTTAGGGGTCAAAATCAAAAACTGGATGCTTTTGGGGTCAAAAATGCAAATTCTGGGCTTTAATTGCAAAATCTGGACTTTTGGGCCAAAAATATAATTTACGAAAGTTTGGGGCAGAAAACGCGAAGTCTGGAGACTTTTGGGCCAAAAGTATAATTTACGAAAGTTGGGGGCAGAAACTCGAAGTCTGTGTACCTTTGGGCCAGAATTATAATTTATGAAAGTTTTGGGTAGAAAACGTAAATTCTGGGCATTTTGGGCCAGAAACCTAATTTTTTAGAAAATTGGGGGCTGAACTGCGAAATTGAACTTCTTAAGGGGTCAGAATTGCAAATACTTAAAAGTAAAAGAATTTAAGTAAAATTATCAAAGAATTTAATTAAGTTTTAATTAAATCTTTTTATGATGAATAAGTGGAAAGAAAATTAATAAAGTGGGTTATAAATAAGAGGAAATTCTTTTATAAACAAGTGAAGGTTTAAGAGTTTAAAGTTAAAGAAAAAACTTAAGAATTCAAAGAGGAAATTCTTCTAAAAAAAACTTATGGTGTTAAATAACAAGATTACACGGTATTGGAAGAAAACCAATACGTGGTGAAGATAAAAGTTTTAAGTGTAGGTAACAAGATGAAACACAAGAAGGGGGGGTTGAATTGTGTTTCTAAGCTTTTAAAACTTTTTCGCAAATGATGGACGCTGGCTGTTAAAAACGTTGGACGCACAGCTTAGTTCAAATATTGGACGCACAGTGCTTTTTGAAATATTGGACGCACAGAGTCCTAAAACACTGGACGCACAGATTCTTTATAAAAAAAACTGGACGCACAGGTTTTCTAAAGATTGGACGCACAGAATGCTTCCCTTTTGGTTTGAAAAACTTGTTTGAATAAAAACAATTTCAACCCCCTTTGTTAGTAATAAACACAGATATAAAAGGAGTTAAGGGAAAGAAGAAATAACACAAGTTTTTATACTGGTTCACCCTTTCCTAAGAGCTACGTCCAGTCCCCTCAAACTAGAGAGATTTCACTATCAACCTGATAGAATACAAGTATTCTTTGCACACAGCCTCTTCAGGCTAAATCCCAAGTATTCTTTGCACACAGCCTCTCCAGGCTAAAACCCAAGTATTCTTTGGACGCAGCCTCTTCAGGCTAAACCCCAAGTATTCTTTGAACACAGCCTCTTCAGGCTAAAACAACTCAGCAGAGTTTTGATACAAGTGCTGTCTAACTCACACAAGTGAGGATATGAAATCTAAAGCACTTTGAGAGTTAAGCAAACTCTCTCTTACAAGAAGATAAAGAAATACAAGACTTTTCTATTCAGAGTATAAGCACAGCAGTTCAGCTCTTTCTTTTTCGTTTTTAGTCTCCTATATACTTCTTCTTGCTTCTCGGTATTTATAGGCTTTGATGAAGCTTCAGACTTGTTCTTCGAATAGCTCAGCTTCAGCCTTCATAAATATTACCGTTCCCTAATAGCATTTAATGCTATTTTCCCGTTGCTCTGAGGAGATCTACTTCATTGTGCATGTCTGCGTTTCTTTCTCCTAAATCAGAAGCAACCTGTACTCAAAGTCTCAATTGTACAGTGGTTAATAATAATATCTTATTGAGACAGAGAGAATACACTGTGTAAAGCAGAAAGGTGTGTTCAGAGATATATAGAGTAGTTAAAAGTACATTCTCTCTCTTAGTACACTTTCCACAGTACTTTATGCTTTTCAGAAGTACATTCACATACGTTGACAAAGATGTACAGAAAGCATTGTGTACAGCTATTTATTTCAAATCATTTGCTCAATAAATATGTTTCATATTAAATGCATGAGCAGTAACTAGCATGTAATGGACTCTGCGTTTTGGACGCAGCATATAGAATCTATTGGACGCATACCTTTGCACTTACCAATTTGCACAGAACTCATGCAAACATTGGACGCATACCTGATGCTTACCAATCTATTCCATTTGAATGCAAGGCAGTATTGGACTTTTGCCATTTCCATATAGTTCCATTGGACGCAAAGTTGATTGTTGTACATTTGTTCTTCTGCTTCATTGGACGCAGAACAATTGTTTGATGTACCTTTGTCAATCTGCTTCCTTGTGCCCCATTGGACGCAAAGCAATATTGTTGTCCTTCTTATTTATTGGACGCAGAACAGTGCTTGAGTAACTCTGACTTCATTGGACGCAGAGCAGTTCTTTTGTTTGTTCAGTTTCATTGGACGCAGAGTTGCACTTTTGCTCACACTGAACATTGGACTTTTATCCTTCATGCTCACTGAATCTGTTCCTTTGAAAATCATTGGACTCTTACTGCAATTCTGCTTCTCATACAAACATTGGACTCTGCCAGTATTGCCTTGTTCTTATCATTGGACTTATGCCAGTCTTGCTCTATTGGACGCTTACTGATTCTGCTTCTTTGGAAAACATTGGACGCAGAAAGTAGCGTGTCTTCAAGACTTGATTTCTTCTACTTCTGCGATTCTGCTTCTTCAGAAGACATTGGACGCAGAACTTTGTTCTTGCCTTGTGCTCAAACATTGGACGCAGAATTCTTCCTTATGCTCAAACATTGGACGCTGGACGCAGAATTCTTCCTTCTGCTCAAACATTGGACGCTGGACTTTTGTGTCCATTTCAGTGCCAACATTGGACGCAAAACTCTTGTGTCCATTCCAGTGCCAACATTGGACGCAAAACTCTTGTGTCCATTCCAGTGCCAATATTGGACGCAAGGCTCACTTTGAATGCCAGCCAATGTCATGAAGAACTTATTGGACGCAGACTGCAATAAACTTAGTTAGGAAGCATTGTTATGCATTGTACAAGCTTAATACAAATTGATTATCCTTTGTAAAAACCTTAATACATTTTGTTATCATCAAAACCATAAAATCACTTAGGGAGTTTTTGTATCAAAAACACTTTTAACCAATTTGGTTCCAACATTAAGGACAATAATATTACATGGTATTGGAAGAGAACCAATACGTGGCGAAGATAAAAGTCTTAAAGACAATAATATTACACGGTATTGGGAGAGAACCAATACGTGGCGAAGATAAAAATCTTAATGACAAAAATATTACACGGTGTTGGGTGAAAGCTAACACGTGGCGACGGAAAACCCTAAGACGAGGGACCAAATTGTTTGTGAGTGCAAATATAATGTCATATGCATTTGAAATATTGGCTTTTGCCAGGCTAGCTTTATGCTATGATGAGAGCATACAATCCTATGCGATGGATTGTGAATAATTGTAAAACCTGTTCATGAAAAAGGGGACCGATGGTTACCATGTCCATGAAAAAGGGGACCGATTGGTTTATTATGTTAGGTCTCATAGTAGCCTACTGAATAATTGTAAAACCTGTCCATGAAAAAGGGGACCGATGGTTACCATGTCCATGAAAAAGGGGACCGATTGGTTTATTATGTTATGGTGATAGTAGCTCTACTGAATAATTGTAAAACCTGTTCATGAAAAAGGGGACAGATGGTTACCAAGTCCATGAAAAAGGGGATAGATTGGTTTATTATGTTCGGTTTACGCTACAGCCATTTCGCTCTACTTAGTTGAGGAAGTCTCCATGGAGCAGTGCACCGGTGTATTAAAGAGATATTGAAGAGACATGCATTATGCTAGAGTGCTATGTGTGTGTTTGACTGTGTGTTTAATTGGATGATGTGATCTCTTTTGGTGTATGAATATCTTAGCGAAAGATTTGCGAAAGAGTAGCTATATATATTCTTGGAATGTATTATGTAGTATTTTCTTTTTGTATACATCCTTTCAGTGGATTTCAACTTGTGCAAAGAAATTCACCCTTGCGTGTTTTTCTGTTATTTTATGTACGTTATGCGTAGATGTCCACTTCGAGACCTCTGATAGCCCGAGTGAGGGAGTGCTTCCGGCCTCGTGAGGCTGATGGTGGGGGATGGACTTACGATCCCATCTCCCAATGGGCCACTGTGTCTGGATACGTGGTCAGGACTAGAGGAGGGGTGTTGGGCCCCGAAGAGGTTTTGGAGAGGGACATGGTTTTGGACATCTACATACCCGTCGAGAGGATGCGCTACTGGCTGGGAGATGCACCCTTTGCACGCAGTATCACTTTGGAGAACTGGGAGGCCAGAGTTCCGCCCACGGCGCAGCCTAGGAGGGAGGCGAGGGAGGATCAGAGACCTACACCTCAGCGGATAGCCGAATCGGTATCCAACCGTTGTCGTCTAATTCGTCACACTCCAAGGAAGAGTTTCTTGGAGAGGGCACGCTTACCAAGGATGGCACCATCAGTGACACCAGTTCCATCATCCGAGACTGTGAAGCCGACACTTCCTGTTCCATACGTCGCACCTTCTAGACGTTTGGTGCGCTGTTCTTCTGACACTTCTGCCGGACCTTCGGGACACGTAGATAGAGGGAAGAGGAAGGTTAGAGACGATTTTCCGCATTAAGTTTAGTTTTTCATGTGACGTTCCTTGTGTGAAAAAGGGGCGTTACATTTGTGGTATCAGAGCCTGGTTGATGTTTGTCGGGACTGTAGGTTATAGGTCTACTGTGTCCAAGTTGTGTGAACTCTGATGGAGTTTGCTTAGGTTATAGGCTTACTAGGTTTAAGTTGTGTGAATCTCTGATTAGCATTGTGTGACATTGTTTGTATTGTTTCCTTATGAAACAATGTGTGAAATTGATGGTTTTCTTGAATGGGTTTTGAATAGTGCAACTTGGTTGACTTGTAGAAACCCATGGCACGTCGAGGACGACCGATAAATCGTGTTGACATTGAGGATCGTGACGACACAATAGAAAGGGCTATCGCGGCTATGACTAACATGGCGGCTCAAATGGCTCAACAGTCTGTTCGTGCTGAACAGAGGGACATTGAGAGACAGCAAAGGGATACCGAGGCTAGAGATAGGGCCGAGAGAGCTGCTGAAGCCAAGAGATTGGTTGATTTTCGACACCATAATCTGCTACAGTTTCATGGCGAGGCTGAGCCGGAGAAAGCAGAGTTATGGATAGAAGAGCTGGAAAAGATTTTCGAGATCCTGCATTGAACAGCAGCTGAGAAGATGTAATATGCGGTTTACCTACTGTTGGGTGACGCAGAATATTGGTGGAAGGGAGTTCGCCAACTGTTGGAAGCTAGAAACCAAGCTGTGACGTGGGAGATATTCAAGGAGAAATTTCTCGAGAAGTATTTCCCACAGAGCGCGAGGTCAGAAAAAGAGCAAGAGTTTCTGCGACTACAGCAACGAGACATGTCGGTGGGAGAGTACGCGGCGAAGTTTGAGTCACTTGCCAAGTACTTTCGGTTCTTCCAAGTCCAACCGGACGAGGGATGGAAATGCGAAAGGTTCGAAGCGGGGTTGAGGTATGAGGTGCGTCAATCTGTAGCTTCACTGGATATTCGTCAATTTCCACTACTGGTGGAAAAGTGTAGAAAGATGGAGAATCTGATGAAGGGGAGAGTGAATAAGGGGAATGTGGGTGGACCTTCTAGGTCATATCCACAAGGGAAGGATGGAAAACAAAATCAGAACAAACCCTACTATAGGGATCAGGGGAACGAACAAAAGAACAATGTAACTTTTTCTACTGGTGGTACCAACAAGGGAAGTCAAGGAGCGGGCGCTCCAGTGACCTGTTTCAAATGTGGGAAACTAGGACACTATTCTCATGCCTGTACTCAACAAGGAAAGAAGTGTTATAGCTGTGGAAAATTTGGACACATAGCAAAGGACTGCAATATGCCCAAACCCAAGTCGGAAATCGACGCTGTCAAAGTCGGAAGGCCGAAGAGAAAATGACGTGTTTACACTATGAGTGGTATTGAGGCTTCACCTTTAGAGGATTCCCTACAAGAAAGGAATGACATAGCTGGTAATTAAGTTTGAAGACTAGGGGCTTCAGGGATGTTTGGAATGGGTGGTTCTCTGCGAGTTTTTGAAGATTATGGAAGACTAGTTTTGTTTTGATTAGGAGAACTTTTTGTGTGATGTATGTTTTAATTTCTTATAAGTTTTAGATTCAAAAATCTGACTCTATGTTTTAAATTTCTTCCGCTACTACTTAAATATGTAACCTCCTAGTAACTCTTATGTCTGTCTGCTTCTAAAACTTTTCGTAATCTATGCACGATGATATTCAGCAATTTCATCTATCTATTTTCTTACCTAGCTATTTTCTATCTTCCTATCTAATAATCTTTCTGATTGTCCATCTTGTCAAACCAACTCTCACTAGTAGTGATAATCTCGTTTGTAAAATGATTTTCCTATTCTAGGTCGACTTTGAGGGAAAACTAGAACCCTATAGATGATAGTGTGAATTGTAATAGAAATTTTCATAGGAAATTTTTGCCAAGGATCCTTTAGCAAAGAGTGGGTGGTGTATGAACAATAGTCGACAGTTATCTAGGAGTACTGTAACGAGTATTAAGGGACGGGTATAAGAAAAAGATAATACAGTGAAGGGTCGCAAAACATTAGTAGATCTTGAAGATAAAATAGGAGAAGAAGAAGTTTTGAACGAATCGGATAAATGATGGTAGGATATACCAGTTGTTATATTTAGGAATGATTTGGACAATGATGTGATTAGCTATAAAATTATTATCGTTTTCTGACTGCTTAAGGACAAGGCGTGGGAATAATTAACCCATTTGCTTGCCGGTAGTAGATGGGGCACAATGATAATTGATATAGACTTACATTGTTGAATTCTTAAAGTTTGGATTGGATAGTGATGATTTTTTATGGATAGTGTGAGGATACCTTGTAGTGAGAGTAAGAATGCTCGAAGGAACGAGAATATGTTATTTCTAAAGTAGGAGTGATAGAAAGATTTATCAGATGAGAGTTTTTCTATATTGATGGTTAAACATAGTTTAGGTACGTAATTTCGGGGACGAAATTCTTTTTAGAGGGGTAGAGTTGTAACACCCTGAATTTTATATATAGTTTTTATTGATTTTTAATCCTATTTAAGTTAATTAAAATTATTTAATTAATGATTTTTGGGATCTTGAGGTGAGGATAGTGATAGTAATATCTTAGGTTTGATTTTGAAGGGTTTAGAGTAGTAGAGTTCGCAAAACTGAGTTTTTGCGGGAATCGCATTCTCTCCTTATGCGGGGATAGGGTTCAGTATTTTTCTGGAGGTCATTTTTACTCCAAAATAATTTTTTAACGAACCAAAAGTGGTTCTTATAATATTTGTGATTTTTAGAAATTTTTCTGGAAAATTTTCAGAAAAACTTTATTTTACCCGCGTTTGGAGCTTTACGGGTAAACCGGGCGCAACCGGGACATGAAAAATAGTCCAAAAATTTAGTTTTGGGTTTCTAAATTTTTCTATGACATATTCAAGTCATAAAATTCATTTCTCATGATTTTACTCATTTTAGAAAAATAGTTATCTAAAAAGGGGTTCGAAAACTACGCGTTTTTACTACTTCGAACTACCGATTAAACCCTAACTTGGTGGAATTAAATCCCACCATTTTCTAGTCAGCCTTGGGGCGCATGGAAGGGCTGATCCCACCCTCAAAATCCTTCCAAAAGTCAAATGGTCAAATAGGGGTTAATATTTGAATTTTTCAAAATTAGGTGAGAGAGGTATGGCTCCCAACCACCAAAAGCATTGAAGCCCATACTCCCCCATACTCCTCATGGTCTGGCCGAATTCTTCAAGGGCATGGGAGGAGAGAGATTTCATTTCATTCATCTTCTTCATCTTCTTCCTCTTGCTAACCACCATTTGCTCTCATTCTCTAAGCTTTCCTCCATAGCCAAAGCTTGAGTTTTGTTGGGTTTTTGGCTATTCAAGCTTCACAAAAAAGGTTTGGATAATGATTCTAAACCATAATATCTTCTTAGTTTTCCATTCTCATCATTTTTAATTTTTCCATGAAAGCTTGTATTTTTCTCTTTACTAAAAGAGAGCTTTTTCTTGGTTTAGGTTCACTCCATTGGAACCTACAAGCTTGAAAATCATCTTGGATCTATTTTCACACAAGGGACGTCACAGTTACGACCTTCGGTGTATGTGGTCGTTAACAGTTACAACCTACGGTGTATGTGGTTGGTAACAGACTGATGCCATTTGAGTCACAACTTACGGTGTATGTGGTTGAGAATAGGGTACGGTTGGGCTATAATTGCCTATTGGGATTATCCAAGTTTCTAAAGTTTCAATGGTCGTGTGGTGACTCCCAACAAGCTGAGACGAGTCATATACCTAACTTGGATAAATCTGATTGACTAACCTATTCATGATATGGTAGTAAACTTTAAATGTAACTCTACTGAATAATTATAAAATCAGGTCCATGAAAAAGGACAGCCGTTTTCCAAGCCCATGAAAAAGGGGACAAATTGGTTTATTATAATAAGTTTATGCTACATCCTATCACTCAGTTTAGTTGAGGAAGAGAAGTCTCATTGGAGCATTACACCGGTATATTGAAAAGAGATTGAAGTGTCATACATACATATTGTATTCATGAGATAAACATGATATATTTCTAGGCACATTTAATTATTGCACATGTGCATGATTTATAGTATGTGAAATCATAACATGGTTGCGCATGATATGTGTTGTGTGTTGCTTATGTAACTATTGCGGTATAACTTCTGTAAGAGATTTTCACCCTTGCCGTGTGTTGTTTGCTATGTGTTTTCTTTTATAAATGAATTCTTTAGTCGATCGTGTCGGAGTAGCAGATGAAGCTTCAAAGTTGAGGAGTACTGTAACACCCTTTCTCCAAAAAGGATATTACACCATAGTTACCAAGAATTTTGAATAACTTAGAAAATATTTAGTGAAAATTGGAAATCCTTCTGAAATACAGGTAAAATTTTTCGTTTTCATAAAAAGAAGATGAGAAGGATGGGGAGTATGTTCCCTTGATTCCTTTTTAAATGTTTTCGAAAAGGTTTTCAATGCGGAAGCATAAATAAAACTTGTATGAATGTAATCTCATTTCATATATATAAAGTCATCAGAGTTTTTACAGGGAAGAATTTAAAGTAAGATAGTGAACATTTGAGCCAGTCTAGTCTTTAATCTCTACCAAAAACAATACATTAACCATCTATTCTTTTTGGAATCCATATCAGCCTACGCATCCTCCTCCTTCACATCCTTCTTCTAAGAGTCAACGCACTTCTTGGGTAACTCATCTACTCCGTCATGCATCAACACAACAAAGCAGACAAGGGTGAAACTCTAAACAACTTAATAAGAAAAGTATAGTACTAAAACAAACGCAGGTCTTACTTCATATGTCAAGGATGTATAAGGAACATACAACAGACATAATGCACGCAACAAATGAATCATTCAATATCTCAAACAGGGAATTTCACATAAGACTTTCTATACTTTCGGGACACACCCACGAGCACCCTGCCCGCTACTTTTGGGGATTTTACTTAATAATTTCGGGACACACCCACGAGTAAATAACCCGCTACCCCGAGAGATTTTACGACATATTTTCGGGACACACCCACGAGTTAATAACCCGCTACTCCTGGAGACTTTACCACTTATATTCGGGACACACCCACGAGTAAGTCACTCGCTACTTAAGGAGATTTTACCATAGGAATTTCGGCACATAGCCACGAGCATTCAGCCCGCTACTCCAAGAGATTTTACTTAGTAACCACAGATACCAGCTTACGACTTAACTCTCAAATAAACACGGAATCACAAGTAAACACAGAACCACGTTTCTCAGATAAGAATACCAATCACATATCTCAGGAAAAACACAGAATTTCACCACTCAGATAGAACATAGAACCATTTATCCTAGTTAACTCATACTCCGTTTATATTCAAGTCTCTTAAAAATAAATCGGTATATAACGGTACTAAAAGTGATTAATTTATTGAAAAGGGTTTAAAACTGAAATATTCCAAAAATACTTGAACACTAGTTTATTTTCAGAAAAAAAACCCATTGAAAGCTTATTTCACAAATTTTCACTGTTAAAAACATAGAGAATACTGGACCAAAAATATATAACAGTAGAATTCACCGAGAATCCATTACCATTATATTCCCCAATTATCTTAGTCACGTATATACCGAGTCCCTAGGTTAAGAATTCCCTAAACAGCGTATCGGTACAGATCCAGGCCAGAGAGAGACGAACTGCTTTACCCCCTTCATAGGTCTCACTTCTTTTCTAGACATATCCATACTGATAAACCATTTATCTTAACCATGACCTTGTATATCAATGATAGACAATATCAGGGTTTTCACAAAAGTGATTTTAACAACCCTCCTTGCTTCACGAAAATTTAACAAAATTTGAGCATTATAACTCTACTATTATTAATTAGCACAAAATAATTAATTTAAATCTTATAAAACAATTATTAAGGCATAAAAGCAAAAACACATAAAGCATACAAGACAAGCATAAACAAGAATCAAAACTCATACTTCTCAAATTAATATTGAAAGATTAACCCCTTACCTTGGCCAAAACTTGATGAAGAACAAGCAAGAACACCAAAAGAAATTTAAGAACTAAAGAGAGAAAGAGAGAGAAAAGTGTTTGTCTTCTTGATCCTTTGTTGGTGTGTGTAAAATTTATGAGGCCAAGGTCCCTATTTATAGATGAGAGGGGGCGGCCAAGCTAGGGAGAAGAAAGGGATTAAAAATTTGTGTGATGTAAGCAATGACTATCAAAATACATAATTATTAATTAGGTTTAATCCATTATTTTTCTAATTGGCCTAAACCTCTTCACAAGGATTGATGACTCATGAAAAAATATGATCCAAGGCTCCTCAAAGCTCCTTGATGTCGACCAAAATGAGGGGGGAGGAAGACCATTTGATTACATGGACAAAAACTTTTGCTTTAGGTAGTTTTAAGTGAAAATCAAGGGTAAAATGGTCATCAGACATGCCCACTATACTATTCAAGGCTAATCATGATGTCTATAGATCTTTTATGCTTCTTAGAATTGTATTTGAACCCCTCAAAGTTCCTAAGTTTCCATATCGTAGCCACTATGTCTCTATTCGTCTCTATTCGTCTCTATTCGACTTATTCCGTAAATAAGGGTTAAAATGGTATTTTTACTAATCAAATATTTAAAAATAATTTTAAATGGTAAGAACTAATGAGGAATCACTAAATTGACATATAAAAGCTTCATGGAAGAGTTTTGGGATTTTTACGGTAAGGGCAAGCCTTACTGTTTACAAAAACAAAGGAAAACGGTCAAGCCGTAAGTGAAAAGAAATCCCTGATTTTAAGCACTCACTGATCACCATAAATCCATTTTTGACCAGAAATATCTGTTTTCTGTACTTTACAGAGATCGGAAAAGTAGCGTTTTTATCGGCTTTTCAGAAAAATACGAAATAATTCCCAAAAATCCCAAAAAATATAAAAACATGATTCAGCTACTCAAAATCTTTTTCTGACCTCAAGTTGGTCTCCGAATCAGTTATTTGCTCTTACTGTAAGTAACAGGGACAAAACGATAATTTCTAAATTTTTCCAAAAATTCTAAGAAAATTCCAGAAAATCCAAAATATTAAAAGAATCAACTTTTGTGAAGGAAGTTTGTTTGTCTAAGTTGGTTTAACATACTTGTTCTATTAAAACCCTTATCCATTAATAATGGTAAATACAGATGTCAAACATCAAGGAAAGAGTGACTTTGTTACAGAAATGACTTGATAAGTATTTTAAAACCTTCATTATAAAACCAAAATAATTTACTTAGCACTTAGATCACAAAGTTTCATATAAAATGGATTTTAAACAGTAACTCAGAAAAAAAAATGGATGTTACAAGTACCGAAGACAGAACGACGTAGATTTTCGACGTTGGATTTTGAGTTGTTTTCGGGTGGGATTTTCTTATGAGTTTCTTGTAGAAGTTTTAGTGCTTGACTAGCATAGGGAGTCTGTATGTTTATGGGAAAAGAATTATTGTAATTGTTATATTATTTTTATTGAGATGTGAATTTATTGCTTAAGTTATTTTTCTCTGATGTATATTTTATAAGAAAAAATACTTTTGTGAAAATTAAATAAATTTGACAGTATTTTTCGAAAGAAAATCAGAAATCAATTAATTTAATTCCGCATTTGAGTTTGTTACTAAATGTGACACCCTTTGAGAAAGGGGGTGTTACAAGGCGGGGGTGGGTTTTGATTAAATATGTTACGTGCAGCATGTTGTTTAATTGACTTGTTGTTTGTTAATAGAGAGCAGATCTCAATAGGCATGATTGTGTGTTGAATTTTAATTGATGCATATGATTGTGTTGTTTGTTAGTGGAGAGCAAAACCCTAGTCTTTGCCTTCCTGTCTTATGCAGGATGCTGAGTTGTGTGCTGGTAGCTTAAAATCTATGCATGTGTTTGTCTGATTAAATTGTCACAAATGCGAGGTCAATTTCGACACAAACGCGAGCAAAACGTCCACGTTCCACATGTAGGGTGTTCTGATCGACATGAATGGGTTTACCGATGATATTGGCGTTGGGCAAGGCAAAATCTGGAGACCAGTGCGAGATACGTAAGTAGTGGTTGAAAAACATCCATGGACCACCATTTACAACCGTTTGCTTGTCTGACTGTAGATCGAATTTAACCATGTAGTAACCATTGTCCACGTTTAAGATATCGAATCCGCCTTGGGGTTTCCAAAGCTGCTGTAACCATTCACGCATTACTTGCTAGCCCACCATTTTTCCCAAAAGTTTAACGACCAAGGCATCATGCCAAGGAGCACAAAGATCCGCAAAGAGTTTGTCATCCAATTTGACGCGAGGCAACATGGGATTACCATCTTGGAAAGAAATTGTCATGAGATCTTCAGCGATTAGATCACGTTTCGGCATCAAAGGAGGGATAGGTTTGTCCCCCATCACTTTGTCTGGGAAGGACATGCGTTGCACCATTTCGCGAGGTGTAACACCTTTTCTCCAAAAAGTATATTACACCATAGTAACCAAAAGTTTCGCAATAACTTAGAAAATATTTTTGGTAGAACTTGGAAATCCTTCTCCAAAAATGGGGGTAAAATTTTTTGCCTTTTAAAGAAGATGAGAAGGATGGGGAATAAATCTCAGTAAGACTTTTTCCTTTGTAAATATTTAGGTGTAAAGAGTAAAACATAACTTCGTACTTAAAAATTTCTCATCTCATATATGTAATCTTCAGAATTTACAACAGAGGTTTATACAGTGAATACCTGAGCCGGTCAAGTCTTTAGACCTCTACCCAATCTAAAACAATACATACCGATTCTTCTCGGAATCTCTATCAATCTATACATCATTCTCCTTTAGATTCGTCTTCTAAGAGCTAGCCCACTTCTTGGGTAAATTATCTACTCAGTCATGTATCAATACAACATAAAAGTAGGCAAGGGTGAAACTCAAAAACAAAGTAATATGAAAAGTACAAGCACATCAAAACATAGATCATATATCACACAATTCACACAGCAAGAATATATATGTCAGAACATCAAGTCATTTAAAAACAGATAGCTGAGTAGCCAATCATTCAAATAGGTCTTACCTTGAATCCCGTAAACCTACAAAAGTAATGCACTCTCAAGAATATCATCAAGTCAAGGTATATTTATGCATGTCACTTCAAAATCTCTCAAAACACACCGGTGTAATGCTCCAAGGAGACTTTTCCAATCTTTACACCATTTGAGCGACCGGCTACGGTAAACTTAACAGAATAAACAGGGAGTCCCGTCTGAACCCCTGAGCATACTTCGGAAATACCGCATTTAAAAATTAATACCAAATCAGCAATAGATCTGCCAGTCAGATTTATCCAAGTCGGGTACACGACTCGTCTCGACTCGGGGGTATTCACCGACAAGACCATTGAGACTTTCGAAACCTGGATAATCCCAGTAGACAATTGTAGTCCAATAGAACCTATTTTCAACCCCGTCTTGTAGGTTGTATGCCCATTGCCTGTAATGCAAATGTTCGTCTAAATTTGCACCCACAAAATCTCTTTAGCATCCCTTTGTAAACTTCCTTTGTTTTACTGTTGTTTCTTTTAAAAATCTTTAATTCTCATCAAAACACTTTATATGAAATAATTCATCACTTTATGATAAAAATACTCTTGTATGAATAGATAACTGTTAAAAACCACATCCTTTATATCAAAAACCCTTTCACTGTACAATTAAATAATTCTTGCCCTCTTTTACTCATTTTACCAATCGTTACGAGTTTTAAGTTATTTGCCCGACTTCAATAATTTAATTTATGACTGATCACACTGCAGCAGAGCCGAAATGAGGTGAGCAGCCCAATAGAGTGATTCGATATATGAACTAAAGGTTATTAATTTATTTTAAGCAGACCAAAACGGGGCATAGCCACCTAGGATTGATCAAGAGGGAAGAGATCAACAGTAATAAAACTTATGTCCACTTTTTAATCAGTAAGAGTCTGTTCTCATATTTTAGATAGATTTTGGTAAATGAATAATTACACGGCGGCTGAGCCGACTGCGGTAACCATTGTCCAACTTTCTTAAAAACTTAGTATATATTTGAGTGAATGAAATAAAGTTGATTAATTACTGGCTTAAGTAACTTTGAAGATGAAAGGATCACACGGCGATAGAGCCGTCTTCGGTGATCAATGCCCAACTAAAATGATTCAATATAGACTAAGTAAACGAAACCAAGCTGTTTCTTTACTGAAATACTTAAGCACTAGTTATCTTCCAAGAAAGAGGCTCGTTAAAAGCCTACCTCACTAATTTTCACTGCCATAGACATTGAAAATTAAACTGAGTTAATTGTATATATATACAGATTGAACACCAATTCACAATTTCCGACAGATAACATAACAGAAGGATTCACCTAGAATCTTTTACCATTACACTAACTTTCCCACAGATAATATAACAGTAGAATTCACCAAGAATCCTTTACTGTCATACTAAATTTTCGATAGATGTTATAACAGTAGAATTCACCGAGAGTTCTTTACTGTTATACTCTTTTATCCAATCCAATCTATTTATATATACAGTTCCTAGGAAAGGGAGATGGACTTAAAAAGCCCCTTCAAAGATCTCTCTCTTTCCTAGACAGACCCATACTGATAAATCATTTATCTTAACCATCACCTTGCATATCAATGATAGACAATATCAGGGTTTTCAAAAAAGAATAAATTGCATATTCTTTACGGTAAGAACATATTTACGGTAAATCTAAATTTTGCCATTATAATGATATGTTTACAAAAGCTCAAAATTAATTTTGCCATCACTACCTTACTTCCACGATTTTTAAAGGAAATTTGGGCATTATAATGCTACAATTAATAAATAGCACAAAATAATTAAATTAAAGCCATAAAAAATTATAAAGCATAAATAAATAAATAAAAGCTATAACACACAAAACACACAAGTCAATCACAATCAAGAATCAAACTCATGCTTCTCAAATTAATTTGCAAGAGGTTCCCCTTACCTTTGCTATAAAATCTTGGAAGAACAAGGCTTGAAGAACCAAGAACACCAAGCAAGAAAACTAAGAACTTCAAAGAGAAAAAGAGAGGATTCTTTGGCTTGTCAACACAAGGCTTTTGGTGTAGGAATTTTATGAAGCAAAGATGGGTATTTATAGAGGAGAGGGGGCCGAGTTTCATGAGGACAAGGACTTGGAAGAACAAAGCTTGAAGATCAAAGTTTGAACCCAAGAACACTAAGAGAGAAAACTAAGACTTCAAGAGAGAAAATGAGAGGATTTTTGCTTTGTTATCACAAAGGCTTTGGTGTAGGATTTATGAAGCATGAAGGGGGGTATTTATAGGGGGAGGGGCAGCCAAGGGGTTGGGTTAAAGAAACTATGGTTGGCTTGGAAAGCAACCATGATCTAGCTTTTAATAAAAATCAAAACAATTATCTAATTTCCAATTGGCTTAGGCAAGTGACTCATGGCATGACTCAAAATTGAGAAGCCTTGAGAAGCAACTAGACTCATGTGAGTCATGAAGGAGGGGGGCGGCCAAGCAAGCAAGTGGATGGAGAAGGATAAGATCTCATGACTAGGTTTTTAGATAATTAGATTAATCCATTCTTTTTCCTATTGGCTTAAAGCATCTCCCTAGGATTTGATCCAGGTGAAAAAAACACATCCAAGGCTCCAAAATAGAGTGAGGATGTCGACCAAAATGGGAGGAATAAGAGTCATGGGATAGCTTGGTTAAAAACTTTAGGTTTTGGTAGTTTAAGTGAAAATCAAGGGTAAAATAGTCTTTTTATTAATAAAAAATTGAAAAATTCCTAAAATTAATTTAAGGCGTGAGAACCTATAGGAAATCTAAAAAATTCCATGTCATAGCCCTAATAGCTTCATGGAAGAGTTTCTGGATTTTTACGGTAAGGGTAGGCTTTGCGTTTTACATTAACAAAGAAAAACGGACATGCCGTAAGTGCAAAATGGACATTTCTCAGAAAATTCCCAGATAAATTTCAAAAAATCACAAATTTAATATAAACAATAATGTTCGCTCTTGAAAAATGATTTTGAGCATTCCCTGATCACTAAAAATCCATTTCTGCTCCAAAAACCTTTGTTTCTCGTATTTACAGGGACCGAAAAAGTAACTTTTGATATGTTCTTCAAAAAATTTTGAAATCAATTCGAAAAATCCTAAAAACTGAGAAAACATGATTTAGCTTCTCAAAATCTCTTTCTGACCTCATCTTGGTCTCCAAATTAGCTCTCAGCTCTTACCGTCAACTATAGGGACTAAAACAGTAATTCTAAAATTTATTATTTCTAAAAATTCCAGAAAAATTGCAGAAAATCACAAATATTAAAAGAACCAACTTTTGGAAAGGAAGATAATTTTTGGGTTGATTTGATATACTTTTTCTATTTAAAATCTTATCCATCAGTTACGGTAAATACAGTTGTTTAGAAAAACCCAAACGTCAAAGGAAAACTGTCTGTTTCAATGAAATAATTTGATAAGTATTTTAAAACCTTAATTATAAGACCAACATAATTTACTTAACATTTAGATCACACAATTTCATATAAAACAGATAATAGAAGGAGAAATAGAAAACAGAAGTCTATATAAGACTTAACTATCTTACCGTTTTAAACTATAATACCAAACAAGACTTATTATTTTCTATTCTATCTTAAGTATACTAGATCCTAGAGTCTCTTTTTTAACTACTTCTCCATCTTTGGTATTTATCCATTTCTTAACTAACAGATTACGGAGTTTCTCTTAAAGGGACTAAAACAACAATATTCTTTTATACTGTTCTCCAAAATTTGAAACTTAACTTCTAAAACCTTCATATGACACTAAGTTACTATTTATATACTCAAATACCTCTTATGAATCAAGTCTGAAATTTTCATATCATTATAAACTTATTCTGACAGTCAAAAACGTCCATAATATACCGATTTGACCTCTATGTCATCCTTAAACGATTACTTATTATCCGAAAATTTTAAAGGTAATTCTAAGCTTCCAAAATTAATACTTTATCTCATAGAGTGAAATTTTGAGATGTTACATTCTTCCCCTCTTAAAAAAAATTTTGTCCTCAAAATTTCGCGGGTATGCTTAGGTGAAATAACTCTTATTATCTGAAAAACTCTCATCCGATAAATTACCCAATATCACTTCAGCTGTTTATATACAAAAATTTTTTGCCTTAATAAAAGATGAGAAGGACGGGGAATAAATCCCTGTAAGACTTTCTCCTTGTAATTATTTAGGTGTAAAGAGTAAAACATAACTTCGCACTCAAAAATTCCTCATCTCATATATGTAATCATCAGAGTTTACAACAGAAGTTTCAAACACCTGAGTCGGTCAAGTCTTTAGACCTCTACCCAATCTAAAATAGTAAATACCGATTCTTCTCGGAATCTCTATCAATGTATACGACATCCTTCTTCAGATCCTTCTTCTAAGAGCTAGCCCACTTATTGGGTAAATTATCTACTCAGTCATGTATCAACACAACATAAATGTAGGCAAGGGCGAAACTCTAAACAAAGTAATAAGTAAAGTACAAGCACACCCAAAACACAGATCACACATCACCCAATTTGCACATCAAAACATATATATGTCAGAACAGTAAGTTATCTAAAACAGATATTAAAATAGTAGATCAATCAAGACATTTAACCAGATCTCGTTTAAGCAGATCTTACCTTGTGCTGGAACCCCTACAAAAGCAATGCACTCAAAAATATATCATCAAGTCAACCTATATTTATGCATGTCACTTCAATATTTCTCAAAATATACCAGTGTAATGCTTCGAGGAGACTTTTTCAACCTTCACACCATTGAGCGACCGGTTGCAGTAAACTTAAGAGAATAATCAGGGAATCCTACTTGAACCCCTGAGAATACTTCGGTAATACCGTATTTAAAATGAATACCAAATTATGAATAGGTCAGCCAGTCAGATTTATCCAAGTCGGGTATACGATTCGTTTCGGCTCGAGGGGATCAACCTACACAACCATTGAGACTTTCGAAACCTGGATAACCCCAGTAGGCAATTGTAGCCCAACTAAACCCTATTCTCAACCCCAAGCTAGAGTGTATGCTCTAATGTCTTTATGCAATGACCGTCTAAATTGCACACAAAATCTCTTTAATGTCTCTTTGTAAAACTTCCTCTGTTTTACTATAGCTTCTCTTAAAATCTTTAAGTCTTTATCAAAACACTTTGTATGAAATAACTCATCACTTTAGAGTAGAAATATTTTTGAATAAACAGATAGCTGTTAAAACCCACATCTTTCTCTTTATATTAGAAAACTCTTTTACTATTTTTAAATGAATAGCTCTTGTTCTTTTTACCCATTTTACGAATCGTTTATGAGTTAAGTTATTTGTCTGGCTTCAATAAGTCAATTTATGACTTATCACACCGCAGCAGAGCCGAACTGAGGTGAGCAGCCCAACAGAGTGATTCGATATATAAAATAAAGGTTATTAACTCATTTCAAGCAGTAATAAAACTTATGTCTACTTTTTAATCAGTAAGTGTCTGTTCTCAGATTTTAGATAAATTTTAGTAAAGGAATAATTAGACGGCGGCTGAGCCGACTGCGGTAACCATTGTCCAACTTTCTTAGAAACTTAGTATATAATTGAGTGAACGAAATAAAGCTGATTATTTACTGGCTTAATTAACTTTGAAGATGAAAGGATCACACGGCGGCAGAGCCGTCTTTGGTGAACAATGCCCAACTTAAAAACGATTCGATAAAGTCTAAGTGAATGAGATCAAACTATTTCTTTACTGAAATATTTAAGCACCAGTTATCTTCTAGGAAAGAGGCCTGTTGAAAGCCTATCTCACTAATTTTCACTGCCAGAGACATTGAAAATTAAACTGAGTTAATTGTATACATATACAGATTGGATACTAACTCGCATTTTCCGACAAATAATATAACAGTGGGATTCACCGAGAATCTTTTACCGTTATACTAACTTCCCAACAGATAACATAACAGCAGAATTCACTGAGAATCCTTTACCGTATACTAAATTTTTGATAGATGTTATAACAGTAGACTTCACTGAGAATTCTTTACCGTCATACTCTTTCATCCAATCCAACCTATTTATATATACGTTTATTAAGAAATCACTTCTTTCCCAATTTATCTTAGTCACGTATATACCGGGTCTCTAAGTTAAAAATTCCCTAAACAGCGTATCAGTACAATTCCCAGGAAAGAGAGGTGAGCTAATGCTCCTTCAAAGACCTATGTCTTTCCTAGATAGACCCATACTGATAAATCATTTTTCTTAACCATCACCTTGTATATCAATGATAGACAATATCAGGGTTTTCACAAAAGAATAAATTGTATTTTCTTTACGGTAAGATCATATTTATGGTAAATGTAAATTTCGCCAATATAACAGTATGTTTACAAAAGTTCAAAATTAATTTTGCCATCACCACCTTACTTCTACGAAATTTTAAAGAAATTTGGGCATTATAACACTACAATTAATAAATAGCACAAAACAATTAAATTAAAGCCATAAAACAATTATAAAGCATAAATAAATAAATAAATAAATAAATAAAGGCTATAACACATAAATCACACAAGTCAATCACAATCAAGAATCAGACTCATGCTTCTCAAATTAATTTACAAGAGGTTCCCCTTACCTTTGCCACAAGAACTTGGAAGATCAAGGCTTGAAGAACCAAAAACACAAGGCAAGAAAGCTTCAAAACTATAAAGGAGAAAAGAGGGGATTTTTGCTTTGTCAATACAAAATCTTCTGGTGTAGGAAATGAATGAGGCATGAGGGGGGTATTTATAGGGGAGGGGGCAGCCATGAGGAGGGACAAGGTAGGAAGGAAAAAGATCATGTGAAGTAAGTCATGACTCTTAAGATGCCTAATTAACTAATTAGGTTTAATTAACTAATTGGTTCATGCTCATGACAAGGCTTATGACTCATGGGAAAAGCACATCCAAGGCTCCTAAAATGCATGTTGATGTCGACCAAACAAGGGGGAAGGAGAGCCATTGGATAGCTTGGTTAAAAACTTTAGGTTTAGGTAGTTTAAGTGAAAATCAAGGGTAAAATAGTCATTGTTCATGCCCCTACACTATTCATGGCCAATGATTATGTCTCCAGATATTCTTGGCTTCTTAGAATTGCATTTGAACCCCTCAAAGTCTCTAAGTTCCTATATCATGGCCACTATGTCTCAATTTGCCTCTATTCGGCTGATATACCGCAAATAAAGGTCAAAACAGTAAAAAAATAATCTTGTCTGGAAATATTTTTAAAAATAATAAAAAATAAAATACAAATTGTTTGGACCTTTTTCACGAAATTATTTGCACTGTAACACAAGATCTGTACGCCATACGTACTAGTGAAGCGTATTTTTTGGTAATTTTTGAAAGGTTTCCAAAAATTTCAGAAAAATTCCAAAAATTACAAAAATTAAAAGAACCATCTTTTGTGAAAGAATATAATTTTATGGGTTGTTTTGATATACTTTTTCTATCTAAAATCTTATTAGTCAATTACTGTAAGTACGGTTGTCTATAAAAATCCAAACGTTAAAGGAAAAATGTCTATTTTAATGAAATAATTTGATAAGCATATTGAAACCTTAATTATAAGATAAAACTAAATCACTTAACACTTAGATCACAAAATTTTGTATAAAACAGAAAATAGATGGTAAATAGAAAACAGATGTTGCTTAAGACCTAACTATCTTATCGTTAAAGCTATAACACCAAACAAAACTTATTATTTCTACGCTATTTATACTTCTACTGGATCTTGTAGTCTCGAACTTAATCATTCTTTAATCTCCGGTATTTATCCATTTCTTAACTAATAGATCACATAGTTTCCTTTAGAGGGTCCAAAACTGTAATTTCCTCTATAACTTCCTCTAAAATTCCAAACTTAATTTCTAAAATCTTCATATATCACTAAGTTACTATTTATACCCTCAAATACCTCTTAGAAATATAGTATGAATTTTCCATATTCATTTATCAACTTATTCTAACAGTCAAAATGTTCGTAAAATACCGTTTTGTCCTCTACGTCAGCTCTAAACCATTACTTATTATTCGAAAATCTTAAAGGTAATTCTAATCCTCCAAAATGAATACTTTGTCCCAGAGTGAAAATTTTGGGATGTTACAAAAGACATTTTAAATGTCTAAATCTCTTATGAGTTTTGATGAGAGCAATAATTATTAAGAAATTGTTAATTGTTATAACTTTGTTTATGTAGGAATGTCCATTAAGCCATCGTCCAATAGACGCTGGTACCATAGCAAAGAAAGCATCATCCAATGGAATTTGAGTACAGTGCGTCCAATACTGGACTATAAACGTTATGGTTTCGAAACGGTGCGTTTTGAATTCAATCCCAAGGACGTTTGAATTCGAAATTCGAAAATGAAGTTGATGGTCGCGGAGAAGGAAGTTGGAGGACCCAAAGATAGTTGCTGAAGCGAAATAAAGATTTGAACTAAGTGACACGGTTTGCATGTCAAGACTCCACGTGGCGCATTGTCTTCGAAGCAGCAACAGCAATTATAAAACAAATCTATAAATAGGAGTGTTAGGCTTAGTTAGAGGGGTATTTGGATAAATGCATTCATACTCTGATAAATTTCGCATCATGCCTATTACATCCATCTTCACAGGATAGACGGCTCCAGGGAGAAAATCATTGTATGTCTGTTGATTCCATTGCCAGTAGTGTAGAATTTATTTTCTGTCTCTTTCTTTTGAGCAACTTGGCCCGTTTCTTTACTATTTGTATTATCGAATTTTGTTATTTAACAATTTTTGTTGCTTAATCAAGGAGTGCATGCATATTTTTTCCACGTTCATATCTGTGCATGTTCATCTATTTATTTATTTTCAATTGTCACCTATACCATCTCGACTCGATTTAGGCCCATATAGGATTTAGGCCCATATAACACTATAAATCTATCAACTTGGGTGCTCACCAGAGGACTAGATTCGAGTCCCAGATTGCTCATCGAATCGAAACAGTAGATCAAAAATCACTGTAAACAAATTGGCACGCCGGGTGGGACCAAGTTAGAGATAGTTAGTGTCTGCGCAAAGCACATGCAGTTGCCAAGTGGTCGTAGTATTATGGTAAATTCGAACAGGCACAGAGGGCATAGGAATTTGCCAAATGAAAACCATTCCAGAGGAGGCGAGAGTGACAACAACAACAATAATAATAATAATAATAATAATAGTAATAATAATAGTGAGGCGAGTAATGATATTAATAGTGATTCCATGATTAATACGCTTCACGAAGTTGTGCAAGGGGGGACCGATGGTGAGTCAAATAGGACCACTCCCTGTCGTGCATGAGAGAAATGATCCTACTCCTGGCACACCAAATCCACCATTTGGACTCCCAATTGGGTTCGTTCCACAATCGGTTCCTCAACCTGTAGGAAATGTACAACCCATCGTGGCTGGCCCAAATGTGGCCATACAACCACATCATGGGAATCATTTTGATCGAACCCAATTGAGTATGAGGGGTGTGAATATGCTAGTAGTGCAAAGTGCTAATCCTCTCGAAGGACCAAGGTCAATTACGAATGATACTTTGCAGTCTATGAAACAGCAAATGGATAAAAGTAATCATGAGATGGTCCACATGTTGACCCAACAAATGAATACTCTTATTACTCCCCTTATTCAAACTACTAACCAAAGTTGGCCATGGCTAGGCAAATGGGTCGACTCGAGAACATTTTCGACACACGTCCCGATCCAATTATTGGACAGATAGCGAATGCTAATCCTGTCGAGCCGAGTCGTAATGAGAGGGCTGATAGAGGACATCTCGTTCCTCGAGATTTAGTGGTAGTAAATCAAAACCAAAACGCTGATAATGTGTTAGATCAAATTAGACAAAATGCTAGGCGGCATCATGTTGAGAATGCAGTAAAAAGAATTTTAAATAGACATGGGTTTAATGTGGGGTATGCGAACCAACCATGCTTCGTTTCTGCATTCCCAAATAATGTCTTGCAAACGAAACTTCCTCAAGGTTGGAAGGTGCCTAAGTTTTCTAAGTTTGCTGGAGAAACTGGAGAGTCAACCGTAGAACATATTGCTAGATACCAAATAGAGTGCGGTGATTTAGCAAATGACGAGTATTTAAAAATGAAGTATTTTCCAAGTTCTTTAACCAAGCATGCATTTACATGGTTTACTACCTTGCCTCCAGCTTCGATCCATTCTTGGATCCAGTTGGAAAGAGCGTTCCATGAACAGTTCTTTAGAGGCGAGACTAAGGTTAGTCTCATGGATTTGGTCAATTTGAAAGAATTCGAACGAGTCCATTGATGATTATTTGATTAGATTTCGTCAAATGAATGCTAGATGTTTAACTCAAGTACTAGAGCTTGAGTTAGTGCAGATGGCTGCGTCAGGGTTAGATTATTCCTATAGAAAGAAGTTGATTAATCAACAACTTAGGGATATGTCTCAACTGGCTGAAAAAGTTAGGCAAATAGAACAACTAAGGTTTGAGAAAACTAAATTAAAAAAGGTCGAGAGATTTGAAAAGAAGGAAAAAAATGGCTTATGTTGGTATGGTAGGAAGTTATATTAATGATAATGATGATGATATCGAGGAAAGTCAAGGTGATGTTCATCTAGCAGAGTAAAAGCCAGGACCTCCATATGTTTGTTCACACCTAACGCCAAATTTTAGTAAAGATAAATCTAAGTTTTCCAAACAAACTTACAATTTCGATATTTTTAAAGCTGACCAAATTTTTGATATTTTGTTGAAGGATCAGCAAATAACTTTAAGTGAGGGTCATAAAAATCCTTCTCCTGATCAAATAAAAGGAAGAAAATATTGTAAATTTCACAGTGATTATGGTCATTCTACTAACAATTGTGTTCGTTTCAGGGATGTTATTCAGAAAGGAGTAGAGGAGGGTCGTTTGGTCTTTGAGAGTAAAGACAAAGCTCAAATGAAGATCGAAACTGATCTTTTTCCACCAATTGTCTCGACAAACTATGTTCAACCGTTTTCAGTCAACATGGTGGACGTAGCCATGGTGGACGTTGATGACTCAATTGATGTGCCAATCGATGGGTACCAACAGGAGTTTGGAAGGATTTTTCCAACTGAGGGTGAAAAACTTTTTGACTTCCTACAAAGGATGTGTGGTGCGAATCAAGAAGTTGTCATGTGCCCAAGGTGTAGCTCTATGTTCGACAAGAATGCTGCCAAATCCTTCGAAACTTCAGCAATGAAGAAGCATTATGATTAGGTTCGCGCAAAGAAGGCTAATTCAAGTGGCAAGAAACCATAGGGTGCCTCAGCATGTCAAAAGAACTTTTGGCAGAAGAGACAACAACAAGGGACATATGTTCCCCCATTTCGTGTACCCAATAATAAGTGGTTCCGAGGGGGGAATTTCCATCCAAGAAACCAGTGGATTGCAACGGAAAGATAGTTTTCGAATCAACGTTTCCCGAACCAGCAATTCGCTCAAGGAGGTCCTTCTGGCCAAAAACCCTTTGTTCCATAGGGGCTAGGCCGTGGGAAGTGGCCCGCTTCAAGCTCCCAGATAAGGAGGGCTCCAAGAATGAAGAGAGCTGCTATAGAGGTTGTAGAGGCTTTTGAGGTTGATACTGGAAATGTTGTTACCATACACCAGAAAGGAGATAATAAGTTCACGTACCAGACCTCTGTTGGGAATTCTATGAGTAACGTTTCCGCAGAGGTAGCAAAGGAACCTGAACTCGAAGAGGACAACCTGTTGGATGCAATTGCTTTTATGTCAGGCTTTGCAGATGGTTTGGAGGACATTTGTGCTGTAGTTTCGGTTGTCCCAATAGAATATGCTGATGCCATTGAGCAATACGAAGGAGAGGAGGATTATGAGGATGACTATGCAATGATTCCCAGGACTGCTGTGGCCTTTCTCTCTACTATTCTGCCAAAATGGAATTCAACATTCTTTGAATGACCTACTGAGTCCATGAAGTCTCATTTGAAACCTTTATTCATTTGAGTGGAGGTTAATGGGACAATTCCAGTAAAGAAAACTTTGGTGGATGGTGGGACTGCTGTTAATTTAGTCCAAAAATCCATGTTGAAGAAATTCAACAAAATTGAAGAGGATTTAATTCCTCACAACATGGTAGTTACTGATTTTAGTGGAAAAACTTCGAGGCTTGATGGCGTGATTGCATTGGACATAACTGTAGGATCGGTTATCAGGTCAATGATGTTGTGGTGACACCCACAAAGGCCAGTTACAACCTTTTATTGGGTCGAGAATGGATCCATGAGGTTGGGGAAGTTCCCTCGACTTTGCATCAGAAGATGTTTGTTTGGGAATCTGATGGGGATCTGGAATTGATCGAGGAAGATGATTCCCCATTTGAAGTTGCCAAGGCAACAGTCCTCAATTTTGATAAGGTCTGGGAGAGTGTTGGTCCTTTTCAAATTGAGAGTTGCAATACACTCGAAAGGAGAAGCTTGACGAAGAAGGACATTCCTTGTAGTCTAATACTTCGTCCTTCATATGGGTTCAATCTCCAGCATGTCGAACCCGAGAGCGGCCAAGTGTTGGCCGAAGACAAGTTATCATTTAAATGAGTGCTGCGAGCTTCATGGCTCGTATTGCGGCCTACGTGGCCGAACATAAGTTAATAGTGGCTTGCGAGGCCAAAGGAAATCCTTCGTGTGAAGGGGAAATCGAAGGAAATGGAAATGAAGTGGAAGCGGCAGTAAGTGCCGAAATGGAGAACCAAGAGCACGATCTGGGAAATTGTTTAGAATCTCAGAAAGAAAAGTTTGAGCTCTCAAGCAATGAGTTAGGCGAAGGCACTCAGCAGCCAGGAAGAGTTATTTTCGAAGGTGAGTGCAAAGAACACTTAGATTGCATTTATGATGACTCACCTTTTGGTTTCGAAAATTGTTGGTCTAGCAAAGTTGGCAAGCTGGAGTCTCAAGATCCACTCGAAGAGGTAGACCTAGGAGATGCGACGAAGAGGAGACCTACCTTCGTAAGTGCTACGCTTGAGGAAGGTTTGAAGCAGTAGATCATTGATGTGTTAAAGGAGTTTAAGGATTGTTTTGCTTGGGATTACAATGAGATGCCTGGTTTGGCACGTGAGTTAGTAGAGCATCACTTACCCTTAAAGCAAGGTTCGAGACCAATAAAGCAAGCACCGCGAAGGTTTGCACCAGAAGTTGTTACCAAGATTAAGTTAGAGGTGGAGAGGCTTTTAAATGCAAAGTTCATTTGAACTGCCATGTATGTTAATTGGATATCAAATGTGGTACCCGTCATTAAGAAAAATGGAACACTTAGGGTTTGTGTAGAGTTTCGTGAATTGAATTCTGCAACCCCTAAGGATGAATATCCAATGCCAATCCAGATATGCTAGTAGATTCTGCTGAGGAAGATGTTCCAAAAATAGCTTTTCGATGTCCAGGTGCATTAGGCACATACGAATGGACAGTAATGCCTTTTGGCTTAATGAATGCGGGGGCTACTTACCAAAGAGCTATGAATGTCATTTTTCATGATTTAATTGGTAAATTTATGCAAGTATATATTGATGATATTGTTGTGGCTTCAAAGTCAAAACAAGATCATATTTCGCATTTAAGGCAATCTTTCGAACTTATGAGACTCTATGGTTTAAAAATGAATCCTCTTAAATGTGCGTTTGGTGTGCCTGCAGGAAAATTCCTTGGCTTCCTAATCCAAGAAAGGGGAATCGAAATACAAGACAACAAAGCCAAGGCCGTTTTCAAATCTTCTCCTCCAAAGAACAAAAAGAAGCTCCAGTCTTTCCTCGAAAAAGTAAACTTCCTCAGGAGGTTCATTTCGAACTTATCAGGAAGAACTAAGGTATTCTCGCCTTTGTTAAAATTAAAGAAGGAAGAGGATTTGAAGTTGAAAAGCATCCATCAAGAGGCTCAAGGAAATCAAGAGATACTTGACTAATGCTCCTATCATGATGTCTCCAATCCATGGGAAACCTTTGAAGTTGTATATCTCAGCATTGGAACAAACCATTGGAAGTCTTCTTGCCCAGGAAGATGTTAATGGAGTCGAACGGGCGATTTACTATTTAAGTAGAAGTTTAATAGATGCAGAAACTAGGTATAGTGCTATCGAGAAGTTATGCCTGTCATTGTATTTTGCTTGTACTAAGTTGAAGTATTATCTTAAACCTTATGAGGTTATTGTAACTTCTCACTTTGACGTAATAAAGCACATGTTAACTAAACATATCTTGTATAGTCGGGTTGGGAAATGGGCCTTAGCATTAACTGAGTTTTCCTTGACCTATGTTCCATTGAAAGCAATGAACAGCCAGATTGTGGCAGATTTTCTTGCCAATTATTCGAAGCCATAGAATTTTTGTGAAGAAAATTTCGTTGGTTTAAAGCCTTGGAAGTTATACTTCGACGGGTCTCGAAATGTAAGGGGAGCCGGAGTTGGAATCTTAGTCATTTCCCCCATGGGGGTTCCAACGAAATTGAAGTTCAGGTTGAAAGATTCGTGCTCGAATAATGAGGCAGAATATGAAGCTTTAATTGCAGGATTAGAAGTTTTAATTGACTTAGAGGCAATGAATGTTCATATCCGAGGAGATTCACAGTTGGTGATAAAACAATTAACTAAGGAATACAAGTGTCTTAGTCTGGTATTAGCAAGATATTTTGTGAGCGTTACAGTTGTTGAGGAATTTGGACGCTGAGGTGATGTTCATTGATAAGCTTCAACCTAGTGATTGGAGAAAATAGTTGATAGACTACTTGCAGAATCCAAGTTCCAACTGTAATAAGAAGTTGAAATTTTGTGCCCTTCACTATATCATGTTGGGAGATGAATTGTATAAAAAGTCTGTGGAGGGGCCTCTTCTTCGATGCTTAGGAGAAAGTGATTCGTATTTGGCGTTAGCAGAAACGCACGAGGGAATTTGTGGAGCTCATCAGGCAGGAGAAAAGATGAAATGGGTGCTTCGTAGGCAGGGCGTTTATTGGCCCACGATGGCAAAGGATTGCAACGATTATGCAAAAGCGTGTGAGCAGTGCCAGAGACATGCAAATTTACAACATGTGCCTACTAGTGAATTGCATTCGATTGTAAAACCATGGCCATTTAGAGGTTAGGCACTCGACCTTATTGCTCAGATTCATCCTGCATCTTCAAGGGGACATAAGTATATCTTAGTCGCCGTTGATTACTTCACTAAGTGGGTCGCGAGGCCACTCCTTTGAAAGATGTAGATCAAGACGATGTCGTTGATTTCATAGAAGAACACTTAGTATACAGATTTGGTATTCCAGAAACATTACCAATTAATCGAGGGACCGTTTTCACTGAAAAAAAGGTGGTGAAGTATGCTGAATCGAGGAGAACTAAGTTGTTGGCCTCAACTCCATATTACGTCCAAGTGAATGGTCAAGTAGAGGCTATAAATAAGATAATCATTAATTTGATTAAGAAGCATATTGGGAAAAAGCCTCGGAATCGGCAAGAAACATTAAGTCAGGTGTTGTGGGCTTATCAAAATTCCCCAAAGGAGGCCACAGGGACTTCCCCTTATAGATTAGTTTATGGCCAGGATGCCATGTTGGCAATAGAGATTAATTTGCAATCTGTTAGATTCCAAAGGCAAAATGAGTTTCCAGTGGAAGATTATTGGAATGCAATGTATGATGAAATGAACGATTTAGATGAGGAACGTTTGAGGGCTTTAGAGTGGAAAGGCTGCATTAATTCCTTTGAAGTCTGCCTCGAAGGTGGCATAATCAGCATTGAAGCTGGATTCTTTCTACTTGCAAATGGCCACCTTCTGTTGGAGAGAGTAAATGGTTCGAGAAAGCTGCTTGGCATTGGAGGCAACCTCGTTGTGTTTTTTGTCCAAATTGGGTTGCAGCTGTGCTAACATGGTCTTTTCTTGCTTTGCCTTAGCAAGATTGTTTTGCAGCTGCAAGATTTCAACCTTGAGGGTGGAAATGGTCGAATTCGCTTATTCGATTCTTTGCTTCCCATTGGAGACTGTCGTGGCGTACTTCTCTAAATTGGTGCGAATGGCAATTAACTTCTCTTTCGCGTCCTTTGAAGAGAGCATAAATACGGGAGAAGTCTACAAACTGCTTCATTGTCAAGTCCTTATCTTTGGCCTCGATTGAGTCCAATAAGGCAATCACTTGTTTTCGCAAATCTTCGTCTATTGGAAAGTTCTTCAGAAAGTCTTTTTCCAAAACTAAGTCCTTGAACTTTTGCAGTTCAACGTTCATCGTGCTCGAACTGGTGAAAGATGATGTTTGCTCGCTTGAGCCTTGTCCTGTTTTACTCGAATAACTGAACTCTCCTGCTAACAATTTGTCCATGGTGTCAGCTGGGTCGATGTCGATTAGGGCTTCAAAGTCAGCCATGTCAGGGGTTAGAGAAGTAGCACAAGGAGCAAGTGTCGCTTGTAACACCCTTTCTCCAAAAAGGATATTACACCATAGTTATCGAGAATTTTAAAACACTTAGAAAATATTTGGTGAAAGTTGAAAATCCTTCTTCCAAAATGCAGGTAACATATTCGACTTTTCTAAAAGATGAGAAGGACGGGGAATATGTTTCCCTAAATCTTTTCGAAAGGTTTTTAAATGCGGAAACGTAAGATAATACACTTGTGAATAGAATCTCATCTCATATAAAAATATTCAGAGTTTACAAGGCAAATCCATGATACTCAAAATACTTCGAACAGTGAACATCTGAGCCGATCAAATCTCTAGACCTCTACCCAAAGCAATACAGTAACACTGGTTCTTCTCGGAATTCGCGCAGCAACCTCCTTCAGGTCTCCTTCTAAGACTTAGCCCACTCCTTGGGAAAAATATCTACTCAACCACATATGGACAAAACATGGAAAGTAGGCATGGGTGAAAATCTTCATCATTTAAGACATTCAATAGATGTAAAACACACAACAATTAAAATTCATACGATAAATATCACGCAATAATATTGTTATACTCATCCTCAAAATAAACATAAATGCCAAGTCCTTGCCTGTACTGCAATAGCGAAAACAACACAAAACATCACCGGTACATTAATTCACATAGACTCTCTAAACTTTTAGGACACACCCACGAGCACTCTGCCCGCTACTCTTAGGAATTTTACTTAATGACCTTCGGGACACACCCACGAGTATAATAAACCCGCTGCTCCTAGAGACTTTCACTTAAATTCGGGACACACCCACGAGTAAGTCACTCACTACTCATGGAGATTTTACCATAGGAATTTCGGCGCACAGCCACGAGCATTCAGCCCGCTACTCCGAGAGATTTTTCTTAGTAACCACAGACACCAACTTACGACTTAACTCTCAAATAAACACAGAATCACAAGTAAACACAAAATCATGTTTTTCAAATAAGAACCTAGAGTCACATATCTCAATCAAACACAGAATCACACTGCTCAGATAGGAACATCGAATCACATAACTTGGATAACACCAAAATCAGATAAGAATGGAATGGAATCACACTTCTCAAAGAAGTAGGGAATCCCTTAACTCAGATAAAACATAGAATCTCAGGTAAAACATCATACTTCAAAAATACTCTTGTCACTTTACTCTTTTCGGCTTTATTAATTTATTTTAAGAGTAACCACACTGCGACAGAGCCGAACTGGGGTGATTACCCCAAAGTGAATCGGTATAAAATAAGAGTGATCAAAGCAGTAACAGAATACCAAAACGAGGCAGAGCCACCGGAATTGATTAAGAGGGAAGAGATTAACGCTTATTCAAAATCAGGTTCATTTTTAATCGGTAAGTGACTATTTCTCGTTTCTGGGAAAAATTGCTATAGAATAGCCACACGGCGGCAGAGCCAAACACGGTGACCAACCTTAACTGTAATAATATTAATAAAAATCATCTTAACTCATTCTCTTTGGGAAAACTCTTTGGAAGCTGATCGAGTAATCTTCGCCACGTATATACGAACTTTCTAAGATAAGAAAAATAGCGCACCGGTATGGTTCCCAGGAAAGATCAGGTGAGCTTGTAGACCCCTTCAATGACCTTTTTCTTTCCTAGACAGATCCATACAAATGAACTACCTTCACCCATCATCAGTCTGTATATAAACAGTAAAAATCACAAGTTTTTATATATAACAGGGTCCCAAATCAGGAATTTCTTCCAAATAACTTAACAGTAGAGTTCACCGACAACCCATTACTATTAACTTATTTTACCCAATCAACCTGTATATATATATTTTCGAAATCAGAACATGGAAATGGAAGAAAATATCAGTTTAGCAATTTTAGCGTATTTAATCACTTGCTCATGTACTAATGTCTAATAGATATACGACCCCTGAGCCCGACGTGACAATACACCGAAGATGTATTCTCATGCCTGACCAACCACAGTATTCCCCATTAGCCAAAAGAACTACAGAGGTTCAATTTTACAATTTCTTAGATTTGTTGATCACGAAGGCATAACCCACTGAGTGATCAAGCCTTTATAATTAAAATTTCGCCAGCTTAACGGTACAATTATTAAACTTTATAATTAAATTGGGCATCATAACTTTACTATTCATAAAATCACATTTTTAAACAAAAATTGGACATAGTAACCATTTAAAACAATTAAACAAATATATAACTATTTATTTAAAACTATAAACACCCAACACACAATTTCTCATCAAAACAAAGATCAAAACCATCTTAAGAAGAATTTCCCCATACCTTAGCCTCAAGAACATGAAGAACAATCTAAGAACACAAGAACACAACACAAAACTTGATTACTAAACAAGAAAACCAAAGGAAAACCAAAGGGAAAGAAAAGGAAATTTGGAGTGATTTCTCTTCAAGTGAGGAATGATGAAAATGAAGAGCAACCCCCTCTATTTATAGAGAAAATTTCGTGAAACCAAGTGGTAAGAGCCCATGGTTTTCATCCAAAACCATGGTTAGGTTTTAAAAATATCTAAAAACAAATATCTCACAAAAATATAAAATAAAACTATCTAAAAAACCCTTGTACAATTGAGAAGCTCCTACATCCCCCAAGATCATGAAAAGGGCGTGCAAACTGGCTGGAAGAAGAGGGAATGTGAATTTCCATTTTTACCCCAAGGGTTTGAATGAAAAATAGTGAAAATCAACGACATTTTTGTCATTTCATAAATCAAAAATTGAAATAATTAATTAAAATTGATGAGAACCAATGAGAATGCTAGAAAATGCCATAAGAAGTCTAAATAATTTCGTGGCACTCATTTTTGAAATTTATTGATAGTGCAAACTCTTCGATTTTTACCGTTTCGCAGGTATAACCCCGAAAATACAGAAAAATAGGGTTTTTAAAATTTACACAGAAATAATTTCTAAAATCATGAAATAAATAATTAAAAATAAAATATAAAATGGTTGTGGACCTTTGACACGAAAATTATACCTGTGAAACGAGATTTTTACGCTATATGCCCCCGGTTAGCGTAGTTTTCGGTAAATTTCGAAAGTTATCCATAGATTCCAGAAAATCATAAATACTAAAAAAAGCAACTTTTGTGAAGGAAGTTTATTTTCTGATTTGATTTGACACACTCAAGCTATTTAAATCCTTTTCCGTCAGTTAGACGTAAACCGTTTTCCGTAAAAAGACCCGATTTTGACTGAAAACTACCGTTTCAGAAGTATTTCGAAATACATGTATTTTACCCCTAATTTTAAGCCAAGAATAAATCTCAAAACATTTTTGCCCCAAGAATTCATATAAAACAGAAAAAGGACAGAAGAACAAGGAAGCAGATGTTGTAACTAGACCTGACGGAAGCTGAAAAGGGACAGTTTTTAGAAGTAATTTTAAACATGTGTATTTAAAACCCATTTGTAACCTAAAAATAAATCTCAAAATATTTACTTTGCAAAAATTCATATAAAACAGAAATTAGAACAATTACTTAGAAAAAAATGGATGTCACAACTCTTCCCCTCTAAAAAGAATTTCGTCCTCGAAATTTGCGGTTATACTTAGGAATTAACTTATCAATTCATATCAATTACCATTGTTATCTCACTGCTACCAGCAAGCTAATGGGTTAGCTAGACCCACACCTTGACTTTAAGTAGTAAGAAAGCAATAATAATTCATGATCAATAATATCATCCCCCAAATCATTTTCACACAAACAAGTTTCAGAGAATATATATAGTAAGCACACATACTAAATCAACATGATACTAATGCAATCAAATACTCAAATAATCATATATAATCAACCAGCACAAGCAATTCCTAATATGTCCTAACCGGCCTCGCAGCTTATCCTAAGATTCTCACTACTTCGGCATACCATCACCCCGGAAAGAAAGGTATCACCAAACATAGTTTCCCACCAGACAACTACCCCGGTTACTCAGAACTAACTCAAGAAGTCCCCAAAATCACACACAATTTCGCACAGAAAACAATTCAGCAGATCCACCCAAGTCTATATTACCCTGGAATCACCTGGCTACCTTCAGATTTACGACTTTATCCCTACAAACCAACACGGATTCCAACCACATGTGTTGTCCTCACTTACATGCTTCTCAGAAGGTTATCCTTTCCTGCACAGTCCCATATCTATACAGTATTGTTAGTATAGATAGTACCGATTAATCTTACTAAGTTTTCCTCAACTGTACTGTCCCGTTCCAGCACAGCTGCGGATTTCTCAGTTGTACCGTCCCATTCCAGTACAACATGACACCAAATTCTCCCAGAACAATATAAACCAAACAAACAATCAAAGTTCACACAACTTCACACATCACAAACAACTCATCAGAGTTCACACAACAAAACATAGTAAACCTATACCCAACAGTACCCAAAAGACTCAAACCAGGCTCTGATACCACAAAATATAACACCCTTTCTCCAAAAAGGATATTACACCATAGTTACCGAAAATTTTAAAATACTTAGAAAATATTTGGTGAAAGTTGAAAATCCTTCTTCCAAAATGCAGGTAACATATTCGACTTTTCTAAAAGATGAGAAGGACGGGGAATATGTTTCCCTAAATCTTTTCGAAAGGTTTTTAAATGCGGAAACGTAAGATAATACACTTGTGAAGAGAATCTCATCTCATATAAAAGATTCAGAGTTTACAAGGCAAATCCATGATACTCAAAATACTTCGAACAGTGAACATCTGAGCCGATCAAATCTCTAGACCTCTACCTAAAGCAATACAGTAACACTGGTTCTTCTCGGAATTCGCGCAACAACCTCCTTCAGATCTCCTCCTAAGACTTAGCCCACTCCTTGGGAAAAACATCTACTCAACCACATATGGACAAAACATGGAAAGTAGGCATGGGTGAAAATCTTCATCATTTAAGACACTCAACAGATGTAAAGCACACAACAATTAAAATTCATACGATAAATATCACGCAATAATACTGTTATACTCATCCTCAAAATAAACATAAATGCCAAGTCCTTGCCTGTACTGCAATAGCGAAAACAACACAAAACATCACCGGTACATTAATTCACATAAACTCTCTAAACTTTTAGGACACACCCACGAGCACTCTGCCCGCTACTCTTAGGAATTTTACTTAGTGACCTTCAGGACACACCCACGAGTATAACAACCCGCTTCTCCTGGAGACTTTCACTTAAATTCGGGACACACCCACGAGTAAGTCACTCGCTACTCATAGAGATTTTACCATAGGAATTTCGGCACACAGCCACGAGTATTCTGCCCGCCAAACACTGAATCACAAGTAAACACACAATCATGTTTTTCAAATAAGAACCCAGAGTCACATATCTCAATCAAACATAGAATCACACTGCTCAGATAGGAACATCGAATCACATAACTCAGATAACACCAAAATCAGATAAGAATAGAATCACACTGCTCAAAGAAATAGGGAATCCCTTAACTCAGATAAAACATAGAATCTTAGGTAAAACATCATACTTCAAAAATACTCTTGTCACTGTACTCTTTTCGGCTTTATTAATTTATTTTAAGAGTAACCACACTGCGGCAGAGCCGAACTGGGGTGATTACCCGAAAGTGAATCGGTATAAAATAAGAGTGATCAAAGCAGTAACAGAATACCAATACGAGGCAGAGCCACCGGAATTTATTAAGAGGGAAGAGATTAACGCTTATTCAAACTCAGGTTCATTTTTAATTGGTAAGTGACTATTTCTCGTTTCTGGGAAAAATTGCTATGGAATAGCCACACGGCGGCAGAGCCAAACGCGGTGACCAACTTTAACTGTAATAATATTAACGAAAATCATCTTAACTCATTCTCTTTGGGAAAGCTCATTGGAAGCTGATCGAGTAATCTTCGCCACGTATATACGAACTTTCTAAGATAGGAAATAATATCAATTTCAACGCAACAACACAATTTATAATGGGAATAACAGTAGTAAACCAGAATGCATAAATGTCACACACTAGTGTTAACAATCAAACGTGGACATGTCTCAATTCACATGTCCAAGTGACTAAGTCCAACATTAAATCCACAGGACCACAACACATAGTCAGTCACTCAACACACAATTTCACAAAGTTTAATAGTCAACATATTAAAAAAGTTACATAATAATAAAATCAAAGTATCAAACACCATCTACATCAATAACATTCGATGCACCCTTGGAAGTCTGCTGCTCCCCCCTTAGACAATTGCCATCCTCCTCATCCGAATCGTACTCATCTACAAGACATTTGATCGAAGAATAAATCAATTTGAAGTGGGAAATGGTTATAAAAAATTTAAAATAATGTAAATAAATAATGAATAAGTAAATAACTACATTCATATTAAATAAATTACCATCATGAAAGCATGCAACCAATTTCGACAACATATCAACGCTTCCACATTTTTGGACAAGAGACGAGTTCTATATTTGCTAAGGATCCAACAACCAATGCTAAATGCAGACTTAGATGCAACAGTTGTAATGGGAATGATTAACAAGTCCTTGGCCATTTGTGAGACCTCCGGAAATTGATGTCTATTATTCTTTCACCATTGTAATACATCCATTTTTTCACTAAAATCAAATTGCATGGTTGGCTCATCCAAATAAACATCAAGTTGATTCTTTCCAGTATTGTTAGCAGCCTCTTGCTTGCGTTTTCTTATAGCCTAAAATGATGACAAAATGAAAAAGAAAGTTAGAAATATACATAATTATTAATTATTAATTGGAAATATAAAACATATATTTACTTACAACAAAGTAGTTATCATTGAAAATGGATGAATCATTTGGTGAAGTCCCAATAGAATTTGTAACAATGGAACTGGGTCTGGAATTGGAAGTAGAACTTTGGGACTCGGAAGAATATTCTGAGAAAAACAAATACATTTTACTCTTTACTTGATCCACTTTCTTTTCCCATGTGAGTGAATCAATCGTCTCATAACAAAAACCCAACGATTCCAACTTCATCCGTGGGTCTAAAACTGCCCCAATTGCAAGCACAATACTATATTGATCCCAATATTTCTCAAATTTCACCGTCATCCTTTCAGCCATACTTCTTATAACTTCATCTTCATCCCTTATACTTTCCAACAACACACAGTGAATTTTCCAAACTTGCAAGAAATACAAGTTGGAAGTAGGATAGGATGTCCAGAAATCAATGTGGTAATTTCATAAAATGGCAACAAGAACACACTTAATTTTTCTACTCTTTTCCAATCATCTACAGAAGGACAATATGTATAATTTTCATCATCCCAATGTAGGCTTTCAAATGCACGTCGATATTTAAGAACACTTTTAAGCATCAAATAAGTTAAGTTCCACGTTGTAGGAACATCTAGACACAACCCACTTGAGACATCAATGTCACCAAGTTTTTCAATGCATTGCTTGAATTTTATCATTCTTCTCTCTGAACCCCTCACATATTTGATGCTCATCCTAATTAAATCCAAAGCATCAGTAGCTGCTTTCAATCCTTCTTGAACGATTAGATTTAGAATGTGAGCACAACAACGCACATGAAAAAATTCCCCATCACATAATAACCCCTTCTGCAATACAAGTTGACTTTTCAATGTTTGTTGCATAACATCATTGGCAGAGGCATTATCCAAAGTGATACACAAAATCTTCTTTTCTATTCCCCAATCATGCAAACATTCTTTTATTTTCTTAGCCAACTCAAAACCAGTGTGAGGGGGAGGGAAATGACAAAAATTAAAGATTTTGCTATTTAATCTCCAACTTCTATCAACAAAATGAGCAGTCAAAGTTATGTAACCCTCAGTTTTACAAGATGTCCATAAATCAGAAGTTAAAGATATTCTACTAGCAATGGTAGTCATTTCTTCTTTGAGCTTTTCCTTCTCTCTTATGTACAATTTGAGAATATCGGCCTTGCAAGTATTTCTAGAAAAAGGAGTGAAATCATTATTCAAATACTTAAGCAAAGTTCTATATTCCCGATTCTCCACAGTGTCATAGGCCAAATCACAACTAATAATGAAGGCAGCAGACAATTCACGCACTACCCTCTGATCTAACTTTTTAGACTTCAATTTTCCTTGCATGTTCAGCATCATTTGACCAACATCCTCAAATTTAATTTCCTTACATTTCTCAATGTGTCGTTTTAAAGTTGAGGTCCCATACTTTTTACGACCAACTACATACTCTTGGTTACAAGCATTACACCTTGCCCTTTCTTTTCCATCCTTATCATCCACACCTATCTTAGTGAAAAACTTCCAACAATCAGATGTTGTTGATTTAACCCTTTTATTATTAGGCTCAACAGATTGAGATTCTTCTGCAATAGCAATGTCAATTTGTTTCTCAACTTCATCAACTGGTAGCGGTTTATTAATTGAATCCATTTCAATTTTCCAAATCTAAATCCTGTTTGAAATTAATTAATTAATATGAGTGAGCTAAACTACCATAACATGAGTGAGCTAAACAACCATAACAAAAATCAATTGCTTCATGAGAGCATTTGTTAAAAAAATTTGATACATATATGTGTACACACGTGCAGGTACATGCCAGGGAAATATATATAAGGGAACATGGCCATCATGACTTAGGTGACGACACATGAAAATAAATTGAATTAACACACATACAGAATAAGCTTTAATGCACTTTCAAAGAGAATAAATTGAAGTAACAGTGACACACATACAGAAAATAAATACTTTTTTTTCTATTAAAGGGCACTATATGTTAAACCAAATTGAGCACCACAACTGCTAACCCGAGTCATAAAATTGGTGTTAAAACTCCATATTTTCCCCTCCCTCTCGCTCCCTTTTACCCTCTGTTCCCTGCTAAAGGCTCGCAAAAAGTCTAATTGTTATGCATATCTCACATGAGATCAAAAGCCTTTTAAGTAACTTAACTAGTCACTGATGACATTGGTCATTCATTGTCAAACAAAAGCAAAAACAGGAACACAATGAATCATAATTGTGTTCAAATAGCAATAACAATCGTGAATCATAAAAATCAAACAAATAAACCAAATCCAAGCCTCTTCTTCACACAAAGAGACAAACTCCACAAGAGGTGAAATTGTAGAAACCCAGAAACGAAGACAAGTTTAGTTTTTCATAACAGCCATAACAAATCAAGTAATCAACATTCAAAGGCAAAGCACACGACGGTGGGGGAAACCCAGAAACGAAGACAAGTTCTGTTTACCTCAACGGTGGGGGCTTGGATCGACGGTGGCTCGCGGGACGGCGGCTGCAACACCCTTTCTCCAAAAAGGATATTACACCATAGTAACAAGTATTTTCGTAATAATTTTCTAAGAAATCTTTGATTTAAAAGAAGTTAAGTTCCCAAAAATGTGGATAAAATTTTTGCCTTTTTAAAAGACGAGAAGGATGGGGAGTCCATGCTTCCCTTTTCTATTGCGTGGTAAAATAAAAACAGTAATAGAAGAAACACTAAAGTAAAAACAACCTCCTCAAGTATATATATAATCAAAAGCTTGCATCAGTACAAGCAAGGAGTTTTCTGAAACTACTATACATCAAAAGTAGTGAAAACTCTGAAATAAAAAGACTGAACTAAAAAGCTACTAAGTAATATTAAAGTCAGGTCCAATCTAAACTACTCATGACGATGAGACTCAGCAGCTGAGCCTCTAGGAACATCACCCTCATGCTCCTCAGATATCTTCCCCTTGCCCTTGCGGAGACCCTCGCAAATCCTCTCCTGAGCCTCAAGAAACGTATCCGAGACGCCCGTCTCTCCACAAATCCCTGTCGAGGTAGGGTAATACCTCTCCACACTAGCTGCTCTCACCCTGCTCTACACCTCTGCAGGTGGGGATCGAGGCGTGTAAGTCCTCGGCACCTCCTCAGAAGATCCATCAACTGTATAGACCTCTCTACTCGGGTGTGAAGACGGAGTCCTAAAAGCTGACCTCCACATCCTCCCGTAGTACCTTCCCCATCTACCATAGACACGCCTAGCTGTTGGATGCCGAGGTATGTACTCCGGCCCACTCTCTGAGTCGGTAGGTGCCTCCCTAATCTGTCCAAGTGGTAACTTCACGTGACGTACCACCTGCTCATGCCACTCCCTACAGTGTCCATCAACATTGCCAGCAGTGACACATATCCTCCCCACGATTGTACCTGTAACATCCGTTGTTTTGACTAACTGTTTATTTTCGTCTTATTTGAATTTTTGCAATATAATTTTTTTGAGATTTATTTTTAGCTTAAAAATAGTAGTTAAATATACATGTTTAAGAAAACTTCTGAAAGTGGTTCATTTATAGCTTCTATTAGGTCTAATTACAGCATCTGTTTCTTTGCGTTTTTCGTCCTTTTTCTATTTTATATGAATTTTTGTTCCAAAAATGTTGTGTGATTTATTTTTAGCTTAAAATTAGTAATAAAATACACGTATTCAGAAATACTTCTGAAACGGTAGCTTTTCAGTCAAAATCGAGTCTTTTTACAGAAAACGGTTTACATCTAACTGACGGAAAGTGATTCAAATAGCTTGAGTGTGTTAAACCAACTCAATAAATAAACTTCCTTCGCAAAAGTTGGTTCTTTTATTATTTTAGATTTTCAGAAATTTTTTTGGAATTTTTGGAAAACTTTCGAAAAATACCGAAAACTACGCTACCCATGGACGTTTTAACGCAAAAACCTTGTTTAAAAGGTATAATTTTCGTGACAAAGGTCTATAACCAATTTATATTTTATTTTTAATTATTTATTTTATGATTTTAAAAATTATTTCTGTGTAAGTTTTGAAAACCCTATTTTTCTGCATTTTTCAGGGGTTTTACCTGCGAAACGATGAAAACCGAAGAGTTTGCACTATCTATAAATTTCAAAAATGGATGCCACGAAATTATTTGGACTTCTTATGGCATTTTCTAGCATTCTCATTGGTTCTCATCATTTTTAATTAATTATTTCAATTTTTGATTTATGAAAAGACCAAAATACTCTTGATTTTCATCCAAACCCTAGGGGTATTTTTGGAAAATCACATCCCTCTTCTCCCAGCTCATTCTGGCCGCCATTCTCATGTCAAGTGGGGGAAGATATTTATCCAAGTTGCTTATGAGACATGGGAGTTGGCCAATGGGTTTTTAAATAATTAATTTTGGTTTTTTTTAAATTGAATCATGGTTAAATTAAACCAAACCATAGTTGGTCTTAACACCACCCCCTTGCACTAAATTTTGGCTATAAATAGAGGGGGGGGGGGGGTGCTCTTCATTTTCATCACACACTCACTTGAAGAATCCTCACAAAAACTCACTCCAAAAATCCTTTTCTTTCCTTTGTTTTCTTTAAGCTTTCTTTGTTTTTCTAATCAAGTTTCTTTGTGTTGTTCTTTGTGTTCTTAGCTTGTTCTTCCATCTTCATAAGGCTAAGGTATGGGGAAATCCTTTCCAAGTTAGTTTGATCTTTATTTTGTTGAGTTTTTGAGTTTTGGGTGTTTATGCTTTAAATAAATAGTTTTATTTGTAAAATTGTTTTAAAAATTATACTATGTCTTATTTTATTTTTAAAATGTGATTTTTCAAATAGTAAAGTTATAATGCCCAATTTAATTATAAAGTTTACTAATTGTACCGTTACGCTGGCGAAATTTTATCGATAAAGGCTTGATCACCCAGTGGGTTGTGCCTCCGTGATCAACAAATCTAAGAAATTGTAAAATTGAACCTCTGTAGTTCTTTTGACGGATATGGATGGAGTACTTTGGTCAGGCGTAAGAATATATCTTAGGTGTACTCATACGGTCGGGCTCAGGGGCCGTATCTCTATTACGCCATTGGGACAAGAGCAAGTGACTAAATACGCTAAAAATTCCTAAACCGATATTTTTCTTCCATTTCCATGTTCTTTTCAAAAATATATAAAACTTGTGATTTTTACTGTTTATATACAGACTGATGATGGGTTAAAGTAGTTCATTTGTATGGATCTGTCTAGGAAAGACAAAGGTCTTTGAAGGAGCCCAAAAGCTCACCAAGATCTTTCCTGGGAACCATACCGGTGCGCTATTTTTCCTATCTTAATAAGTTTGTATATATGTGGCGAAGATTACTTGATTTGCTTCCAAAGGGCTTTCCCAAAAAGAATGAACTTAAGTAATAATTCCCGTTAATATTATTCTGGTTAAATTCGTTACTGCGTTTGACTCTACCACAGTGTAATTATTATTAAAATAAATGAATACAGCCGAAAAGAGTAATATAATGGTTATGTTTTCAAGAGTATTTCTGTGGTGATAGAATAAGAGTATTCTATGTGGTTTTGTATTAAGAGATTTAATACAGTAAAACAGAGAAGGTTTTACAAGAGAAACCAAAGTGATATTATGCAATTTTTGAGTGTCATTTGCATAAAGGTTTTTGAGCAGTACAACCCAGAGAGGGTTGAGAATAGAGTTGCGTTGGGCTACAATTTCCTTCTCGGATTATCCAAGTTTCGAAAGTCTCAATAGACTTGCATGGTGAATACCCTTGAGCTGAGACGAGTCGTATACCCGGCTTGGATAAATCTGACTGACGGACCTATTTCATGATATGGATGTGAATGCACATTTCGGAATGACTGCCAGGGGGTCTGAGGGGGATTACCTGGTTGTTCTGTTAAGACTTGTCACAGGCCTATCGCTCAATGGAGTTTGGTGGGAAAAGTCTCATTGGAGCAGCACACCGGTGTATTATCAGAAAGTTTGAAGTGTCATGCATAATTATATCAGTGATTGGTGTTATGGATGATTGACAATATATCTGTGATTGATGTTTTATCTGTGATTGACGTTACTTCTGTGATTGGTGATCTATTCTTGATTGTTTCTTGGTTTTATAGTGTTTTATTCTTAAGTGTGATTTGGGTGGTAAGACTCTGAAAATATACTGCATAAATTTTGTATGTATACTCTTTGAAACTAACATTCTTAACTTGTGTAAGTTTTTCACCCTGCCTACTTTCCATGTTGTTTTGTATGTGGTTGAGTAGATGACCGACCCACGGAGAGACTCGAGTCTGGGACGACGTTTTAGCGTCCGACCCTTGGAGACAGACGAGATAGGGTGGAGGATAGATCCTTATACACAGTGGGCTACTTTTGATGGACACGTACTTATCACGGAGCACAGGGTCGATGGACCCGACTTATATACAGTGCGTAGGATCTATGATTACACAGTATCTATGAGTTCGATCAGGGTAAGGGTCCAGCAGGCAAGGATCGAGGCCAGAGGGAGAGATGTTCCTGCCATTGACGCATCGCCTATATCTTACTATGATCCGGGTAGCTGTTAGAGATTGAACCCGACTTTTATATTACTTAGTAGCTTTTCATTTCAGTCATTTTCTTTTTAGTTTGTTTTAGAGTTTTTACTGCTTTTTGATGTATAGTAGTTTTAGAAACTCCTTGCTTGTACTGATGCAAGCTCTTTTGATATATATATATATATACTTGAGGAGGTTGTTTTTATTCAGTGTTTCTGCTGATACTGTTCTTATCTCACCACGTGATAGAAAAGGAAAGAATGGACTCCCCATTCTTCTCATCTTTTAAAAAGGCAAAAAATTTATCTGCATCTTTGGGAACTAAACTTGTTTTAAATCAAAGTTACTTAGAAAATTATTACGAAAATCTTGGTTACTATGGTGTAATATCCTTTTTGGAGAAAGGGTGTTGCAGTACCCCACTGAGTGATGTGATCCATCTCCCAGATCGCATCCGCACCCACCAACGGGATGATACTAAGACGTCTCACTGGCTCCAACCCCGTCAGCGGATAACTCATCTACTCAACCACATACAAAACAACATGGAAAGTAGGCAGGGTGAAAAACTTGCACAAGTTAAGAATGATAGTTTCAAAAGTATATAACACTTATACAGTATATTTTCAGAACCTTACAAACACAGATCACACCTGGGAATAAAACACCATAAATCAAGAAATAGTCAAGAATAGATCATCAATCACAAGGCAATGTCAATCACAGATAAAACATCAATCCCATATATATTATCAATCACATCTATATCATCAATCACAGATATATTTATGCATGACACTTCAATCTCTTTGATAATACACCGGTGTGCTGCTCCAAGGAGACTTTTCCCACAAAACTACATTGAGCGATAGGCCTGCGACAAGACTTAACAGAACAACCAGGTAATCCCCCTCAGACCCCCTGGCAGTCATTCAGAAATGCACATTCACATCCATATCATGAAATAGGTCCGTCAGTCAGATTTATCCAAGCCTGGTATACGACTCGTCTCAGCTCAAGGGTATTCACCATGCAAGGCTATTGAGACTTTCGAAACCTGGATAATCCCAGAAGGCAATTGTATCCCAACACAACTCTATTCTCAACCCTCTTTGGGTTGTACTGCTCAAAACCTTTATGCAAATGATCACTCAAACATTGCATAAAATCACTTTGGTTTCTCTTGTAAAACCTTCTCTGTTTTACTGTATTAAATCTCGTAATACCAAACCACATAGAATACTCTTATTCTATCAACACCGCAAGAATTCTTGAAAACTTAACCATTTTATTACTCTTTTAGGCTGTACTCATTTATTTTAATAATAATTACACTGTGACACAGTCAAACGCGGTAACAAACTTAATCGGAATAATATTAACGGAAATTATTACTCAAGTTTATTTTCTTTGGGAAAGCCCTTTGGAAGCTAGTCAAGTAATTTTCGCCACGTATATACAAACTTACAAAGATAGGAAAAATAGCGCATTGGTATGGTTCCCAGGAAAGATCTTGGTGAGCTTTTGGGCTCCTTCAAAGACCTTTGTCTTTCCTAGACAGATCCATACAAATGAACTACCTTAACCCATCATCAGTCTGTATATAAACAGTAAAAATTACAAGTTTTATATATTTTTGAAAAGAACATGGAAATGGAAGAAAAACACCAGTTTAGGAATTTTAGCGTATTTTAGTCACTTGCTCACGTCCTAATGGCGTAATAGAGATACGGCCCCGGAGCTCGACCGTATGAGTACACCGAAGATGTATTCCTATGCCTGACCAAAGCACCTGATCCATATCCGTCAAAAGAACTACAGAGGTTCAATTTTACAAATTCTTAGATTTGTTGATCACAGAGGCATAGCCCACTGGGTGATCAAGCCTTTATAGATAAAATTTCGCCAGCGTAACGGTACAATTTTTAAACTTTATAATTAAATTGGGCATTATAACTTTACTATTTGAAAAATCATATTTTAAATAAAAATAAGGCATAGTATAATTTTGAAACAATTTTACAAATAAATAACAATTTATTTAAAGCATAAACACCCAAAACACAAAAATCCATCAAAACAAAGTTCAAACCAACTTGGAAAGAATTTTCCCAGACCTTAGCCATATGAAGAAGGAAGAACAAACTAAGAACACAAAGAACAACACAAAGAAACTTGATTAGAAAAACAAGGAAAGCTTAAGGAAAACAAAGGAAAAGAAAAGGATTTTGGAGTGAGATTTGTGAGTGAATCTTCAAGTGAGAGTTGTGTGAAAATGAAGGAGCATCCCCCCTCTATTTATAGCCAAAATTTCGTGCAAGGGGTGGGGTAAAAGAGCTACCATGGTTTGGTTTAATTTAACCATGATTCAATTAAAAAAAACCAAAATTAATTATTTAAAAACCCATTGGCCAACACCTATGACTCATAATCAACTTGGACCACTTGCATGCATGAGGCGGCCAGAATCAGGGCTGGGAGGGGAGGATGTGATTTTCCAAAAATACCCCTAGGGTTTGAATGAAAAACAAGGGTATTTTGGTCTTTTCATAAATCAAAAATTGAAATAATTAATTAAAAATGATGAGGACCAATGAGAATGCTAGAAAATGCCATAAGAAGTCTAAATAATTTTGTGTCACTCATTTTTGAAATTTATAGATAGTGCAAACTCTTCGGTTTTCATCGTTTCGCAGGTATAACCCCGAAAAATGCAGAAAAATAGGGTTTTCAAAACTTACACAGAAATAATTTTAAAAATCATGAAATAAATAATTAAAAATAAAATATAAATTGGTTATGGACCTTTGTCACGAAAATTATACCTGTTAAACAAGGTTTTTTGCGTTAAAATGCCCCCGGTGAGCGTAGTTTTCGGTATTTTTTGAAAGTTTTCCAAAAATTCCAGAAAAATTATAGAAAATCTAAAATAATAAAAGAAACAACTTTTGTGAAGAAATTTTATTTATTGGATTTGTCAAACATTTTTAAGCTATTTAAAACTGTTCCGTCAGTCAGACGTAAACCGTTTTCTGTAAAAAGACTCGATATTGATTGAAAAACCATCGTTTCAGAAGTATTTCGAAACAAGTGTATTTTATTACTAATTTTAAGCCAAAAGTAAATCACACAACATTTATGGAACAAAAATTCATATAAAACAGAAAAAAGACAGAAAACGCAAAGAAACGGATGCTGTAATTAGACCTAATAGAAGCTATAAATCAACCACTTTCAGAAGTATTCTTAAACATGTATCTTTAACTACTATTTTTAAGCTAAAAATAAATCTCAAAATAATTATATCGCAAAAATTCAAATAAGACCAAAATAAACAGTTAGTCAAAACAACAGATGTTACAGCGGCGACGAGACGGTGACGCGGCGTTGGGGCCTACGGACGAGAGTCATGGGATGACGGTGGGGGAGAGGGAGAGCTGCCAAGAGGTATCCCTAGATCTAGTCTCTGCGCTAGAATGCTTAACAGTAACAAAGTAAGTAAGAAAGAAAGGGCTAAAGTGAATTGGAAACTGCTGATTGCTTAAGTCAGCGAAGTAAACGAATTGGGCTTGGGTGTTGGCTGGTTGCAGGCTTCACGGGAAAACATAGGTGAGTGTAAAAAAGAAAAGGGCTGGCGGGCCAACCCATTTTGAACCCTTCTTTAGCCGGGCCAAAACGGGTTGCGAGTTGAAAACCCCAAACCGGCCCACCCTTTTTGGCGGGTTGGGTGGGCTGGCCCGCTGGGCCCAACCCAAATTGCCACCCCTATCCAAAACCATGGTTAGGTTTTAAAAATATCTAAAAACAAATCTCACAAAAATATAAAAAAAAAACTATCTAAAAAACCCTAGAACAATTGAGAAGCTCCTAGATCCCCCCAAGATCATGAAAAGGGCGTGCAAACTGGCTGGAAGAAGAGGGAATGTGAATTTCCATTTTTACCCCTAGGGTTTGGATGAAAAAGAGTGAAAATCAACGACATTTTTGTCATTTCATAAATCAAAAATTGAAATAATTAATTAAAATTGATGAGAACCAATGAGAATGCTAGAAAATGCCATAAGAAGTCTAAATAATTTCATGGCACTCATTTTTGAAATTTATTGATAGTGCAAACTCTTCGGTTTTCACCGTTTCGCAGGTATAACCCCGAAAATACAGAAAAATAGGGTTTTCAAAACTTACACAGAAATAATTTCTAAAATCATCAAATAAATAATTAAAAAAAATATAAAATGGTTGTGGACCTTTGACACGAAAATTATACCTGTGAAACGAGATTTTTACGCTATATGCCCCCAGTTAGCGTAGTTTTCGGTAAATTTTGAAAGTTATCCAAAAATTCCAAAAAAAATCTAGAAAATCATAAATATTAAAAGAAGCAACTTTTGTGAAGGAATTTTATTTTCTGAATTGCTTTGACACACTCAAGCTATTTAAATCTTTTTCCGTCAGTTAGACGTAAACCGTTTTCCGTAAAAAGACCCGATTTTGACTGAAAACTACCGTTTCAGAAGTATTTTGAAATACATGTATTTTACCCCTAATTTTAAGCCAAGAATAAATCTCAAAACATTTTTTCCCCAAGAATTCATATAAAACAGAAAAAGGATGGAAGAACAAGGAAGCAGATGTTATAACTACACCTGACGGAAGCTGAAAAGGGACAGTTTTCAGAAGTAATTTTAAACATGTGTATTTAAAACCTATTTGTAACCTAAAAATAAATCTCAAAATATTTACTTTTCAAAAATTCATATAAAACAGAAATTAGAACAGTTACTTAGAAAAAACGGATACTACATCGCTTCCATCGAAGCAGGTTGATCCTTTGTATGAGAGGATTCAGTAGAGCTTGCAACTCTTTTCTCAGGAGATTTTGTCTTGCCTGCGGCTTCAGGATTTTTGGTTCTTAGAGAAATCTCCTTGTTTACTGTGGTTGGAGCTATTTCAAGGGGCTAAACCTCTTCCTCAACAGGTTCACTTTGAGCAAAAGTATCGATGGCATATGCGACCTGCCACGAAGATGGAAGTTTTAGGGTTTGAGGTAATGTAAGAGATTAACTAAAGAGTTTGTTCGAGTCAAATCTTACCTTCGGTGAGATCGTTAGCAAGGTAACATCCGGGGATGGTTCGAGCACATCCTGACGTAGGGATTCAATCTCCTGAAAAGGACAAGGTTTCGATATAACAATTGAGAGTTAAAATGAGGCATAGTTAGATTTAATTAAGTTACCTTGTCTGATAACTTGGTCGCAGTTTCAGTCTGAACCGATTTCTAGGATTTTGAGTTGAAAGATTTGATTCTTATCTTCTTTAATGCGGGTGGTTTTTTAGCATCTCCTTTTGAGGTCTTCGGTGGATTCTGTGAGCAAGAAGAGAAAAGTTAGCGATAGTCTTAAAAGCTTGTTGGATCACGATTATAATCGAAAGTAGTACCTTTTTTGTAGCCCTTGTGCGTTTTGCAGGAGGAGCGAGGTCATCATCTTCCGAAGAGGCTTTGTGCAAGATGTTTAGAACGCAAAGTTAATTTCAGGTTTGGTTAATGTGCTAATTGATAATTAACGTCACATGTCACCTTTGAGGTTGGCTCGTCTGAGGCCGAAGGGATAATATATTCTTTAGCTTTTGAGTGCTGGGGAAAGGTCTCGGTGTCAGTCGTCTTCGAGCCCGTGGCAGCTTTGGATTTTGATGATTGGGTAGAAGCGGTTTGCTTTCGCTTTCGAGGCACCTTTTCTGGAACAACATCATCCCAATTCTCTAGCCTTTTGGGATCTTCATGCACAATTTCTTCTGTAGAGACTGGTAAAAGACATAGAAAGTGAATCAAAAGTTATTTGAGGTTCTCAGAATAGCCTAAATCAAGGCAAACGTACCGTGAGGTGGCAAGATCAATTCAAAAGTACCTCTGTGAATAGGGCAAGGGTTCTTATTAAGGTATTTGTTGGTAAAGGTAACTCTTTGAGCAAGTGGTAAAAGAAGACTGGTGGCATCGGCATATGTTTGAATGTGAGCCCATTTAGGCTCGAAAACAGGGAGTGCAACCCCAAAGGGTGCATTTGGTAAAGGTGGAAATTTTGGACAAAACAACTCAAAATTGCTTTTATTGTTTCAGGCAAAAAAGGGAACTCTTGTCTTTTCCTTTCTTTTCAAAATTTTCTCTTTTAGTTCTTCTACGACATCAACTATGGTCTCCCTAATGTTTCGTGGATTATAAATTACATGGAAAAAGTTTTAAATTTTTTGAATTTCTCGAAGATGCATACCTTTCGTTTTCCTCCTCGAGTCTCCAATCTGCGAAAAGGGAGGAATAGTCATGATCTTGTAATATTTGTCAACGTTCGAATCATGGACATAAAACTTGTCCCACCAATCCTAAAACTCGTCAGTATAGAAAAAAGCAGGCTCAAAGGCTATAAGATTAAGTGCAGGTTTGGTGTGTTTAAACTCTTTGAGTGCGACATTTAATTCTGAGAGGTCGCTACATTGAACGTCACAGATGATATCGCCTTCTCTATCGAAGAGGCAAGTAGGAATGGTTTGGCAGAGCCCGAATTGTCTCGCCACCAAAGAGGGTTGATATAAGAAAACTTTTATCTTCTTAATCGCAAAAGTTGGTGTGAAGATAAAAGGGGTGAGGAATTCTTCCCAAAAGTCTAGAGCTTCTAGTTGCGCTCCAAGAGTATTACTTGGATAAGGTTTGGTGAACCAGTCAGGTCCGTGGGTTCAAAGCACAAAAGGAGCTAAACTTGGTTTGTGTGATTTCAGGTCCAAGAACCAAGCAAAATATCTTCGGAATGAAACAAGTGGCTCGTTGTTACCTTCTGTCTCGGTAAGGGATGAGAGTCGAATCCCTTCGACGTGGCGTGGTACGTTTGGAGGAATGCGATTTTGCAAACGATTCTTAAATATGGCATTCAGCCACAATTGAAGGAGCCACAGTGGCCCGCTGAGTGGCGTCATTGGAGCTTCTTTTCGAAGGTTGAGGATGGCATCATTAAGGGATTCATATAAGGAGGCAAGGAGGAGCTTGCTAAGGCAGATATTTTTACCCTCATGTCAAAGAGCAACCAGGTTAACCAAGTAATTGGGGATTTGTAACGATCATGAACAGAAGACGTAGGCCGCTAGCCATGTGAGAAGGAAGGCAATGTGCTCCTCATCAGTGATTTCACCATCACTCCCCATGTTGGCAACGATGAAGCTCAAATAAGTAGCTCTCGATTCCGCAAAAGTTACATCTTTTCTCCAGGTGAGAACGGAATAGTAGTATGTTCGACATGTGGGTCGAAGTCCTGTGATGGAAGCCATGTCGAAGGGTGTGGGTGTGATCATGCCATATGGGACATGAAAGGTGTTAGTGGGGCGATCCTAGAAAAGAAGTGAGGCCATGATCATCGAGGTGTTATACCTAAGATTATTCCTGCTGAGTTGAATAAGATCGTAAATCCCTAAGGCACGCCATGCGTCGGCTTTCTTCGCTTCGATTCGATGCATCCATTTGAGGAAAGCGTCTTTATTGGAGGTTGGAGCAGAACGAAAAAGGTTTTTCTTTTGATTTTTCCCGAAGAGAAAATCGAATCGAATTTTTCTTCGAAGGGCTAAAATACGTTCTTCTGAGGGCTTGGGAAAAAGGAGTAAGCCTTTCAAGCGCTTTCAGGGGAGTAGGGCCCAAGGTAAGCTAGAGATCGATCGTGGATATGGAGAGGAATCAGTACCTGTGATTTCCAGATAGCAAGCTTTTCTTCTTCGTTGCCAGGCTTGGGCACATAAGTGTTTTCTTCCCTCGTTATAAAGTCTGAGGCACGAACTGGAGGAACAATGATTTCTTTGGAGGTTGCCATTGGAGTGTTTAGGTAAGCTAAGGAAATTTTTCAAGCAATAAGGATGAAGTAAAGATGCATGAGGACGAAAGATGAAGCACAAGGATTTTGAAAGTGGTGGTCCGAACACGTATAAACACTAATGGAGCTCTGGTAATCATCAGCACAGATTTCCCAAGCGGCGGAATAGTTAATTTAGATGTGGGGAAGTGGAAAGGATATTACAAGGTGACGTGATAGAGAAGTGACCTTAGTGGGCGTGTTAACGGGTGATCATGTGTTGATGCAGAACTTTGCAACCGTCCTGAGATAGAGGGAAGTTTAAACGACACACATTCGAATGATTAAACTAGGGCAAAATTCTCATGAATAAAAGTCAGCAAGTAAACTTACATAGTTTCAGGCCCAATCAAGTTTCAAAAAAAGGGGGGGCTCAAAAGAATTCGAGACTTAAAGAAAGGATTGGTTGGAAGTAGAGCGTCTCGGAGGAGGTCGCAACCCATAAGGTCTTGTTTTACTTTCTGTTCTTCTGCTTCGAGTGACGCAATGCGAAGTGTGTTATTATTCATATTGATTGTCATGTGCTCTACTTCATTGGACAATTGAACCTACTCTTCAGAACATTTCTCGTGCGCTGTTTCGAGTAGGGTTTGACGACGACAAAGTAGTGCAAGCTGGGCCTCAAGTTCTTTAATTTTCTCTACATAAGATAAAATGTTAGCCTCAAGGGAAGTTCTTTCCTGATAGCTAGCTCGAAGGGACGACTCAAATCTAGCGAGACGTTCTTGATTGCTTTCAAACTTGACCCTTGAGGACTCTTGTTGAGACCTGAGTAACCCTAGCCCAGTAGAGACTTCTTTGGAACGTTTTAGGCATTCTAATGTACATTCAAAGAGAGTCTTGCATCCCTGAACATGTTTAAGTTGTTCCTCTGACAGTTCGCGATTCTTTGCTTCGATTTGCCTGAAAAGATTGGCGATGGGAGTTTCTTGGTGAGGATGTTCAAGCAAATACTTGGTCATAGAAGTGTTAGCCCCTGCGAAGAATTCTTTCAAAGTAAAAAGCAGCGTTGTGATTGAGGTTTGATCTTTACTGGTTGTGGGTGCAGAAGTGGTACCAAAATTGGTGTCAAGAAGTTCTCCAGCGATGAGTTGCTCCACTGCCTTTAAAGGATCCGATTGCATTACTGCTTCGATTTCAATTGGAATATCCATAGATGAGGCATTTTTGGGGGCAGATGTCTCAGGTAGATGTGTGTGTTGGAAGGTTGAGCCAGAAAATGTGGGAATTGAAAGGTTGAAGTTGGCCTTGAGATGTTGAGGAGTTGGGATGTTTCCTTGAAACGGGCCTGAACCAGATTTTTGTGTAGCTAGTGATTCGAAAAGCTGTTCCAAAAAGTGGAGTTAGAGTTCAGACATGTTTTGTTCAAAGAGACAGTGGTGTAGGAGAAAAAGTTAAAGCATAGGGAGTGAACCTCGTAATGAGTTGGAGAAGGTGAATAATCAGAATCATCAATGGTGACAGGGTCAAAACTCGAATTCGAAACCAGAGACCTTGTCCGCGGATGTAGGCTTCTACTGGTCGTGGCAGGCTTTGGTGGCAACCTGGAGCTCTTTTTGTTTTCCTGATCAATGAAGAAGGTTAGTAAGCATTTAAGTAAAGATAAACATAATTTAAATTGATACCTTTTTGGGCTTTTTGGGAGTCTTTTGTTGTGGAGGTGGTCGTCGAGAGACCCCAGTACCTGTATTAAGACAAAGTTAATACTATGGAAGAAAAGAAGGTAACATTTAATCATAAAGATGCCTAGTCTTTTTCTGACAGGTGCTGGTCCTTGATGGTATTTGATTGCCTGGGTCATTGCATTATGGCAATCTTCTAATGACTTGACCATCAAAGCGTAATAGGCAGACCACCATTCGTAAAAGCTGAAGGAACAATCTAAAGAAACCTCGAAATTGAGGGGGAAGAAGTTGAGAGTATGCTTCGAATAGGATGAGGCAAATTCTCTAAATTGGAGCGTTGGTTGAGTGTCCTTGGTATAGGCCTAAAGTGTACCAGAGGAAAGGGAGCCTAGGTCGTGGGAAGAAGTTGACTCAACCCGAATTGACGAGCAACAAAATTAGGATGATAAAACACGTACTTGACCTCTTCGTCAAAAAACTGGCTTGTAGTAGAGAAGGAGTGATGAATTCCCTCCAAAGGGAAATTATTTCCTTGGATAGGCTGAGCGGGAGTGTAAGCCACGAAGGGCCATACATCCTCGATGCAAAAGGTGCAATGAACTTATTACCAGAATCAAAGTGATAAAAGAGATCGAAGAATTTTTGGAAAGCCCCAAAATATTGAGTTTTTTCCAAAATAGGTGTCAAAAATGTTAGATAAATCCCAATAGGTCCGAAATAAGTTCTTATAGGATTTGTCACATTCGTGTCATCTCCGAAAATACTGTTTAACCAGAGTTGAAGGAGCCAAAATGGGCCACTGGTCAAGGTTATGGGAAATGGAGATCAAAGGATGGTGACGGCATCGGATAAACTGTCATACAAGGTGGCCAAAAGGAGTTTGCTGAGGCATATGTCCATCCCTTCGTGTAGTAGTTGTGCAATGGGAAGCAAGTATTGAGGGACTTGCATAGTTCTGGAGCAAAAAACATGAAAGGTTAACCAACAGTGGAGGAAAGCCACATGTTTGGCAGCCTCAACAGGACCTTTCGTTCGCATGTTGGCTTTAATAAAGGTGTTAATTGAATATTGCCCAGGAATCGGGACAACTTTAGGATGTTTTGGTATGGTGGTCGAAGTGGAATACGTGATTCCAGTAGGTTTTAGTCCGATTATAGCAGCAATATCAAAAAGAGATCATACCAAAAGGGACGTGGAAGGTATTAGAATCCGAATGCCAAAAGTGAAAGCTTGCCATCAATTGAGTGAAGTTATATCCTAGGTTGTATTCATTGAGTTCGATCAGGTCATAAATGCCAAGGGATTTCCACTGTTTACGCTTGGCGTTCTTCACCCTAGCTAACCAAGTTGTGTAAAGCTTAGATTCTGAAGGCTCTGAGCGAAATTTTTTGAAAAGTTGTCAAGATAGTCATTAGTCAACTCGAATTTGGTCACCGAATGCTAGAATTTTATTGTCTTTCTGGATGGGAAGTAGGGAAAGCAGTTTCTAGGTGGGATTCAAGTCGAAGGGACCTAAAAAGCTAGAGATCTTGCCTTCAATCGCATAGGGGATCAAGCTTGCAGTTCTCCATTGATTTTGAACGTCGTCGGAGCCTTTGCGGTCAGGAATGCATGCCATAGCACCTCTGGTTTCACGCTTCCCTTGAAGGACAACCCTGGGAACTGCGGATACGATGTTGCTTACCATTTGAAAGGTTTTGTTTAGAAAGGGAGAGAACGTTTGAAGATCAGAAAATGGAAAGAGATTTGATTTGTGAGATTGCAAAAAGCGTAAAGGATTAAAGGTATGGCAGGAGTATTTATAGGCCTACTGGTCAAGTACTTTGACCCTAGAAGAAGTGATAAGATTTCAATTTTCAAAAAAAGCAATTGTGGTATCCCGGTGTTGGTTTAGATGTGCGACACGTGGACAAGCTGGTAGCAGAGTTGGTTACATGGATCGGATTTTTCTGAACAAATTTAAAATATTCGTTTTTGTTAATTAAAAATACGAATATTTTAGGGGGGCATCTGTTGGGGTAGGAAAAATCCTTTCTTCGAACATGTGGATTAATTTCGAGTATAGGCTCATAAAAATTAGTGAGCATGGTTGAGAATAAAGTATTCGAACGTTATGGTTTCGAAATGGTGCGTTTTGAATTCAATCCCAAGGACGTTTGAATTCGAAATTCGAAAATGAAGTTGATGGTCGCGGAGAAGGAAGTTAGAGGACCCAAAGACAGTTGCTGAAGCGAAATAAAGATTTGAACTAATCGAAACGGTTTGCATGTCAAGAGTCCACGTGGCGCATTGTCTTCGAAGCAACAGTTACAAAACAAATCTATAAATTGGAGTGTTATGCTTAGATATAGGGGTCTTTGGATAAACGCATTCATACTCTGATAAATTTCCCATCATGCCTATAACATCCGTCTTCACAGGATACACAGCTCCAGGGAGGAAATCGTTGTATGTCTGTTGATTCAATTGCCCAGTAGTGTAGAATTTATTTTTTGTCTCTTTCTTTCGAGCAACTTGCTCCGTTTCTTTACTATTTGTATTATCAAATTTTGTTATTTAACAATTTTTGTGGCTTAATCAAGGAGGGCATGCATATTTTTTCCATGTTTATATCTGTGCATGTTCATCTATTTATTTATTTTCAATTGTCACCAATACTGGCTCGACTCGATTTAGGCCCACATAACACTATAAATCTATCAACTTGGGTGCTCACCAGAGGACTAGATTCGAGTCCCAGATTGCTCATCGAATCGAAACAGTAGATCAAAAATCACTGTAAACACTTATACGTGTAATAGTTTTATCTGTGCATCTCGTTTTCATTAAAGACTATTTATTAACTGCTCTTGAATTTATTATGACACATATTTATTGAGCATATGATTTGAAATAAATAGCTATCCTTGAACTTTAAAGAATTATTCTGAGACACATAATTGAAAAACATAAAAGCATTGTTCATTTTGTACTTGAGAGAGAATGTTTTATAAACTATTTTTGTACTATCTGAACACAACTTTTTCTTAACACAGTGTATTCTCTTTGTCTCACTTGGATAGTAACTTTAACCGTTGTGCTTTTGATAAAGGATATGTGTTGCTTTCTTATTCGGAGAAAGTCTTCTCTGAAGACTGTGAACCTACGCTGAAATAAAATTGCTACCTCTCTCCACTCTCTGAAGCAACAAGAATGTTTGTGAAGGCTAAAGAAGTTGAAGCTTGCTTCCACCAACTCCATTGAAGGCTATAAATACCGTGAAGATTAAAGAACAAAATAGTTTTGAATTGTAAAATTTTGTTAAGCTGAAGTAACTGCCATTCAAGAAGCAAAAGATTTATCCATTCTTGCTATTGAAGAGCTGCTAGGTTCTCTAAAAGTTCATCAACTTGAACTAAGAGAAGATGTAACGCCCCAAATTTTCAATCTAAGAGACAGAGTGTTAATAAGGGAGGATTATTGTTAATATTGGGATTTCGATGAGATTAATAATGGTTTAGTGCTGACGTGAAAAGTCAAACGGAAAAGTCTGTAGACGTTTGACTGTCAGAATAAGAATATAATGATATAGAAACCCTAATTGGAGTCAGAAAAATGATTTGAGGATACCAATAGTAATTTTATAATATTTGAGGATTTTAGAAATTTATTTGGGAATTTTCTGAGAAACAGATAAAAATGTTACCGTTTTGGTCCCTGTAGTTTGACTAGGTTGAACTGTGAGTGGGTTTGGAGACCAGAACAAGTTGAAAAATATTTTTGGCGATGCCAAATGATGTTTTATATTATTTTATAATTTTAGAAATTATTTTGGGAATTTTTAGAATAGCAGACAAAAAATTGCAATTTTGGTCCCTGTAGACCGAGAACAGGGTAAACGGGAGAACAGATGTAGGCTAGAAGCTTGGAAATGATCCAAAATCAACCAAAAGAGTAACCGATGATATTTTTATAATAATTATGATTTTTGGGAAATTTCTGGGATTTTTTAGAGAAAGTTGATTTTAACCCTAATTTACGGGTCACGGTAAAACCGAAAAATTACCGTAGTGCTTCTAAACTTAATTTCTATGAACCAAGACTTTTGTGGCACCTTATTTTCATGGCTTAGGACTTATTTTAAGATTCATGAGAGTTTTTACCTCAATAAGTAATTTTTGGACAATTTTTACCATGAAAATCAAAAGTTACCACATTTAATTACCTTGGAGACTTACCATTTACCATGGTTAAGGTGAAAAATTATTTTTACCTTGTTTCTTGGACAGCTGCACGCCCTTAGCTGGCTTTAGAAGAGTGTGGAACATTTTTAATTCTTTGACTCATAATTTTGGACCAATGGGAGAAATCTAAGGCTTGATATTTTTCTAATGACTCATTAGGTGTCATGGTTAGTTTTAACCATGATTAATGAAAAAATAACCATGGTTCTCCTTGGGGGAGGTCTGACCACGAACTTGAGAGGGAGAAGAGAGAGCTCTTGTTCCATTTTTTTCATTTTTGCTCTCACACACCATAACCATTTCTTCCATTTTTCTCTCCAAATTTGCACTCAAAATAATCAAATTTTTCAAGGATTTGATCTTGATTTTGGGATCTTCATGCTACCAAGTTATTTGGTAAGAACTCCATAGCTTAAGCTTTAATTTTCTTCTTCATGGTTTAAGAGCTTAGGGTAGTGATAGGTTATCTTAAGTTTGCTTTCATGGATGAGTAAGCTTATTTTTGTTTGGATGTGTTATTATGGATTAGAAGGAAATAATCAAGAAGGAGAAGGAGAAGAAGAAGGAGGGCTAGAGGTTAGGGTTTTTCTTTCACAAGCTAGAGGAAAAGGTAAGGGAAAACTCTCTCTAGCTACCATGATCATCTAAGCTTGTGTTGTATATGATTTCTTTTGCTTTGATGATGATACTTTACATATATTTTTGGTGGAAGATTTCTTATGCTTTTTGTGAAAGGATTTTTCTTATGTTATTGGTGAAGTGAATTTCTATGTGTTGGTGGATGATTTATTTTGTGTTGGTGAAGAGATTTTCTTATGAGTTGGTGATATGAGATTTTTAATAAAGGCATGGTTATGATATGCTTATGAGTGATGATTGGAAATTTGGGGGGGAAGGTTGATGGATTAGTAAGTTTAAACCATGTTTCCCAAGAACACTTTGATCTTTAAATGCCTACTTTGTTATTTTCTTGAAAACCAATTTAATGGATCAAGGTTCATGAAGCTAAAATCTGGTTTTGGTGCTTAAAAATGATAGAAATGGACTAAAGAATCAAACCCTAAGAGAAAACTAAATTTTCGGATTTTTGTACGGTTTTTCCAGAACGGTTCCCGCCAAGGCTGTGAGAATTTTCATAGGTGTGAACTCCCTGTTCTGAAAACTGCTGTACTCGTGAATTTAGGGGTCAAAATGTAATTTTCAAAAAGTTTGGGGCAAAAGTGTAATTTTGAAAGTTCTGAAAACAGAAAGTAAAGTTGTGATTTTTGAAAATATAGGGACTAAATTTGTAAAAGGAATGTTTTGGGCCAAAAGTGTAATTTTCAGAAATTGTTGGGCAAAAATGAAAATCTGGATATTTTGGGGTCAAAAACATAATTATAAAAAGTTTTCCTTAAAAAGGTTTTTCTAAGTGAGTTATAAAAGTAAAAGAGAATATAATATAAATTGAGGGTTTTAAGAATAGTAAATCCAGTACATAAATGGACATTTTGGAATAAAGTTTAAATGGAGGAATAGCTATGTGCTTAAGGGAGTGGTGAAATGGATGATGAAAAAATGATTGGGGGGAACTAAGTGCCAATAAGGATAGTTAAATAAATTCTGTGTGATATATATTTTCTATGTGATAACTACGATGTGATATAAATACTGTGTGGTACAAAGTCTGTGTGACCTAAATATAGTAGTATGTGAAGGCTGTGTGTTATTGGATTGAATATCTATGGATTGTGCCATAGGTTGTGTGCCGTGTTGTTGTGTGCTATGTGAAGGGCTGTGTGCCATGCTGTGTGCAAAAGGGCTGTGTGCCAAATATTGTGAACGAAGCACTGTGCGCACAGTGCTTCGGGAATTGCTAAGTGGCATTTCGTGCTATGTGAAAAGTAATCTCCATGCAGTGCGGGCTAAATGCTCGTGACTGAGTGTCGAATAAATAAGGAGTTTGGGGAAAAGTAATCTTCATGGAGTGCGGGCTACGTGCTCGTGACTGTGTGTCAAATCTATTATAAAGAAATGGCCAATAGAAGTGTCTTGTGTGTATATATATATGGAATTCTTATGATATGTTTCTGTGTGAAACAGTGATATTATGTGTGAAGTTATAAAGGTGCGTCTGTGTGACATATGATGAACATGCTATGTTGTGCATGTGTGAGTGATTTCTGCTATATATGGTAAGATACGGTTTTGCATGAATTTTTATAATGTGCTACTTGTATGATTGTGGTGATAACTGTAAAAGGAAAGTTCTCACCCTTGCCTATATGTTTTGTGCTCTTTGGAACATGATTCATATAGATAGACCACTAGCTTGGTGGATTGGTCATCGTTAGATGTCTATGAGGATACAAGTACAAGTGTTCATTGAGACGGTGGAAGCCGTGAACGTGAGAAGCCAAGAGTTTAGTTTTGTTAGAGTCTGTATATTTTCAGTGCTTGACCAGCATAGGGAGTCAGTCCTCTTTTGGGAAGGAAAAGTTTCTTGAATGATGTATTATTTCTCAACATTGGTTATAAAGAAGGATGTAAATGGTATTCAAGGACTGTCTTCCATTCTTATATGTTGAATGTTAATTTATTTATGCCTTTTAATATTTTTTATATCTTTAGAAAAAAAAATGGCAATGAAAATCCATTTGTGAAAATTAAATAAGTTTGTCAGTATGTTTCCGAAAGAAAACCAGACTTAATGAAATTTATTTTCCGCATTTGGGTTAGTTACTTAAGTGTAATGCCCTCCGAGGAAGAGGGTGTTTCAGAAGACGGTGGTGACAGAAAAGGAAAGTCTATTGCTTTGAAAGCTCAGAAAGGGAGCTCCTAAAAAAAACTCAAGGTTGATGACTCAGATGATGAGTCAAATGGTTCTGAAGGAGAAGAAGAATCAGAAGATGGTGAATTATCCTTCATCTCTAAAAGGAATTCAGGCCATGTGGGAGAAGAAAGGAGGCTGACAGAAGGAAGCAATTCAACAAAAGATTCTCCAAGGACAGGATCGAGCAAAATGAGAAAAGCCCAATCATATGCTATGAATGTAAGAAACCTGAGCACATTAAGGCAGAATGCCCTGACCAAAAGGTCTCATGGTAACTTAGGAAGATCTGGATGGGAAGATCCATTAAATTGTTTGTTGCTAGTTTGAGATTGTTGAATTAGCTTTTTGATGTAAGGGTTGGGTATCTCTTGTACTCCAATTAATACCATCTTTTTGCTTATAAAAAAAACATGGGAAGATCTAGGTAATCTGCACTCCGAGGACTAGATATAATAAATATAGGAAAAATTATATCTTTAATCCTTTAACTTAATTTCTTTTATCAGTTCGGTCCATTATTTTTTTTGTAACAAAATAGTCCCTTATGTTTTAAAAACAATTAGTCATTTTGTCACACAATTAAGCGTGTATACAAGCTAAAATAGGCTAGCAAAATGCTTGAATAGATCAAAATAGATCAGAATTAGGCTATGTGCACAAAGATAGAGGCAATATGTATGTCTATGACAATGAGAAATAAGTAAAAAAAATATAAGGGACCAATTTGAAGCAAAAAAAAGTTATATGATCAAATTGAAACCAACAAATAAGTTAAGGGACCAAATGACTAATTTTGCCAATAAATATATTACTCCACCTCAGGATGCATATTACCCCATCCTTAACCAATACCCAAGAAAAGTATTGAGCCGATGAATGTTAGATAAACAAAATTGATTAGGCCATCTACAATGGAGCACCCACTTTTGGGTGCTTAAGTGGGCCCCACATGTACACATCACTCATTTTTACTTTTTCCAACACAAGCACCCAATAAGCACCAAACCCCTCCAACCCAGCAACTCCAAAAAATTTACTAAATGGATCCCACTAATAACTCTACATCCAATTAAAACACACAAATACATGTGGGATCCACTACGAGAAAGGAGAGAGAGTGTTTGTGCAAGCATCCCTCCCTATTAAAAATCATCTTTCTCTTTTTTCTTACAATAGGGTGTTTAATAAGCACCCAATAAAACACCCCTATTGGAGTTGCCCTTAGGAGGCTGAATTGAGGATTATTAGCATGATGGTAGGACTTTATAGTGTTTCAGTAAGAATATGTCCTTGTATAGCCCTTATTCTTTGCTTGTAGACGCAATGATGTTTATAAATCATGGGATTTTTTTCTTATCTATATTAAATTTAGCTAGACATGAGAAATTCTTGGGTGAGCACAAACTCAACACTTTACCCTTGCACACAACCAATAAAAATATGACAACTAATAAAATTAAAAATTGGAAAAGCCAGCTGTCAAATGAGATAAAAAGATAAAAGGACAACATTTAAAATAAGAGAGAAAAAATCACGTTGCCGTCTTCCTCCTAAGTTTCTGTCTCCATAGGTGTCGATCGACCTTCCAATTGCAGATGTCTCACTGGTTTCTCCATTGGACTAACTCAACATGCGTCTTTCATGTTGTCGTTTAGTTGCAGAGAAGTTTCGTTTCACATGTTACCAACGAGACTCACTGTTTCGCTGCCTTTGCTGAGACTCACTATGGTGGTTTTTTGCTGCTTTTGCTTCTATCTCTATCGAAGCGTTCATAGTTCCCCTATCTTATAAATCATAGTAATGCATTTGCACGCTAGCTCTATTTATATAACGGTAGGAACTTGATTGAATTTTGTACAAGACAAACTTTTTATTCTTTTTCAAGTAATTAAATCTAGGCATAACTTATGCTCTAATCTAGTTGTTTTCTGTTTAATAATATTTTTTGCTTATCCAAAAAAAACCTCTTATAAGTCAATTGTCTTTTTTTTAGGGGCAAGAGAAGTTGTCTCTTTTTTTTTTACGTGGAAGAGACTCTATTGTTATAAGTAAAGCTTTCTTCTTTTTTTTTTCTTTCAATTTTTTGATAAGTTTGTTGGTTCTCCATTTTTCCATTGCAATAGCATAGACAAAACACAACAAATGACTTATCAAGGACTTGTTTGCTTGTTTAAAGGTGGAGCTCTCTTCACGAATGGATCCAAAAATCTATTAAGGGAGGGGCCAAAAAATCATCGAGATAAAATTTTATTGTTAATTCATATTAGATCTAAAGCTGAACAAAAAGTAAACAAATTTATCATACTTTTATAAAAGCTACTACTAATTAAGCTTGTATATCTAAATATCAAGTGTAACAATGAACAAATTAGTTATCACAATAGCATTTAATTATACAATAATATAGTATATGTGAGTGTGTTTATAATATAATATTAATATAACCACGAGGTTGAGCGCAAGTGGTTAATGCGCTCCGTCTAAGGGACGTGTTCGGCTAGAACCCGAGTTTGATCACTGGTGACAGAACAATCCGTGACCAAGTTTTACTTACCTCCCGGCCGAATACAGATTAGTCTAAAAATACTATGGGTGTAAACTAAAAAATAACATAATATTAATATGTATGTGTATACAATTACATGTATATGAAACAATTAAATTGAGGGGAGGGAGGGGCCCAAGCCCCAGCTTATCCCTTTCCCTCCCTCCCTGGCTATGTTGTAGGTGTTGGTCACAAATGAAAGATAGTCATTGTTCATTTTATCCAATGGGTCTCCACACCAAGTTTTGAGAGAAGAATGAAGATAGACAGAAATGATTGATCCATTGCTAACAAGAAAAAAATTAAAAATATGTTATGAGTATGTACAAAATAAGATGCACAAATGAGTGCCTTTTTGACATTAATTTTATCAATCGTTACACATGTACAAGTGGGCCGGGCTACTATCAGATAATGTAAAAGTACAAAAATCTATAAACAACCCAATCCCCTGATTCAAAACTAGGATCATAAGCGCCTCAGGCGCGCTCCCCCCCCCCCCCCCCCCCCTTTGCGGTTTTCGTTGTCCCCCCATTGTTTGGGGGCTGCGTGCGGCAGTTCCACCGACGCAGCAACCCCCCTTCCTTCTGCTTTCGTCTTTTTTATGTCTTCTGTCCTCGTTTTTTTGTTTCCTTTTTTAATTTCGTTGTTTCTTTTCATTTTCGTTTCGTTTTCTTTTTGTTTTGTAGTTTTTTTTGTTCCCTGTAGTGGACCTTGCGGCCGCGCGTGGGTTCTTCTTCCCCCCGCCGCCGGCGCGCCCTCCCCCCCCCCCCTTTTTTTCTTTTCTTCTTCGTCTTTTTTCGTTTTTTTTCTCTCTTGCCCTTTTGGTTTGTTCCCTTTTCTGTGTTGTTTTCTTTTCTTCTTTATTTGTGCAGAGACGTCACTCTTGGAGGTATCTTGGCACCGCTGCGATCACGGAGATCCATGGCTTTGGTTGGAGTCGCCGTACTCGGCGGTGGGTTGGTTGTGTTCCTCTTGCATTGGGGTGTGTTGTCGTTCTCCTTCTTGCGTGGAGGCTCTTGGTGGATGCTGCAACCACCGCCGCTGCCTGTCAAGGGGTTGGGTCACCGTCTCTATCTCCAGATCTGCTGGAGCTTTGGTATGGTTGTTGTTGTGGTCCGTTTTTGGTTTTTTTCTTTGTTCTGTTTGTCTGTTGTTCGTTTTGTTTTTTGTTGGTGTTTGTTCTGGTGTTGTGGCTGCGCCGCCGTGCATCTGGAGGGACCACTTGGGTTCGGGATCCGTGACATGTGAGTTTTATTAGTTAAAATAGAAGGTTCTGGGTGTCCCAAATGGACCAAACCCAACCCACTCAAAAATATCTCAAGGATATTCTTCATGCCTGTATCCTTTTTGGTATCCTTTTTGGTGTGCTAGTTGTAGGCTTTATGTGTTCTGTTTTCTTTTTTTAGTTGTTTTTCTTGTCTGTAGTCTGTTACAGCTTGTTGTAGATTTCAGCAGCGTGTCTTGGTTAGAATTGATTTATTTTTTGTGACTCTACATATGCTATTTTTCTTGCTGTAAATGCCGTATAGCGGGGTTTTTTTTCTCTTTTATGAACTTGTTCATGTTGACAAAAAAAAAACTAGGATCAATACAATGAGAGTGCAAAACCAGTTAACTATCAGACCAGAACAATAGCTTTTATAATCGATACTCTTCCATCTTTATCTCTAACAAGCTAAATATAATAGTCCATTATAGACTTACATTCACCCAGCACCAATAACATTTTTAAACTCTTCTCCTAAAATATGACTTCTAGCAGAAAAGAAGCTTCTGCAAACGTGGTGGTAACCGGTAAGGTCCCCAATTTCCACAAGGTCCGGTTCTGATTCTATAGCAGCAAAAGCTTCAGGGGTGCTTGAGTACATTGAAACCTCATCAATTGCAAGAATGCCTTGTTCACGAGATCTTCACACTAAGGTTCTAAATTGCGGTTGTGGTTGCGTTAAGGTTTTCACGATCACCGATATTGCAAATGTTGCGACGCATATTGCGGTTGTCGCGATGTGAACTGTTCACAACATTGCAAAAATCACATTAAAATTACTTGTATTATTACGTAATCTATATTAACTTATAATTAATATTCTTTTCATTATTATAAGAGATCCAACGTATATTAAATAAATAAAAAATATAAAAAATTTAATAATTACTAATATGTTTACTTTAATAGACTATAATTAAATAAATATAATGATTAAAAAATTGAAAATAAAAAATATAAATAGGTGCATCAGCTAATCAGCTTTTTTTTTGCTAAGAACATCAGCTAATCAGCTAATAGACTACAATTAAATAAATCCACATGGAATCAAAAGACTAAATTTAAATAAAAGTAAGGATTAATATAAATTAAAAATAAAAAATAAAAGATACGATAAAACAAATAAGTGCATCGGTAAATGTAAATTGAAAAAATTGGCAAAAGCAAGTTCCAGTCTTCTAGAAAAATCGAAAGCCCCAAGCCCCCAATTTTGAAAACAAAGGGAAAGAAAGTAGTACATCCCTCGATTGGTTTCCATGTCAGAAGGGAAGGAAAGACTAATTTCTGTGGGCCCCACTTAAAAAGTTGTTTCCTTCCAATTTGGGAAGAAAACCGGAGGAAGTGCCTCATTTGAATTGAAAAGACATAAATAATTGGTTTAAATACTTTTTTCGTCCCTGCAAAATGACTGAGTTTCATTTTTTGTCCTTGTAAAAAATTTTGTTTGTTTGTGATTCCTGTAAAACAAAAAGTTTTATTTTTAGTCCCTGCAAATTGTTTTAGTCCTTGTAAAATTTAGATCATATTGAATTAGTCCCTGTAATATGTGAACAATTTTGTTTTTAGTCCCTATTAAATTTATTTTACAATGACTACTTTGACAATTATCTAAATATTACAGGGACTAATTCAACATGATCTAAATTTTACAGGGACTAAAACAATTTTGCAGGGACTAAAAATAAAACTTTTTGATTTACAGGGATCACAAACAAACAAAAATTTTTATAGGGACGAAAAATAAAACTTGCTCATTTTACAGGGACGAAAAAGATATTTAAACCTAAATAATTCCATTTGAGTTGCTCTCATTCTTATATTTTATTATTATCTTTCATGCATTGCAATAGTGTATATTTTTTAAGAACATTGCGATAGTGTATATTAAATTGGTCTGTGCAACGAATCAAACGAAAATCCACGGCAATCTCTTGCACTGCAGTTCGCAGGTTGATCTCCATACTTCAATAATTGGGTATCCGGGGTGGTCCACCTGTTTAGATTCACTCTGCAAAAGCCGCATTGTAAACCGAGCGTACTAGCCTAGCCGGCAAAATAAATAGCCTGATATATATAGGCCTGCATCTAGATCCGCACGGGCCTGCGGGCTAACGGGTCAGCTGCAGCCCGTGATTAAAAAATTAAAAAAATTTAAAATAGATTCGTTCACACCTGGGGTATATTTCACACCCCTGATGTGAATACATCAGAAAATCGTTTTGTGTTGACAAATCCATTATTCAAGTTAACAGTATTAGTAATTTTGGTTGAATAGAATAAAATGTGTGATTAAACATTCATATGTAACTTGGCATTCAACATATATTTAACATATTCTTTAATTTGTACATACAATGTTAAAACATGTGAAATTTAAGCCCACAAATAAATAATTTAGTTTACGACACAAAAAATATATACCATAATTTAGTTTAATTATGTATTTTTGATAAAAGGAATAAACATTGTATCTAAAAAAACTATTTTTTTGTAAAAAAAGCCCGCGGGCCAACCCGTGGATAAAATCCGTTTAATCCGCGCGGTTTATACGCATCTCTCTTCATTGCCATAATTAAAGTATTTAATAGTTTTCAAAAAAAGTATTTAATTCATTTTTGTCATGATATATATGTGTATATATATTCTAAATTTTTATATCAAATTAAATCAATTTTTAATAAATTATTCAATAAAGTCATAAATTTATTTTTTAGTTAATATTTAAATTTAAATATATTTAAAAAGGTTACAATCAATTTTTAAGAATACAAGGGTTATTTATGTCATTTACAAAATGTGTTCTTTTCTTTTCTCTTACTTTCTACTCAACCAAACAAGAGAAAAGAAAACTTTCACCTTTCTTTCCTTTCACTTTCTTTCCTACCAAACTACAAAAAAATCATCTCATTTTCCCTTCTCTTCCTTTCCTTTCACTTTCTTTCCTTCTATTTTCTCTTACAAACCAAACATAGGATAAACATGTTTTCTCTCTCAGAAACCCAAAAAATGGCAGCGACACCCAACAAAAAAAAGGCAAAAGGCAATCAATAATTTTCCCAAAATCTCTCTCCAAAGAAGCTGAACATTTTTGTGTTTCAGAACAAAGAACTCATGCAGCAAGGCTTGGAGCACACAGCGGCACAGGGAACAACAAAGCAGAACGAGGCTTGCACAGAAAAAAGGTTGGAGAACCAGGAAGTGTCACAGAACCAGCGAACGAGCTGAGGTTTGGGGGAGGAGAACGAGATGAGGTTAGGTGTTAGGGCTCCTTTAGATCCGAATACCGATTCATCTGAACTATCACGGCCGCATCGTCGTTTTGTCACGGCCATTTTATGCGATTTTGTCTCACTCCGTGATTACGGTTGATTTCATTTTCGGCCACTGCCGAAACCGTTTTGTCACGGCCGCATCATGCTTATCACTCCATGTAGCATCTCCTATTTTAGGACTTTATGTGATTGTTTGATTATATTTATTTATTTTATTCTGGATGTGTTTGATTAAAAATGAGTTAGAAGAATTAGTTTTAGAAAGAGTTAGAGTAGTGTGAAAAGGTGAAAGTAAGAGGACCAAAATAGTAATAGAATTAAAGGCCAGGACTTACTTAAAAATTCACATTCACTCACACACACTTCCACCCACTTTCACCCACTCTCTTACACGCACTCACTCACTGACATCACTCACACTCACATTTAACACACTAACACACACACCCATCAAGTAAAAAAAAAATAGATGAAAGAATAGATCGAGAAAGGGAAGAGGGTCGAGGGATAGAAGGGAGAAAAGAAAGAAAGAGAGAGAAGAGAGAAAGAAAAGAAGAAGAAGAAGAAGGGAGAAAAAAGAGAAGAGTAAGAGGAGAAGGGAAGAAAGGGAAAGGAAGAATCAAAGGGGAGGAGAATCAAAGGAGAATATACTACTTCTACTATCTCTACTGGTTTTGCTCTTTGTAGTTACATTTCAAGTGAGTCCTTTTTCTTCTTTACCTTCTCTTTGTGAATGGCTTGCATGTGAAATGATTTATTGGTTTCATCTCTAATTCTAGTGTCAAATCTAATCTTGCATGTGATGGGTTGATCTTAGAATGCTTTTCTATGTATTGGCTTAGAGGGACTGGTTCAAAGGGGGGATCTTGTTGTGCCGCCTATTTTAGATGATTGCATGCTTGATTTCAAAAGTTGGGGTGATAAACCCGTTTGCATGTGTTTCTTTCTCCTACCATTATGATTTTTGAGATGCTAGCTTGCTTTAGGAAGTGATTTTTAGAAGTATAGTGTTTTAGGAGGTGATTAGAGTTGGATTCAACCTCTCCTCTGTTTTGAAAATTCGAACTGCATATTGTTCTATCAGGGAATTTCATTGGATGACCAGATTGCTCATCGGACGAAATTCTCCATTTTGCTCTCTGGTTGGTATTTCGTCGGGCGATCAGAGTGCTCATCGGATGATACTAGAGTGCAATTTAATTAGTAGTTTTTGTTGTTTTTAAGTGTTATTTTAGAACTCTTTTCTTATGAATCATGTTTTGTGATAAAATTGCTTTGAATTGGAGTTGGTTATGTATGAAACATATGTTGTATTCTAATTGACATAATTCATGTAAGTTATGAATGAACATTGCTTTTGTATGTGTGTTACTTTATACTAATATATGGGTGAATGATCATATGTTATAGGTATAGTGGTAGTGTATATTATAGGTTATATAGTGATATTTATAGTTTGGTATTAATATTATGAAAATTAATAGTAGAATTGATAACTTTGGAATAGCTTGTGACTCAAAGTATATATGGACACGTGCTTGTAATGGTATTTAGAAGATAAGTCATGAACTTTCATCTAGTAAGATAGCCATAGTTTAAGTGATAAAGAATTTCACTTAACGAGGTATCAATGAGGTGTGAGTTAGTTTTAGTCCTTCATAACGAATGCTTACGGTAAGTGCATAGCAAGACCGGGACGCTAGCTTATGGTCATAGACGTCTGACCTGCCTTACAGAGGGCTATGCCAAATAACTCAAGTGACTTACGCTTGGTGGCATAGCAAGTTTTTAAAAGATAAATGTAGAGATGTTATGTTCATGACTTAGATGATGGACTAAAAGTAGAAAGAATCATTGAGAAATAATTATACCCGAGTAAGGACCCGGTCTTAGAGCCGGTGATAAAAGGGTGAGTTGTATTTGAGGTTTAATTTAATGATATGTTTACTATGAATGATTGTATGAGTTAATTATGTGATGTATTTGATTACATGCTTAATATGTGGTTTTTGACTATAAAGTGATAGGGTCATCATAAATTTATATCATTGAGTCTTGTATGTTGTTGGAACTTACTGAGATTTCAAATTTTATTAGTTTCCTTTATGTTTTTTTTTTCTAGATAACAGCTACACTTTGAGAACTGGAAAGTATTCTTGAGGTTGCTAATCAGTCGAGTCAAGAACCGGATCAGAGTCTTAGTTAAAAATTTTATTTTACTCTATTGCCTTTGCTTTTGGATCAGAACTTGTTGTATCGATATATATAAGTTGTATGTTGAAGGTTTAATTGTTAAACTTGTATATATCTTTATTAGCTAGTAGTATCCTACTAGAAAGTAGGGTATTACACTCTGTTTTTAAAACCTACCGAAAACCCCTATAAAAGCTTCAATGCTCTCTCAAGCATCTTACATGGGACAATGAAATCAGGCGAACAAAAAGCTCCAACTTCGAGCAAACCTCACCAACCGAAGCACCAACATTGTCTCTCCTGCTTCTTGCAACATGCACATAGCTCCAAGAACCAAAGAACCGTACCCCAGTTGCTTTTCTTGGGACATAGATGGTGCAGTTGCAGTTGCATGTGCATATAGCGGTGGGGTAGTGCGGTTGTGGAGAAGGGGCTACATGGCAGATAGAGATGAATTGGTGGGGGTGGCATAGACTAGGCACAATACCGTAGCAGTTGCTCTTCTTGGGGAGTGCTGCATTGTGTGAGAAGAGAGGTGACTTCTACAGTGGTGAATGTATTAAATCGGACCATGAAGGTGAAGTGGGCCCAAGACCTATAATAGTAGGTTGACCTGTTTTTTTCAACTTCAAACATTCCTCCTCAAAACTTAACACAATATTTAATATGCCTCATATATTGGCATAATCTGATTTTTGTCCCTTCTGTTCTGTACTCGGGTTGAACACCATTTTTATGTTTTTCAGTTCTATTAGTTGCTGGTTTTACTGGGTTTCACTTCAATTCGTCATTCACAACTTTTTATTACCAATTATTAAATATTATTATAAGGATATACTAATTCAATGTTAATAACATGACCTTTTTTTTTTATGATATTGTTAATAACATGACTTGGGCAATAATATAATCCGATTTCAATATGGCATCTAATTATCACTGCAACGCTTACTTGCAACGTCAAAAACCTTATCGTTTAAAAAAGTTTGTATAGTATATTTTTCATTAAGCTGGTCCAACCACTTTACACAAGAAATCTAAAAAAATATAAACAAATTAAAACAAAAATGAAAACTTTACACAAGAAGTCTACAAAAAAATAAACCAAAATGAAAAATATATTCACCAAAGTTCTTTTTTGTTGAAATGCATATTTAGAAATGACTAATGAAAAAGCTTTGAAAAATAGTCTTGTAAGTGTTTATATACAAAAATATTAAAATGATTCAATGCAATCAATGTCGGTTATCCGCGGTTATTATTTTTTAAAAAATAAATACCGTTTCACTTCTAATATATTACCAAATTCAATCAACGATCTTCATTTTAACAATTATCGTGGGTAATCATTTCTAGAGCTGATTTCTAAACATATAGATATCATTTCTAAAAAAATGTATTATAGAAAAATAGTAGTTGCAAAAGTCAATTCTAAACAAATGAGATGAAAAATGTGAAATAAATTTAATACACACATAAATACCACTAAGATTTAATATTTAACATGCACAGTATTTATAAAGTCAATTCTAAAAAACAAACACAATGCACATTAACAATTAGTTAGTAGTTTATGGCAAACAACAATTAAAGATACCCTAAAAGGAATAACATTACGGTTCGGCTCGGTTCAGTTTTAGTAAAAGGATTTAAAAATCGATCGGTTTGGTTTTTCAAAAAAGTCATCCAAAAATCCAAAAAGTTCAATTTTTGTTCGATTTTTTTGGATCGCTTTTCTGTTTTTTTTTTGGGATCTGTTCGATTTTAAACACTCCTAAATTTTCTATGAATTACAATACTTTAACGGCGCAAATTCGAAATTTTCGGGTATTATGGGTGCCATATATAGATATCACAATATTATATGAAAACTGTAAATAAATAACTTATGAAGTCCTCACTTGCAAATACATTTAACATTTATGTTTACCTGTTAACCAAGTACTACGTATTACATCCTATCCATAGGCGTTAAAAACTATTATATCGAAGGCTAACATCATTTTTGGCCCCACTTTACCTTCATAGTCCCGTTTAATATGTTCACCTCCCTAGAAGTCACCGAGAAGAGAATGGAGGAAAGTGGGTAAAATGGAAGAGGTAGCGTGACAGTCTGATAGAGTGTTTACAGGCTGGTTTTTCCAATTTTTAATTTCATTAGCTGTCATATTTTTATTGGTTGTGTGAAACATTTACCTTTAGTAGAATAAGAAAATACATTTTGATTCATCAAATTAATAGAAATATGTAATTTTCTCAATAACAAAATAAATGATAAAAAAAATTAGAATTCTAGGGTATGTTTTTTTTTGGTCAAAAATTCTTGGGTATGTTACATGACCTAATAAAGCCAATAAGGGCCTAATAATTATTGTTATTATATGTTGGAACAAGACGGTATGAAAGATAATAAATTCCCAAATACCAAATAACAATAAATAATAAATAATCTTAATTAAAAATCATTGTTATGAATTAAAAAACCCAAAAAAATAATAAATAATAAAACTAAAAAACTAATCAATATCAATAAAATAGCAGGCTACAATTAAACGATCCATATTCTATTATATGATATATTGGTACATTCTAGCCTGCATTTTAGTCGATGAGTACATAACGTGTGTGAGTGTTAATATATATAGTCCCTCGGTACGAGTGGTATGCTATATACAAGGCTGACCTTGAGATTTTAGGTTCTCGAAATGAACCGAGGAAATGGTGCTCTAAAATCATTTGAATATTTGGATAAGTTAGGATATCGTGCGTGTCGATATGCTATTTTTATGTTCCTTTGCTGAAAAAATAAAAAAAATAGTAAAAAATTATATTTTATTTGATTTTATAAAATAAAGTATTAAATAAAATATAAAATATAACTAAGAGGACAACATAAAATTTGATTTTATAATTTTTTATATATATGTACTAGTTAATGAACCCGTGCCTTGCACGGGTTAGTTATATGTATATCAAGTAATATATATTTGTGTAGCTAATGTTTTTATCAAAATGTTATAATAATAATAATTGTCCAATATACTATTTTTAAAAAAATTAATTCTTTTCTTCAAAAGAAAAATAGAATTCGCTTAGCCAAAAACTTTTGAATTAATACTTATTTCTTGAATATGTGATACACAAAAAATCATAAAAATGAGTGATAGACTTTGTTGGTATAATTTTTCCGCTTTTGTAAATGTCAATATTTGAAAAAGTATAAGATGCAGAATAATCCTAGCAACCAAACTTTAATATCATATATCAGTAATAATTTAAAAAACATATTAGAAAACAATAACAAAAAAAATATAAGAGCCCACCTTAGATCAAGATAAATAGTCCAAAAAGGGTGCATATGAAACTTTTAAAAAGAAAGAGAGATGAATCAAATAATAATAAAAAACATATCTCCAGCAAAGATAAAAAAAATGTGAAAAGTAAACTTTGTTTCTATAGCGTAATAGAAAACTCTTTTTTTTCCTAGTTGAAACCCCACCTTTAAACTTTTTTGTGTCATTTCAATAGTTGAAAATCTGAAAAGTATGTCCGAAAACAAATTTTCATAACCAAATATTAAAGAGAGTTTAAAAAGAAATATACTTATATTAAGTTGAAATCTAAAAAATCTTATAAAAAAATCTATAAAAGAACAAAGAAAATCAGATCAAATTCATCAAATATTGAAATAAAGTTATCCTGGATTTTAGAAAAATAGAGAACCACATAACTAAAAAAAAACTGAAATTGGTTTCAAATTAAAAAAACATGAAAAATGTTAAATTAGAGATCAAAACAAAGCCAATAATTCATAAAACTTGGATGGAAGCAAAAAACGATTAAGAAAGAAATTTTCGGGGCAAGAGAGTTAACAAAAAAAATCAATGAAGGACCATAAAATCCAAGCAATATGCAAAAAGGACAATAAAATCCAAGCAATTTCAATTCAATCTAAAAGTCTCACAAACACACACACACAAAACATAATGATATATATTTTCATAAAATAATAGGTGATTAAATTATGTTATCGTTTCATTAAATTATATATATATATATAGGGGGCATATCAGGTGAGAGGAGTGTTTTATTGTGAGAGATGAGAGGATTAAATGATAACCCTTGGATTAAAATAGACGGTCCAGATATGCCTTTTCATTAAAAGCAGCACGTGCCCCTCTTTTTCTATTCATACGCGCTCTCGACTCTCTCTCTCTCTCTCTCTCTCTCTCAAGCAGTCACGCGGACTTATCTCGTGTATCCCTACCCTGTCCCTTCTTCTTCCTCCTCATGCAGAACCTTCTCATCTCATTTTCTAGAGATTAAACGAGACTTGAAAATTGGTGGAGCTTGATTAAATGAAGAACGCAATGAGGAATTTAACTCCCACACACATTGACGAGGCTAATATTACTTGCTGAGACCTGACTTATGATGGATAACATAGATTTATTGAGAGAGAAAATGACGCCATCAAAGATCTCCCTCATCCATGAAACCTCTGTGGAAGACCGATGATTTACGGGAATTTTCCTTCATTTGATTTGCTACAACTTTAATTAATTGATTTGCCTATACAATAAAACCCAACAGGGCACAATCCTACGAGATGTAAAAAAAAAAAGGGGCAAAATCCCAAGTATTGTACAGTCAGGAAAAGTTTCGCCTCATGGTTATAAAATTCGGCAAATCCAGACCAGTAGCTTGTTGTATTTTTGCAAGTCTCTCATTCCCTTCTTTCTCATCTTCATTTGATTTCAACAACATTCATCTTACTTCTTCAACTCGGTTCTACATACACAGAGGAAGAAGAAAGGACAGGGATACACCGTACACAAGATGAGTCCGCGTGAGAGGAGACAGTGAGTGTCAAGAGCAGCAGAACGCGTATGAATAGAAAAAGAGGGGCACGTGCAGCTTTTAATGAAAAGGCATGTCTGGACCATCTATTTTAATCCAAGGGTTATCATTTAATCCTCTCATCTCTCACAATAAAACACTCCTCTCACCTGATATGCCCTATATATATAAATATATATATATATATATATATATATATATATATATATATATCCTATAACAACATTTTGTAAAAAAAATGAAAAAAAATACTTTTTTGAATAAATAATTATATATGTTTCTTTATTGTAAATATTAATTTTCTCATATTTGAAAAATTAGATAATTTCAATTATGATGTGATTTTATCTATTTTTTTTAACCAATTATTATGTGATTTTATTATATATTGATAAGTTGTCATTTAAATTAAACTGCTAGTATGCAACATATTAATTTGTGAATAAATTAATACAAAATCATTTTATCTAATTAAAATATATACACACATCAAAATTATTAAAATAATAATTTATTCTAATTGAAATATATAAACATATACCAAATTCATTAAAAAGTAAATTATAAACACAAATATTCTACATAAAATCAACTCTCCATATTTAAAAATTAATTAAATTTTTCTCATTTTTTAATAGATAGATAGATAATAGCAAGGTAGTCAGAACCGGACCGGTCATTGAACCGGTGAGGGCAAGGGTTCAAGGTTCAAATGTTCGACCGGGGTTCAACCGGTTGAATCGGGATATAATTAAATAATATTATTTTAATTATAAATATAATATATAATATTATTTTAAACTCTAAATCCTATACAATATTGAGCAAATATTAACATTAAAGTCATAACTTTATCAAGAAAAATTAAATTTTACTACTAAATGTCATAATTCATAACATAAAATATTCAAAATTACAAATAATTGAAGAAAGTGATATCTATTTATTTAAAAAAATAAAAAATTAGATTTTAAAAAAAAAGCACGAATTGGTCCAACCGATTTTCCCGGTTTTGTCCGATTTTTGACCGATTTTCCCTGTTCTTGACCGGTTCTCGCGCATGCCGGTTCGCAGGGTCTTCCAAACAGGACAAGGGTCCGGTTCCCGGTCGGACCGGCCGGTCCGGTTCTGACCACCACTGCTAATAATTATTATTTTATTGACGGTTTTTACTAACGAAAAGTTCATTATTCGTTACTATTTTAATGGTCACTAATTTAGAAACGGTTATAAATTTCATATAATTCCCGTAATTCATTTTCTAATCTAGTTAATCTATTTTCTCTTTTATTTAATTTATTTTGATATTTTATTAGAAATTTTGATACCATATCAATTTCATTTGTATTTCCATGTTCTATATGATAATCCAAATGTCTACATATTAAACTTGTATTTTCTCTAGTTATGTTTATTTTGTCTTTTAAATCATTTATTTTATTTTCTTTCTCAATTATTCTGATTTGTATATCTATAATAATGTCCATCCAAAAATCCATTCAATGGTTTGAATTTTTCTTTTAATCTTAATTTTCTTAATTATTAGGTTTCCAAGAATTATTGTAGTTTCTATAATCTTGGTATTTATTTTAGTTATTTTTATTCTAGTAATCTTAGTACTTGACATTTTTTCTAAAATTATTTAAATGATCTTAGTGCTCTGATATCAATTCGGAGGGGGTGTATTTTCAGGATTCATCTAGGTTATTATTTTCTATACTTTTCATCAATTGTTCATAAGTTTCATCTATTTGCATCCTAGATAATGCTAAATCAAATTCATATTCTAATTCGTTATTATAAATTATTGTTTGTGCGCATAATTTTGCATATTCCTGACATATGTTTCTTTTAATTCTTTTGGTAGGTTTAATTTCCATATACATTCTAGTTTTTTATAAAAATCTTTTTCACGGTTTTTTATTTCATCCATATATATTATGCAACACTCTTTCTCCAAAAAAGATATTACACCATAGTAACCAAGATTTTCGTAATAATTTTCTAAGTAACTTTGATTTAAAACAAGTTTAGTTCCCAAAAATGGGGATAAAATTTTTGCCTTTTTTAAAAGATGAGAAGAATGGGGAGTCCATTCTTTCCTTTTCTATCACGTGGTGAAATAAGAACAGTATTAGTAGAAACACTGAAATAAAAACAACCTCCTCAAGTATGTATATATATATATATATATCAAAAGAGCTTGCATCAGTACAAGCCAGGAGTTTTAAAACTACTATACATCAAAAAGCAATAAAATCTCTAAAATAAACTAAAAAGAAAATGACTGAAATAAAAAGACTGAAATGAAAGCTACTAAGTAATATAAAAGCCGGATTCAATCTCTAACAGCTACCCGGATCATAGTAAGATATAGGCGGTGCGTCAATGACGAAAATATCTCTCTCTTTGGCCTCGACCCTTGCCTGCTGGACCCTTGCCCTGATCCAACTCATAGATACTGTGTAATCATAGATCCTGCGCACTGTATATAAGTCGAGTCCATCGACCCTATGCTCCGTGATAAGTACGTGTCCATCAAAAGTAGCCCACTGTGTATATATAAGGATCTATCCTCCACCCTATCCCGTCTGTCTCCAAGGGTCGGATGCTAAAACGTCGTCCCAGACTCGAGTCCCTCCGTGGGTCGGTCATCTACTTAACCACAACAAAACAACATGGAAAGTAGGCAGGGTGAAAAACTTACAGAAGTTAAGAATGTTAGTTTCAAAGAGTATACATACAATACTTATACAGTATATTTTCAGAGTCTTACCACCCAAATCACACTTAGGAATAAAACACTGTAAAACCAAGAAACAATCAAGAATAGATCACCAATCACAGAAGTAACGTCAATCACAGATAAAACATCAATCACAGATATATTGTCAATCACATCCATAACACCAATCACAGATATAATTATGCATGACACTTCAAACTTTTTGATAATACACCGGTGTGCTACTCCAAGGAGACTTTTCCCACCAAACTCCATTGAGCGATAGGCCTGCGACAAGTCTTAACAGAACAACCAGGTAATCCCCCTCAGACCCCCTGGCAGTCATTCTGAAATGCGCATTCACATCCATATCATGAAATAGGTCCGTCAGTCAGATTTATCCAAGCCGGGTATACGACTCGTCTCAGCTCAAGGGTATTCACCATGCAAGGCTATTGAGACTTTCGAAACCTGGATAATCCCAGAAGACAATTGTAGCCCAACGCAACTCTATTCTCAACCCTCTCTAGGTTGTACTGCTCAAAAACTTTTATGCAAATGATCACTCAAACATTGCATAATATCACTTTGGTTTCTCTTGTAAAACTTTCTCTGTTTTACTGTATTAAATCTCTTAATACAAAACCACATAGAATACTCTTATTCTATCACCACAGAAATACTCTTGAAAATTTAACCATTTTATTACTCTTTTCGGCTGTACTCATTTATTTTAATAATAATTACACTGTGACAGAGTCAAACGCGGGTAACGAACTTAACCAGAATAATATTAACGGGAATTATTACTCAAGTTCATTCTTTTTGGGAAAGCCCTTTGGAAGCTAATCAAGTAATCTTCGCCACGTATATACAAACTTATTAAGATAGGAAAAATAGTGCACCGGTATGGTTCCCAGGAAAAATCTTGGTGAGCTTTTGGGCTCCTTCAAAGACCTTTGTCGTTCCTAGACAGATCCATACAAATGAACTACCTTAACCCATCATCAGTCTGTATATAAACAGTAAAAATCACAAGTTTTATATATTTTTGAAAAGAACATGGAAATGGAAGAAAAATATCGGTTTAGGAATTTTTAGCGTATTTAGCCACTTGCTCTAGTCCCAATGGCGTAATAGAGATATGGCCCCTGAGCCCGACCGTATGAGTACACCGAAGATGTATTCTTACGCCTGACCAAAGCACCCCATCCATATCCGTCAAAAGAACTACAGAGGTTCAATTTTACAATTTCTTAAATTTGTTGATCACGGAGGCATAGCCCATTGGGTGATCAAGCCTTTATCGATAAAATTTCGCCAGCGTAACGGTACAATTATTAAACTTTATAATTAAATTGGGCATTATAACTTTACTATTTGAAAAATAACATTTTAAAAATAAAATAAGACATAGTATAATTTTTCAAAACCATTTTACAAATAAATAACAATTATTTAAAACATAAATACCCAAAACTCAAAAATCCATCAAAACAAAGATCAAACTAACTTTGGAAGAATTTCCCCATACCTTAGCCTTATGAAGATGGAAGAACAAGCTAAGAACAACAAGAACAACACAAAGAAACTTGATTAGAAAAACAAAGAAAGCTTAAAGAAAACAAAGGAAAGAAAAGGATTTTTGGAGTGAGATTTGTGAGTGAATCTTCAAGTGAGATTTGATGAGAAAAATGAAGAGCAACCCCCTCTATTTATAGCCAAAATTTCGTGCAAGGGGTGGGGTAGAAGACCAACCATGATTTGGTTTAATTTAACCATGATTTAATTAAAAAAATCCAAAATTAATTATTTAAAATCCCATTGGCCAACACCTATGACTCATACTCAATTAGGACCACTTGGACTTCCCACTTGCATGGATGGGGCGGCCAGAATGAGCTGGGAGGAGAGGGATGTGATTTTCCAAAAATACCCCTAGGGTTTGGATGAAAATCAAGGGTATTTTGGTCTTTTCATAAATCAAAAATTGAAATAATTAATTAAAAATGATGAGAACCAATGAGAATGCTAGAAAATGCCATAATAAGTCCAAATAATTTCGTGGCATTCATTTTTGAAATTTATAGATAGTGCAAACTCTTCGGTTTTCATCGTTTCACAGGTAAAACCCCCGAAAAATGCAGAAAAAAAGGGTTTTCAAAACTTACACATAAATAATTTTAAAAATCATAAAATAAATAATTAAAAATAAAATATAAATTGGTTATGGACCTTTGTCACGAAAATTATACCTGTTAAACAAGGTTTTTGCGTTAAAACGTCCCCGGGTAGCGTAGTTTTCGGTATTTTTTGAAACTTTTCCAAAAATTCCAGAAAAATTTCATAAAATCTAAAATAATAAAAGAACCAACTTTTATGAATGAAGTCTATTTATTGAGTTAGTTTAACACACTCAAGCTATTTAAATCACTTTTCGTCAGTTAGACGTAAACCGTTTTCTGTAAAAAGACTCGATTTTGATTGAAAAGCTACCGTTTCAGAAGTATTTCAGAATACGTGTATTTTATTAATAATTTTAAGCTAAAAATAAATCACACAACATTTTTGGAACAAAAATTCATATAAAACAGAAAAAGGACGAAAAACACAAAGAAACGGATGTTGTAATTAGACCTAATAGAAACTATAAATCAACCACTTTCAGAAGTATTCTTAAACATGTATATTTAACTACTATTTTTAAGCTAAAAATAAATCCCAAAACAATTATATCGCAAAAATTCAAATAAGACGAAAATAAACAGTTAGTCAAAACAACAGATGTTACATATTACGTTGTAAAAATCTTTTATTTTTACCCATGCTGTAATAGTTTTATCTTTTATTATAAACTTAGCAATATTTTTATCTGGTTTATCTTTTATTATAACCTTAGCAATATCTCTATCTACCTTATTCATATTTTAATCTGAAAATTCATTATTTTCTAAAGAATTTAATAGTTCTTCAAAAATATTTAGATTTCTTCCTAAGTTAAAACTTCTTTCTAACTCTTCTTGTTCTTCTTCTAGTTCTAATTTTATTAGAGTTGTAGTTAAAACATAATTCATTTCATCTTCATATAGTGCAATTTGTCCACATATTTTTCCATAATCTTCACATAATTTTATTTTTATTTCTTTTGGTAAATCTAATTTCCAAATATGTTTTAGTTTTTCAATAAAATCTTTATCAATATTTTTAATATATTCCATATATATTTTTTGAAAGGGATTTCATTCTTTTACCATATGTTAATAATTTTATTTTTTATATTAAATTTCGCGATATTTTCACTAATATTTTATTTTTCAAATATTGAGTTAAATCATTTACTTGATTTGCTAATTTATTAATTTTATCTTCTTCTATTTCTTTTTCTGAAATATTTGCTAGTAATGATAATTTACACATTAATAAATTTGGTTTATTTATAAAAGTTCCTAATTCTGTTATTTCATTTCTTTTAGGATAATAAATTTTTCCTATATTTTCAAATAAACTTGGTACATCAATTCTATCATTATTTCTGAAAGTAATACTATGATGTGAATTAGTTAGTGCATAATTTACGCAATAAGTTATTGAAAATATTTTGTCTCCTGTTCTCATTAGATTTTTTCTAAAAAATTTATGTTCAAGTGTTAATGATTGTTCTAATCTTTGCGTATTTAAAGGTATTCCAATATTTGGGTGAATTTCAAATTTTAATTTTACATAAGCTAAATTTCCTTCTATTACGCCAAATATTTTATCCTTTATATCGGTTATTCTATCATCTTTTAATATTAATTCTATAGGTGAATTTATTCCTTCTTGTAAGGTTGCTTTTATTAGTATCTGAATTGCACCTATATGTATATATCCAATTTTATTTCTATGTTTTTCCTTTTTTATATTCTTTTTTAGTTCTATCAATTTTTTCTTATTTAATAACTGTATACTAGTATTTCCTTGAGCTTCTTTAATGTCTATAGGAGCTTCATTAATCAATTTTTCATAATATATAATATTTTCTTTTTTATTAAATCTTTGGATAATTTTTCCAAGTTTTTCCTTACTTTTCATATTAGCATCCTTAGTTAATTTTAAATTTTCCTTTTGTATTTTTCTAAACAAAGCTGAATCAATTAAAATACTTCCTTCATAGTAACCATCTTGTTCAGCAATTTGTAAATGTTCTATATCATTATTATTAATTTTTTCACAATCCATGACAAAATAATAAATTAGATACAAAATAACAACATACCTGACTTAGTTTAGTGAATTTTGTACCCACTGCTGCTTCCGCAAACAGACTAAGTAATGCAATAATTGAAGTCTAAAAATTGAAATAACTCAAGTGTTTACACTAGAATAAGTAGAGATTTTATTTCTGAGTAATACTGAGTACAACTGGGTTGTTAGGTACACTCTCAAGTACCCGACTAATCCTACAGGACTAGCACAAAGTTTCCTAAAGAAACATTTTTTCTCTTGAAGAGAAGGTTGACAGCTTTCGTTTTTGCCGTGTCCTGCTTCTGCCTACAACCCTTCTATTTATAGATACATAAAATCTACTATTTACAAAGATTGATCCCAAACTACAGTATTTTTACATAATTGAGAGGCGGCCGAAGTTATCCTACTTCACTAAGTTTCCTATGCTGCTAAGTAACTTCTGCTGCTAAGTTTCCTCTTCGTCACGTAACTGCTGCACAAATATATCTTTTGACTTTTCAAACGGTACCTTTTTTTTTTGACACGTAAACCTTTTTTTTTTACACGTAACATATTTACAATGGCTTTGTACAAAGTGCCTTACATGCTTACATCAGTTTTACATTACTCTTCTTCAATTATTTCATCTGAGCTGTTGTCCTTATCCTCTTTTTGGACATCTGTCTTTGTAGTACATCTCTCACATGCATGATTCCTATCTTGCCTTATCTTCTTGCAGAGTTGATTGAGTATATCCGGATGGTATTTCATCGTGGGTCCCTCAATTGCATAGTATGGGTATTCAAATTCTGCTAATGCCTTCATATCCTTCTCTTTGATTGCCTTTCCATTTGTTTTATTTAATAATATCATATGAAGTCCTTTATACATCATTCTGACGCAAGTGCTTTTTCCAATACTCTGACATTGGTTGTAGATGCTTGCTAAGTGGTTTGCAATTATTTCCTTCATAAATTCTTCAGTATATACTCCATTTCTTGGTTCATCCAACAAAGGAAAATTATTATTGCTGATGCCTATGTACACCAAGTGCTTTGCTTGTTGCTTAGTTGTGAAGTCTGGGTAGGCCGAGTAGAACTTCAAGAAAATAGCTCTCTCTCGGGCAATATTTCTCTTGAAAGCTTGGACTGCTTCCTTAAAACCATATGGAAATAAACTAATTTCTTCCAGATTAGTGCTTAGATAAAGACATTCCATCATCCCAAATTGGAATAAATTGAATACCAGTAATTGCGGTGCTCCTGACGTAATAATTGCTTTAACACCATAAATATTTCTATCAACTATATAAAAACAGTTGATTTTTTCAGATTCATTCCAATTAATTAATCTTTGAAAATGTTCTTCAAATTTTTCATGAGAGAATTGGATTCGAAACTCATGATCTTTTCGACTAATTATTTGGAAATCATCTAAGGAAGAAGGAATTCTTCCAAGTATTTTCGTGGCTGATTTAATTGGTGGTGAACTTTTTGCTGTTTCCGAAAAAGTTCTGGGTCCAAGATAAATCTCTTTCCCTTTTTTCTTTCTTTCTTCATCATTGTATTCTTCTAGCGCCTTTTTTGCTTCTTCTTCATATGAGTATGATTTATGGATGACTCCTGAAATCTTTGTGCAGTGTGGTGCTGCTTTGTACCCGTCATCATAAATTCCTGGAAATGGACCATAAAAATTACGTACCATTTTTTATTTTCTTCCTCTGTTTGTTTCTTCAAGTTTTCTGGAACTGCTTCCATCAGTAATTTTAATTCTTCAATTTGTAGTTTTATCACTTCCCTGTCTCTCTTAATTAATTCTGCTTCTTGCATCCTTTGTTCAAAGAGTGCATCTTGCATCTTTAATTTGCTTTCCAATTTCTTCAAGTCCTGCTCCATTCTCTTGACAGTATATCTGCAAGAACATTCTTTTCACCTTTAATATGAGATATTGTATAATTATATTCAGCTAACTTCATCTGCCACCTTATTAGTCTTCCCTGTTTATAAGTACCTTTATGGTTAATATTTTTAAAACCTGCAACATAAGCACTATCAGTTCTAACAATAAATTCTTTATCTAACACATAAATCCGATGTTTTTCCAACATTATAATTAAAGCCAATGTTTCTTTTTCATACGTAGGATAATTAAGTTCACTATCCGAAAAGGTTCCGGACATGTATCGACATAGTAATTCTTTCTTTTGTCTAGGGGGTTTTGCCTTCATAACACCTCCCCAACATTCATTTAATGCATCTGTTTCAATAATAATTAAATCATCATCCATCATTTGAAGGATGATATAATTCAGGAAGATCTTGACATAAGTGTTTTAATTTTGTAATAATTTCTTCATCTTCTTCAGTCCATGACCAAAGAGCATCTTTCTTCAATTTCTGCTGAAGTTTTCTTCTTTCAGCTGCAAGATTCTTTATAAAACCTTCATTTGATATATATGTTAGTAATCCAAGAAATCTTTGTAATTCTTTTTTATCCTTTAATTTGGTTGAAAAATTCTGAAGTTTTTCTAACACATGTTTCTGCATAACTATTTTTTCTCTTTCTATTTCTAATCCTAAATAGTTAATTTGAGCTAAAACTGTCTTTTTCCTACTTAATACTACTCCATTTTCTAAACACCTTTTAAGAACTAATTTTACTTTATAAAAATGATCCTTTAAATCCTTATTAGTAAATACTAATATATCATCAATATATATGAGACAAAAATCTTTATAATCTTTAAGTATGAAATCCATTCTTCTTTGAAAAATACCTGGTGATTGTTTCATTCCCATTGGTAAAACATTCCATTCATATTGTCCTTGCGGGCAACTAAAAGCTGTTAATGCTTTTGATTCCTCTGTAAGCCTGATCTGATAGAATCCTGACTTACAATCAAGAGTACTAAACCAATTCATATTCCTAACTCTTTCAATAATTAAATCTTTCCTAGGTAGGAAATATGCATCTCCTTCCATAGCATCATTCATCTGTTTATAATTTATTACCATTCTCCTTTTTCCTCTTTTAATTTCATTATGATTTTCAACATAAAATGCTGGTGCTGAATGTTTACTTTTTTATGGTCTTACTAATCCTTTTTCACACATCTGCTTTATATCTTCTGCAAATTCATCTCTATCCTATTTTGTATAAATCATAGGTTTACATTTTATTTCTTTTGTAGGATTTTACTACTAATTCCATATTTTTATTAATTTTTGGATCGAGTGGGTTTTCACTACATACCTTATCTAAAAGTTCTTCATATATGCTGGAATAATTCTACCTTCTTCTGCATGCATTCATTAGTACATGTCTCATTTTTTTACATACTATTCCTATTATCTCACCACGTTTCAACTGACTAAACCCTGAGTAATGACACTTTGTATAGTGAAGGATTGGTATCCTAATTATTTCTCTTATTTGCTTTCCTCTAATATAAGGGGTCCTTAAAGTCATATAATCTAAGTATTGGCAAAAGGGTGCATATAATCTAAGAAGATTATTTTCTAATATCATATCTACACCTGTTTGTTGTTGATATATTATAAGTATTATAAATAATTTATTTTCTATTATTAAAGTTGTTTTCTTTGCTATCCAACTTAGAGAATGTACAGATCCATCTGCAATTGATACTCTTGTTGAGTTTCTTACTTTTTTCCATTTATCAAATAATGCTTTTGTTGCTATACAAATACTTGCTCCAGTATCTATTATGTTTCTCTATCATTGTTTTTAATTATTATTTTAATATAAGTACTATTTTGATTCTGTCTGTGAAGATAATTCATCTTCTGAATATTCATATATACTCTCTTCAAAATTACTTAATTCTTCTTCTAATGGTTCTAAATCATATATTTGATATATTCTTTCTATTAATTTTGATTTTTCTCTTACACCTTTCTCTTTTATCTGAGGACACTCATTTGCATAGTGGCCTTCTTGGTTACATAAACAACACATACATTTTTTCTTTCCTTTCAGACAATATTTTCTAGGGATTTGTCTTTTCTTTCTAAAATATTTTCTATTCTTATTTTTATAAGCTCTTTTCTTTGGATATGTCTTTCTTAGCTTAGGTTTCTTCCTATAATATTTTTTCTTTTTTCTAGGTTGTTTACATCCATAGTTTCCTGGTATTTCTAATTCTGGTAAGTCACAACATATTTCATTTCTTCCCCTATTTAATTGTCTAATTGTTGCTCTAGTTAGGCATTGATTTCTCATTTCTTCATATACTATTTGTATAACTCCTCCTAAGGTATTAGCTATTTTTCCTATTCTTGTTTTCCAAATGTCTTTTATCTTTATATTAAGAGGGTATGATAACTTATCAATAAATAATTTTTTGTACGTATCCTTTGATGTATTATCTAGTTGATGATAATATTTTTGATATTCGCAGATAAAACTCCCTATCTGACACATATCACATATTTGCATTTTATTTAAATGTGACTTTGCATTTTCATGTAATAAGTTATTTACTCCTATTTTATTATGAAGATATTCATGTCCAGTAAATTCTCTAGAAATTAGTTCACTAATTAATCTAGCAAAATCTTGGTTAGTATTTACAGTAGCTGCATATCTATACCACATTTCATCACTGATAGTTGTTAAATATTGTCTAACATTTTCTGCTGTTTTCATTAGAATTAATCCTTTTATATTATCTAAAGAAAGATTACTAAATCTATCATCTGTTAAAATTAGTAATATTATTTCATTAACCCATTCTATAATTGCATCCTCTTTATTTCTAACACAATCTAGGTTTAATATATTTCCTGCTTTATATTCATGATGAGGTTTAAATTCATCTGGTATTTTTGACCATTTTCCATCTTTTCTAGCATATCCTTTATTTTTCGTTGTTTCTTCTTCATATTTATCCCATGCACCATCTTTATTATAATAATATTCATCCCATTTTCTTTTTTCTTGTTTTACTCCACTTGTTTTACCTTTTTTCATAAATATTTCATCATATTCAGAATCTGATGGGCTATTGTAGGCTAAAATTATTTCTTCATTTTCATTATTTTCTTTAGGGGTTTGGTTTTGCTCAATTTTTTGTATTTGATTATTATCATCTTCTATTATTTTTAATTGTTCTAACAATTGTTGAATTTCTTCTATGTCATTTGATTTTCTTAAATTTTCTATATATTCCTCTTTTAATTCTTCCATGTAGATAATGGCTTACTAAAATTTATAGGTTTCTGTTCTCTTATTTTTAATAATTCTTCTAAGTCCTTTCTTGTTATACATCTATTGTTTTCTTCGTATTCTAATAGATTTTCAAGTTGTTGGAGAATTTCTTTAATTCTTTCAATTTCATTATTTTCCTCAATTTCTTTTTCTTCGTTTATATTATTTAAAGTTTCTCTTATATTTTTTATATCATTATGTCCCTTTGATATTCTCATATATGTATATTCTATAATTTTATTTGTGTTTTCTATTAATAAAACTATGTTTTTATTCATTTTTTCTAATATTTTAATTATTTCAAAAATTTCTTCTGATAATTTCATTTCCGTCGCCATTTAATTATTTTCTAGTAGTGCACCATGGATAATAGATATGAAGTCATCAACTCTAAAAAAAACGTAATAAATAAAAATGATCAATCAAATGATAGAGAAAAAGGTTTCCTCATATAAGAAGTCAGTATAGAAAAATAGAAGAATAGCAATAATAGTGAGACATACAATTAGCAAAAAAATCAATATATTAAGATTAATATTACAAAAACTAAAATACATAAAATATTAATCATACAATAGAAAATGATGTCTAAAATAAAATAATCAATTGCCATCAATTAATTAATTTGAGATTTAAAATTGAATATTAGTAATAAATGATTATTGATGACTCATGATTAGCTCTAAGTAAAAACATTAAAAGCATGGTTAATAAATTAATTACCATAAAATAATAAATAAAAATAAAATAAAATTGCTTTTGGAGAGAAACTACATGATTGTGGTGTTGACATGTGACATTATCCTATGTGGCATAATCTTGCTATATAATATATAATAGATAGATAATAGGTATTTAGTGAAAAAAAAATTTCGGTGCCCCTCTAAAAATTGGGCTCGGGGCGATTGCCCCCTAAGGCCAGCCCTGGTTATATATGTGTAGCATCTTTATTCTTATTAATCTCTCTTATAAAGAACATTCTCTGAATTGCTAGGGAGAAAGTTGAAGAAGCTCGAGTATTGTGTATTTAATTCTGTTGGAAAAGATCTCCTAATCCTATGTTCTATATTACGCACTTAAAGAATATATTTATATTCATCACCGGGGGCTTGAGTGAGATGGTACGAGTCTCTCCCAATTTAACCAGAGGTATCAGGGAAGAAAACACAGGACATGCATCCAAATTAAAACTCAATTATATTTATATATAAGTACCAAATTAGCATGTGCTAAACAAAGCCTAGCCTAGCCTTTGATAACCAAAAGTGAAATAATAATGATAAATTGACAATAATGTGCACAAATGGTCATTAGCCAGCAACATTGTATAGAACAAATATTACCTATTACCTTTTGTAGAATGCCCGTCCTTTCTTCCAATTAACTACCTATAATTTTAGCCAGTTGATAAATAAAAATTTGCATGGTTGCACATTAATGGATCCAGAAAAACACAAAATACAAACGTAAAAACCCTGAAAATTACTACAACTAATAAGTATGGTCCATTACGCCACAATAAAAAAACAAGGCTATTCATTACTCGTATCAAACTGAGTTTGGGGCCTCCCAACGGTTACCCAAACACGCGCTAACCATTTTGCATTGGTGATAAGGAAGACGTAATCTCCATCCCAAGGGCTAGATCAAGATGCAACAAAATAAATATTGCGCTCTAAACCTCAGGATGCAAATTACCCCACCCTGATCCAATAATCCTAACTCTTCCATGATGCCTTGTACCAAACGGAGTTATCAAATTGATTATAGTACGTAGTGTTCTAAATTGGTGACAAGGAAGAGGTAATCTGCATTCTGAGGACTAGATACAATAAATATATATATTGTTCTACACCTCAGGATGCAGATTACCCCATCCTGAACCAATACACAAGAAATATTGAGCCAGATGAATGTTAGATAAACTAATTGATTGTAGGAGGCTGAATTGAGGATTCATTAGAACGATGATACAAATATATAGTGGTTCTCGAAGGATATGTCCCTGTATGGTCCTTATTCACAATGATATAGATTGATTGTTATTTTCTTTAGTATTTATTTCTAGTTAGTCACGAATAAGATTTTCAGTACTGTCCCAGCAGATACCTAAGAATCTCCAGAGATCTCAGCCCCACCCAAATATGATGATTGTGAACTGAGAAAAGGAAAGTTATGCCATTTTGAGAGCCACCCGATGCAGGTTGCTTCATTTGCAGGTATATGTATTTGATTAATCCACGCATTCCATGAATTTGTGGGTTATAAAGTGTGTGCGTGCGCAGGCATACACAAACAAACCGTGAAATGTAAATTGAGTCAAAATATTCTACCTCTTATCTCTATTATTAAAAAATAACTAATTTATCAAGATGAAGAAAAAACAGTTAAGTTAGTTAATTATATTTAATTTAAATTTTATTTTAAAAATACCCTTGATATTAAATGATTATAAAATGGTTGCACCCGTTTGCATGGAAAATATAAATCTCATAATAAAATAGGGGTATAAAAAGAATTTTAACAATTAATACATTTTTGACAAAAAAATCAATTAACACATAAGTGGGTATATGTTTCTTATAATTAGTTGGATCAAGAAAATAATTCAATATTCTCTTATAATGGAGACTGGAGTGGTAATATTCAAGAGTACATGAAATGTAGTTGAAATATAGATGAGTGGTCGATGTCATAAAAAAAGAGAGATGTAAAGAGTGATAGTAAGTAAATAGCTGAAAGAAGCTCTTATTTCAAAAGAATAGAAACCGAGCTATGAAATTATAATTATATAGAACGCAAAAGGTAGTGCAGTTTTACTTTGTTTTAACATTTTAAGCTTATTTGAGTTTTCGGTGTGTGTTTGATTTGAAGTTTAGAATATATTAGAATTGATTTTAGTAAAAATAGAGATGGTCAATTAGACCAAATCAATTTCACAAATCACTTGATATAAAAATAGAGATGGTTGATTACTGTAATTAAATCGCTTGACTTACAATAACTTTTATATCAAAATTGCTTGCAAAATAAAAACATCCAAACATAAATCATTTGATCACTTCAAACTCATTTTGACCAAATCAATTTCACAAAATCAAGTTAATTTATTCAAAATCACTTGAAATGCTCACTCAAACACACACTCAATTTCTTTAATGAGAAGCGGTGAGAGAAAAACAAGAAAGTAAAATAAATTATCAAATCCTTAAATCATGCAATTCATATCCGTGATATGAATGGGACTGATCCAGGCATATATCACACCATTCAAAATCATATGTCATGTGTGTTAATTAATCATTGGCTTGATGAATCGTTATCTCACCATGCAATTCAAATCGTGATTCGTGTGATTCTTACAAACTATACTTTATTCAAAGTCAGTAACATCCATGTAAATATAAGCACAATGACAAACTAGTTTGGAGCAGCACTTGTATTAGGGATTGAATTACTGGCTGAAACAGAAAAACTTGAGTGTTATGTTGTAAGCTTCGTCGTTATTTATCCAAAACCAAATGTGTATATATATATATATAGCTAATAACATTTCAAAGTTAATTGGTGTTTTCCGGATGCATCAAAGCACAAGCAGTGTTTCCCAAAAAAAATAAAAATAAAAGCACAAACAATGTATGTAGGTTCTGTTTGAAGAAGTGTATTGCTTTACTTTCTTATTTTTATCATATATAGAGAAAAGGAAAAACGATTAATTATAGTTATTATTGTTAAATAGATATGTGCTAATGTAACCATGAAGTTACACGCAAGTGGTTAATGTGTTATATTTAAAGGGATGGATTCAGCTATTATCCGAATTCGATAGCTATAGTTATAGAACAATTTGTAGCCAGACTTTACTATCAAAAAGATATGTGTTCATGGGAAAGTTAAAAAATTGAAATGTAAAAAAGATATGTGTTCATGGGAAAGTTAAAAAAATTGAAATGTAAAAAACTGATTTCAACTTATGAAAAATTATTAGTTAAAAAACTCATATATTATAATGTTTATAGAAAATATCATCCAAACTAACCCGTTAGGCCCGGCCCTGAGGTGGGCGTAGAGGGTGACCGCCCCATGCCCCAATTTTAGAGGGACACCAAAATTTTTTCATATATATATATAAGAAATATTTTTGGATTTATATTTAGTATTAAAATACTTAGACCATTCCCTTCGTCTGAACTTGAAATTATGTTGTAAAAATCTTGAAACTTATCTGAAACATAATAATTCTTATGATCTTGATGGTGAAAAAAGAGGTTTTAACACAGTTGAATCAAGTTTTATGATATTAAGTTCTTTGAAGATATTTAATTGTAGTTTTCCTAACACGTGTACAACTTAAAGATAATACTAACTATCTTTGATACTACTGTTACATTTACTAAGAGAAATTTTTCTAAATTGATATTGTTAAAATCTTATTTGCAATCTACTATTTGTCATAAAGTATATTAAATAGTCTTATATTGATTTCCATCAAATTAAAAATGATTTTTTAAAGAACCTTATTATTAACAAATTATTAATAATTTTGCAATTAACAAAAAATGAAAAAAAAATATTCAAGTGATTATTAGGGCACCATCTTCTCAATTTGCCTTGGACATCTAAAATCTCAGCAACGGCGTTGTAATCCGTGGTCATTACCTGATACAACATGTCACATCCAGTTTTGGCATAAAATTGAAAGAGAAAAATAAAAAATGTGACAAATGAATCATTCAAACCATCATTTTTCATGCTTGAACTTTCCTATAATTATTCGAAAGAGATGCCACCTGACGCATGCAGAGGCAGCATCAACCGAAAATGACACAACAAATAAGATGATCTAGCTTCCTATAAATACTTCCTATCCAATCCACCAAGAATTGATACCGCCACATGTACCCTGCATTAATGTTACATTACCGGTTCAGTATCTATTAACTAGTCTATTAAACTTGAGGGCCACATAAGAAAAATTATTCTCGAGTGCAATATTTGAAAAGGCATAGAATCTTAACTTATTAAGGACAAGCCTATAATATTACAGAGCATAAAGCACGGGTTTCTTACTAGAATAGAGGACCATTGTTTGTGCCAATTACGGGTTAACAACCAAATAAATAAAGCAAATTCCAGATATCTATGACCGTGTGTCATGACTATCTTGGATCACACTTAAAGCTATCGTGTGGAATGCAAACTGTATATTGCAGGGGACATTGAGAGAGACTTTATCCCATTGTTATCAGCTATCTTGAAGGAAAAATCTTTGAAATTATCCCCATCCATGCTTGATTATGTGGAATGAAAATATAAGGTTTTTTTACTTTGAAAAACGTTTTTTGTTTTCATTTTTAATTATGAAACTATTATCTTGTTTTCAATTTGTTTCATGTATTCTTTAAAATGTATATAGGAACATTGAAAACAAAAAAATCGGGGCATGTTTGCTTCTGTTTCTATTTTCACTTTTAATTACACTGTTTTCCTGTTTCAAAGATTTGTATAAAAAACAATGAAAACAACTTTTTCTCAAAGTAAATGGGTATGTGTTTTCTCCTTTTTTTTTTTATAAATATCTGAAAACAGAAAATAAATTAAAAATAAGATTATAGTTTTGTAATTAAAAGTAAAATATGAAATAAAATTAGAAAATAATTACAAGATACTCCTTTCTTTTCCTTTTATTTCCTATTTTTAAAGTTTTCTAGAAAGTAAAAAAATATTTTAACTTCTTTTTATATAAAACTGAGAAAATAAAAACAAAATCAAAATAAAGTGACATTTTGTGAAAATTAACCAATCGGGCAGTAACTCTTTTACACAATGTGTTTTAAATTTGAATTTTGTGACTAAAGAGAACACAATTTTTGTATTTGCAGCTTTAAATTTATTTTAAAAATATTTGAACCTTATTGTGGACGGTGGTAAATCTGCATAGTGCATAGGGTTCTTACATTACATGGACCCCTAAGCAAAGATATCTTATCAGTCGCAGATAACGATTTGTGGTCAAACCACTGAAATGCCAAAGAATCCATCCAAGCAAATTAGAAAAGAAAGAGAAAAACCAAAAGACGAAAAGGAAGTCCGTACATAGGCTCCATCAATCAGTTGGCTTGATGTTGTTTAATAGTTAATGAAACAATTCATGTATGAGTGCAGTGTTTATGAATATTGATTGATTTTATCACATAATGCAATAATTATATTCCTATTATCATAGAAGTAATGTTTCCCATTGGTTGCATTGTTGGATTATACTTATCATTAACATGCAAAGCTTTGGGGGTTCTGGAATCTTCACAATTATCCCCCCACCCCAAGCAAGAGGAAAATGCTAAGATTTATTTTGCCACCATACATGAACCAATGAAAGTGACATGTATAATTTGCATTGAAACTAGTAAATAAATGAAGTTATGAGAGTAACAATACCAGGTGGGTGAGTGATTCTTTTTAAATTAGTGTTTAGGTTAGATATTTCGTTTTTAGAATAAATATTTAGAAATTTGTTGCATGTTATTATTTCTCAATAAAAATATTAACCAATTGATCTGCAATATATAAAAACAAGGGAAAATTGCACTCGGTTCCCTTGAAGTCTGTTGAAATAACATAGACACCCGTTTTATTTTTTTAAAAACACTGACCTCCCCTCGGGCTCACGTGGTTTGGCAACCGTTAAGGTGAAAAAATCTCACCTCGCTTTTGACTTTCGTTTGATGCTTTTGAAACACCAGTGCCCTGACCTTGCTTTTTCCACTCTCACCAACACAAGCAAGAAGGGCTAATAAATCTGAAACAGTCACGCCTTAACTTCTTTTATTCTCCTCTTTCTTCGATTCATTGTTTTCGTTACATTCACTGCATAATTTTTTTCATTCTTTTCTATTTGCTGTTTTCTATCATTTATAATTCATAAAATAGTTTTTAAGTGAGCATAATCTCACTTATCCAAGCATGCGTATGGCGAAGCAATTAGCGCCGTAATTAGGCCTCTAGGTATTTATCCCATATACCTTGAGGGAGGGGGATGCAAACACAAAGTTCTTCCATAGATGTGTCCAGAAGAAGAGAAAAATAAATGAAATACTGGCTCTCAATTTTAATGGGGAGCTGATTGAGGGTGTTGACCATCTGAGAGGAAAGATCAAGGGGCACTTTGAAAGCCAGTTCATGGGTCATGAATGGGATAGGCCTATGATAGGAAATCTTAGTATTCCTTCAATTAGTGCGGCAGAGAACAATTGTTTAATCGCTCCTTTCTCAGAGGAAGAAGTAAAGGAGGCTGTGTGGGATTGTGGTAGTTTTAAAAGTCCTGGTCCGGATGGTGTGAATTTTTCTTTCCTAAAGAAATTTTGGGGGACAGTCAAATTTGATTTTCTGGGTTTTTTAGAAGATTTTCATAAAAATGGCAAGTTGGTGAGGGGTTCAAATTCATCATTCATCGTGATGATCCCAAAAAAGGAAAACCCGCTGAAAATTGGTGATTTCAGGCCTATCTCCTTGATTGGCTGCATTTACAAAGTGCTTTCCAAGGTTTTGGCAAATAGGTTACGAAAGGTGATACCAGCGGTAATTTCAGAGGGTCAAACCGCTTTCATAAAGGGTAGGCAAATTATGGATGGTATATTGATTGCAAATGAAGTAGTGGATGATGCAAAAAGGAAAAAAAAAGAGGTTGTCCTTTTCAAAGTGGATTTTGAAAAGGCATACGACTCTGTCAGTTGGAATTTTTTGGATTTTATGTTATCTTCCACGGGGTTTAGCGATAAATGGAGGTGTTGGGTGAGGGAGTGCTTATCCACATCAAGAGTGTCCGTACTGGTTAATGGGAGTCCTACTGAGGAGTTTAACATAGGTAGGGGTTTAAGACAGGGGGACCCACTATCCCCTTTCCTCTTTATCATCGTTGCTGAAGGCCTCAATGTCCTTCTTAAAAAGGCTGTGGATGCAGGTTTGTTTGTGGGTTATGGATTGGGTGATTTGTCAATATCCCATCTGCAGTTTGCAGATGATACACTTATCATGGGTGATAGAAGTCCCCAAAATATCTGGACTATTAAAGCGGTCTTGCAATTGTTTGAACTCTTGTCTGGGTTGAAAGTGAATTTTCACAAGAGCAAGTTATTTGGGATTAATGTGTCTGCAGAATGGCTTTTGGGGGCTGCCTCATTTTTGAATTGTGAGATTGGGGAGCTTCCTTTTATCTATTTGGGGATCCCAATTGGGGCAGACGCAAGACGTAAGTCCACTTGGCTACCTGTCTTGGACAAGGTCAGAAACCGGCTTGCTTCATGGAATAGCAAGCATCTCTCTTTAGGGGGTAAGGTGATTCTTCTAAAATCAGTCCTATATGCCCTCCCGATTTACTACTTATCCTTTTTTAAGTTACTCGAGGGTGTGCTTAAGGAGCTTGAAAGGTTATTTAGAAGATTCTTGTGGGGTGATGGGGAGGGAAACAGAAAAATTAATTGGGTAGCTTGGTCCAATATTTGTAAAGACAAGTCGGAGGGGGGTTTGGGGTTGAAAAACCTTAAAGCCTTCAATTACGCATTATTAGGAAAATGGCTCTAGAGGTTTAGAATTGAGGGTGAGAGCCTTTGGGTGAAGGTTCTTAAGAATAAATACGGGGTGGTAGGAGGGAGTTTGAAGGTAGGAGGGAGTCAGGACTCAAGTTGGGTAAGAGATTTGAACAAGTTAGAGCAGGAAGGGAATGGGTATAAACTTAACTGGTTTTCTTCAGCAGTAAAAAAGGTTGTTGGGGATGGCAAGTCCACCCCGTTTTGGTATGCACCATGGGTGGAAGGTGGACCCCTGAAAAATAAATTTGGGAGACTTTTTTTGTTGAATTTGGATAAAGAAGGTTTTGTGGGCGACTTGGTTTCTTGGAGGGAAGGGGTTCCGGTCTTTAAATGGAGGTGGAGGAGAACATTATTTCAATGGGAGGAAGAAAAAGTGAATGAATTACAAACTATGGTGATAAATGCTGGCTTGAAGGGGGAAGGTGTTGACAAGTGGGAATGGACGGAGGACCCAACTAAGTCGTATTCTGCCCGTTCGGCATATCGTTGGATGGGTTCAAACGTTAACAGTACGGTTGATCCCTTCTTTAATCATTTATGGCGTGGTGTTGCTCCATTGAAAGTAAAGGGGTTTGTATGGAAGTTGGCACAGGACCGTATTCCGACATCGGTGAACCTTGCCTGCCGAAATGTTCCGTTGGAGTCTGTGATTTGTAAAGGTTGTGAAAAAGAGGAAGAAACCACTGATCACCTGTTTTTCAGGTGTGCTAAATTTGCCTCAGCGTGGTATAGCGTTCTGAATTGGTGGAAGTTGAGTGGGCCCATGCAGGGTGGTTGCAAAGATCACTTTCTTCAGTTCTCGGGACTGATTATTGGCAATAAGAAACAAAGGAAAATGTGGACTACGATTTGGTTCGCTGTTATTTGGGTTATTTGGTCCACAAGGAATAACGTAATTTTCTCAGGAAAAGTAGTGGAGGTAAGTGAGTTGATAGAGATGATCAAACTGAAAACTTGGTTGTGGATTAGTGCAAAGGACGCCAACTTTAAGTATCCTTTCGTTTGCTGGTCTTCGAACCCAAGTGATTGTGTTGGTTTGCTTAATGGGTAATCAATGGTAATTAAAGGCAAGGTGAGAAGGGGACGTTTTGTGTTGCTAGTTGGTATAAGTGGATAATTCTTTCTGAATTCTGGACACGTTGATTCTTGACTAGTTTGTATCATTTATCTTGTCTTTCCTAAGATTTAATGGTGCAATAACCTGTTTTGGTGCCATGGGGATAGTTGTTGTGTCTCTTTTTGCAGGTTGCTCATGCTAAAGGAGGTTGTGGGCTGAGTTTGGTGTTGGTGGGTGGCGTCGGTGTTAATTCTTGAATCACATTCCATTTGCTTCAAAGTTGGAGTCAGAGTGCCCTAGAGTGTGTATTACGTGCACATGAAACTAATTGGTGGTGAAAGGGACTTAACGCCCTTTTTCACTTGTACATGCAAATTTTCTTATGCTGCTAACTTGTGGGTGGAATATCCTATCCCGTTTGTCTTGTGTGCAGGGATTTAATGTGCAAAAATGTGTGAAGGAGGAGGTCCAAGTTTAGTAAAGGGAGGAGGTTTACACTTGTTTTAGAAGGACACAAATCCGATCTCTAATCATCTAGGCAGGGGAGTCAATTTTGGTGACACCTCGGTGTAAAGGATTTTTTGATTAGGTAGCAGGAGGGGGTTGTTCTGTTTGGTTGGGGTGTTTTGAGAAACTTTTTAATTTGTCACTTGTAAGGTCCAGGTTTTGTTGTTTATGTAATTCCCCTGTGGTTGATGGGTTACTGGGTTAAAATTAGCATGCGAATAGGTACCCCTTTGAGACCATGTAGGTTACTGGGGAATTGTGTTTGAGCCCCAATTCACTTGGTTGGGTTTTGGGGTTGATAAATGCACCCCTTTGAGACTGATGGGTTACTGGGGATTACCTTGGCATTTGACTAGAACCCTTTGAGACCATGTAAGTCTTGGGGTTCTACTTATTTTGTTTCACCTTGGCAATCAGTGTGATGGTGTGAATCTGCTTTTAGGAGAGGGTTTTTATTTTGTGAAGGCTGGCTATTTGGTCATAAACAATACTCTGTAATTCTTGGTTGGGCACTACTTGTGCTTTCAACTCCATTTTATTGCATTTTGGCTTTTCAAAAAAAAACAGAGAAAAACAAAAAAGAAAGAGAGGCCTTTGTGATACTGGACAAATGGACATTGCAACAAACAAAAGAAACACCAGGTTGGACTCCAAAAACGTTTGTAGCAATTAGCAAACTGCAACCTGTTTTGATCTTTCCTTTTGTGATATCTCGCCAAGACGAGCAACATAGAGCTACTTCTGTCTTCCATGGAAAAAGCCCTAACTTGACTCTCACTTTGGAATCCGGGGGTGAAGAGTTGCTTCTGTTGAAGAAGAGCTCGTGGATGCACTCCTTAAACAGAGTAACGGCTGTTATTTTCCAAGGGCACAACGTGTCACCTCATCAAACAAATAAGGGAGGTGAATGTTTATTTTAAAAATAGAGGGGGTATTTGTGTTATTTGAGAAGATCTTAAGGGAGTTGAGTGCAAGTTTCCCTAAAAACAAACATCAAAATAATTCTAAGTGAATAACAACAAAAAAATTTAAATTTCAAGATAGAGAAAGTAAATGACAAAATTTAGGTACAGTTCCATTTATGCAGTTCTTACTGTTTTCCTATCAAAATTGGACACGTGGATATTCATTAAATTAAATTGTATTAATTTACGTTTTTCTTCTCGCCATCGTTGTGGTTTCAGAGCTTCCCGTTCCTTGCCAAGTTTCATTTCATCTTCCCTTGCAGTTACATTACACACCAGCTGCTCAACTAAGAATAGCATCGATAGAGATTGTTGATGATAATGATAAGACTTAAATATGTTTTTATTCCCTTATTTTTTATTGAGTTCTATTTTTAGTCCCTAAAAAATAAAACCCGTCTTTTTAGTCCTTCATTTTTAAAAATTTATCACTTTTAATCTCTGGGGTCATATTTTAAATTTGAAATGTATTTTTTAAATTTATACTTTGACCCCTTCTAAAGCATGATGCCCACCTTAGCCCGTTTTTCCGTTTTCTTTCCCCTCCACTGATGCACCGCGGCCCCCATCCTCGCACTGCCAAGGGAAGAGCTCCACGCGGCCAAGGGAGGCTGCGCACAATGGCGGGAAGGGAGGCGGTCACCACGATCGTACAGGGAGGAGAACGAGAGAGAGACTGCATATGTGGCGGCTTCGAGAGAGGACGTTGAAACTACTCCTAGCGGGGATGAGGGGTCGCAGTGCATCGGTGGAGAGGGAGGAGAACATAAAAACGGGTTAAGGTGAGAGAATCAGGCTAAAAAGAGGGACTAAAAAGACGGAAATAAAGGACTAAAAATATGCATTTTATTTTTTAGGGACTAAAAATAAAATTCAGTGAAAAATGAGGGACCAAAAAGAGGTTTAAGCCTAATGATAATGTATTTTTTTATCAGATGGAGGATGGTTCTTCATGGGGGTCTTTGAGAAGTGGGCATTGTTGTGCCATGCCAAAGGTGAGGCAACCAGATTCAAAGCTCTGAAGCATGGGTACTCTGAAAATGGTGTCGTACCTGTACCGGGTACGTACCTGATATCGGTACTTCTTGGGTAATCGTCTGGTACGTACCGGGAACGTACCTTATTTTTTATTTTTTTTCCTTGGTTGGATACTCGTACCGGGTACATACCAGGGCACGACTAGTCCAAAAAAACATGGATTTCATCCAAAACAGGTGAGGTCACACTTTTAGAATAAGTGAAATTTAGTGTCTTTTCTATTTTTTTGAGAGTACCTTTCTAGTACTCATTTGAACTTCTTCTCTTCCATATTCTCTTGCATTCATCGTTTTTCTTTCTGCACTTCATTATTCTGTTCTTGTACGTGTTTCATTTTTTTTTTCTTCTTCATCGAGCATATTTTTTGTGATTATGTTAGAGAATATTTGTGTAGTCATAATTTTTTGTAGATATTTTTGTCATGTTTAATCATACATCATCTTAATTTCTCTATTTATATATATATATTAAAAGAATTATATCGACGTACCCGTACCTTAGTTTTTTTAAAAATGTCGTATTACCGTACCGTACCCGTATCTATGCACCATAGATTCAAAGTTTTCATTTTTGGTGCCGTAGGAGGCATAGAAAAGCCTCTCGTCACTGTTGAAATCGGTCGCATGGACATTGGTGCCATTGCCAGTTCCTCTCCTCAGTCCTCAATATACCATTTGGTTTTCATTTTTCAGGCAATTGGGGGTTGAATTCTTGTCGTGTGACACGTGTGCTTATTTCTTTGTCCTATATTCCATAGAAATTAATAAAATTGCTCTGTGAATTTTGTGGGTTGTTGACGTCCTTGTGTCTACCATCGGGGTCGACTATGTAAATAAAAAACCGACAAGGATGTGGAAGTTCCAGGATGGGAAGCTCCGAAGCAACAATGACGGCAAAGACACTTCGATGTTCTCTAATCCGGCGATGGCTTAGGGGAGCTTTGGCGAGGAGAAAAACACGGTCCATTTATGACTGGAAGAACGGTAGCCTCTCCAACTAAGGGCCCGTTTGGTTTTGGAAAATATTTCTTATTTTTATTTTCTGAAAACAATTTTCAAGATTTAAGAAATATGTTTGTTTTAACTTCACATTTTCATTTTCAAAAAATGAAAATATGTTTTGTTTAACTTATTTTGACTACCATTTCATAAAATATTATATATAATTTTAAAATAATATTTTAATAATAACAAAGTATCAAATATTTTTTATTAATAAACAATATAAATAAAAAATTAATCTATTAAATTCTTTTTTACAAGATACTTTTATTTTTTAAAGAGGCGAAAATAATGCATTAAATACTTGGCACAAGAAGTGCCATCATAAATATAATGGACAATTGCATACGAAAAGTGCTACACAGCGCGACATTTGCCTTACGAAACAGTAACGAATTGGGAAATAATCAATTGGAAAAGAGATAAGTGGGAGAGAGAAAAAACACAGAGATGAGAAAAGTTAATCATATGGTGTAAATATAATCGTCCAGTTTTTGTCTAGGAATTTGTCTTGCCAGTAAGCTTTTTCCATTACCGTAAGAGAAACATCTTCAACACAAACAAAAAAAAAGGCTTAAATATATTTTTAGTCCCTTATATATATTTGGCTTAAGTTCATTTTTGGTCTCTCAAATACCAATAATATTATTTTAGTCCTTAATCTTTTGAAAATTAGTCACTTTTGGTCCCTGATGTCATATTTTAAATTTGAAAAGTATTTTTTAAATTTATACTTTTACCCTTCCTAAAGCCTGATATTCACTTTAACCCGTTTTTTCCATTCCCTTCCCCCTCCACTGATGCACCACGACCCCCCATCCCCGCGTGGCCAAGGGAGGAGCTCCGCGCGGACAAGGGAGGTTGCGCACAATGGCAGGAAGGGAGGAGACCACCGCGATCGCACAGGGAGGAGAACGAGAGAGAGACCGCATCTCATGGCGGCTTCGAGAGAGGACATTGGAACTACTCCTAGCAGGAATGGGGGTCGCGATTTATCAGTGGAGGGGGAGGAGAATGGAAACACGGGTTAAGGTGAACACCAGGCTTTAGGAGGGGTCAAAGTATAAATTTAAAAAATACTTTTTAACTTTAAAATATGGCCTCAGGGACAAAAAATGATTGATTTTCAAAAAATTAGAGACTAAAATAATATTTTTAGTATTTGAGAAACCAAAAACAAACTTAAGCCAAATACAAAGGACTAAAAACATATTTAAGCAAAAAAAACAACAACAATATAAACCCCTTTCACCAAAATAGGACCACTGCCTCAGTAAAAATCAATCTAACACGCGAACCTGCAAAACAGCAAAATGGCTCACAGGCTCACAACCATCAACCCATCACACCACGCCATTGCAGCTAACATTACTACCACCAAAAATTGTATCCTCTTTTTTTTTTCTTCTCCAAATTCTTGCATCCCCCAAATTCTTGCATCCCATCACAGTATCTATATATATATTTCATGAATAATTTCAAGAATTATGCGTTACCAAAAACATTTCAAGCATTATAATTTCTAGGAGAATGGCACAACAACATAGAACTGAACACCACTCATCCCGCAAATCACCCACCCCATATTTCAAGTCCAATGAAACCCAATTCACTTAGGAGTATTTATTATCAGTATTGATTACTATTAATTACTAAAAAAGAAAAGGTCAAAAATCGAAACGAAAGGAACAGCTAGAGACACACACCGTCAGAGCTCAAATAATAACAATAAAAAAAACAGAGATAAAGACAGAAACAGAAACATATTGGTTCGTCTGTATATCGAATGGCTTTGGAATCCACCGACGAGATGACGACAGCAACATGGAAGGGTACGAGGAGGCATAGGAGGAGGCCGGAGAACGTGGCAGAGACATCAATGGTGGCTTGGACCAGTGGAGGGGATGTTTGTGTGAGTGGACTGGAGAAGGAGGCAGCGATTCGATGAGAGAGAAAGGGCGACATCGACATCTGTTCTATTAGCAAAGATGAGTCCCACATCGAATGAGACAAAGAAAGGGAACGAAGAAAGAGAGGCAAAAAAAGAAAAAGAAACAGTGTTGTTATAGTTACGAGATTGCCACCGCGTTTTGGGCCTTTCCTTTTCAGTTTTTGCAAACAAAAAGGCTGGAAACGACTTTTTTTGTTTTCAAAAATGGGCATCATTCTGAAAATATTTTTAATGAAACTGTTTTCCAAATATCAACCAAGCATATTTTCTGAGTCATTTTCTGTTTTTATTGAAAATGAAAACACGAAATGACCCAACCAAACAAGGCCTAATAGTCCGACCACAACTAGTAGCAAAACTAGTGTAATTTAATTTAGGCTTAATTGCAGTTTTAGTCCCTTATCTTTTGCGATTGTGTAATTTTAGTCCTTTATCTTTTAATTGCGCCAATTGGGTCCCTTATCTTTCAAATGTGTGCAATTTTGGTCCAACCGTCAATTTTCTAACAGAGTTTGCTGACTTGGACAAATGGCGCTGACGTGGCAATGACAACATGGAGCTTAAGAGTCTGTTTGGATGCAAAAGTCCTAGCTTTTGACTATTAGAGTAGTTAGTTTTATTTTGTATCTTATTTTTCTCATATATGGACAAGAGAAAAAGTGTTAAATAGTCATTTATAAATAAATAAGTGCTTTTGGAGAAGTCAAAAACTAGAACTTTTACATCCAAATAGGCTCTTAAGCTCCATGTTATCATTGTCACGTCAGCATCGTTGTCAAAGTCAGCAAACTCTGTTAGGAAATTGATGGTTGGACCAAAATTGCACACATTTAAAAGATAGGGGACCCAATTGGCGCAATTAAAAGATAGGGGACTAAAATTGCACAATCACAAAAGATGAGAGACTAAAACTGTAATTAAGCCTTTAATTTAATATCCATGTGTCCAATTTTGATAAGAAAATAGTAAAAACTGTACAGATAGAATTGTACCTAAGTTTTGTCCGAAAGTAAAAGAAAAATGTTACTTAGACACCAATTAGGTGTATACACCTTGAGTGAGAAAGAGATAGAGGAGAGATAAATGATATATGTGATAGGTGATATGATGTGACAAGAAGAGAGAGATAGATAGAGATAAGAGGTGTTGTATCGGTGGTAGAAAATTTTGGGTGTCTAAGTATCATTGTTGAAAGTAAAAGCTCTGGTGTTTTGAATTTAATTTCATCAATTATTATTGGAAAGGCAAAATTGCTCTTTTGATCCTATAACTTAATTGTTTATTTTAATTTCGTCGCATAATTTTTTTTGGTGTCAAGTTAATCTTCTAACTTCGCAAACGTTTGTAACGTCGTACCTTCCGTCAATTTAATGAAACACCGTCAGTAACTTGCTGATGTGGCATATCAGAACGTTGGTGAACTGGAACATGACCTTAGATCATCTTCTTCATCCCCTTAAATGTTTTGAACTAGGGTTACAGACCCCCATGTCACTCTGACAATGTGATAAGAACACCTGCATGGATGGGTTCCCTCGATAGAAACAGGAAATGGGTTAATATATTAGTTGCAATCTGTGTCATCTTGATTTTGCTGCTATGGAAAGCATATTCTGAAAAACACAAATATGCTTTAGTTCAATCTAATTATAATGTTTAGGTTAGTTTAAACTGATTGTAATGTCTCATTTTCATTGTTAGAGTGATAGGGGGATCTGAAACCCTAGTTCGGAACATTTAAGGGGGTGAAGAAGATGATCTAATTACAAAAGCACCCCCAACGATTATGTTCCGAATCACCAACGTTCTAATATGCCACATCAACGAGGTTAATGGCCACATCAACAAGTTATTGACGGCATTTCATTAAAATTGATGAAAGGTCCAACGTTGCAAACGTTTGTAAAGTTAAGGGGCTAACTTGGGAACCAAATTAAAACAAATAATCAAGTTATGGGACCAAAAAAAGTAATTTTGCTTATTGGATCGAAAATAAGGCTTTGTTACTATATTAGATTAGAAGATAAGGTTTTGACCATGACACGTGTTACCTTTAGGTTAGCTCTCGTGCTGTAACATGTGTCACTCCTAAACTAACACATATGTCACATTCTATTTCATGTCTTAAATTTTAAATTTTTATAATAAACTTGATTTTAAAAGAAATAATATATTTAACGAGATAAATTTAATAAATCATATCTTTAACAAGATAAGGTTGTTTTTTGTGAAAAGATAAAGGTGGTACTATAAGCTATAACAATGAAATTTTTTAAAATCTAACAAAAACAAAAACTTTTATGAAAAAAATTTGATTTTTAAAGAAATAAAGTTTATACTATAAGTGATAATTTTATAATAAAAATTGATTTTGAAAGAAATAATATATATACAAGACTATTATTATTATACAATACACTTTAAATATTTTATTTCTTAAAAAATTAAAATACCACATAAGAATATTGGTGACGTTTAGAATGGGCCAATACAAAATTGGTCCACCAAACCCCAATGAGTTTTCACCTGAAATAGGAGGTAAATTTAGTTTTTTAGTATTTGCAAAAATTTCCCAAAAGACTCATATAATTATAAATTGAGATTTATGAAATAGACCACACAAAAATGTAAAATTGCAAAAATTTACCAACTTTTGAAATAATTAAAAAGATGGCAACCTCAAGTTTTTATTATTATTATTCCTTTATTTCTTGCTCTCCCTCTCTCCCCCTCTCTTGCTCTAGAACCCCTGCTCTCTTGCTCTCACTCTCTCTCACTCTCTCTCCCTTTCTCTCTTACTCCCTCCTGCCTCTCTCCCTCCCTCGTTCTCTCCCTCCCCCTCTCTCCCTCGTTCTCTCCCCCTCTTGCTCTCTCTCTCTCTCCGCCTTTCTTTCTTGCTCCCTCTCTCTCCCTCCCTCTTGTTCCCCTCTCTAGCAAGAGAGAGAAAGCAGGGAGAGAGAGAGAAAATTAAAGCTCTATTTTTAAAACCATATTTTAAAAAACTATATTTTTAAAAATAAAGTAATTAGTGTTCTTATAAAAAAAATTAGAGTTATTAATTCCAATGATTATTCAATAAAACCAAAAAAAGGAAAAAAATGGCTTAAGATGACATTTATTTGTAACAATCACAAGTTGGATCTTTTGCTCACTCACTTTTTTATTCATTTTTATTTCTTTTTCTGGGTTTTCTCGGATGTAAAACTTTCATTTTTGATTTGATTTATTTCTAGGCAGTAGTAGGACTGCAAATGGACGTGGGGGAGGCGGTTTGGGGAAGGTGGAGAAGGGGGAGGGAGGTGGACGTGAGGAGGAGGGAGGAGAGAGTGAGAGGGGGCGGAGAGAGGAGAGAGAACAAATTATTAAAAATAAATTTTCACCACAAAATTTTAAAAATTAAATTAATTAATCATCTTATAACCACAAAATTAGATGTTATTCATATCAAAAAACATAATTGTATGTTATTAAATCCAATAATCATACAATAAAACTAAAAATGGAAAACAAATTCACGTTTGTTTTTTAATTATTGGAATTTATTGGGTCAAAGTTTAATTTCATATAATTGTGTGGGTTTTTATCAAAATTCTTAAATCCAATAATCATACTATAAAACCAGAACGTTAAAATAAATTCAACTTTATTTTTAATTATGGGAAATTATTGGGTCAAAATTTTTGATCATCCAAACACAAATATGTTGTTGGCTTTTGTGGCATCAATTATCCCGTCGTGGAGGCCCATGTGGGGCCAAATCACAGTCGACACGTGGTGTTTGGGCTATTATGGTTAAGTAAATCTACTAGAAAAATTAGTTTTAGAGACGGATTTTAGCGACGGAAAATTTTTCCTCTCTATTAGTGACAGATTTAGTGACAGAAATAATTATATTAAATTAGCGATGGATTTAGAGACGGAATAGCCCCTCCCTAAAAATTTCGTCACGAAATCGGTCACTAAATGCGCAACATAACTTTTGCGAGGGAAATAGAGACGGAAGTAGTGCCTATCTAAACATATTTGTTACAATGTTTATTGATGCTTGACCGAAATACATTTAGCGAGGGAATTTGTCACGGAAAATTCCCTCTATATGTTTTTTGTTTTTCATTTTGATTCTTCGTTTTCGTTCATCTGACATTCACATTCCTTTCTGCAACACGTGATGGGAAATCTAGTAGTAACTTGATCATTCTGCACCATTTTTTTTCACTTTGTTCGATTTTTTCTTTTAATTTTCAATTGTTTTTGGTGTTTCTCAGTTTTTTTGGTAATTGGTAAGTTTCTTAGTGTTCTGTTTTCCATGTCTACAGATAGTGGAAAAATCGCGTCTGTGGAGGAGCTTGTGCCAATTAGAATTGACTCCGAGTCTTGGTCTATCACAACGTTGAATTGAATTAAAACAATATATGAATGATTGAAGTCCATAACCGTAATATAGGGAGCGGTGTCTCCAATCCCCTTTCAATTCAATTGCGCAAAGATGCAAGATTGCACACTCAAGGTGCTTGGTTAATTACCTTGCTTTGGTTCCTTATCTTTAATTTTTCTTGTGTTCGTGTTTACATTTCTATATGGAAATTTAGTTTATATTTTCTACCTTACTTGATAGAAGCATGACATGCTTATTTATCTGCTACCAGTGCCACTTTGATTATGTTACATATTTAGATCTTTGGGGGGGGGGGGGGGGGGGTGTTCAAATCTTGTATAGCCAATCTAACTGCTCAGCTCTCTGGTAAATAAGGACCCTGGTTTGTTTCAATTATTGTGGTTTTCTCCTTCATCTTTTAGATCTCATTGAGATGTCGATACAATTCATTGTTGGCACATATTGTTTTGGATTAAATTATTCACAGTATCACCTATAAATATTAGGGTATCTTAAAGTTCAATTATAAATTTCTCATTTTGAATATAGATTTCTTTTATTTTGAATTACTAAATATAACCTCACTTATGGCTATGGCTGCTGGATTGTTTTTGTTTTTGGAGGAGTAGGACATTAGAAAAACGATTGTGCACTAGGTGCGCAAGGTTATTACTTACTACTACACGAAATGATTTTTTGATTTAGCTTGATTTATAATGCCTTTTTGTTTTTGCTTAGCTTAGTGTTTGAGTTGATGGATCAGTATCAGGTAGGGAGACCTCTTGAGAAGCTCCATCAAGGGTGTCTCAGTCACGCTCTGACTCTGTTCAAAATGAAGCCAGCAGTTTGTTCACTCATGGCTTGCTCTTGTTGGAGCACATTGGTGCTTACTTTGTACTTCTTGCCTTTTGTTTTCTCATAGATAAATTTATTATTCATGTGGTAAGTGATATAAATTTTACTGTCATCACTTCTTATCCCTCCTACAACATTGCTTATTGTGAATTTTCTCTCAGTCCCTCCCACTTTTACTTACTCTACACTAGCTCGGATGTGCTCTTTTTCACATTTGATCCTTACAGGTTGCAAATTGCATAACACAATTGCTTATGATGTGCTGTTCTGGTTCTGCATAATTATGCAGAACAACTTTTTTATTGTAACAGGGGGAGTTATTTGTGTGTGGGGTAATATGGTGCTACTAGTAGCATTTGTGGACAGTTTGTGATCTTTTTGTCACCTTTGGCACTTCTTGTGCTAATTGTTGGCTTCTTTAATGTAATCTAACATTTGTCTCTTCAAAAACAGAAAAAGAAAAAAGAAAGCTACCTAAATTGCATCTAATGTTATTTCTTAGTAGCCAGTGGATCTAAGTTTATCACGAAAAATAATGGTGTGAACTAAACAATTTTTATTATGTTCTGGATTATGCTAAATGAAATGGCAATTTTTATTATGTGGGAATTGTATTTGCTTATTGAGTATAATTGAAAAGCTTGTATTGCTACATATAAACATCAAGAAATATGTGAGTTCCTTGGAACCATTGCTATTCTGAAAGAGGTATACCCTCCTACTTGTGGACACCCATTGTGTGTTGCATTTTAGGGGGGTATTTGTCACACTTGCATCGTGAAGGTTGAGTTTTATTTTATTCTGGATTACGCTAAATGAAATGGCAATTTTTTGTAGCACTCTATCACTCAGATCAAAGCTGAAATGGATAAGTTGGTGAATGAGTTGGTGAATGGGCAAACACAAGGTTAGTTATAAACTTGGATCTCTCTTGGGGTGTGATTGTGTTTACCCTTGTGAACAAATAACACATGCAATTAACAGGAACCTGGAAAGTCTTATTTTCATGTGCATTTAATTAAGTAGTAAGTGGAGTTTCAATTCATATGGTATTCTTATGTTGTGTCTTCCACCTTTTGTTCATTTGGCAGGAACCTCACTGTTTGGAAGTATCTTGTCTGCATAATTTTGTAGCACCTTGGCGTGGAAATGGAGTGAAGAGCAATAGCAGTAGAGTTTGGGATCATGACCCAGTGTTGTGTGATCAAGATTAATCAAATGGTTATCAAGGTTGTAGCCCTTTTTCCATTACATTGGGACAGTTTGTGAATATGTTTTGGGGTTCTATTGACCAGAATAATCAACCAGAAATGATGAGTTAGGAATAGACTTTTGATGTATTTTCTTTTGCACTAAATTAAGTTGCATACTTTGATACTTTTGTGAATATTATTATTATTATTAACGGTTTTTATGGATATTATATATGAATATTGGCATTCCTGGTCTGCATGGTAATTGTCCTATGACAATTCCACTGCATTATGGGTTCAAATGCCGGTGAAGGAGAGAAAGAGGGGAAAAAATGGATATTATATATGAATGGTTGATTTTTATTTATTTGGATGTTAAATTGTTCAAAAGTTTCATCTTACAATTGTTTCGAACAGGATTTTTTTTTTAAAAACACCTCTAAATTAGAGAGGGATAAATTCCGTCGCTAATTAGAGACGGATTTTGTGACGAAAAAATATGTCTTATCTCTCTATTTCTCGCAAATTCCCTCGCTAATTAGCGACGGAATGTTTCCCTCTCAAATTAGCGAGGGAAAGTTTCCCTCTCTATTCCGTCACAAATTTGCGATGGATTATGTTTTCCCTCGCTAATTATTTTGCGACGCCATATTTAGCGACGAATAAGTGTTCGTCACAAAATCCGTCGCTAAAGTAGTTTGTGACGGAATTTTATATATTTAGTGACGGATTTGTTCCCTCTCTAACTTTAATTTGCAACTGTGATTTGTTAGTACTAACAACTATAGCTTTTGGCTTAATGGTAAGTGCTCGATGCAAGAATCTATATCAGAGCCAAGGTTACGTGTACGATTCCCAACGGGAGCAATTGATTTATAAAATATTGGTTGAATGGTATCTTTGACGGGTCCTGGATTATTTATCTTGTGATCAATAGATATTGGACATCACATGGTGATCAGTGTATTTGAATAGTGTAGTCTATAGTTGATTGGATCCATGATGGGTGGAACCATACAATTTTCCATGGAAGGGTATATGGTTTGAGATATGATGACTCTTCTTCTTGAGTTAAACCATTGTAACTCTTCATGAAAATGTAGGTCCCCTCTCCACTCTCTCTATAAATATCAAGGTAGTTAAAACCGGACCGATTATTGAACCGGTGAGGGCAGGAGTTCAAGGTTCAAAGGTTCAACCGAATTATAATTAAATAATATTATTTTAATTTTTAATTATATAATATAATATGGCTTTTTGGATATATAATATTCCTCTCTCCTTCCAAGTTTTAATTTTTTACCTCACTATTCCAGAACATTCTGCCTCCCCATCCAACTACCCCCACTCCTCTTTTCACAATTTCTGAATTTCAATTAGTTTTTCATCTCTCATACCCTCCTCAAGTAGTTAAAAAAATGTGTATAAACCAACGCAACTCATACAGTAATACAGGTACAACAGATGGTTTAAGAAGGTACGTCAATGCACCAAACTAGTTCAACTCGAAAAAATCTTACATGAAAATGAAATGTTTAATTTCATTTATTTTTCCACATTATCTGAAGTTCCTCAAAGATTAAAAAAAAAGCCCATTCCCTCTAAATTACATGTACATGCTTCAGATTTTTAAAGGTGCAGCTTTTGATCTCGCACAATCAATTATTTTACTATATTAAAAAAGTAAGTTTTGGTTGTCACGTGTTATCTTCTAAATTATGACACATGTTGTCATCTCTCAGTTGGTCTTTTATTTTTTGTCAAAATTGTTTCTCTTGTTAGATTTTTTAATCTAAAATTCAATTAAATTTAATATTGAGCTATCTCTATGATAAATGTGAGAAGTCGTTTCAATCTGGATTTCAGTTTACATTATACGTCATCTCAACGATTAATGTGTACAAATTAAATATAAATCTTTGCATATTCTTATTTGTTGTAATTTTGAGGATAATATTTAAATTGAAAATTTCAATTGATTTGAGTTTAAATATCTGTGCATTTTTCTTATATAGTAGTAATTGAAGTGACCTCATTAATTTGAATTATGTACTATCTAAAATTTAATTTGAGCTAAAATTCAATTCAATTTAAATTTTGATCTATCTCTAGGATAATGTAAAGTTTTTTTTGACAAAAGGATAATGTAAAGTTGTTTCAATCTAAATTTCAATTTACATTATATGTTATCTCTATGGCTAGTGTGTAGTTAATTCAATCTAATTTTCAAACAAATTAAATCTAAATTTCTGCAAGTTCTTTTGTTGTTAGTTTAAGGACAATATTTGAATTGAAAATTCAAAATTCATTTTAGTTGAAATAACTGTGTATTCTAATTATTTATTCAATTCTCTCTACCATTTTATTTATCGAGAATTTATTGATAATTAGATATTGTATCTCTCTATTTGTTGTGTTTTTCTATGTTAAGTCATCTCATTTTTTACCACACTATATTCTCTCTCTATCAGCTTTATTTTTAAAATAAATATAGTGATAATCCCCCTCTGTATCTTCACGTGTCATTTCTCTCGATATATGGATTTTTTTGTGGCGGAAGAAGTTTCGTTTTCCATTCTTTCATTTGTTCTCTGTTTTTCTCTTTTGTTGTTGCCCAAATCTTTTTACCACCGTTTCTCTAGCCCGGATCCTCTGCAGCGCAAAATGTGAGAGGGAGAGGAGAGAGAATAGGAAAAGAAAATGATAAAATAAAAAAGAGAGAAAAGAGAAGTAAGAGTGAGATAGATACAGAAATTCTCTGCATCCCCTACCGCGGCCGTAGAGAATCCAAATCCGTTTCTCTATTGCTCAAATCTTCATTGTTACAGGTTATCACCTATTTTTCTATTTGTGGTAGAAGACGTGAGTAAAGAAGAATATTTGCAATATAGGTACACCGACTCCAATGCCTTTACTTTTTAATTAATATTTTATTTTTCTATAATTATTACTTTATATATCTCATTAATCTCTTTTGCTAAAATAGAATATGGTAATGAAATTATTAATAAACATAACTATAGACATTTGGTAACACTAGATGAAAATCTCAAAATAAGTAAAAATGAATAGAAATAGAAGACAATTTTAACTAATATATATCAGATCGGTTCTAATTGAAAATCGATAAATATGAAAACCAAACCTACTTAGATTATAATAAAAAAAACTAATAACATACTCTCTAACACTGTATTATTGATTGAAATTTATAAAACACATAAATTTGTGAGACCCACATGAGACTATTATCTACCCTACCAACTTCCCCCATTCAATCTCTTCTATTGCCTTTCTTTTTAATGTCTTTTAATCTATTCTTTTCTCTTTTTCTTCCAACCACATTATATAGGGCGATCACGAGCATTTGCTGAGATAAAATGAAACACCAATATCTATCATAGGGCGATCACGAACATTTGCTGAGATAAAATGAAATTTTAAATAAAAGTAAAAATTATAAGATGTAAGCTATCGATACTTGATGGTATCTGAGGGCCTAACTAATACTATCTGGTTCAATAGACATTTTAAAATATTCATCCTTTTAAAAACTAATATTAGACTCCAAAGCAAACTTTAAAAGTCTGCTCGTAAAACATATTATAGAGATATTTATATGCGTTGTAAATATTCATGTTTTAGAAATTCGGTGAATGAATCCTTGTCAAAAAAAGAAATTTGGTGAATTCAGGCTTAAAACTCTCATCCCCACTACACAGTTAGATACATCTTTACCATTTACTAATTACCATTGATTTTTTTAAGCTTACACCAAACCATCCGATTGAATTGCTCAACCTAAATAGCCATGTTTTAACTTTAAACATTATCTAAATCTATCAATTACAATTCACTCATACCCGGAATATGATTCACAAAGACCCCCTTCGGTGACATTTCGTAGTTGGGTTAGGACGGAAGAAAACAAAACTTAAACTTTTGTTCTCTATTTAAAGTAAATTAGAAATTGAACATAACACGATAAAAAGTTTAAAAAAAAAATAGTACATTAAAATGAAACCAAACATTCCTAAAGAACATTTTAGGGTCAAGCAGAATACAATATCGCAAGTATCATATTAAATTTGTAATAATAATGAGGCTTCCGTTTCTTCTCTAACTAGTACGGAACAGAAAATTGTGTCGTTACAACAAAAAATGCTTTGTTGACATGATAATCCTCAACTACAAAATGATCTCAACCTAAATTTCGAAGTGGGTACAATTGGTGCCACTCGAGTTGCAACTACCTATACGCATACCTGTTGGCAATAAGAGCAAAATTCACCTCAACAAAACTTGCTAGAAAACAAGTTAACAATGAAATTTTCCAGCATCCCGTTTTCTGAGAAACTAAATACCCCTCATATTGTATTCTTCAATTAACTTAACCTATGAGCATTACAAATGATGGAAATTCTGGCAATTGAGTATGCTACTAACTTGAAATGTTTGATATAAGCATCTTCAATGTCTCATAAGTCATGAAGACAATGCCCACACCAGGAACAACCTTGTAGTACTCGGGCAGAATGCCTCTATACAAACCTCGTACCCCTTCATTCTTAATTATGCGCCCAAATGCCCCAAACAAGCCAGTATTATAGACACGAGCTCGTCCAGCGGCACCCTCTAACTGCATCCTGCGCCTTACAAGATCTAAAGGAAATGTTGCTGCATGTTGCAAGAGACAAAGAAAGTTAGATTAATGCCCATAAAGAATCATTCCAAATATGGAATACTATCCTATCTAGTTTTTGTAAAAAGACTTCGTCCTTGGCAAAACCAGTCAAGACGTGACATGTAGCTTCTTACAATGAAAATAAATTTTTGGCCTAGCAAACCAAAGTTTTTTTTATTAATAGATTAATAGATCATCCAAGAAAAAGCTTACACCACATGGCTCACAACATGTGACTAAAATACTAACGGCAAATCGGCAACTTTTCCTCCAAGGAAAATGGTTGTCTATATCAACATGCTATAGAGCAGAAAATATTAAAAATGTTTTAAATTGCGGTAGCAGTCACAGTTAACTCGTGATCATTGATATTGCAGAAAATTGCAAACCAATGCGGCTAATGTGACCGCAATTACAGTTGCAAAGACCCCAAAAACCTTTATGTTGCAGCCACAATTACAGTTGCGGACTGCAATTAAAAACCATGAAAAAAAAATCAGGCACATAATACAATAAATTAACATGGTTTGTCAGGCACTAAAGACAAGTAACTGAATTACTATATGCAGCCAAACATACAATAAATTCAGAAGTAGTCAAATAGGCATCAAATATAAATACATGTCATATCATAGCTGACCCGGATGTGGAATATTCTACATAAGAACTTGGGGAATACAAAATCAGAAATTAGAGAAGGCCACAATCAACAAGCATCCACCTGTTGATGATGCAACTCCTGAAAGACTGCCACAGGCAAGACTAACCACAGCAGTAGAGTCATCGGGCCTAAATTGGACAGAAATAGACATCAAATACTTACAAAAATATATGCACTGGGTATAAGGTAAACATCAGCATAAATTATTCCAAAATTCTATGCAAGCATAGAAACTCACCTTCGTGACTGCCATAAAGAACGTAAAAACTCATAAACAGAAAAACTTATAGCTATACTGGGCCCAACACCCTGCATCACATAGAATGTGTCAATTATAGGAACATAGCACAATCAACATAGAGAAGTCCAAAAAGAAGTAAAAATGCATCACGAGCATACCAACAACGTCGCACCAAGTCCCTTATACAGGCCCAAGAAACCTTCATCTCTACAGATGGTACTAAAAGCATGTGAGATGCCCCTGTAGTATATGGTACTTCTCTGCAAAGGAATATAAGAGTCTCAACACACTATGTAAATGATTAAAAAAATTTATGATGAATGGGATCCAATTCAATCAAATATTAAACACCACATAAGATATCGTTAAGTCATTCATACAGACAACTGAGGGCTTGAAAAGTGTCTCTGATGAGCTGTTGACCAATGTTTAAAGACAAGAAAGAAACAGAGATGTAACAGTAGCAAAAGCTCATTAGGGTATGAGAGTAAGGATATTGGGGAGGGACTGATTAAGGAGGGGGTATCAAAGAACTAGGGGAAGAATAGGAAGCCTTTGGCTGGGAAAAGGGGTTGGCATTGCATTTGGCACCAGTCCAATATTGGTTGTCCTTTGTTTTTGATGGGGTATAGGCTGTCATGTTTCTATTTTTCAAGTTCTATTCCGTAGAACATCCTTGGTGTAAGGAGCTGAGCTTAATTCTTTGAGTGGACTATATTCAGATTCTATCAGTTTGGTATCAAAGCTACCAATCTTGGGAGTCTGAAAGGTAACGGAAACCTTAAAGAGGAGGGTAGAAAAGATGGGAAGAGAGTCACAGGAGTCTCACCGTAATGAGATGGAAGACCTAATCGAGACCATGAGAGCTTAAGTTTGCACATGTCAGTTTAGAAAGACAAAATATGAACCAAGATGAAGGTATTGGGAATGAACAAAAGGATGGAACAGAGAAATAGGGAGGAAATGAGACTATGAGATCGACAGAGGAGGCTGGAGGCTCCCTACTTTACCAATGAGGACCCACACAGGTGGATTTGAAGAGAGCTGAGAGATATTTTCGTACCTATCAGATCCCAGAGGAGAAGGTGCATGTTGCTGGTATCTGCTTAGCATGAAAGGCTCTAAATAAGTTTCAATGGTGGGAGGCGAGGTTGGAGCAGATTTACTAGTCCAATATATGATTATAGTGGAAGGGTCCTCATGTAATACTTAAAAGTCAAGCCCATTTTGTTGGATGCATATAGTAAATTAGTAACTTGTCTTTAGTGCCTGGCAAACCATGCTAATTTATTGTATTATGTGCCTGAACTTTTTTTCATGCTTTTTAATTTCAAGGTTTTTGAGGTGTTTTTTACTGCAATTGTGGCCACATTAGCTGCATCGGTCCACATTTTTCCGCAGTATCAATGATCCCGAGTTAACTGTGACTGCGACCACAATTTAAAACCTTTTCAATATTTTCTGCTCTATAGCATGTCATTGATACTTGATATAGACTAATTTCCTTGGAGGAAAAGTTGCCGTTGGTATTCTTAGTCACATGTTGTGAGCCTTGTGGTGTAAACTTTTTCTTGGATGATCTATTAATACCAAAAAAAAAAACATTGGTTTGCTAGTCTAAAATTTTATTTTCACAGTAAGAAGCTATGTGTCATGTCTTGACTGATTTTGCCAAGGAAGAAGTCTTTTTACAAGAAAAAGATGGGATGGTATTCCATATTTGAAATGATTCTTTATGAGCATTAATCTAACTTTGTTTTGTCTCTTGCAACCTGCAGCAACATTTCCTTTAGATTTGTAAGGTGCAGAATGCAGTTAGAGGGTGCTGCAGGACGACCTTGTGTCTATAATACTAGTTTGTTTAGGGGCATTTGGGCACATAATTAACAATGAAGGGGTACGAGATTAGTATAGAGGCATTCTGCCCGAGTACTACAAAGTTGTTCCTAGTGTGGGCATTGTCTTTATGACTTATAAGACATTGAAGATGCTTATATCATTCCAAGTTATTAGCATACTCAATTGCTGAATGTCCATCGTTTGTAATGCTCATAGGTTAAGTTAATTGAAGAATACACTGAGGGGTATTTAGTCTATCAGAAAATGGGATGCTAGAAATTATCATTGTTAACATATTTTCTAGCAAGTTTTGTTGAGGTGAATTTTGCTCTTATTGTCAACATGTCTTTATATAGGTAGTTGCAACTCGAGTGGCACCAATTGTACCCACTTTGAATTTTAGTTTGAAACCATTTTTGCAGTTGAGGAATATATCAACAAAGCAGTTTGTTTTAGTGGTACAATTTCTGTTTAGTACTTGTTCCAGGGTATTTTGAACAAGGCCACTCTGAGATCGAGTCAAGTCCACCGGCACCTCGACCCCGGATCTAGGCATGATCTCCTGAGGTCGTCAGGTCAGGTATCAAAATACCTTGGATCAGGCATCCTCCTTGACGTCTAACCCATACCCCTCGGCCCCGGATGTTCCTGAGGTCAGGCCAGGTATCATAATACCTCGGCCTTAGCTTCCTTTTGGACGTCGGACTAATACACCTCGAACACCTGAAGCACCTCTGCCCCAGATCTAGACGTGATCTCTTGAGCCGTTAGGATTTGGGACAAGCAAATCCCAACTTATCATCGTTGAGTAATCTCGACCGTACATGTCCCTTAAATGACGGCAACCCGCATCTTCAGGATAGTGGGAAACTAGCCTCACTGACAGCAATCGACATGTCCCCATGCCAGGATATGTCTCCGCTCTAGGACAAGTATCCTGCCAGAACAGTGGTCCCCTAACCAGGATCCCCTATATAAGGGGGCTTGAACTCACTCCTAGGTACGTGCACTGTTCTCATGCAGTCACTTCACTTATTCCCCATCTAACTTGGGCGTCGGAGTGCCTTTACAGGTACACACGCCTCCTGTCTCTACGAGGCCAGTTGGAGTCGCCACCGTGAAGTCCACCACGTATGAAGCATCTCGGACCTTAGACAAGGGATCTCAAATCTCGGCTAGAACATTGGCGCCGTCTGTGGGAACGTTAATTTCTTCCCCACCTCTCAAACAGCTTTGTTACAATGGTTCAAATGTGGCCAAGGGTGCAACCCCCACCCCTACTCACCAACAACAACCAAATACCTTTGGTGGCCGTGTTGAAAACCTCATTGGGGTGTCTGCAGAGCGTACTCCATCACGGAGGATCGTTTTCTTTAGTCGAAATAGAGACTCCAATAGCTTGAGCAGATCCGGCAACGAGCATTCCCTCCTCCACCTCCACCTCCACCCTTGAATGTGACGAGTGAGGTGCTAGGAAACGACAAGGAAGAAGTCATGAAAGTTGTCAGTGTGCCTCCACCCCTCACAAGCTGCGAGGCGTTGCTCATCACCCCGTCCTACATAGGTGCATCTTGATGAGCACCTCGAACCCTAGATGATGTGTGCTGCACAGTACCTTGTCCTGCACAGGTGCATGGTTTGCGTTGCTCAGCACCACGGACCTCAAACTGTGCATCGGGATGAGCACCTCAAACCTTGATGGTGTGTATTGCTCAGCACCCCAAATCTCAAGCGGTGAGTCTTGATGAACACCTCAGACCCCAAATGGTGTGCATTGCATAGCACCCCAGATTCAGAGCGATACATTTGGATGAGCACCTTGGATCCCGAACAAGGCGTGCTGCTCAGCACCTCGGATCCCAAATGGTGTGCGTTACCTAGCACCCCATATCTCGAACGGTGCGCCTTGATCAGCACTTTGAACCCCAAATGTTGTTCGTTGCACAACACCCCAGATTTCGAGGGGTACATTTGGATGAGAACCTCGGACCCCGAACAATGCATGCTGCTTAGCACCTCAGATCATGAATGGTGTGCGTTGCTATCAGCACCCCAAATCTCGAATGGTGCATCTTGGTCAGCACAAAAAAAGAAAGCACCCAGACCTCAGGCAGTGCATTCCGATGAGTACCTCGGACCCTGGATAGTGTGCGATCCTCAACACCCGACCTCGAGCGGTGCATCTTGATGAACACCTCGAACCCCAAATGTTGTGCATTGCATAACACCCCGATTTCGAGCGATACATTTGGATGAGCACCTTGGACACCGGACAATGTGTGCTACTTAGCACACCGAATCCCAAATGTACGTGTTGCTCTCAACACCACAGACCTTAAAAAGTGCATCTAGATCAACACCTAAACTCGGATTGTGTGCATTACTTAGCACCCCTGACCTCAAGCGGTGCATCTCGTTGAGCACCTCAAACCCCGGATGGTGTGCATTCCTCGACACCCCATACCTCAAGCGGTGCATCTCAGTGAGCACCTAAGACCCTGGATGGTTTGTCAACCACCTCTTTTCGACAAGTTTATAGCGTTCATCCATCCTGCTCCCAAGGGGATCATTGCAGGCCACAATTCCCAAGGTAACAAGAGCATTCTATCGGTTCCTTCCAAAGGGGCAAAAGTGACTTGTCCCCAACCCCCGGCAAGAACCACTTAACTCCCAATGTGATTTATGCTTGGTTGTAATGACTATTTGCTGTATGCTTAAACATTAGTTTGAATATCAACTATATCTCGATTTTCTCCATCAAAACGCTTTAAATTTTTTTCCAAAAGTGTCATAGGATTCTTTGTTCATAAAACATCCCCTAGGAGAGAACGAACCTCGCCTCAACATCTAGAATAAGGGACACCCCTATGGGATCTTCAGCTCGGACGCGTGCGAACCTTAGACCTTGTCTCCAACAGCTCGATCGCGAGAGGACTTGGCCCCCAACAACGCCAGCCCCCTTCTGAGGTTCAACACCTCGATTGCGAGAAGACTTGGCCATCACCAAGTCATTCCCCCTTCCGAGTTCCAACCCCTCAATCGCAAGAGGACTTGGCCATCAACATGTCATTCCCCCTTCCGAGTTCCAACACCTCAGTCGCGAGAGGACTTGGCCCCTAACAACGCCATCCCCCTTCCGAGGTCCAACAACTTGGTCACAAGAGGACTTGGCCATCAGCAAGCCATCTCCCCTTCAAAGTTCCAAACAGCTCAATCACGAGAGGACTTGGCCATGAGCAAGTCACTTCCCCTTCCGAGGTTCAACACCTCGGTCGCGAGAGGACTTGACCATCAGCAAGTTATTCCCCCCTTTCGAGGTCCAACAGCTCGCTCGCGAGAGGACTTGGCTTTCAGCAAGCCATTCCTCCTGCCGAGTTCCAACACTACGATCGCAAGAGGACATGGCCCCCAACAACGCCATTCCCCCTTCCAAGATCCAACCGCTTGGTTGCGAGAGGGCTTGGCCTTCAGCAAGTCATTCCCCCTTACGAGTTCCAACACCTTGGTCGCGATAGGACTTGGCCCCCCAACAACGTATTCCCCCTTATGAGGTCCAACACCTCAGTCGCGAGAGGACTTGGCCATCAGCAAGCCATACCCCTTCCAAGTTCCAAAACCTCGGTCGTGAAAGGACTTGGCCATCAACAAGCCATCCCCCCTTCCAAGTTCCAACACCTCGGTCGCGAGAGGACTTGGCCATCAACAAGCCATTCCCCCTTCTGAGTTTCAACACCTCAGTCACGAGAGGACTTGGCCATCAACAAGTCATTCCCCTTTCGAGTTCCAACAGCTCAGTACAAGAGGACTTGGCCATCAAGAAAGCCAATTCCACTTGCTTCAACTCCTCCAAGTAGTCGGTTCCCCTCCATGCTCTTAAGCATGGACTTGCACGAACCTCGACTCCTCCAGAATTCAGGGTTCCCCCCTCCATGCTTTTAGGCACATACATGCATGAACCTCGGACTCGGATCTTGTCATCAAAGGGGTTCCCCTCCATGCTTTGTAGCATGAACCGCGTGAACCATAGATCTCGTAAATACGAGGTTCCCCTCCAGGCACTCAAGCTCAAACCGCACAGACCTCTACCTTTCATCATTAAGGGGTTCCCCTCCACACTCTTGAGCGCGTACACGTGGACCTCGGATCTTGTCAATAAGGGGCCCCTCCAGGCTCTCAAGCTCAGATGCGCAAGGACCTTGGCCTTTCATCAATAACAGGTTCCCCTCTGGGCTATTAACCTCACGCGCAAACGTCAGACCTCGCCCAAAAAGTCAATTGCCCTCTATGCTCTTAAGCATGGATGTGTGCGAACCTCGGCTCCTCCAGAAAAAGGGGTTTCCTCCGAGTGCTTAACTTCGGACGCGCGCGAACTTCGGATCTCATCATCAATGGGGTTCCCCTCCAGGCGCTTAACCTCGGACACGTGCGAACCTCAGATCTCGTCATCGAAGAGGTTCCCCTCCATGCTTTTAAGCATGGACACGCGCGAACCTTGGATCTTGCCATCAAAGGGGATCTCTCCATGCTTTAAAGCATGGACGCAGGCGAATCTCAATCGCATTTACCTCATCTGCCATAACTTTGACAGTAGGATCTCCAACTCTCCCACGATATGTAAGGCTTCTAGGAGGATGCAAGGGCTGAGGTATTATAATACCTGGCCTGACCTTAGGAGATCATGTCTAGATCCGGGGCTGAGGTGCTAGTGGACTTGACCCAATCTCAAAGTGACCTTGTCCAAAATACCTCGAAACAATAGCCCCAGCTTGGTCTCAACGCCTTGGGAGAGACCAATGTATTGTCTTAGTGTCCGAGACAAGGGTAAACTCCCGAGAGCTATCTTGTGGAGAACCTTTGTCTAAGGTTCTCCGTCATGCCGAGATATGTGGGGAACGGGCTGAGATCTGATCCAATGTCCGAACCTGCGACGAGACAAGGGTAATACCTCGAAACAGTAGAACCCCGGCTTAATGTCGACTTTTAAGGCGGGACCAAGGTCTCTTGTGGAGCAGGTGACAATTCACACGTGAATCCTACCATATAAATACGGTCAAAAGCGTGTGACCTTTTAAGGCCTGGATTTTTTTATCAAGATGGATCCACTAAGGTTGAGCCTAGACTAAGGCATCACCTAGTCCGACATGCTCTTTTGTTGAGGATGTTCTCTTAGTTTCATGACGAGGCCTTACATATCGTAGAGAGTCAGAGATCCTATTGTCAAAGTTATGGCAAACGCCATCTTAGTTCGCTCTTGTTCGAGCTTAGATACTTAACGAGGAACCTAGTATACTAGACGAGTTCTGAGATTCATGCACGTCGGTGCTTAAGAGTGTGGAAGGGGAACTTGCGTCCAAGGTTAAGCACCCAGAGGGGAACCCAGTATTCTGGAAGAGTCGAGGTTGACGCACGTTCATGCTTAAGAGCATGGAGGGGATCCGACTTTCTTGACGAGGTCCAAGGTTCGTGCACGTCCAAGGTTAAGTGCCCGGAGGGGAACCCCTTATTCTCAAGGAGTCGAGGTTCTCGCACGTCCATGCCTAAGAGCATCGGGGAAACCGATTTTCTTGATGAGTCCAAGGTTCACGCGCATCCGAGGTTAAGCGCCCAAAGGGGATTTGACTTTCTTGATGAGGTTCACATGCATCCAAGGTTAAATGCCTGGAGGGGAACCCTTTATTCTAGAAGAGTCGAGCTTCGTACACGTTTATGCTTAAGAGCATGGAGGGGAACCGACCTTCTTGACGAGGTCTGAAATTCGCGCACGTCCATGCTTAAGAGCATGGAGGGGAATCGAATTTATTGATTAGGTCTGAGATTCACGCGAGTCTGAGGTTAAGCACCCGAAGGGGAACCCCTTCCTGTTGGGTGTTGAGGGAAGTCTCCTTGGGGGAGTCTTACGAACCAAGAATCCTGCAAAACTTTTTGCAAACAAATTTAAAGTGTCTTGAAGGAGAGATATTCGAAATATAGTTGATATTCGAACTACTATTTAAGCATACAGTAAATAAGCATTACGACAAGGCATAACCACGTGGAGAGTTAAGCGATTCTTGCCCCTTTTGAAGGAACCAACAAAATGCTCTTGTTACCTCAAGAAATGGGGCCTGTAATGATCCCTTGGGGGTTTTGAATTGGTTATCTCAAGCTTGACCCTAAGTCCGTCTTGGCCAGGATGGCTGAACTTCATGAGTTTGTCAAAAAGGTGGTTGACGAACCATTCGAGGTCTGATGTGTTGATCAAGATGCACCATCCGAGGTCTAGATTGTTAGGCAACGTTCTGTAATGAGGCTAGATGAAGTGGGACAATTGGGCCATGAGGTAGTGGAGGGCCCGAGAGCTACATGGCCTAGAAGGACTAATAGGATAAGAATAGCTAATACTAAATGGAGAGAATACGTGTGAAGGTTGAGACGTATAAGAGGAAAAAAGGGAAAACGGTTAAGGGTGTGGATTGTGTAATGTCATTGCTCCTTCCTCTCTCTCTCTCTCTCTCTGTCAGAATACTCCTCTCTCTCCATTTTGTTATTCTTCTTCTCTCTGAGCTACCAATAGTCCTTCCATTGATACCTCAATTCTATATTGGTTACTATTCCTCCTTAGTTCACACACTGGGAGTTGATTTCTCTGTTATTATTAATAAAACAGTAACCTGCATTTTCCATTATTGTGTGCCATTACACGTTCCCATCCCAATTTTGGAATGCTAAGCAACACACACCTTCCAGGATCCGAGGTGCTGATCAAGATGCACCATTCGAGTTCTGCGGTGCTGCGCAACGCACACCATTCGGGTCTGAAGTGTTGATCAAGATGCACCGCTCGAGATTTGGGGTGCTGAGCAACGCACACCGTCCAGAATCCGAGTTGTTGACAAAGACGCACTGTTCGAGGTTCGTGGCGCTCATCAAGATGTACCACTCGAAATATGGGATTCTCATCAAGATCCTCTGCTCGAGGTCTGGGATGTTGAGCAACACACACCATCTGGGATCCGAGGTGCTGATCAAGAACACCTGTGGAAGACAGGATGCTGAGCTATGCACATCATCTGGGGTCCAAGGTGCTCATCAAGATGCACCTCGAACTCAGGTGCTCAGCAACACACACCATTTGGGGTCCGATGTGCTTATCAAGATGTACTGCGGATGCTCATCAAGATGCTCCGCTCAAGGTCTGGGGTGCTGAGCAACGTACACCATCCAAGGTCCGAGGTACTGATCAAGATGCACCTGTGGAGGACGGGGTGCTGAGCAACGCACATCATCTGGGATCCGAGGTGCTGATCCAGCTGGCCTCGGCGAAGATAGGAGACATGGGTACCTACAAAGGCACTCCAACGCCCAAGTTAGATTGGGAATAAGTGAAGTGACTAGCAAGGTACCTGCAGTCTTAGAGCAGAGGCATGCCCTAACATGGAGGGACTTGTCTGTGGCTCGCAGTAAGACTGGTCTCCCACTATCCTGAAAGTGCGGGCAACAGTCAGATCAAGGGACCTGGACAACCGAGATTACTCAACGACGATACGCTGGGATTTGCTTGTCCCAAATCCTAACGGCTCGAGAGATCATGTCTCCAAGGGCAAGATGTACAAGTCCGACGTCCAAGAGGATGCTAGGGCCGAGGTATTATGATACTTGGCCTAATCTTAGAAGATCATGTCTAGATTCGGAGCCGAGGTGCATCTGGTGTCCGAGGTGTACAGGTCTGACATCTAGGAGGATGCTAGGGTCGAGGTATTATGATGCCTGGCCTAACCTTAGGAGATCATGTCTAGATCCGGGGCCGAGGTGCTAGTGGACTTGACCCGATCTCGAGTGACCTTGTCCAAAATACCTCGAAACAAGGTCATATTCCCGGGTATGAGTGGATTGTAATTGAATTAGATATTAGATAATGTTTAAACTTAAAACATGACTAGTTCATAAGTTGAGCAATTCAATCGGATGGTTTGGTTTAATTTTTAAAAACATTGGTAATTGATTATCTAGGTGAGTGGTGGGGATGAGTCTTAAGCCGTCATTCCCCAAATTTCTAAAATACATATTAATAATATATTAAATATTTACAATGCATATAAAATATCTCCATGATATAATTTACAGATCCCAGAGGAGAAGGTGCATGTTGCTGGTTTCTGCTTAGCAGGAAAGGTTTTAATGGTGGGAGGCGAGGTTGGAGCAGATTTCACAGTCTAGTTTCAGGTGATCTCTACTGGGAAGATTACAGGATTCTATGTTTGAAAATCCCTATGAGGTTTTCACGAGACTAAAGTAAATGAGGACTATAAGAGAATAAAAGGAACAGTTCAAACTTCTATCCACCCCTTAAGTCATGCTGAAGAGGAAGTGTTGGGGGAGCTTTCATGAACAGGTTAAAAAAGGATATTCATGTAGAAGTATGACTACACAGTTCAGAGTTGGGAGAACTACGAGAACTTCTGTAGATTGTTTCCTAATTTCACCTTGAGGACAAGGTGGAAATGATTGAGGGGAGTGATGACAGGTCATTGAACCCTGTTAAAAGAAGGATAGGAAAAAATAAAAAGATGGGCTCAATAGTAGAAAAGACCCATTAGGGTATGAGAGGAAGGAAATGTGGGAAGGAGCTGAGTGGGAAGGGGGTATCGAAGAACTAGGGGGAAAAAATGAAGTCTTTGCCTAGGAAAAGGAGTTGGCATTGTATTTGGCACTAATTCCTAGCTTGGTTGTTCCTTTGTTTTGTTGGGGTATAGGCTATCGTGTTTGTATTTTTTAGGTTCTGTTCTACAAAACATCTCAAGGGTAAGGAACTAAGGTCCATTGTTTTTCGGTAGATTTTATCTTGATATTTAGATTCTATCGGTCTCCAACAATTTTCAACTGACAAAAATTGCTAATTACCTGTGCTGCAAGTCGTGTTCTCACAAGATCCAAAGGATATGTAGCAGAAGCAGCAGTTATACCAGCCAAACCACCACCAACAAAGTGCACAAAAAGGTTTGCACTTGAATTTCCTCTACAACTCTCCCCCATCAGTGAATGTAATAGCTGAAACACAATAGAGAAGATGAAATTAGTTCAAGCTACAAGAATAAATGCCACAACTTCTGAACCACTTACATTATAGAAAGAACATCAGAGATTACATTCTTGTAGCGTTCATAAGCATAGAAGTTAACTGCAGAATATGGGAGACGATGAACAATGGTCACCATATTGCCTTTCCAAAATGCTCTAAACCCTTCTTCATTGATAATACGTGAAGCCTCACACCATATGCTAGGATTTCTCAATGCTGCCACGTCAGAATGCATTCCTTGGACCTATTAAAGACAAGACATGCAGAATAGCAGATGAACACTAGTCAAAAGGACTGCATTCAAATCAATAAGAGGAGCCATGGATCTATATAAAATCAATCAACTTATATTTTGAGATCAAATGTCATTGAAAAAATCACAGAAGCTAGATTTATGCAATAATGATTATTATTAGTGGTGCCGAAATTATCACTAGCAACCATCAACTAATACAGCAATTCTTAGCATAATTTTAATCAGTGAAATGCAATAGAAGAAACAACATATATGTACATACTTGTTCTTAAATTCAAGACTGCCCAGCTTACTTTTAAAATCTATTAGCCATACCTCACTAATTAAAGATAAAAGGCATATTATCCATGGTGGAAAAAAAAGTTGAAATGCTTAAGTGAAGTTTCAGCCCCCTGCAACCCACACCTCATTCACAGACCTTGTATATATAAAATAATGGAACGTGATCACCTATAGTTTAAATTTGAACTGCGGGGTCATGCAGTTATCATATATGTTTCCACAATTTCCTATGCTACATTTTATTTTAATAATATATTTCATGTAGTTTCTTTTCAATGGTCAGGATTTTCTAGAGTTGATTGTCAACTGCAGAGAACCTTAATCTTAAAATGATAGTCATTCATTGGAGTTATAGGAGTTATCAATAACACATGAAAAACATGTGTGTAGAACCAGTATCAGCTCAGCAAAACACCCAAAAACCAGTTTCAATGTGCTGACCCAACCAAATCAGAAACCAAATTCAAGTTTCAGCCGAACCTCAAAAACCACACTAACCTCATCTCATCCTAGTCAAAGTGTCAAACCCCAATGCAAAATTAAAATCACAAATAGTAATCATAATCATAATAATGTTGAATAATATAAAACTAATGCAAGAATTCAGTACAATAGATTCCTAACTAATTTTCTATCCACCAGAAGGTCTTAAATTGTGGTCCACACATAAAAAGGTTTTCAGGGTACCCACGACTGCAATTGCGGCCGCAAATATCAACGCACCGTAAGGGCAACCTTGCAATTAAAAACCTTGATCCACTCCTTTCATTTATTACTATCCAGTCATGTATTGTTACCCAAAGCCTGATTAATTCAAAAGCCATTCATTCATCGCTCTTCATACCAATTACTTTGTACCAAATGGCAGCTCAGTAATAAATAATAACAATAATTAACAATTAACTTTACTAAAATCTAAACCCAGAAACCAAAATCCTTGTCCATCCCATTCTGCTCACACGAAAGTCTAAACAAATTCACAAAATAAATAAATAAATATTGTTTTTAATTTTTAGAAAAAGAAACAAGGAAAGAAACCTGAAAAAGAATAGTGAGGCGTGCAAGGGGTGCGGTGCAGGTTTTGCTGAAAGCACCAGCGATGCCACCGGCGAGAAGCTGATGCACCGTTCCAAGCTTGTGGCTGTTCTTCTGCGGCAAGAACTTTGTGGCGGCGACGGCGCCGCCGTCGGCATTGAGGGCTCTCTGTCCCCCTTCGACGACCATTCCAACACGCGCTTCCATCGGAACCCTAATCACGGTTACTGTGTCTCCTCTTCTCCAGGAAGTGGCTTCGCGTAGTTGAGTCTAAACGACGTCACATTGGAAATGCCGCGGGAAGAAGTTGTTGAGTTGGTGAACGCGGAGAGGAACATTGAATGAAAGGAGAATTTGGGGTTTGAGGTTTGAAGAATGCAAAGTCAAAACCCAGACCCTATCCTTTGGCTGTAATTGGTTGTTGGTAAGGACTAGGGTTTTTTTGGGGGTTCGGTAGCGACTGTGTGTTTTCGAGAAGCGTGGCAAGACTTTGGCCTGGGATTTTTTATTTTTTTTTTGTCAACTTTGGCCAGGGATTTGAACGTTGGCGACTTGGCTGCAAGTATAGTGGCGACTTGGCTACAACTATGGCTTATCGCAAGCCAAAAATGTTAGAATTGTGTTTTACACGCAAAATTAGGCATTTGGCCCTTTAATTTATTTTTGGTGATTTTAATATGATTTTATAATTTTTTTAGTTCAAATTAGTTCTTTAAGTTTTTTTATTTATTTTTTTTATTGTGATAGACATACATATTATCTCTATCTGTGTTAACATTGGTTAATTATAATCTATTTTGATCTACTAAAGCATTATGTTGGCCTATTTTGACTTATATATACACTTGATTGTATTACAAAAGAACTATTTAAATTTATTTTTAAAACACAAGAGACTATTTTATTAAAAAACTAAATTAAAAAAAAAATAAAATTAAAGTAGTAAAGATATAATTTTTTTTATTTTATTCACAGGGATCAATTATCATTTATCTATCCATCATAAGTCTAAAAGATGGTAATAGATAGTTTTGGTGTACACAATTAATCAATTAATTTGTTTTTGAGGAGAACAATTAATCAATTGCCAATAGTACTAATTAATCGATTTCTCAATTACTATGTTACTAGCTAGTGCCGATTGGCCCACCAAAAAAAAAAGCTAGTACCGATTTGTTTTAGATTGTGGAGAGTCTAGAATTAATTTTGGGAGCAAAAACAATGATTAATAGAATTGAAAGTGAATGACATTAATGTTTGGGTTGCAAAATCACAGTGGATAGAATTAATTTATTTGACCACAATAAAAATGTTCGGTAAATGAGTTTATTTTATTAGTTTATTGTTTTTTTTTAGAACCTACATCATAAAACTTATAGCTTTTTTTCATTTCTACCCTCATTAGTTTAATCTTATTTGTCCATTACCTCTCTTTAAATTAAAAGATTTTAAATTAATAAAAACACTTACGTTTTTATTTTAAATATTATACTATTTTTACTTTTTTTACTTTATATGTTTATTTTGTCTGTTTAAGTTTTTTATATCACATGAGACACAAATTTTCTATATCACGACTCATAATATACTTTTGATCTATAAAACAAAAAGGATATTAAGAGACATATAAACATATTATTTATTTTATTATTTCATTTCATAGAAATAATTAATAAAAAAAACTAAAAAATTTAATATGTTAATTTTAAACATGATAAATAATTTGAAATAAATTAAGATAATAAAGTAATAACTATTCTAAAATTATTATATATATATATATAAAATCCATATCGCATGTCTTTTTATATCATTTTACATTTATCAGCTAGTTGAACATCTAATTTTACCGAACAATTTAACTTCAATCAGCAAGCTTTTTAGCTATCAGCTATCAGCTACCTCATCAGCTATAAGCTAGCTTATCAGCTATTTTTGTTGAACAAAGCCTTAGTATTTTTTTCATTTTTGACCCTTTACTTTTTTATTTTTGAACTCCTAAAATTCTTTATTTTTGCCCTGTCACAACTGCCAATGGCTGCTCTGTGTAACACAAATTAATGTTTGTCGGGTGCAAAGCCCAATGTTGCCCACATTACATAACCTGCACTCAAGCTAGTAACGGAAAATCAAACTAAATTTCCAACAAAATCAACAAAAGTGCCTTCCCTAAGATTTGAAGGCATGTCCTCTTGGATGGAGTAATCTTCAACAAAAGGCTAAAAGGGAACCATGGAGATGAATACTCTATTGAGAAGCTACTGACAAGATAAGCTCATCTAGCAGAGGAGGTCATCAAGGCATGAAGCTCTTCAAGCAGAGCAGCTCATAAATGAAGAAGAATCTCCTCAAGATAAGAAGCTCTTCAAGTGTTGAAGTACATAAGGTTGAAGCAATCTCTGATGATGAAGTATGCAATGCTGAATATCAAGTTGAGAAAATTCTTAAGAGATGAAGCTTCTCAAGAACTGTATGCATGACTTAATCAAGGAACGAACCTCAATAAGTTAAGAGATCTCTATATCAAAGTATTCTCTAATCTACACAGTAAAAGAACGTTGAAGATATTCAAGTAAAGAATACAAATGAGGATTTAGAAAAGACTCTAAGGCAGAACTACTGAGAACCTACTCAAGTAACATATATCCAAAGGAGATTCCAGATAAGACTCATACTGGAACCTCCTCAGGAGGAGGTTCCAGAAAAGGTTCATACTAGGACCAGAGGAGATTCTAAAGAAGACTAATATTGAAACTAGACAACTATTGACTCTTTTTTAAGATTATTTTAATTTCTTTAATTTATTTATTTACCTTTTACATAAGAGGGATGTTTTATGTCTAGTCTAAGTTGGATTTAATTTAGTTAGTAACTATTTATTTTTATCTTTACATGTTGTTTTGATCATGATTAATCTAATCATTCAATGAAGAGAGATCAACCTACCAATGATGTTACTGAGACTGGGAAAAGAAACCGGTGAATAACAAGGGTAATAGCAATGATTTTGATCATGTAGTCCTTATTTTTTTATTGATTTGGGTTGGTGAATAACATTGTGGTTTAGGAATTCTAGGTTTAGATTAAGATATGGATACTCGAAATGTGTGAAACACAAATTTTCTACAAAGAGAACTTTACTATGCAGTAATTGTTGTCAATTTTCTTTGACTCTTATGAGAAGATTCATATTGGGACCAAAGAATACTCATTTTACAAACTACTGACATAGCCATGAGGCCCATGACCATAGGATTCACTCCCTCCTGGCAAATCATAAGGCCCACAACAAAGGTGAATTGGATCAACCCATGACACAAAATCATTCCTTCCTCCCATTTCCCTCTCAAATGAATTTAAACATTTAATTTTGCAGCCTTCATACATGTAGGTTCAATAAAATAAACACTAGTTAATCCCCTAAACCAGATGGTACCATAAAGGGCAATACTTTATATTTCAATTTCTCTCTCTATTTTCTTCCTAAATCCTGATGGTTTGTGAAAAGCACAACAAAAACATGGTTAGTACATCAACCCAATATCAAATGAAAGTACATGCAAGTTATTATTATTAGACTGAAAAAGAGGTCTTCTCTGGCCTACAAAGTCATGGAACAGTTGCCCTCCAATAACATCTCTACCAAAATGCCTACTTTGTGATTCAAAACCACTACTCATAACATAACCGTCATTATTATTTGTCTCAAGAGGAGCAAGACCAAAACGCTGAGTTGCACTTAAGGGAAAGGGCTCCGCTCAACCAATCCCATTATTTTGATAAAGACCAAGTGTCAGTGACACACTGTTGTTAGCAGCACTTGAAAAGAATAAAACATGGACTCTCACCTCACTGCCTCAAGCAAAAATTTTATTGGATGAAATTGATATTCAAGGTGAAGCAGAAAGATGATGGTTCAATTGAGAGATACAAGGCTCGATTGGTTGCTAAAGGGTACACACAAACTGAGGGAATTGATTATACAGAAACACTAAGCCTTGTGGTGAAATTAACCACTATCAGAACCATTTTATAAGTGGCAGCAATTAAAAATTGGCATCTATACCAATTGGATGTCAACACAGCTTTCCTCCATGGTGAATTACATGAAGAGGTATATATGATTCCCCCTCTTGGCTTGTATGTTCCTAATTCTAATATAGTTTGCAGACTTAATAAGTCTCTATATGGCCTAAAACAAGCTAATAGACAATGGAATGCAAAACTGACTTTCTATTGAATGTGGGTACGTACAAACGAAGGCAAACTATTCTTTGTTCACTAAATCATCACCTAATTGCTTCACTGCTATACTAGTATATGTAGATGATTTGATGTTAGCTGGGGACAATCTTTCTGGGATAGAAATGTTGAAAAGGAAATTGGATGGAAAGTTTAGCATCAGAGATTTGGGTGCTCAAATATTTCCTTGGTTTTGAAATAGCTAGATCTGCCAATGGAATTGCCTTATATCAAAGAAAATATGCCCCTGGTCTTCTCAAGGATTTTGGATTTCTTGGTGCCAAACCATCCAATACTCCCATGGATAGCTCTCTTAAATTACACAGAGAGGGAGGTGATTTGTTAGATTATCCTTTTGTGTACAGAAGATTGGTTGAAAGATTGTCATATCTCACTCCCTCAAGACCTGACGTATGTTATGCAGTGAGTCACCTAAGCCAATATCTTGACAAACCTACTTCCACACATTTAACTGGAGCTCATAGAGTATTGAGATTTATCAAAAGTTCCCCAACACATGGTCTTTTTTTTTCCTATAGACTCTGATAACAAGTTAAAGGGGTTCTCAAATTCAGATTGGGCAGCCTGCCCTAATACTCAAAAGTCAGTGACACGGATGTGTTTCTTCCTATCTTCACTAATTTCCTGAAGTAGCAAGAAGCATGCCATTGTATCTAGATCTTCATCAGAAGCCGAATACATGGCCTTAGCTCAAACAACTTGTGAAGCTCAATGGTTGAGGTATTTGCTCCAAAATCTGCAAGTTGCCACCGAGGATCCTACCATTATCTATTGTGACAACCAGTCAGCCATTCACATTGCTGCAAATTCGGTATTTCATTAGAGAACAAAGCATATTGAGCTAGATTGTCACATTGTTAGAGAAAAGCTGCAAAATGGGACAATTCATCTCCTCCCAGTTTCATCACAATCTCAATTAGCTAATATTTTCACCAAGCCTTTGGCAGCTGGTCCTTTCACCAATCTTCAATCCAAGCTTGGTGTTAGACATACACATTCCAGCTTGAGGGGGTGTTAAAGCTGATTAGTTAACTTCGTTTACACTTCTAATAGTAACTGTTATTTGTAATAGTTAGCTAGATTAGTTAGATGTTACAGTTAACTGTTAGTTAATTTTCTGTTAATTAGTTCAGTTTAGTTAGCAGCTATAAATAGCTTACAGCTTGTAATGAAGCTCAGTTAATGAAATACTCTCACACTGAGATTTTAGATTCCTCTTCTTTTCTCCATTTCTCGAATTTTTCTCTGTGATTTGTTCCAGTTTAATAGTGCAAGTGCTATTGCGATTAGTCACTAAGAATTTGTCTCTGGAAAAGTATACTTCCAGATAAGCCCACTCTTGAAGTCGTTTATAATTACTTAAAAAATTTTAAGCTTATGGAATGCTTACTTTTTTTAAACCCTCGGCCCCTTATCTTCTTGGTTGGATTGATGTATATTTTGCCTATAAAGCACAGAGAGACCTCTTCAAGATGTCGTGTCTCGTATCTGACACGTCTCAGACACCGACACTTTTTAAACACACATTGGACACGTGTCAGACATCCTTTTACGGTGTCACAATTAAATAGTATTTTTTTGGCTCGAAACCTCTCAAACACATCTTAGACACAAGCCAAGAGGATCAACCAAAATCTACTCTTGGCTAGACACCTCTCTGAGATTTCTATTATTAAAAAATATTTTAAAAAAATCAACTTATCTTTAGGCTATTTTTGTAAAGATTGCATTGTAAAATGATCCCTTTTAGGCTTAGTATTCCTCTTGTGAGAGTCTTTATCATATGAAAATTGTAAAACTAACAACTTTCTTGCTATAACGTAAATATAGATAAATCTTAATTCTATATTTAGATTTTTGTCATGCTCATTATGTGTATGTGGTTGTACTGTGCGTGCAAGAACGAGCATGTGCGTACGTGTGCGTGGTCGCATGTGCGTGCGCGCACAATGTTCTGTTGTCTTGCATTTTGGACATTAGTCATATCACGATGTCTGTGTTCGTGTCGTGTTTGGTGTCTGCGTCCGAGTCGATGCTTTATAGTATTTTACTATAGACTAGACTAGAATCACCCAGAGGTTTTCCCTACAGTCTACTCTTGCTATTGCTCTGTCATAAATTCTGGTCAACCATACTTCCTCAATTCCACCAAACATGTGTCCATGATTGGCCTACTTGAAGTTTTTACAACAGATCAAAGTTTTGCATTGTGTTTCCCATCTTGTTCTCTTCCCAAAAACCTACTAGTTGAATCAGCTAAGCCACTAACAAGATATTTTGCCATACTAGCTAGTCAGGCACATCACTGCATGTGATGTATGTGCCCTTAGATTGACCCACCATATATATTGCAACTGGCCTGCAAACCAAGTAACCTATCCTTTACCAATAGTGTATCCATCCACCGCGTAGAATCCCCCCATCTGGGGTTAATTAGTGTCAAGCCTTTTACGGGGGAGACTTGGCATGTAGGGTCACTGTGAGAGAATGAGGCAATGGTTATTAATATGACTCTTCTGTTTTTTTTCGAGAAATATGGCAAGTGGGAATAATTGTAACGACTATGATATTTTGCAAAAGGTATAATAGTATTAAATTTAGTAATTATTTTCTTAATAGCATGTTTACTATAGATATAATAATTTGCAAAAGAATTATGTCCCAAAAAACATCACAAAAAATAGTGGCTGAGTTGCCATACGATTGAATCATTACCCTCTCGTTCGACAAAATACATTGTGTAATTTGTTTTGAAGATTTTGAAAATGGCCAAATGCTCCATCAGTTATCATGTGGACATATATTTCATAGAAATTGTATATCCACTTATTTATCAGAAAATGAGATTTGTCCTGTCTGTAGGGGAAGGATTTCAGTTTAGTCATTTTCCCCTTTAGTTATATTTTGTATTGAGATTTATTAAAGAATCAAAGTGAGATTTCCAAGAAAACACCATTTAGAAAAAGGTGGCTTTTAAGGTGAGGGCCCTTGCAAGGCCCTCACCAGTGAGGGAGTCAATTTACTAGCTATAGCAGGTATGTGCGGGGTTCGTTTTATAATATTAACTTGTATAGTGCTAAATATGAAAAAATGGTAAAATTGCAAAGTAGTCCAACAAACAAAAAAAAACAACTCTTGCGTTGATTCCTAGCCACGAATTGCATAAGCTTGCAGCAGAGAGATGCATAGAACCCCGCTGCAGATGATCCGATTCAGACTTTTATTAGATGCAGGAATAGAACTTTTTATGTTTTATCCCTTTTGACATGGTAGCCGTTGGATTTAATCCAATGGCTGATATACCTGTGGGAGAGAGCTGCAGAGAAGTCATGCGGCAGAGGGTCCGAACACCGCTGCGTCCTCACCGTTAGTATCATGCACCCGCGATGCCAAACCCTGTACCTTCGCACACACTAGCGCCCCATCACTAAAAAGACGCCCCAATGGGCTCTCCACTATAAAAGCCGTTTTGGTGAGGAAGGGGTTCCGATCTTGTTGAAGATACGATAAAGATCTGGAGTGTCTTTCGTTTATTCTTGTGTTTGCATAAATTAATTAAAGAGTTTTTTTTAATGGATCTATGGTTTCGTGAGTAGAGAGCAATTGTCGTTTTTTCTCTCCTTCTGTAACTTCTCACTGAGATTTTTGTGATGTAAATTTCGTTGTTAGAGCAAGTAGAACAAAGGAATTTCACCAAGTCTCTGTTCGGTAATTTCGATCTGATCTTATGTTCTGATCTTTGGATTTTGCATTGCTTGTCTCTGCTCTTTTTTGGTGGTTAATTGTGTGCATTGTGTTTTTTTTTGCTCTATTATTTTCACGCTTCCGTCTTCCATTTCCGTAAGCATTAGCATTCTGGTTGAAGGTTCTGTGTTTGAATGTTTCCCACGCATATTTTTTTCTTTTTTTTTGCATTTGCCACAATGAACCTATTGAATGTTTTGTGCAAAAAAAAGAGAAGAATTTAAATTCCGTGAGTTTAAATGCAACCAAGTATTTTCTTAAGGTGCTGTCTAGGGTGGACCAGCTTTTTAAGTGGTCCACTGTGGGGAAGTAAAAAGAAAATTTTCACAAAACTTTGATAGCCATTGGATTAAGTGATAAAAAATCAATGGCTCAGATGAATTGAAAAATGAAAGAGAACACCAGAATCTTTCCACACCCAATCCCTACCTCATCCCTCCCCCATCTCACTGTCGTTCCACCACCTTCTTCTTCCTCTTCTTCTTCCCTCTCTCCCCCTTCCATGTCCACCAACTTGTAAATCCATCGCAACAACATCATCATCACCCACTAGCTTCTTCCACCTCTCTCCAAACCGTCCAACCCCTTTCTATTTCCAGTCACACACCAACAGAAGATGAACACGAGGAAAGGGCAGAAGACGAAGAAGAAGGTGCAGAACAACGACAACAACAACAACAACAACAAAGGATTTCACCGTTTTTTATTCCCTCAAAAGGAAGTGGAAAAGGATCTTTATTCAAGGCAATTGTGAGTCCGAGTCCGATGATTTTTTTTCAAAAGGGGGCAATAGTGAAGGCATCGTTTCTTCTACAACCTCAACAAAAACGTTAACCTCTAAATCTGCTTCAAGTACTTTTTTGTCCTTATTGTCGTTCTCCAGAGGGTATTACCGAAAATGGAGGTTCAAGGATTTTCTACTGTTTTGGAGTGCCTCAGAGGGCGATCTGGATCCAGCTGGAGAGGATCCGTTTTCCTCAAAGGGAAGAGCTATAGACAAGGATCCTTTGAGGAGGGGAGGAGGAAATATGTGGTGTTGTCAAAAACGACAGCGTACTGGTCCACGGAGAGCTCCGGTTCGATGTCGTCAAGACGAAGAGGACTAGTGAACCTGTGAGGGAGATCGTAAAGGTAGAGGCTAGAGGAGGGAGAGTCGGCGCAAGGAAGTGGTCGAGGCAAGTGGTCGAGGCGACGCCGGAGTTGATGATGGAGGTATGGTGGTGATGGCACCGGAGAAGAAGAGCAGCGTGGAGGTGGGGGTAGGCGTGTGATTGTGTAGGAGAACATTATGTGTTCTCTCTTTTTTCTCAATTGATTTGGGCCATTGATTTTTTATCATTAAATCTAATGGCTATCAAACTTTTGTAAAACTTTTACACTTAGTGGTTCACTGTGAACCACCTACAATGGTTGTCCACGCTAGAACGAACCTTTTCTTAAAGCAATAAATTTCTTTTGAATCTGTTTGGATTGGTCATGTAATTAAATTAAATTTGGGATGTACCACAAATTCCAATGTGTATTTAAATTATGGTCATAATTTCAAATCTGGTATCTTTTTCTGTTTGTGTCGTTTCTTCTTCTCTAATTGCGCTAGTTTCAGAAAGAAAAGAAAGCAAATGTTCAGCAATTGGGTTTAAATTAAAATTGCATTTTTTGTTTGCTACGCTATTATCTTTTCATTTGTTATTATTGATTTGTCTTCATATTTTGTTTTCAAATAAAAAAGGGGTTTCCCATTTTAAAATACACGGAATATCAAAGAAGATAGGAACATATTGCGTAGAGAAATATAAATGTAATGAATCCCCTTCCCAATTTAGTTTTTACGCTTTTGATTGCCTATCGGATTTGAAAATCCAATCTTTTTTATAGACAAGATATCAAATGAAATAAAGAATTAATAGTAATGTTACTTTGTCCATATTTTTAAACAAATTATTTGGGACAAACTTTATAAAATTGTGTGTTAGGAATGCAGATACTTTGAGATTGTTCTCGATCGAGGTATCCTTGGATTATCACAAGAGCTATATCGATACAGTTTTGGATAGATTCAACATAAAAGATAGTAAGCCAGGAGATACACTCGTGGCTAAAGGAGACAAGTTTAGCTAGGAAATGCACCCGTGGTTAAAGGAGACAAGTTTAGTCTCAAACAGTGTCATGTTACTTATCTTGAAAAAGTAGAAATGCAAAAGATTCCTTATGCTTTGGCTGTTGGGAGTCTTATGTACGCTCAGGTTTGCACTCGTCCTGACATAGCATTTGTAGTGGGAGTCCTAGGGAGATACTTGAGTAATCCTGGAATGTACCATTGGAAAGCGGTAAAGCTTATTTGAAGAGAACAAGAGACTACATGTTCACATATCGGAAGGCTGACAATTTAGGGATTATTGGGTACTCTGACTCCGATTTTGCGGGTTACCTAGATAACAGGCGCTCCACATCAGGTTACATCTACATGCTGGCTGGAAGAGCTATTTCCTGGAAGTCCGCCAAACAGACTCTTGTAGCTTCTTTGACCATGGCAACAGAGTTTGAAGCTTGGTATGAGGCATCAAACCATGGATTATGGCTGCAGAATTTTGTCACAGGCCTATGCGTAGTTGACTCCATTGAAAGGCCATTGAAGATTCACTGTGACAATAACTCAGCAGTGCTCTACTCCAATAATAATAGGAGTTCTACGAAGTTAAAGTTCATCGACATCAAGTATCTTGTAGTTAGAGAAAGAGTTCAGGAAAAACAGATTTCTATAGAACATATAGGAACAAATTATATGCTAGTTGATCCGCTAAGGGTTTAACACCTAAGGTCTTTCATGGGCATGTTGCTCATGTGGGTGTTGTCTGTGACGTTGTCTTAGTTTAATGGAAGTATTTCTTAATGTTATATGTTTGATACAAACTTCACGTTATTTTGATTATTATTTTTTTGCATAATAAGGATTATGTTTTATGAGTTTATTATTATGTTTTATGAGTTTATTATTAAACTTGTTTGTATCTCGTTGTGTGCAATAATTAGTTTGCACTTAAGCAATTCAAATTGATCTCACTAAAGACTCAAGTTGAACCAGTTGGAAATAGGCATGATTGAGATCACATTGCATGTAATTTCCATGCTACTCATCCATATTGATCTATGTCATTGAGTGTATTGATGTGGTGATCATTGTGGTTCAATCACATTTTATGGTTGTGACAAAAGCTATAGTGGTTCCTTTTTTGATATATGAGATGGATTAGATTGTTAAAGTGAAAGTCTAAAGATAAATAGCATAAGGATGCAGGCCTAAAGAATTATGATATAATTGTTACAATATGTAGCCCAAGTGGGATATTGTTGGAATTTTAAGTTCCAATAATTATTATGGGCTAATATTATAAAATAAATATATTAGCTATTTATCAATAAGGAGCTTAATATTATGTGGTCAAATTAAGTGAGCTCTTTAGACTACCAAAAAGGCTTATATGAGCTTTAAATGGGTAGATGTCTGTGTTGGCCCAATAGGGGATAATAGTAACCATATTAGGTTTAATACGCTTAAGAAGGTTGTGGTCCCCAATACACTAAATCAATCAATCGCTCTCCCTTCTCCCCATGTGAAGAGAGGCTAAGGTTCCATTGAGGAACTCCAGTGATTTGGTTGAGGAAGAACCATAAAGCCATCGTTCTATTTCGTGATCAACCACTACAGTACTCTACTTCAAGTTATTGTTATTTATAGATCTAGGTATTTATCTCATTCTTAATAATCCGGCTTGTTGTAGATCTTGTGGGTATGAAGAACTGTTTGTTCTTGATATATGCATGCTTTTTGATTTATTTGGCTTCCACGTAAAGAACAATTTTGATTAAATATAAAGCATGCTTTTAGAAATATTTCCAACATTTTATGTTAGAAAAAGATTTGTATTTTGTACGAGTTCATTGACTAGTCGATTATCAATTATTAATTATTATATAAGAAAAGTAGATTTATAATTGTGGCGTGTGTCACCTCCCAAACCTTTTTATTTATTTTCTGTAGATTTGTATAGACAATACAATTTTGTAATTAATTAAAATTAAATTCAGGAAATGAAAAATTGAAAACATTTTCTCAAACCAAACAATCCCTTATTTTTCATGCTTGGAACTACACTTACATGTAAATTAAACAACATAACGGGTACACCATGTACACTTCACTATTATAAATTGAAATCCATTTATGTGGTTTGGAGGACAACAATCTTTCTTTTTTTGGGTCAATTACACACACACGGGGATGGGGGAGAGGGGTGGAGTGGGATTGAACTAGGGGTGGGAATAGGTCAAACTGCCTGATATGGGCCTATGGCCTGGTCTACTTAAGGTCTGGCCTAGTCTGGCTTGTTTGTTAAAAAGGCTAGACTCGAGCTTTTTAAAAAACCTATTTAGTTAAATAGGTCAAGCTTAGGCTTATAAAAAAGCCTATTAGGCCTATCAGGCCTATATATATAATAAAAAAATAATATAATATAATAAAAAATAGACATACTTGTTTATTTATTTGTAAAAGCCTAGAGGCCTATTTATCAACAGAGGTCTATTGACCTCTTTATCATTAGAGACCTATAAGCCTATTTACAAGTAAATGACTAAGATTGTTTTATAGGTCGATGCCTATTTAAAATCTTTATTGAAATGTAGGCCTTTTAAACAAGCTTGTAGGCCAGGCCAGGTCTGCTGGACCTTAAAAATTGACCTATATCAGGCTAGTGGGAATAGGCCAGACTGCCTGATATGGGCCTATGGCCTGTTCTACTTAAGGTCTGGCCTAGCCTGGCTTGTTTGTTAAAAAGGCTAAGCTTGAGCTTTTTAAAAAACATATTTAGTTAAATAGGCCAAGCTTAGGCTTATAAAAAAGCCTATTAGGCCTATTAGACCGGCCGACCTATATATATATAATAATAATATAATATAATATAATAAAAAATAGGTCTACTTGTTTATTTATTTGTAAAGGCCTAGAGGCCTATTTATCAGCAGAGGTCTATTGACCTCTTTATCATTAGAGACCTACAAGCCTATTTACAAGTAAATGTCTAGGACTATTTTATAGGTTGATGCCTACTTAAAATCTTTATTGAAATGTAGGCCTTTTAAATAAGCTGGTAGGCCATGCCAGGTCGGGCTAGGCCTTAAAAATTGACCTATATCATGCTAATAGGCCAGACTCATGCCTTAAAATTTCAAAATAGGGCAACCTAGGCCTTACAAAGCCTGACCTATTCCCACCCTTAGATCGAACCCATTCCCTTCTACAAGTGTCCCCCCTTAGCTTACCAACTGAGCTATGTAGGAGGGGACTAGCAATCTAAAGAGGAAAACTTACAAACTGCTGAAACAGCCATGAGGTCATGACCATGGAGCCTATGACCATAGGATTCATTCCCTCCTAGCGGATCATAAGGCCCACAACAAAGGTTAATTGGATCAGCCCATGACACGCAATCATTCCTTCCTCCCATTTTCCTCTCAAATGAATTTAAACATTTAATTTTGCAGCCTTCATACATGTAGATTCAATTAAAAAACACCAGTTAATCCCCTAAACTAGATAGCACCAGGGCAATATTTTATATTTCAATTTCTCTCTCTTTTTTCTTCCTAAATCCTGATGGTTTGTGAAAAGCACAACAGAAACATTGGTTAGTTACATCACTCCAATATCAAATGAAAGTACATGCAAGTTACTATTATTTAAACTGAAAAAAGGGTCTTCTTCAGCCTACAAAGTCATGGAACAATTGCCCTCCAATAACATCTCTTCCAAAATGCCTACTTTGTGATTCAAAACCACTACTCATAACATAACCCTCATTATTATTTGTCTCAAGAGGAGCAAGGCCAAAATGCTGAGCTGCACTTAAGGGAAAGGGTTCAGCTAAACCAATCCCATGATTTTGATAAAGACCAAGTGTCAATGACACACTGTTGTTACTGTTATTGTTATCGCCTGTGAAGGGCAGATTCAGTTGTTCTTGATTCCTAACTTTTATGTTAGGGAGTTCAACATTCATGGTGTGCTTGTAAGTGGTGGCACCTTGAAATTTATCATTGGAGGTAGCTGGATTCTCAGAAACAAGAGAAGTTGTATTTGAAGGCAAATGGTCACTACTTGACTTGTTCCTACAATGTTGTTCTTCCTTCTGTGGATTTTTTTGAACTTGCCTTGTTTCTAGCATGTGTATTTCTTCCACCAATGGTTTCCAAAGCCTTACTCTTGCATTAATGAACCAATTAGACACCTGGTATATAGTATACACAGATAGATATTTGTCAAATATTAGTTGAATTACAAATTACAAACCCCATTAATTAGCCAATAAGCATGAAATGAATGATTTAGAGGTTGGATTTCTTTATTAAGAAAAGCTCACCTGGCTACGAGATAGACCGGTTTGTTTAGCCAACATTAGCTTGTCTGTATCAGTGGGATAACTGTAGGAAGAAAAAAAACTGAGCAATGAAATGTGATAAACATTAACTAATGATTTAGCTTATCCAAAGTGAGTCATTCATTTTAAAAGGGTAAACCGAGTAATCTTAACCATTGATGAATAAATCAGCGGATGATATTACATGCACATGCATAACAAATCAGAGATACGTTAAACATCAGCTATTTCTCATCCATGGTGTTAGGATGTGTTACTTTACCCTCTAAACTCTTAAAGTGAGAGCCAGAGCCGGCCAAAGGTAAGGCGGCTCAAGTCCTTGTTTTAGGCCTACTATTAGTACCATTTATAAAACTAAAAAGTTTCATTCTTAGTTGGTCTAGCATAGTGGTAACTAGTGTGTGCTTTCTCCATTGGAGAATGAGGTTCAATGCTTACAGAAGCAAAAGCCACATTTATTTTTTTAAGCCCCCAAATTTTTCTATTACTATCTCAGCCAAAAAGGGGGTTCAAATGTACACAGATGTATGTTTATGGCAGGGGAGGGAACACCATCATGTCCTTCAAGGTATATCAAAGGCAAGACATAACTTGATCCAAATGAATAGACATAAAATGGCACTTACGGATGCAGAAAGTGCTCAAACAACCATGCTCTAAGAACAGTCACGGCGCGTTCGGGGAGTCCTCTTTGAGGTCGCCAAACAGGTTGATGCTCGAGAAACCGTGGCCTTTGGCTGTAAGGGTGTTCCCCTCCTCCTCCTCTATCGCTGTTGCCGGCGCCAAACCTTGGAGAGTACTCATCCATCCTGTTATTGCTTATGTGAGAATGAGCCTTATTGTTGAACTGAAGCTGGTTAGTGATTGCCTTCTTCAAGCACCTGAAATGTTTGGACATGGCTTTTATTGCCAAACTTGCATAGGGAGCTGCATTGCTGAGGCCTGAAACATACTCAAAGGATGTCACTACTGCATGCATCTGTTGATAGTATTGCCTGTACCTTCTGTAAACCTGTTCAATATAAAATTACAACAATTCTCACAATTAGGATTGAATAATCAAACATTATTTTAGTTAAGGAATTAATGCTTTAATATTTGATGCTCCTAAGCTTAGCATTGATACAAAAGCAGAAATGATTACTCATGCTACCCAAATAGAGCAGAGACTAGATCTAATTTCAGCTAAAGGTTAATTAATAGAGACTACTTATTTTATCAACCATGTAACAATGAAGGATGTAAACAAAGGAATCCATGAAGACCTTATTGGCCACAAACTCATCACTGCTTTTGTTGTCCCAGAACTATCAACACTTTCAATTTCATTAGTTGTATTTACCAACAGAAATATAAAAAAAAATCATATTAGCCACAAAAATGAATTAATGTCCTCTTCCTATGTAGGCATGGTTATCATCCCAAAGGCTCAACTTAATAATATTGTTTGTTTTGGGGTGGATTCTAAGGTGAAGGGGCAACTAAGCCCCTCACCGGTGAGGGAGAACTTTCAACCGTAGAATATATATATTATTAAATAATTTAAACGGTGATTGTCAGGTGAAAATAATCAATCTCAACCATTCAAATTATATAGTTACATATCATATGGTTAAGAATCCCCCCTCACCTTAGAATACACCTTGTTTCGGAGGGGCAAAGGGAACATATCATTGAATAGATCAGAGATTCACAGGCCTATACTTTGGAAAACCAGCAAGCACATTTCATTGCCCAATCAGTTGTTGGGCAATGTAATATGCAATCTAATGTTTACAAAGAAAAAATAATGTCATACACTTACTATTACTATTTGCCAGTAGTATATTTATATTCACAATCATGACTTTTACACCATTTCAATTCATGAACAAGGATTCGTCACAATCACTACACAAGTGAATCATGGGTATGTGTGATTCACAAAGTAATGTTTGGATTCACTTTCAAAACCTTCAAAATCACTTTGAGTCTACTCTAATATGACTTTGCAGAAAATTTTGATTCTCTTTTCAAATGTTGTTTGACTAGATGTGATAAAAAGTAACTTTCACATTGGATTGAAAAATTTACACTAAGTTTTGCATCAAACTTGCTTTTAGAGTGAAACATACAAACATAAATAACTTCACTTCAAACTCAACTTTAACCAAATCATTTTTACAAAACCAATTTCATTCAACAAAATCACATTTAACAAACACTCATCCAAACACACTAATTATTGGTTTAACAAATTGAGACACCTTTATAATAGTTAATTTCTTTCAAATTAACAAGTTTCGCATGAAGCTTCTATGTTACTTTCTTATATTTAATTTCTTTCAAGTTCACAAAAGTTTAACATCATGAGGCTTCTGTGCTTCAATGGAATCTCTGCTTTTGCTTTTGAATGAGATGAGATTCATTGGATAAGATATTTGATGTCAGTGCTTACAAGACAAGCCTCCGACTTTAAAAACAATTGAACTCTGATAAATGGCTATCAAAGATAGGTTCCAACCAAAGAAAGGAAAAGAGCATACACTATAATTATAATATGGCACTTGTAAGATACCTTATCAATGTTCTCACCTTTCTCTCAAGGTTGCTTTTTACACACGAGAACGATCTGAGAAACAATGCATGACTAAGAGAACATTGATCCCTTTATTTTTTACAAGGTCGCTTGAATGTACTAGTTAACTAATTTCATTTTATTTTGACAGAAAATGTACTTAGTTAACTAATATTATGTGCCTAAAAGCATTTTGATAGGTTTTTAATATACACATTTGATTAAAATATGTTTTTATATTGTAGCTAATTCATCCACCTCAGAACAAAATTAGAATTCAATAAAAAAACTAATTAAAATTTTATAAAATGATAAAACGCATCTATCTATTAGTTTGCTAGATAAACATCACAAGCCATGTGTGACACATATATTGTTCATTTCATCATTTCATGCTACAATTTATCATTAATATTGTCAAATCAGAAATAGTAGTAACATATAATTCTAATACCCCAATACAGAATCAAAATATCCGCCAAATATGCACCATATATCATATGATTGATGATTCCACTCTCTTGGAAAAGAAAAAGAAATACAATATTCAATTATATATCATGAGTTTGAATGACACATGCTCTAGTACTATTTTAGCATCCAGGGTTGGGTAATATGTCAAAACAATACCAAACAAATATATAAAGCCAATCTTACATAAAGACAAAACACCTTGTCATATCTAAATATCAATGTAGTCAAAACCGGACCGGACATTGAACTGGTGAGGGCAGGGGTTCAAGGTTCAGAGGTTCGACCGGAGTTCGACCAGTTGAACCGGGATATAATTAAATAATATTATTTTAATTATAAATATAATATATAATACTATATATAGTATATAATATTATTTTAAACCCTAAATCCTATACAATATTGAGCAAAAATTAACATAAAACTTGTAATTTTATAAAGAAAAATTAAATTTGACTACTAAATGTCATAATTTATAACATAAAATATTCAAAATTATAAATAATTGAAGAAAATGATATCTATTTCATTAAAAAAAACAAAAAAATAAAATTTTTTATTTTTTTTTTATTTTTTTGAAAAAAAAAAATCATTGAACCGGTCCGAACCGATTTTTAGCCAGTTTTGTCCGATTTTTGACTGATTTTTTTGATTTTTGACCGGTTCTTGTGCAGCGCGGCTCTCTAGATGTTCCGGACCGGACTGGGGTCCAGTCCGGTTTTGACAACACTGCTAAATATACAAGTTTCTTTTTATCCTTTGAACACCATGATCATATATCACTACACGCTTTTTCGGAGGATACATCTTTTCTAATGGATTCCCTTTAATAACTTTATGCAAATTATCCCTCCAAACTGGTTAACATTGTCACTTATATTAGAAATCTATGGTTCACATATTGTCACCAATCTTTCCACCAAAAAAAAATATAGTCACCAATCTCCGTGCATATATTCCCTCCCATTAACTTTTTCTAAAAAGGACAATTGGGTTCACCGAGGCCATCCATCACTAGAAATGCAAGAATAATAAACAGTTATTAAAAATCATCCATGCATGAAATTAAGCTATAAATTACAAAAACATAATACCACACCATGAGCACTAAACTTTTAGAAACCCCAAAATAAAAAATAAGCAAATTAATTTAGTGCATGTTTGGGATGCAGTTTGAGCCTTGTAGAACAGAATTTGCATTAGAAATAACAATTTTGTGTTTTGAAAAAAAAAAATTGCTTTGAAGAGAGCCACTCCTTGCTTTAAAAGGAGTGAACTCAATTTTGTAATAGATATATCCAATCATATGTTTTAGAGCCTCTTTTGATAGTTTTTTCTATAATTAATAATTTTATATATGAGTTGAAATTAACTTTTTTACTTCGATTTTTTTAAAAGTGTTCTTTTTTAACTTCTTCAAAAATATCAATCTATTTAATAGTAACTATTTAATAATTTTTTCTCTATTTTATATAAAAAAAATACAAAATAAAACTAACTTGTGCATAGACTAGAACTAGAAACTGAGCTTATGAACGCAAAGAGAACCTAACCTTACTCCAAGGTCATTTTTTTTCTGGATAATGAACTATTCTAAAACAGTAACTCCACTGGACAAAATGACAAAACTCAAATCAAATGAAACATCAAACATGAACCCAGTTGAAACACACGAAAAAAAGTTTAGTAAAAAAACATTTCACCAAAATTTTCACACACCAAATATACACAAATCAGAAACATAAAAAAAAAACAAAAACAAAAAAGCACACATACGACATACCTCATCAAGCATAGTCAACAGCCTTGACTTGTAATTTCGACCCTCACCCCCATCTCCACCATGTGAATGATCTTCTTCACTAATCAATCTTCTCTCAGGAAGAGGCTCCATCATCAATGATGCATCAGCCACAACCACACCCTTCTCAACACCACAAACTCCACCAACATAACACATCTCCTCCAATAATTGCTGTGCAGGTTTCAAGAACCTCGAATATTCCTTCGTCACAGAATCATCATAACCACCACAAACTCCAACCTTATTATTATTGTGATCACCATAAATCACAGACCCATAACTCTGAAGAAGATTCAACTCCAAAGGAAGACCACTTTTGTGTTGTGATGATGATGACAGAGACAGAGACAAAGGCTCTGCCTTTTTGTTGAACACCACCACATCATTGATTATTCCACTATCAAACTCTTTAAGGTTCTGATTAAGGTTGTTCTGTGCCTGATAGAGAAATGGGTTGTTGTTGTTGTTGTTATTGTTGCTATTACTAATAACTTGAATTGAATTTGTACCAGCTGCAGGGTTCAAATTCAAAGGGAAAGAGGGTGATCCATTATTGGGGTCCAAGTAAGCATGGTGGTGATGAGAAAGAAGAGAAACAACGGCAGAAGAGTTAGAAGAAGACACATTCATCATCAAGTTGGAACCTTGTTGTTGTTGTTGTTCCTTCATGGAGCAACTTCCCATGTTGGGTGGTGAGAAATCAGAGGGAATAATGAATGAAGGAGAAGAAGAGGAGTCGTAGAAAGGAAGAAAAGGCTCAACAACATTGACTCTGAGTTTATCTCTTCTGCTTTGTTGTGGGACATGGTAATATCCCTCAAAACCCTCAGCCATTAGAAAAAGGAGAAGTGAAAATAATAACCCAAAAAAAAAAAATTTAACCAAAAAAATAAAAGACTGAAAAATGAAGCTTTTTAGCAGATGAAGAAGAGAAGAAGTGATTGAATTGACAAAGAGAGAGAGAGTGGAGTGGTATGGTAGCAGTGGAAGTAAAAGGTATAATAATACTTATGGTGATGTTATTCAGTTATTGTGATGCTCTTTCCTCCTGCAAGCAAGTTATTATTATGACAGAAATTTAAAGTGGCAGACTTTAAGTATATTTCAATGAGATACGGTGAACCTGATTGAGAAAATGAAGTTTTTTTGTTTAAATATGTTTTTAGTCTTAAAGTTTAAGAAATTGTTATTTTTAGTTTTTTATTTTTAAAATATAATTTTTTATTTTTAAAAATGTGTCATTGTGTCATTTTTAGTTCTTTGATTATATTTTAAATTTAAAAAATATTTTTTAAATTTAGAATGTGTCAAAATATAAATTTAAAAAATCCTTAAAAGTTAAGGAAAATGGGATAAGGTGAGAATTAGGATTTTGGAGACATCAAAATATAAATTTTAAAAATATTTTTTAAATTAAAAAATGACTTCAAGGACTAAAAGTGACATATTTTAAAAATAAAAGACTAAAAAGTTACGTTTTAAAAATGAAAGACTAAAAGCAACAATTTTCTAAACTTAAAAGACTAAAAGCATATTTAAGCTTTTTTTTATTTGTTTTGGCTTACACGCATCTTAAATACACACACACACACACACACATTTTAAATTACGGTTACCGTCATGGTTATGGTTTACATTGCAATTTTTGATATTGCAAATAAATGTGGCTAAGCCACTTATGCGGCTGTAATTACAATCACATTTTGGTTCTGAAGACTTCCTAGACTATGATGTCAGGGCTACAATTGCGAATTCATACTTTTATTTAAAACATTGCTTGTAAGTTCACAAAAATATGACGAGTTTTATTTATTGGCTTAAATATGCAAATAGTCCCTTTAAAAATTTATGTTTTGAATTTAATCCCTATTTTGAAAGTCAACGGTTTTTTGTCCACCAAATATCAAAGTTTTTGAATTTAGTCCCTATCTAGTGTTAACCCATGATATAGCACTATGATGTCACCCTAAAACGCTAACGTGACACATTTCTATGGCTACATCAGCTGACACGTCATTTATTCATTAATTCCTATTTTCTTACTTGGTAAAAGGGACTATATGACTTGTTTGCATGTTTATTTATAGAGACTAAAATCAAAACATATATTTTTTACTGGGACTAACTTAATAACTTAATACAATTAGAAGGATCATGTGACATATCTCAGGTCACAATTACCCCCACCCTCCTCCACTCCTCCACCACCCCCCCCCCCCCCGCTCCCCCCTCCTCCCCCACCCAATTCAGCAACAAAACAAATAAAAAAAAAAACTATCCCACACTACCGCCACCGCATCTGGACTTGCAAACTGCTCCGCCAAACCCGACGACACCTTTCCCAAACCCACCAGCACCATATCCCCAACCAGTGCCTCCTCTATATCCACCACCTCTGTCGCCATCTTTGTCACCACCCCCTTGGCCACCACCATGGCAGCGTGGGACAATACCACCATTTCAAATTTTCATCAAAATGGAACAATACGAAGTATGAACGAAGTGAGAAAATTCATCAACACAATGAAATAATCAATGAAATAATCAAAATTCATCACACAATGCAGTGACACTTTAGACTCAAAGCAAAGCATATGAGCTAGGCGAAGTTGGGGGGTTTAGAGCCATGAATCTGTATTATGAAAGCACAAACGGAGAGAAACGAGAAAAGAAATCTGAGATTGAAACTTGTGTATTGATCAATCTGAATGAAAACAGTTACATGTGTGCCTTTTATAGTAGGCATTTATCACACGAATCAGTTACATACGGTTGCAGAATCTAACTAACTTTTCTAACCAATTAACCGTGTGATACCCCCCCACAAGCTGAAGATTGGTAAATATTTACCAAAGGAAGCTTGGAAAACAAACGAAAAAATGGTTGTGGTAGAAGGGCCTTAGTGAACAAATCTGCTAATTGAAGTGCAGATGCAAGAGGTAGGAGTTTCATGAGTCCAATGCTAAGCTTTTCACGAACCACGTGGCAATCAATCTCGAGGTGTTTTGTGCGTTCATGAAACACAGGATTTGCTGCAATATGGAGGGCGCTCTTGTTGTCACAGTACAGCACAGGCTGCTTAAGACAGGAAACATGTAAGTCAGTAAGCAGGAATTGGAGCCACTGAAGCTCACAAGTGGCTGAAGCTAAGGCACGATATTCCGCTTCTGAACTAGATCTAGCAACCGTGTTTTGCTTCTTTGAACGCCAAGTGATTAAGGAGTCACCCAAGAAGAAGCAGTACCCGCTAATGGAACGACGGGAATCCGGGCAACCAGCCCAATCCGAGTCACTATATCCTTGTAAAAATAGTGGTGAGGAGCGGCTGAAAAATAAGCCTTGGCCAGGGGATCCCTTAAGATAGTGAAGAACTCGGTGTGCAGCTTTGAAATGACAAACCGTGGGCTTTGAGAGGAATTGTGAAAGCTGTTGGACTGCAAAGGTAATATCCGGGCGAGTGGTAGTCAGATATAACAGTTTGCCCACCAATCTCCTATAGCGAAGAACATCTTCAAAGAGTGGACCATCATCCTGATATAAGTGTGACCCGGGTTCCATAGGAGTAGATGCAGGTCTGCTGCCAAGATTACCCGAATCACTGAGAAGATTCAAACAATATTGCCTTTGGCAAAGAGAAATGCCCTTGGAAGAGTGAGCAACTTCCAGGCCAAGGAAGAATTTAAGCAAGCCAAGATCCTTGATCCCAAAAGCTTGATCGAGAGTGGACTTGACGTGAACAATTTCGGTAAGTGAATCACCCACAAGTACAATATCATCAACATAGATGAGGAGTGATGTATAAGAGGAGGGAGTGATGTGAGTGAACAGTGAGTGGTCTGAGTGTGCTTGCTGGAATCCCAAATCCAAGAGGAGAATGGTCAATCTCTCATACCATTTGCGGCTAGCCTGCTTAAGGCCATAAAGGGACTTTAAGAGCTTGCAAACTTTGGTGGGGCCGACTTGATTGACACCCGGGGGAACACTCATAAACACTTCCTCTTTTAACTCTCCATGGAGGAAAGCATTATTTACATCTAATTGGTGAATATGCCACCCTCGAATTGCAGCCAATGCTATAAGCATTCTCACAGTGGCCATTTTTGCAACAGGGGAAAAAGTATCAAAGAAATCGATCCCTTCGGTTTGAGTGTAGCCCTTGGCAACTAACCGAGCTTTATACCTTTCAAGAGTCCCATCAGCTTTCCTTTTAACTTTATAAACCCACTTACATCCAATTGGAACAACTCCTTCTGGTTTATCTACAAGAACCCATGTTTTATTAGCCTCTAAAGCTGTCAACTCCTTATTCATTGCATCGATCCAGCAAGAATGTTTACTGGCCTCTTGGTAAGAGGAGGGTTCAGGGATAATGTCAATGGATAAGGCATAGGATTTGTGGCTTGAGGAGAGATTGGCATAAGAAATATAATGATGGAGGGGGTAGGTACATGAATCAGATGTGGTGGAATTGCAAATGTAGTCAGCAAGGTGAGGAGGAGGTCTAGAAATTCGGGTAGAGTGTCTAAGAGGGGGTGAGGGTGATGAGGATGGGGAATCTGTAGGTGGTGAAGATATAGTGGAAGGTGGTAAAAGGGAGTTAGTATCAGGAAGTGGAGATGGAGAAGGTGAAATAGAAGGAATAGTGGGAGAGTCATGAGGTGAAGCTGGGGTGGGAGATGGTGGTTCCCAGCATTGAGGTTGAGTAACAAAATTTTGGGAGTGGCAAGGAAAGATCAGTTCATGAAACACCACATTGCGGGAAACCAAAATCTGTTTCTGGAAAAGATCATAAACTACAGCTCCTTTCATGTGCAACTTGAAACCCAAAAATACACACTTTCGGGCTCTCTCATCAAATTTAGTTCTGCCGGCCAGATTGCTTGATGCATAGCATAAACAACCAAAGATCCGAATACCTTCAATGTCAGGCAAAGAACCATGCAACAGTTGGAAAGGGGAACAACCATTCAACACATGAGAAGGCATTCGATTGATGAGAAAAACTGCATGTTGAATTGCATAGGACCACAAATATTTAGGGACTGAAGACTGCATCAGAAGTGCCCTTGCTATCCCCAAAATATGCTGATGCTTCCTCTCTACTCTAGCATTTTGTTGAGGTGTCTCAACACAACTGAATTGATGAATGATTCCTTTGTTTCTACATAAGTCATTTAGCTGAAACTCAGTGCCATTGTCAGTCCGAATCATCTTGACTCTACTAGCAAACTGGTTCTCAACCATTGTCAAAAAATCAACTAATTTCCCTTTTACTTCAGATTTATGCTTAAGCAAAATAACCCAAGTAAATCTGGTATGGTCATCAACAACAGTGAGAAAGTACTTAAAGGAATGAATAGAAGGAAGAGAGCATGGTCCCCAAACATCTAAATGAAGCAAATCAAAAGCACTTGTAGCTCTACTAGTACTGACATGAAAGGGCAACTTCTTTTGTCTAGCAAAATGACAAATGTCACAAACCAGTTCTTTATTAACAGAAACAGTAGGAAAATTCTTAGACAACATGTCTAGCTTAGCATGAGATGCATGGCCAAAGCGGTAATGCCACAATACTGATTTAGAAATCTGAAAATGGTTGCTGTCACTTACAGTAATATTCCCTACTACAGGATGAGTACCTCCACCATAATCCAAATGGTACAAACCTTGTTTCAGCTTACCCGAACCAATCATCCTCAGTGAGTGGTCCTGAATTTTGCAACAGTTATTAGCAAAATGAACACTGCAGCGACTGTCTTGAGTAAGTTTGGGAATAGAAATGAGATTGAGGTTAAAATCAGGCAAATAGAGAACATGCTTCAAGATCAAATGTTCAGTAACTGTAACATTTCCAGCCACATTAGCTACTACAGAAGCACCATTAGGCAATCTAACACCAACTGACTTAATTCCATAATGTGAATCAAAAAGTTTCAGGTCATGGCATATGTGATGACTTCAGATTTCGTTTCAGAATCATCAGAAACTGAATTAGCACTAGATTTGAACTTCCATCCAACTGGATAGCCATGTTTCTGGTAACAGACTTCAACTGTGTGGCCAGTTTTGCCACAAAATGAACACTGTCTGGTACTCCAAGGTCCTTTCCCTTTATTATTCGATTTCTTACCATCTACAGCATTAAGTAGAGATTGAGATTCCTCTGGAACTAAACTCAATCCATTCTGTCTTTCATGTTCAAGCACCATAGAGAAAACTTCATCAAGACTAGGAAGAACTTTCATTAGTAAAATCTGAGACTTAACCATGGCATAATTCTCATTTAATCCTTTGAGAAATCGCATTATGTAATCTTCTTCACGCAATGCCCTAGCATTTCGCATTGCTTCACAAGTGCATTGGACCGGACAACTACATTCAGGCATAGGTCTATAATTTTCCAATTCTTCCCAAAGATTACTAAGTTCAGTGAAGAAATCGGTTACCGACAGGGACTCCTGCTTCAATTGGTACAGTTCGTGTTGAAGATCAGCCACACGAACACGATCGACACGAGCAAACCGTCGTTGAAGGAGCTTCCATGCCTCTGATGCAAGCTCTTTGTAGAGGATTGTTGGTGCGATCTGAGGTGAAACAGAGTTCACAAGCCAGGAGTGGACCATGTCATTGCAACGTTCCCACGCGTCAAAGCTTGGATCGAAAGGAGTTGGCTTCGAAATGGAGCCATCAACGAATTTGAACTTATTCTTGCTCACCAGAGCCTTCCTCATCATGCGCGCCCATGCGTGATAGTTGTTCGCAGTGAGCGGCTTCGCAACCAGAGAAATCGCCGGATTGTCGCCAGAGGTAATGTGATAGGGACTCAACGGATCATGTGCAGGTGTCGCCGGAACCACCGCCGGATTCGACACAACACCGCCATTGTTGACACCAGAAGAAGAGGAATGCCGAGGCATGTTCAGAGCGATTGCGCAGCAGAGCTCTCAATTTGAGAGCTCTGATACCATATTATGAAAGCACAAACGGAGAGAAACGAGAAAAGAAATCTGAGATTGAAACTTGTGTATTGATCAATCTGAATGAAAACAGTTACATGTGTGCCTTTTATAGTAGGCATTTATCACACGAATCAGTTACATACGGTTGCAGAATCTAACTAACTTTTCTAACCAATTAACCGTGTGATAATCTGCGAAAACGAAATGGGGGTTTCGAAATAGGGTGCACGAAATGGGGCGATTCGGGAATTGTTTTGGTTTAAGGGATGAATCTGTTGGTCAATTCCATGGGTGTTTGTGTCAGAGGAGGAGGTGGTGGTGGAAGTGGGTGGAGGAGAGAGAGGGGTGGTGATGGAGGAGGGAGAAGCTACGAGAGAAATGGGTGGTGGTGGAAGGGGGTGATGGTGGAGGAGAGAGAAGCTATGATGTGGCCATGGAAATGTGTCATGTAGGCGTTTTAGGGTGACATCAGAATGTCATGTCACGGGTTAACGCTAGATAAAGACTAAATTCAAAAACTTTAATATTTGAAGGGCTAAAAACTTTCAAAATAAAAACTAAATTCAAAACGCAAAATTTTAGATGAACCATTTACGCATCTAAGCCTTTTTTATTTTTATTTTTTCTCTCATCAGTGATCACACTGTTTTCGTGTCTCAGAGAGGGTGCAGATTCTCTCTTCAGAACACGGAACAAAGTGCAAACTGTGAAGGGAAGAAGAAGCTGTTGTTGTTGCTTCTGGTACTGTTGGTGTTGCTGGGCATAGCTATAGGGTTTCACAAGTAACCGGATGGCCACCGGTTATTTCCGGTGATAATTGAACTACTTTATCTATGTGTGTGTGGCGATGTGCTTTCTTTCTCGGTGTGTTGTAAACAATTTTGCAGCAGAGCATTTGTATTCTCGCCGTTCCCGTTTTTATATACTCCGTTTCTGATTACACGTCATTATTCTCTAGTTACAGGCTTTTTTATTTTTTTTACCAATATGGGCTAATCCCATACATTATTTACGCAAATGGGGCAAACCCAAAACATATTACCGATATAAGGCAAGCCGTATATGTTATTTTTTTTTTTAAAAATATTACAAAGACGGCTTCACTTTTTTAATTTTTTTTTTAAATTTGTTTAAGTCGTAATTGTGGTGTACGATTTTCCGTTTAAATATTTTTTATTTTTTTGGATAATTATGTTATTAGTGTAAAGTATTTATCAATTTTATCGATGACTAATCTCTGCCGAAAAGCTTGAACCTGAGACTTTGTTTAAGAGATCTAAGCTCAATGCCACTCGGATTAACGTATTATTGGTAAATTTTTTTATTTAAAACTATAAAAGTCATATATTCAATTTACGACTTCTAATATTTTATTTTTAAAAAAAAATCAAATAAGTCATAACATAAGTGGTAACTTTGTAAATAGGTAAATATTTGTTTTAAGTCCCTCAAAAAAAATTTGTCTCTTTTTAGTCTTTAAAATTTTGAAAATGTATCATATTTAGTCATTGTGACCTTTCTTAAAATTTAAAAATAATTTTTAAAAATTTAATTTCACCCTACCTAATTTTCAATTACCAATTTTTACTAAACTCTCATTCTCCATTTTGGGCTACACATTTTTTGGGATAACTCAGCCTAAAAAAACAACGGGTTGAGGCGAACCCAAATTATTTACAAAAGAAAATAGTTCAAAGGAAAATAGCTCGAATTATTACTTTGAATTATTTTTCTTTATAAATAATTCAAGCTCAGTCTGACCCAGATTTTTTTAGGCAGGAGTACCCAACATGAAGAATGAGAGTTTGGTAAAAATTGAAAACTAAAAATTAGAAAGAGTGAGAATAAATTTTAAAAAATGCCACGTGGACTAAATATGATATGTTTCTAGAAATGAGGGACTAAAAAGAGTCAAATTTTTTGAAAGACTAAAAACAAACATTTACTTATTTACGGATTTATGACTAATGTTACGACTTACGTAATTTTGTTTTAAAAAAATATTAGAAGCCGTAAATTGAATATACGACTTTTATAGTTCTTAAAAAAATAATAACCATCAAGGACTTGAGTGAGATGACATAAGTCTCTCCCAGTTTAACCAGATGCCCTAGGTTCAAATCCAGTTTATGAGAATACAACAGTTTTAAATCTTGTGTGGTACAATTTTATCGCCTATAGAGTCCTACCTAGCTCAAAAAGATTGGTCACACACAAGATAATACCTTGGTCTAGAAAAAAATAAAATAAAAATATAAAAAAAAGTCGTACATCACAGTTACGAGACTTAAAGGAATTTTTAAATAATAAATAAAAAAGTGAAGTCATGAATGCAATTTACGACTTTGTAACTTTTTAATTAGTTTCAAAAAGATGGAAAAATATTAAAGATCATTATTTGTTATTTACATTTTAGCATCATATGTTTATTCCAAGGTAGATTAAATTTGAATTTTATTTTGAGGGGATCAGTTTATTTTCTCTTTCAATATATCACACAATTTTTTTATATGATCATTATTTTTGTTTTAATATTTTATTTTTATATCTCTTAAATATTATTTCATAAATTTAATCCATTATGAAAAGTTTTGGTTATTAGTGTTTAGATTTTTTATGACAACATAAATTTTAATTTAAATTTAAAACTATCTCTTTTATAATTTTAGATATTCCATTTTTTATAATTTATAATTTTAGAAAGATCATATTTTCAATTTATTTATTAGTCTCAGTTTTGACAGTGAAATTTTTTATTTATATTTATATATGATTTGATATCTCATGCTGCCTTTCTTCACGTAGAATCGTATATATATTACTTTACTAGAATTGTAATTTGTACTTATTAATTTCTTTTATTTTTGTTTAATTGATATAATAAAAATCGAACTATTAACTTGGAATATTGATTTTTATAAACTATATATATATGTTAATTTTATGTTTGATAAATTATAAACCATAATGTTATATTTCGGTTTAAATGTTAATCAAATAATCATTGATTTGATTAGATAAGTTAAAAAATGAGAAAATTTATATTAAAAAGTTGAGAAAACTGGCACAATGATTAAATTCTACCAAACAAAAAACATATTTCCGATTGATCAAAGAAAAAAAATTCTACAAAACATTTTCCAAATTTAAATCAATGGCTAATGAGACGAGTGATAGTGACGATGACACTGATGATGAGTGATGACGCACGTGAGAAGAAACGAACAAGGTGATGAAAGAAAGAAAGGCTGAGTTTTACCCTTCTCCACACTCATCCCAGTCATCCGCCAAATCAAACCCATTTTGTCTCACTCTCTCGCTTTACGAGGTTTTCTTTTCATGCCTTTTCTCATTTTTTTATTACATTTTACGCTTAAAAATAATTTTAGTCCCTGTAAATATATTTATTTTTTGTTTTTGTCCCTATAAATTTTTTTTTTTACTTTTTCATTCCTACAAATTTTGCCATCTCTGTTTTTAGTCCTCGACGTCAAGTTCCGTTACAAAAAGGCTGAGGTGGCTAACGGTTGATGATCTGTCAATGCCATGTAAGGTAACAGAAGCTATGTGTCACGCCAGCTGTCATTGCCACGTTGACAAGCTGTTGAGTCAGTGTGATTAACAGATTAATATTTTAAACTTAACTTAAACACATTATTTAGATAAAATTTAATTAAAAATAGATTAATTAATTTATATTAGGGTTTATTTTCTCTCCCATCTTCCTCCTCCCTCTCAGCCGCCATTGAAGAAGAGCTCCATGAAGAACAAGAAACACATCCCAGCAACATCGTCATCCCCAACCAAAACCAACCCCCATCCCCTCCTCCTCTTTCCCCTCCCAGCCACCACCCCCAAGCTCACCACAATACAACCAAATCTAAACCCAACATCTCCAAAAATATTTGCAGAAAGCATTGTTCATTCTTTCCAGAAAAAACCCAGAAGGAAATCCAGAAAGCATTGTTCATTCTCCACCCTAAAGAATCTATCTTGATCCTTAGCAAACCCAGAAAAAAAACGAAACCAACGAAATCCAGAAAAAACGAATCTATCTTGCATCCTTAGCAAACCCAGAAGGAAGGAACAAACCTAGAAAACCCAGAAAAAAAACAACCCAAAAAGCACGAACACCTTGGAGCTATGTTCTACCATTTGCTTGGTTCTTGGTCTTTATCAATATACCTCTGATGTTACAATACGATGGAAAGAGAAAGCATCTCACCCAAAGACCAAAGTAGACCGCCTTCGTTCTTGATCACCCCACCACTCCCCATTTCGTGATCTCACGCAGACCCATCTCATCCTTGCTACAGACCTAAGACCCATGTCCCCCAAAACCCCAAAAAGACCAAAACAACAAGAAGTAATCACGAAGTTGGAAGTAAGTGATTAATGTATTTCATCTAAGAGATAGACTTGGTTAGTACCCGAGTTCGGCCTGTTGTAACTGAATAATCTGTAACTAATACCTTATGGCCGAATATAGATTAGTTTAAGAGTATCTTTCCACGGGTGCAGTGGATATTAAAAAGATAAACAATTTTAAAAAAGTAGGGATTCTAATCATTAACTGTAGTTAAAATAAATGTAAATTTCAAGAGGTCCCAGATTAGTAATCAATCATTAAAATTCTTGTTGGGGTGTGTAATTGATCAAGACGTACGTCTTTTCTCTTTAGAATTGGTGGAACAGTAGTCAAGCATTTAGAGCGCCACAAAGCTACAATAATTGTGGTGAAGTGAATTTATCTGATTTTATTTTGGTGACCGAGGGACAAAGATATTGTAGTTGTGGGGATCACAAAATAGATTAAGGTGTCATTTCATATAGACTAATGCACAAATTGTTCCACCAAGGACCAATTCAATTTTATCTATAATAGTGGACAGAGCCAATTTATTGTATATTTATGAAATAAGCTCATCATTTATATTAATTACAAAAACATTTGTATATATATTTATGAAAATAACCCATTATTATGGATAATAATAAATTAGGAAAATATATTTATGTTGCGTTTGGATGGAGAAATTCAATTGCTTCAAACGAATTTCTTGCTCTCGCTCTTTCTCTCTCTGTCTCTCCCTCCCTTTCCCCCTCTCTCACTCTCTCTCCCCCTCTCTCGCTTTCCATTCTAAAAAACCTCTCCCTCTCCCTCTCTCTCGCTCTGAAAAACCTCTCTCTCTCCCTCTCCCTCTTGATTTCTCCCCCTCTCATGCTCTCTCTCCCTCACTCCCTCTCTCTCGCTCATTATCTCTTCCCTTCTCTCTCCCTCCCTCTCTTTCTTTCTCTCACTCTCTCTCACTCTCCCCTCTCTCTCGCTCTTTGAAAAACCTCTCTCCCGCTCTCTCGCTTTTTAGAAAACCCCTCCCTCTCTAAAAAACCTCTCCCTTTCCCTCTTACTCTTTTCTCCCTCTTGCTTTCTCCCTCTCTCTCTCGCGCTCTGTCTCGCTCGCTCACTCCCTCTCTCTCGCTCATTATCTCTTCCCTTCTCTCTACCTCCCTCTCTTTCTCTCTCTCACTCTTCCCTCTCTCTCGCTCTTTGAAAAACCTCTCTCCCGCTCTCTGCTGCTCTCTCTCTTTTTAGAAAACCCCTCCCTCTCCCTCTCCCTCTCTAAAAACCTCTCCCTTTCCCTCTTACTCTTTTCTCCCTTTTGCTTTCTCCCTCTCTCTCTCGTGCTCTGTCTCCCTCACTCCCTCTCTCTCGCTCATTATCTCTTCCCTTCTCTCTCCCTCCCTCTCTTTCTCTCTGTCTCTCTCTCTCCCCTCTCTCTTGCTCTTTGAAAAACCTCTATCCCGCTCTCTTCTGCTCTCTCGCTTTTTAGAAAACCCCTCCCTCTCCCGCTCCCTCTCTAAAAAAGCTCTCCCTTTCCCTCTTACTCTTTTCTCCCTCTTGATTTCTCCCCTCTCTCTCGCGCTCTCTCCCCCTCACTCCCTCTCTCTCGCTCATTATCTCTTCCCTTCTCTCTCCCTCCCTCTCTTTCTCTCTCTCACTTTGTCCTCTCTCTCGCTCTTTGAAAAACCTCTCTCCTGCTCTCTCCCCTCTCTCGCTTTTTAAAAAACCACTCCCTCTCACTCTCTAAAAAACATCTCCCTTTCCCTCTTACTCTTTTCTCCCTCGCTCTCCTCTCTCTTTCGAGCTTGCTCTCTCTCCCTCCCTCTCTCTCACTCTCTCTCCCCCATTCTCTCTTGCCCTCTCTCTCCCTCTTGCTCTTGCTCTCGTTCGCTCTCTCCCTCTCCCTCTTGCTCTCTCTCACTCTTTCTCTCTCCCTGACCCTCCCTCCACTCTCTCTTGGCCTCTCTCTCCCTCCCTCTCACTCTCGCTCCCTCTCGCTCTCTAAGAAACCCCTCTCTCTCCCTCTCCCTCTTGCTCTCTTTCTCTCCCTCTCTCCCGCTTGCTCTCTCTCCCCTCCCTCTCGCTCTCTCCCTCTCCCTACATTCTGCTCACTCTCCCTCCCTCCCTATCTTGCTCTCGCTCTCCCTTTTGTCTCCTGCTCTCTTGAAACCTCTGTTGGAACCAAATTGGTTAAAAGTATTTTTAATACAAAAACTCCCTAAGTGATTTTATGGTTTTGATGATAACAAAATGTATTAAGGTTTTTACAAAGGATAATCAATTTGTATTAAGCTTGTACAATGTATAACTGCTGCCTAACTAAGCTTATTGCAGTCTGCGTCCAATCAGTTCTTCATGACATTGGCTGGCATTCAAAGTGAGCCTTGCGTCCAATGTTGGCACTGGAATGGACACAAGAGTTCTGCGTCCAATGTTTTAGCAGAAGGAAGAATTCCGCGTCCAATGGTTGAGCAGAAGGAAGAGTTCTGTGTCCAATGTTTCAGCACAAAGGCAAGTAATGTTGTGCGTCCAATAATTCAGTACAAGGCACAAGGACAATTTCATACGTCCAATGATTCATGAGAAGGCATTGAAGACATAAGTCCAATGTTCAAGAATAACCATACGTCCAATGATCAGAATGCTTATAAGTCCAATGATCAGAACATAAGTCATAAGTCCAATGTTCAGGATGTGTTCTTGACCAAGGTACAGAATGCTGATCGTCCAAAGATAAGTACAAGGCAAGACTGACATAAGTCCAATGATAAGAACAAGGCAATACTGGCATAGTCCAATGTTTTTATGAGAAGCAGAATTGCAGTAAAAGTCCAATGATTTTCAAAGGAACAGATTCAGTGAGCGTCCAATGCATATGAAGGACAAAAGTCCAATGTTCAGCATGAGCAAGAGTGCAACTCTGCGTCCAATGAAACTGAACAAACAAAAGAACTGTTCTGCGTCCAATGAAATCAGAGTGACAAAGGTACTGTTCTGCGTCCAATAAATAAGAAGAACAAGAACAAAGTGTTACACGATGAATGAAGCAAAGTAGGACAAGTTCTCAGTCTACTATTCATCGTCCAATAAAGCAGCATAACAAAGTGCAATTGAAAGCATCAGGTATGCGTCCAATGTTTGCATGAGTTCTGTGCAAATTGGTAAGTGCAAAGGTATGCGTCCAATAACTTGCTAAATGCTGCGTCCAATGTTTCATATATTCTGCGCCCAATACATAACACGCAGAATCCATTTGTTTGTCAATTACTGCTCTTGCATTTAATATGAAACATATTTATTGAGCAAATGATTTGAAATAAATAGCTGTATGCAATGCTTTCTGTACAACTTTGTCAACGTTTGTGAATGTACTTTTGAAAAGCATAAAGTACTGTGGAAAGTGTACTAAGAGAGAGAATGTACTTTTAACTACTCTATATATCTCTGAACACATCTTTCTGCTTTACACAGTGTATTCTCTCTGTCTCAATAAGATATTATTATTAACCACTGTACAATTGAGACTTTGAGTACAGGTTGCTTCTGATTTAGGAGAAAGAAACGCAGACATGCACAATGAAGTAGATCTCCTCAGAGCAACGGGAAAATAGCATTAAATGCTATTAGAGAACGGTAACTTTTATGAGAGCTGAAGTTGAGCAACTGAAGAACAAGTATGAAGCTTCACTACTCTTATAAATACCGAGAAGCAAGAAGAAGAATACAAGAGACTGAAAACGAAAAAGAAAGAGCCGAACTGCTGTGCAATTTGTTATACTCTGTATAGAAAGTCTTGTATTTTTTTCTATCTTCTTGTAAAAGAGAGTTTGCTTAACTCTCAAAGTGCTTTAGATTTTATATCCTCACTTGTGTGAGTTAGACAGCATTTGAATCAAAAACTCTGCTGAGTTGTTTAGCCTGAAGAGGCTGTGTTCAAAGAATACTTGGTTTTTAGCCTGGAGAGGCTGTGTTCAAAGAATACTTGAGATTTAGCCTGAAGAGGCTGTGTTCAAAGAATACTTGAGTTTTAGCCTGGAGAGGCTGTGTGCAAAGAATACTTGGGTTTTAGCCTGAAGAGGCTGTGTGCAAAGAATACTTGTACCTATCAGTTTGATAGTGAAATCTCTCTAGTTTGAGGGGACTGGACGTAGCTCTTAGGAAAGGGTGAACCAGTATAAAAACTTGTGTTATTTCTTCCTTCCCTTATCTCTTATTATATCTGTGCTTATTACTAACCAAGGGGATTGAATTGATTTTGTTTAAACAAGTTTTTCATACACCTTAAATCGCACAAAGAAAACAAGTTTTTAAACTAAGAGGGAAGCCTCGGCGTCCAATCTTTTGTGCGTCCAATATTTCACAATTCTGTGCGTCCAGTGTTTTAGCACTCTGTGCGTCCAATATTTCAGAAAACACTGTGCGTCCAATATTTGAACTAAGCTGTGCGTCCAACGTTTTTAACAGCCAGCGTCCAACATTTGCGAAAAGTTTTAAAAGCTTAGAAACACAATTCAACCCCCCCTTCTTGTGTTTCATCTTATTACCTACAACCTCTCCCCCTCCCTCTCTCCCCTCTCTTTCTCTCCTCCTTCTCTCCCTATCTCTTGCTCATCCTGTCGCTCCCTCCCTCTCGTTCCCATCTCTAGCAAGAGAGAGGGAGAGATGGGGAGAAAGAGAGCGAGAGAGAAAGGGAGTGTGAGAGAGAGGGGAGAGAGTGCGAGAGAGAGGGGAGGGAAAGAGCGATAGAGAGAGGGAGAGAGGGGGAACAGAGAGAGGGAGGGGGAGACTCAGGGAGAGAGCGAGAGAGAAAGGGACGAAGAGCAAATGAGAGAGAGCGAGAAAGAAGATGGAAGAAGGAGACCTAGAGAAAGGGAAAGGGAGAAAGAGAGGGAAAGAGAAAGGGAGAGGGAGAGAGAGGGAAAGAGAGAAAGGGAGATAGAGCGAGAGAGAGGGAGAGGGAGAGAGCGATAGAAAGAGGGAGATAGTGAGAGAGGGGGAAGAGAGAGGGAGAGAGAGGGAGCAACAGAGAAATAGGGAGAGAGGGATCTAGAGCGAGAGAGGGAGAGATGGGGGAGAGAGTGATTGAGTGCAAAAGGGAGAGATTTTTTAGAGATAGAGTGAGAGAGAGAGAGAAAGATATATTGAGAGAGGGGAGACTCAAGGAAGAAAGTTGTTTATTGGGGCTCATCAAATATTTATAATCATTAATAAAAAAATAAGTTTTTTGTTAAAATAAAAAGAAACAAACTTCTACCCGGAAAAAAAGTCATTTGGTAATATCCACAAAAACACTAAACTTAGGGCACATTTCGTAATTTGTGTACTAGTAATATTTGTATTTCAAAGTACCCTTTCTGCAAATACCTTAAAATTAGTTGATAACCTTCTAAGCAGGTAACCCATGTAAAATCTGGACCGTTCCATTATTTAATTATTATATCTACGGTCAGTATTTGATTGGTCCCTCATGGACCAATTTATGCATTGGTCCATATGAAGTGCCACCGTGGATTAAACTACACTAATCAAGTTCTGTTGTTGATTGATTTGCAATTGAGGATAGGGTATATTTATGACTTAATAACTTTCCACAAAGATTATTACAAAATTTGTCAAATAACTTGCTATTCAAGTATTGTTTGTTGGATCAGTGCTTGCAAGTGAAGTAGTTAACTAAAGATTCAGTTTGTGAATAAGTTGGCCCAGTTGATTAATTAATAATGATAATGATTTCCAGAATTATTAATAATGCATACATTTTATATCACCGCAATGCTATATGGATCGAAAAAGTGTGTACGAAAAAAATAAAAAAAATTGTTTTAGCCAATGAAGGAAAAGTTAAAAGTGGGTTCTAATAACCATATAAATTAGTCCTTAAAATTAATTTTTTATTACATCAGTTCTTTTGAATCAAATAATTTAGTCTTTGACATTCTCAACCACAGACTTGTATAATCTAGAATTTTAAATTTTAGGAACTAATTCGAAATATTAATAATTTTAGAGATTAAATTAATAACACTCCACAATTTCATTGACTAAATTGGTGATTAATTCATTTTAGAGTATATTATTGGATTTATCATAAAGATTAACCATCTTTTAAGCATTTTTCTATTACAATATTAGTAATAAAATTTATATTTGTGACCTTATACAAAAAGTCAATATTCCACCATAAACCCTTGTTGAGGTTGGTGGTTCTCGTTGACCTTTTAATAAAAATAAATTTTTTCAAATATATATATATATATATATATATGGGTATCCACGAACATTGGGCTATTGTGAAATGGATATTTAGATATCTTCGTGGTACAACTAATAGGTGCTTATGTTTTGGTAAAGGAAAGCTTGTGTTGGAAGGATACACAGATGCACACATGGTTGGAGATGTTGATGATTAAAAATTAATATCAGGGTATCTAACTACTTTTGCAGAAGGAGCTTTCTCACGGCAAGCAAAACTTCAAAATGTATGACATTATCCACTACTGAGGCAAACTACATTGTAGCTAATGAAGCATGCAAGGAGATGTTGTGGATGAAAATTTTTCTTCTTGAGTTATGCCATGAACAACAAAGTTATGTGGTGTATTGTGATAATCAAAGCGCAATGCACTTAGCTAAGAATTCAACATTTCACTCCTGTTCAAAATACACAGATTTCCATTACCATTGGATACGAGATTATGTTGGAGATGAAGCTCTTACAAATTGAGAAGGTTCACACCAATGAAAATTGGCCGGACATGATGACCAAGGTAATACCAACCAAGAATTTGATGACTGTTGTCAAGGTGTCGAAGTAGTGGTGCTGCCCTCCAATTAAGTCAGGAAGGGGGAGACTTCTCGGAATTCCCTCCATAATTGATGGAGCACCACATTCAAAAGTAAATAATTCCAATTCATGGAAAAAATGGGGATCATTCAAAGGTCTTGGAACATATTCTTTGACCTTGAGATATTCATATTCACCTTAGAAAATAGAATATTGAAGTTACAATGAATCTTGTAAATGTAACAAATTAATTGCCATCCATTTATCACTCTTGGGAAAAGTCACCCCCTTCACTACACCCCCTTCACTATAAATAGGTGGACTTATGAGGGGTTGAGGCATCCATTCGACAAACAAGTTCATCTCCTAAAGGGTGATAGAGAAAGAGTGAGAGAGTTGTAATCCTATTTTCAATAGTGGAGGACCCGAACCGAACCCAAGTCGTTTTGGTTCGAGTGACGGGTTCTGAATTTTGGACCCGCGGACCTGAACCGAACACATGGCATTTTTAAATTTTTTTATCATTTTAATTAAGTATTGAAATGCAGTGTCCCGTGTAAAATAAAAAAAAAACAGAAACGCAGCATCCCAACCTCGTGAATCCTTTTCACTAAGGCTATGTTTGGATAATTTAAAACTGACAGAGCAAAGCGGAACGGAGTGGAATGGAATGGAATGGAGCGGAACGGAACAGAATGGAACAAAATTCTCATTCCATTGTTTGGGTATTTTATAATGGAACAGAACAAAATTCTCATTCCATTGTTTGGGAAATGAATAGAATGGTGTATATCATAACTTTTTTATTCTTTTTTTACCCTTATTTTAAATAAACAAATATAATATAAACATGAGCACAAATATCATGTATAATATAATTTATTAACTCTTATACATTACTAGTTGACAAATTCTGGAAATAATGATAGGTCCTGGTAGTGGTCTCTTTCGTGAAAGCAAATTAAGCTTGAGCCTTGATGCCTCTTTTTCTTCCTAGGCTTTCTTTGCAAATAGTGTGATTGAAAAAACATTGTAAACATTTTAGAGAAAAGACAAGTTGAAGCATTATCAATCCTCTGCTTTCTACTTGCTGCTTCACCAAGTCTGCAATTGTGACGTGTGGCATTATATTCGCAGTTCCCAGCCAAGTTCAACCTCTGTGACTCATTCTTTTCCAGTCTCATCCCGATGCAGAATGCAGAGACCCACCGCATCGTTTATGTCCAAGGCGGGCAAACTGCAATGATGGCGGCAAGTCGCTATTCAGTGGAGTGGGAGATCTGTGTGTGACAGAAGGCTAGGGGATGAGAAGGATATAGTAGTAATTTAATAATTGACAGAGGTGGTTCCATCCCATTCTGCCCAAATTGAGAGGGAAGCAAAATTGGGGTAAGTAATAGAATAGGATGGAATAGATTAGGGGTGGCAATATGGGTTGGGCCCGGCGGGCCAGCCCGCCAACCCGCCAAAAAAGGGCGGGCTGGGTTGGGGTTTTCAACCCACAACCCGTTTTGGCCCGCCCAAAGGTGGGTTCAAAACGGGCTAGCCCGGCGGGTTGGCGGGTTGGCCCGTCAACCCGTTTTTTCTTTTTCTTTTAATTTTTTTTGTGCATTTTTTGGTTTTTTGGGCGGGTTAGGCAGGCCAACCCGCCACTTCTACACACTTTTTCCTTTTTTTTTTTTTTTGGGCGGGTTGGCCCGCCAACCCACCCGCGGGGTGGGCCGAGCCCACTTTTTTTGGCGGGCCAGCCCGCCCCGCCCCCCCCCCCCCCGTTTTTTGGCGGGTTGTGGCGGGTCAGGGCGGGCCGGCCCGTTTTGCCACCCCTAGAATAGATACCATTGGGTTCCATTCTATCCCATCCCTTTTTTACAAACCAAACAGTGGAACCTCATTCCATCCCATCCATTCCATCCCATTCCATCAATCCAAACATACCCTAAGACTTCAAAGTTCAGAGAACTACAGATCTGTGAATCCACCAAGGGTTTTCTCTCAATCCTTCACCCCACCTCACTCTTTCCGTCATGGCGTTGCCGTCCAATGCCATGTCTCGGTCTGACGTCTGAACTCTGCACAAACCAGCTGATGATGAGTGTTCTCGTTGCCAGGGTTTGGAGTCACACACGTGAGGAGTAAGAAACAGAGGCGTCGACGATGAAGATTGTTCTCCCCCACCGTTGTAGTGTCGCCGCCCAACGTCCTCTAGTACAACGAACTTTCTTCTCCACCGCACCGTCGTGAGCGGTCCATGTCACTGCGAGCAATAGTAGTTGTGTCCCACAAATTTGTTCTCAGGCAGTCGTGTGCGGTTCCTTTTTTTCAACAGCCACCATGCCAGACAACGTCTCCTCCACCTGCCACACCAAACAACGTCTCCATGATTGGGCCACATCGTTTTCTCCTTCTCTCCCTTGGAGGTGCACCACCACAAGCAAGAAGATGTGGGAAATTGGTAAATACACCCCACACTTTTTAGCCATGCACCCCACATTAATGCTGAAATTCCAAAAATACCCTCAAATTTCGCGTGCATTCCGGAAACTGGAGTTTCCAGAATACAAATTTGCATTCCGGAAATTAGTTTCCAAAATACACCCCATAATTCAAAAAATTGCATTCCGAAAACTTACACGCCACAATTCAAAAAATTGCATTCCGAAAACTGGAGTTTTCGGAATACAAAATTGCATTGGAATATACGCAAAATTGGAGAGTATTTTTGAAATTTTCACATTAATGTGGGGTGTATGGCTAAAAAACTGGAGTGCATTTACCAATTTCTGAAGATGTGTGAGCTTCTAAATTTAGGGCTACATCTAGAGCACTGATTTGTTTTTATTTTGTTTATGTTCATGTTTGGGCCTTAACCCATTTCTATGTGTGTGTTTGTTTTTCTTTGGATATGATGATGAGTTGTTTTTTTTGTCAACGATTTGATGAGTTGTTCATTTGGGCTTATAAGTCTTTTTTAGTTGTTTTTGTAGATAAGTTTGATTCGGTTGACCCGATCCAAACTAAGTGTTCTTTATCAGGTTGATTCAATTCAGATTTAGTTTAAAAAAATACATAAATCTGATCGAATCTAGTCCGTATAGTTTTGATTAATTTGGATAACAGATTTGTTCAAATTTGATCCAACCCAACCGTGTATGTTCCTAATTATTATTATTGCATAAGTTGTACTAAAACAAATCAAATAAGTTATCAAAAAAAATCAAATAAAATATGTGCACTTTTTTATTAATACCACGTTTGAAAAAATTAATTTGCCATCTACCACGGTTTTTTTTAATTATGTTTCTACCATGGTTTGGGTTTTAGGTGAGAAGTCCTATTCCCAAAATCGGACTTCTCACCATTTTTTTAATATTTTTTTTAAAAATATCTATGAGAAGTCATATCCCCAAAATAAGACTTTTGAACACATTTTTATTTTATTTTTTTTCAATTTTTTTGTTTAATTTCGACGGTTTAGGGTTTAGTTAAGGTGGTTTATGGTGTTAGGTGGTTTGTGGTTTTAGGATTTAGGTGGTTTTAGGATTTTGGGATTATTTAAATTAATTAATTTATTTTGTTTATTAATTCAATTTATTATTTAATAATTACTACAATTAAGTTAGTTTATGACTTAATAGTAAACAATAATACAATAAAATGATTACATTAAAATTATAAAAGGGGTACAACGGTCCACATTTCTTACTCTTGTGTAGAATATATAGGATTGTAATTAGGACATCTATTCCTGCTATGACCCTCATTTCGACACAGTCCACACCTTTTAGGGTGACTACGCCTTTCTACCTGATCCATCTCAGTGCGAATGCTGGTAGATTGTGGACAACCCCGTGGTAGTCTCCGCATTTGTGGATCGTGGCACACTTGAGGTCTAGTATATTCTGACCAATATTCTTCATTGGGCAACACACTAAACTCTTCGCGGTAAACATTGAAGACATTTTCCAACTTGTGCATAGGAGGCACATATATCATGTAGTCGTGGAAAACTAATGAACAAGCAACGATGACATGTGAGCACGGGATGTGTATTGCCTGAAATTTACCACAGTCACATTTTCTTTCATCTAAGTCTACCTTGAATGTCCTCGCAGGTCGCCCCTCTCGTGGGTTGATTGTTTCTTCTACGCTGAAAATATTTTGTTGTCGGTTAAAAGTATGAACGTGGTTAGAATGTGTTTTGGCCCGTTTCTTCTTAATTGTAGTAATTATTAAATAATAAATTGAATTAATAAACAAAATAAATTAATTAATTTAAATAACCCTAAAATTCTAAAACTATCTAAACCCTAAAACCACAAATCACCTAATACCATAAACCACCTTAACTAAACCCTAAACCGTCGAAATTAAACAAAAAATTGAAAAAAAATAAAAAAAACGTGTTCAGAAGTCCTGTTTTAGAGATAGGACTTCTCATAGACATTTTTAAAAAAATAAAATAAAAAAATAGTGAAAAGTTCAGTTTTAGAAATAAAATTTTTCACCTAAAATATAAACTATGGTAAAAATTTAATTAAAAAAAAACTATAATAGATGACAAATTAATTTTTTTAAACGTGGTATTAATAAAAAAAAAACCCAGCACGTGGCTATAGCTGTTTCTCCTTTATGAAATTTTTTTCTGACGCAACAGTGATTCTATATGTCCGTGGACAGTGTTAGAGAGATCGGCATGGGTAAAGGAAGATTCAAAGCGATCGTGGTCGGTGACACAGTAGCCCAGAATCTAGTCTAATCTAATATCTAATAATTGAGAACATATCTTATCTATAAATATATGGATGCAGAAGCCGCTGGGTGAGTTCTGAAGATGATGCTAACAAGAAACACCACATATCAATTAAAGTTTAAATATATTTTTAGTCATTATAAATATTTTTTTTTTAATTTTAGTACAGTAATTTTTTTTATCTCTACCAAATAGAAATTTTGATTTTGGTCCTTATTTTGTTTTAGGTTTTGTTTGGATAAAATTTTTTATAAACACTTTTAATATGTGTTTTTTAACTAATAACTTCTCACATAAGTTGAAATTAATTTTTTCTCTTTACTTTTTCAAAGCTATTTTTTTTAACTTTTTCATAAGTACTTATTTACTTGTTAATGACTATTTAATAGCATTTTCTCTTTTATATATATGAAAAAGATAAAGATTAATTTTTCTATAAGTCAAAAGTTATTGCATCCAAACAGAATCATAATCCCTATAATATTCGATTCATGCTAAATCAGTCTTGCAATACATGAACAATTTTGGTTTTCTAACAAAACGGCAGGGCCGTCTTAAACATTTTAGGGGCCCTGTTCTAATCTTAAAAATTGGGTCCCTAATAAGAAAAAGGCAATTTTAATAATTAAATATTATTTCAAAATATTATTTCAAAAAAGAACAATATTAAATATTATTTCAAAAGGGACAATTGTTCTAATCTTAAACACCCACTTCAGGACAATAAATACAAAAAAGATTATTAAAATCATACCAATACAACTTCAAGCTAATATCAACATTTTAGCTACTTAAAAAGAGTCATCATTCTAACATTTTTTGAAGCAAATTCATTAACCAAGTCTTCATATTGTATTGTCTCCAAAAGATCACTCTCAACTGCTATCAATGCCAAGGTTGGTGAACAGGACGAACAGAGCAAGGTCGGTGAAATTTTACTTGTTTGAACTGTCAAGGTCGGTAAACCATGGCAAACAATTCTGCTCCTACTTTTTTTTAAAATAAATTTTGGGGCCCCAAAATTTGGGCCAAAATTTGAAATCATGTGCAATAACACTGTTTACACGCCCTAAATACCGGCCCTGCAAAATAGAGATCGTGATTATTTACTGTTGAGACATGTGAATGAATGAATGCACGAGTCACTCTCAGTATATGGGAGTGTGAATGAATCTCCGTGAGTCTGAGTTTGTGAAGCTTTTATTGAAGCAAATATGGTCAAATGCAAGCTTACAAATTACAAAGACCAGTCATTGTATACGTACACTACTTTTCCTGCTTCAACATAATCTATGCCATAGATGACCCCCACAAGTTTCGTCCCGTTAACTTTATAAATTGATGCATTCTTGTTACAAGTTTTTATTATAATATTATAATTTATTATAAAATTGTACGTTACCTAGTTATTAAAATTCAACTTGTATATTTATTATTTACAAATTTAATTTTTTTATGATATATCACTAATAATTTGTTACATTCAAATTAAGGATTAAAATTTAAATAACATTTTAGTCTTTGTAATATGTATAAATCTTAGGTTTTCTCTCCTGTAATAAAAAAAATATTTGTTTAGTTTTAGTTCATGAATTTTTTTTCGGTATTATTGTTTTCATTTTCTTCCATGTAATATTTGTCTATGTTAAAATTAGTCTCTATAATATATAGACTATTATTCCTTAGAATATGGACTAGATAAAGACTAATCAACATATATTTCAACACGAATAAATATTATCGGGACTAAAATAAAAATAACAACGACTAAAAGCAAAACTTTCTGGTATTTTAGAGATTACAGGGATGGAAGCCATAAAAGGTCTATTTATAGGGATTCATATCTTATTTAAACATTCAAATTAATATCACCATATTATTTACCACTTGATCTTTTCTTATAATATTCTATATTCGTTTCGCGAAATTATTCAAATGTAAAGGTGTAATAATTCATGAATAAACACATCCAAACATGAAAGAATACATCCCAATAATATGAATTTTCAATCCATAAAAAGATACAACCATTGGATCAAAACATGAACACAGTGCAGAATTTTCTGCAGAATCTATGCAACAAGCGCCTGGCGCTAGCCCTTGGGCGCCAACCAGGTTTCTATTTTATTCTTGCATTGTGCCCACTGTCTTTGGTCTTCCAAATTAAATGACTTTTATATCACTCTCAAAGTGCTTCCTTTGACTCTATTATTTTGAAACTCTCTCAATTCCCCACCATTTTCAAAATATATCTAAATCTCATTATTCCAGAAATCTCATGGCTTCAAATAAAAGGTATTTTGTGATTTGAACCTTCATTGGGTGAGCCAAATTTTCACTCATCTCCAAAATAAATTGGTAGACAAGCTTTGAAAGAATTCTTCATTAGAACAAGTGTGCATAGCTCACATGAAATCTCGGTATCATTGATCGAATTATAAATGCGACACATTTGATAAGGTCTTGTGTTATGCATCTTTTTCATGAGAATTTAAGAGTCAAACCCTTTAACTCTATAAAACAACCTCACTTCATTCTCATATAAGTAGACTTTATCAGAAATACACCCATAATATATCCTTCAGTACATTCATGACATATTTATCTTCAAAAACAATTTATATTTATCAAATGATAATTAGAATAATTGATAAATAACTTAAAAACTATATCTAAATTTTCTTTTCCTCGACAAGATGACTAGTGTCACCTTTTTCTTTTTGTTAAGCAAAGAAATTCATTTTTCAAAAAACCAGTCGTGTTGATGATCATACATAGTCATATATTCATCAGAATGAAATATGTTGACCGCTTGATGGATGCCAGAAAGGGGGAAAAAAGGGCTGGTTCAAAAATCAAACGAGTTACTGGATTTTTCTTTTCTTGCTTGATAAAATAGAAGTACGCCATTGAAGATATAGTGCTGTTTACAACACATAAAAGTTGACTACTCAGATGGTAAAAACGTTAAGTCCCACCACCACCTATAAGTTTTGTGTTAAAACGTTGGAGTAGACCACTCAGATGATTATTTGACGTAAAGGCCATTTGAAAGTGTACCCAGAATAGATATTAGATAAGAGTTTTAGAACTATCGTCCCTTTCCGTGATAATTTTTTGAATTTAATTAATATACAGTGATGTGTGAAATTTTTTTACACAAATATCTAATCATATCTTATCATGTAGATTTTTATGCAAATATTTTAAAAATTATTGTTATAAAATAACACTATAATATAATATAATTGGATGTTTGTATAAAATATTTTTATACCGTAAATGTATAATAATTAAACTCTAATTTTTTTAAAGTGGAACGAATATAGATATATTTCTTTTTAATTTAATTTAATGCATATTACAATTTTAACATTTTTTTTTGAAGAATACAATTTTAACATATTAAAATTTCAATAAAAACACATCCTTAATTATTCATTATTTCATATGTTAAAAATAAAACAATCTCATTTGAAAATAACTTTCTAAAATAAAAAAAAACTTATGACTTAAGCATTAAGGACTATTTATGCTATTAATTTTTTTTTTCTAAATACACGCAAAGAGATTTCACTCTGCTTTGGATACAAAGTATCAACTGAATTAACTTCATACATATAGAAGGGAACCAACAAAATTCCTATTCGCCAGGTAAGTACCAAGACATTTCTTTTTTTGGTCTCCATACGAGGGTATCTCCGCGCACGTATGAGAACTAATCCTTTCGAATCGGGTACTACGCGAGTTTTAAGAGAACCCAAGACCTCTACTTAAACTGGAAGAGACTCATGCTATCTCACTCAAGCCTCAAGTGGTAAGTAACAAGACATTTCTCAATCAATCAATCTATTATACAGGGTATTGAAAAAATAAGAATTTAATATACAGCAAATAGCACGTTATTAAAAAGCAACATTCCCTTTCAGTGCTCTTCTGACAAATATACCTCGTTATCCTTATAGAACCTAACCTGGCACAGCCTTCCACCTGCTTCATCAGCGAAGGCTATTTTTTTCTCTCTACGCACTGTATCTTGAGGAGGTGAAGGACTACCATCAGCTAATTTCTGCATTTGATCAAAGATCAGAAATTAACCAAAGAGGAAAAAGGGAAACAAACCATAACAATGATGTTAAAATTTAAGGGCTTCAAGAGTATATCAGAGAGGATGAACAAACCATTATCTTGCAGAAACGGTTGCAATCCCTTGCCATGAAGGACAGGCATCGTTTTGTAGCTTCTTCAGCTCTTGTGGCATTCTTAACAGCCATTCTTGCCTGAAAATCAATAATCAATAATTATTGACAAATAACAAGATCTATCAATTTAAATGTATGCCTCTACACACTTAAAAAATTGAAACTACAAGAAATTTGTAAAATTTTCGGTTTTAAATGGGAAGAGAATATAGCCACCAACACTAGCGAGCATATTCTGCTTTACTAATCGACAGAATGAGCAAATAATGAGCCAAAAACCTGAAGGGAAGGCATTAAATTGAAAACATTTAATAAGGACAAGAATTTACTAAGACTACAAAATGTTCTTGTAAATTATGGCCAATACTGGGTGGTATATAAGCAGTGATCTCAAATCCAGAGGTTAAGTGTAAGGCATTGTTTTTTTGTTTTTTTTTTTGGGGGTGATAGTGGAAAAGTTGACCTCATACGGATCCTCGTTCACTTCATACGGATCCTCGTTCAATTCTTTCGAAGTCATTGGATCCTTTTCAATCAAATTTGAATTTGTTTAACAGAAAATGAGCATTAAGAGAGTTTGAATTAAAGGATGAGTCTAAATAATCTCTGCCTCAAAATTAGATTTAGATTACTTTATATTTCCAACTTTGAACAACCATAGATATCTCATTACCATGTCACTTTTTGTTTGGTAAATCACAGAAGTTTTAACTAAGAAATGAATAAACGAAGTCCTCTACTCTAATCCAGTCCCACTATAGTGCTAAACAACTTGAGAGTAGCTTTGCTCTCATCAACCCTTCTTGGTCATAGTTTCCCCAACACCAGGTTGACGCTATGGTTAAATATACCTATGAACCAGTAATGTAACAACCAACTCTACCATAAGAAATAGAGAAATATAGGTAAAGCAATATCCTAATTAAAAACCTTGATCATTTTTCAATGAAGATATAAAACACTTCGGAAACACTTGCATAATGTACACTATCAAACAAAACATTTAGAAGTGGGTCGCAATTTGGTAAACACAATAGCTGTTTCATCTACCTATCTACCTACATGCAACAACATAATGGTTTGTCAATCACACTAGCAGAAAACAGAAAGTGTTTCAATGTTACAAACACAAGCAGGCTTCAATCAAATTATAACTATTTCTACTGTAGAAAGTAACATCAAGAATGGGTCTGCGGTTATCATACCTCATTTACTTTGTATCTCAAAGACGTATTTAGACAGAATTCAGATCGTAACATATCATCCATAATGTCCTTCATTGACTTCAATTCTTTTGTGAGTTTCATAGCAATGCATTCTATACCATGCATCTGCTGCTTTGAAAATGCAATTGCACTGTTCGAGCAACTCCGTACAGAGCTGCACCCGAGACTGGTTGCCGGGCGAGAAGAATGAGGTATCTTTGAAATGCCTTTAGGATGGGAACCTCTTTTAGAAGTCTTAGGAATAACACTATTTTTTTTAGGGCTATCAGTAAAACCAGTTCTTTTGATATCATTAAGCCCTTCAGCAACACCATTCTTATCACTCTGCTCAGTAAAGCGTAGTTTTCCCCTGCATTCTGAAACATTATAACCAAATGTAAATAAAACAAACTTAGGTAGAAAATGAGGTATTCAGAAAGAACAAAAAGTATATATGCATAAAAAAATTTCCATAGCCACTTTCACAGAAACCGGATTTATATTTGACAGAGAGAGAGAGATGAACTCATTAGAGCACAAGAAAAATGTATTTTCACTCGAAGTAAAAGCCTATTACCAGTTTCAAGCACTACTATAACTGCACCACCAACCCCATATATGGTTTAACTTTCTCATATCATGATACTTCACATGTAGCCCATAGCTATACAGCCACATCTTTCCTCTTTCAACATAATCTCTAATTTTTCTTCTTCCATGATTGTTGAGTTTATAATTTGAAAAAGAAAAGGCGGGGGGTTTTAAACGTGTAACTATCACATATGGATCTAGATCACATCAAAATACTCAAGGCACTTGCACAGAAAAAGGGTGAAGGGATTTAAACATGTAGCTATCACATATGGATCTAGATCACAGCAAAATACTTTAGGCACTTACTGGGATTGTTTTTGTGATTTAAATCGATGGAATCCATCGCTTTACAGAGCCTTTCCTGAGAAGATGGCGAAATGGCCTGAAGAGAAACCAACTAATGAGATTGGAAGGAAAAAAAAAACATAAATCAAATCAATGGAAATTTTATGATAATATTTGCACCTTTCTGGTTGATAATAGCCTTTCAGGACCATGCAGCTTTGAACTACCTGTATGTTGATCCAAAGAAGTCAATTCTGTAGACTCATTGACATGTCTCTTCTCATCATCACATACAGAAGTAAATGATTGCTTCTCCTCATGTTCAGGTGAAACATCTGAGTGACAAACCAGGCATCCATCAGGATTGACGTCATGTTCAAAAGTGGAGCAGGGTTCTGCCTGAACTTCAGCACCAGCTGCAAATTCATCTTTACTGCATTCACCGAGAAAAATATCATCATCTCTAAACTCCATACCTCTGCAGTCAAGGCCGTTATGAGTAGCCACATTTGGTGGTGAGATTGGTGTATCAGTGTCATCATCTTTACTGCATTCACCGAGAAAAGTATCATCATCTCTAAACTCCATACCTCTGCAGTCAAGGCCTTTATGAATAGCCACATTAGGTGGTGTATCAGTGTCATCATCAAGTTGATTGTCATAAATACCAGAGTTATGATAATCAGATTCTATTGCAGGAAAGTTTGCAGACTGGTCGCTGCTTAGTTCAGGATTACTTATCACAATATCCAAACAAGATGGCCTCACCATTTGTAGTGGAATAAAATCAAATTGCCTTTTCCAGTTATAATTCAATTCATTCTCAAAATTCCATTCATGGGTCATCTCTGCGTCTTTGCCTTCTATATCAGAATAGTCATCTGGCCTATCAAGACAATCATTTTCAGGAACCTCGGATTTCACTTCAACAAGAGCAGAAGAATCCGCACTAGAGGGTGGGAAATCTTGACCATTTTGAATCTCTTCGGATTTGACAACTAGCACAATCTCTTTGGAGGAGACTGGGTCTTTCACACACTTTCTCTTCTTGGGCTTCATATTCTTTGATATTTTAGTTCTCCAGCTATTGAGAGTCTCCATCAAATCAGAATCATCTGCTTCCGTTTGCTTCTTCTCCTTGTAGTCTTCCAGGGATGATGGATCTTCAATTTTTATTTTTCCTTTAGATGAGTCAAAACCTTGTGAGTGTTTTCTCTTCCTTGTTTTACAGCATTCTTTAATTTGCTTTAGAGTAAAAGTGTCAAAACCATCATCATCCAAGTTATTGATTCTCTGATCATCCCCATTGGCATTACATTCCAAAGAATCAGGTTCAGTTTTAACTATTTTTTCCCCCATCACATCAATGCATGATCTTTCAGCCTTTACATTGTCATTATCAAACAAGAAGCCGTCATATATGTCAGAGACCTCTTTAAATGAAAGAGTTGGTTGCCCGCGGGATACATTGAGGACTTTTGTAACCAAACCACCTTTAATAGCCTGGATGAAATGAAGATGACCACAACTGCGCAGCTCCATTTTGATGCTTTACTCACAAATCACAATATTTGCAACTATTTTCTTCCAATGTTTCCCTTAAAGTCTATCAAGAATTTCAAAACACTGGAAGCAGTTAAAAAAAGACATGATTAGAAGAAGAATCTATGGAAACCCATTCTGTTCTCAGACTTCCACAAGCTACAAAGTTCATATGATTCCAAAAAAATGTTAAATACAAATGTCCAAAGCACTTGTGCAACCTAGATTAATTCCAACAATCAAGCAACATAATTAACAAGAATGTTATCAGTGATCACCAAAGCAAGATTCTACATCTTTATAACACATGAACAAAACCTCAGTGAACAACAAATAAAAAGCCTAGCATTAAACCTGTAGTAAATCAGGACCACCGAGCAAGGGAAAGCACCGGGCAAATGCAAAATGAAGCAACCTCAAGTTGGTGTAAGGGCAGACAGAACAATAATACAAGCCTTAAAACAAAGCAAGAAAAACACCAAACATTTAGGTATATAGTACCAATTCAATACTAACATCAAATTCGGACAAATCTTAAAAAAGGGCAAATTTTAGGGTATGAGATGCAACTTGCAAGACATGGCCGCAGATTACCAACGGCTTTATTAACAGCATGATTGGTATCATTTTTCCGGAAAAAATAGTTCTTTTTTATTAAAAAGGCCCTCTCGTGAAGTTATAAAAAAAAGGGGATTGTTTCATTAAAATAGGTTAATCCAAGCACGCAAAAACCCTAAAATCATATAAACATCGAGCGGTTCAGTGTTCGCAACAGGAACAAATAACTCATACTTAGAATTCATTATTCAAATGTCAACACCAAAAATTTGCCCACTCCTGATAATTTGAAAAAAAAAAAATTCTGTAGAAACTTTTGAAACCCAGAAAAAAAAATTCACCTTCGACGCTGCTAAAAGTCCCACAAGAACCACTCGAAAGTTAAAATGAGACAGGGAGAAAAGAAAACATAAGGAAACAGGTTTAGGCTTGAAAAAAGTCACATGCAAGAGATGGTTTCAGATCTATGAGAGAAGAATAAAATTTTGTAAACAGAAATCGAAGGAGTTAACACTCACCTGAGATGGGATTCAACACTGCGTTTCGGAGAGCAGAAGAGAGCATAGATCTAGGGCTAGCTCGCAGAGAGAGAGAGAAAGAGGAAAACATTGAACACTAGTTCTGAATTTTGCTATATATCAGAGGCAAGCGCGCCAACTAGTTTTGGCGGGAGTGCACTCTAGTTAAGCTTTAATAAATAAATAAAATAAAAAGCAATAGATTGAAAAATTGAAAAAGTATTAATTTTGTTTTTTTATTTATTATAATAAAAAATTGAAAAATTGTTAATTTTGTTTTAATAATTTACATATAGCCTACCGAATGGGAAATTCAGAATTTAAACTCAAGTCACACCTAGTATGAACTGAAGGTCCAACCATGTTGGCTTTATTTTTTTTATTCTAAACTATTTAACCATATAAATGTGTCATAAATCATAATCCACACAATTAGATTATGCTCTCTATCATAATTTATCCCCTTTTTCTCTCTTTTTCTTTTTAGATTTACGATTCATTTACCAAAAGTTATACTTTCTTCTTTTTTTATATGTTAGTGTTAGTATGATAAAAAAAAATATGTTAGTGTTAGTAATATTAAGCTTTAATAAAAAAAGAAACAGGCTGATAAACTGAAAAAGTATTAATTTTGGTTTTTTTTTAACAAACGAAGGCCTAAGCCAGAACACTCTAGGTAACTACAATACAAGGAGTAGAGACTCCAATAACATTATTAAGCAACATAATGCCCAAAACAGCCGGAGGCTTATCAAAGGTACTAAAACCATCATAGTCACAACCCATAGAAGCCAGCAAATCCGCATCTTTGTTTGCCTCCTTGAAGATATGACGAATAAGCGCCGTCCAACCTGATTGCAACAACCTCCTAATCCTCTTAACTAGCGAAGCACCTCGTGAACACCCAATAGCAGACCCATTCAGATTATAAACCACACTAGATGAGTAAACTTGATCATCAACTCGCTCAAAACCTTTTGATCACGCCAATAATAACCCTTCATAAGTCCCCCACAACTCAGCCTCAAATGCTAAAGCAACACCCAAATGCTTAGAAAAACCGCCAAGCCACTCGCCTTGATCCCCACGAAGGAGACCACCACACCCAATTTTATTCTAAACTATTTAACCATATGAATGTGTCATTCCATGCAACTCAAGCATGCACTCTCTCTCTCTCTCTCTCTCTCTTTTTCTTTTTAAATTTACGATTCATTTACTAAAAGTTATACTTTCTTCTCTTTATATATATTAATGTTACTGATAATTGATAAGTTAAATCCATGGCTTTTTATGAAAACTAAGTTTGACTTCTCGAATATTTTAGCCCAGTCGAAAAAGTGGCCCAATTTGTTATTAATTTGTCTAAGATCCACTTAGAGGTTGAGTTGAGTTGGTACAATTTGAATCTATAGAATGCCTTCCCATTACAATAGCTTGGAACCCTCCTTATTAGGTGTCCACGCCACTGGGTTCTAAAATGATCTTAGACTTGCATCACATTGTCTCCCAAGAGTCCATTTAGGGTTTTCCACATCATAGATTCCATAATATTTTCAGGCTACCATCTGATACCTCAACGCATCTCAGGATAGTAGAGAAACTCAGCCTATAGTGACCTGAATACAGGACTATGCCTAGAAATTTTGGGGTCTTCAGCAAAATTATTAGAGAGACTTAGTATAAATAATTATTAATCCTTATATTAGTCTTGTAGTTTATTGAGCCCCGAAATCATTTATCATAGTTTTATAATCAAGTAATGTTGGAACCAAAGGCATTATATATGTCTTAACCGCTAAAGGTTCTAATGATAACAAAGATTAATAAAAGTGTCTAATGGTTATAATGTTGTGATGCAGGATTTTCCAATGGACTTTAATGTTCCGCGTCTATACATAAGTTGCTTGCAAAATTGTTATCTCAGTGTTGCTATATGACTTTATAACCTATGATATTTATTATGATCCATGAGTCATATATTATTTGTTGATGTTCGCTTTTTGCACTTCATATTTATTATGAAGCATATTTAATGTGTAGATGATTTGAAATAAATAACTGAAGTTTATTTAATTTTCCTCAAATTTGAACGAAAACATTTTGAGATCACATTTATTTTTAAAGGACAAAAGCATTGTTCGTATGCCCTTTGAGAGACAGCGAATATGCGATTCTTGAATGTGATTTCTTTTGAGGATGAGTATAACACTATGTGTGCATTATACTTGCTGTGTGCATTATAATTGTTGTATGCATTATATCTGCTGTGTGTTGCTTGTGTAACTGTCGCGATATAACTGTAAACGAGATTTTCACCCTTACTTATATATTTTGTGGTCGTTAGAACATGATTCATATAGATGGACCACTAGCTGGGTGGACTAGTCAGGACTCGAAGAATGAGACATGCACTGAAGATACGTCAACCAAGTGGAAGGACATGCGAGTCCTAGTTGACCAGCATAGGGAGTCAGTATTCTTTTGGGAAAGAAAAGTTTCTTGTATGATATATTATTTCCAAACATTGATTTGTAAATAGAGATGTAAATTGTATTCAATGACTGTTTTCTGGTCTTATATGATGAGTGCTACCTTATTCATGCATTCATTTAATATCTTTTAAAAAAATTAATTATGGAAATCCATTTGGGAAAATTAAATAATTTTTGACAGTATTTTTCGAAAGAAGCCAAAATTTAATTAAATTTATTTTCCGCATTTGGGTTGGCTACTAAATGAAATGCCCTCCAGGGAATGGGGTGTTGCATTAGTGGTATCAGAGCTGATCGAGTCTTTCGTGAAAGTTTGAGTTGTAGGCTTGTTGTGTTTGTGTTGTGTGAACTTTGATATGTTGATTGATTGTGTGAATTCTGTGTGAATTCTGATTGACTGGTGAATTTTGTGTGAATTCTGATTGAGTGATTGATTGATTGATTTGTTTTATTCTGGAAAACTTGCTGCCGAGATTGTACTGGCATGAGACGATACAACAGAGGAAATCCGGGACTGTATTGGAATGAGACGGTACCATTGAGAATAACTTAGTAGGGTTAATCGGTACTACCTATGCCAATGATATCTAGGCATGAGACTGTACAGGAAAGGATGATCTTCTGAAAAGCATGTAAGTGAGGACAAAACATGTGGTTGGAATCCGTGTTGGTTTGTAGGAAAAAAGTCGTAAATCTAAAAGGTAGCCAAGTAATTACATAATAGTGTAGATTTTGTTGAATTTGTGTGATTATTTCTTTGCGAAATCTCTGTGTGTGAATGCACGGTTGTGAGATTTCTTGGATGGGTTCGGACTGGTTTTACCCGAGTAGTTGAGTTGTAAGAACCCATGGCAAGAGGAGGGAATAGTGATGATGGAGTTTTGATGAATGCTATCAGGGAGATGGTACCTCTTAGAGTTAATGATTTTGGTGAGTTGATAGAGTGTTACTCTATGATTGAGGAGACTAAGAGAGGGAAGAGTGTACACCATGCTAGGTGTTAACTTTTCCTGGTTGGTGATTGTACGCCGAAGAATGGAGGGTTGAGTTATGCCGCAAGGGTTGAAGGCATTGTTTTGTTAAGTGTGTAATATACATATATATTCTAGTTATCCATAGGTTTGGATTATGAGACTTGATGTTAAGGGGTACTTTTTGGAGATATCCTATAGGTATAGAGCCTATTAGGAATGTTTGTAACAATATTTAATATATATATATATGTGTGTGTGTGTGTGTGTGTGTGTGTGTGTGTGTGTTGGTGTGTATCATGTGTGTATGAGATTGTGTTGGTTGTATACATGTATATTTGTAATATATGTGATTGCTATAGGTAGAAACCTAACCTTATGAGCTAAGTATGTGATTTGGATGATGATAAGATTGGTCATAAAATTATTATTGTTTTCTCACTACTTAAGGTCAATGCATGGACTTGATCAACCTATTGGCTTACTGGTAGTAGAGAGTTTGTAATGGTAATTTGTATGAACTGATATGTCAAAATCCTAAGAGTGGAAAAGTTAAGGATTGATTCCGATGGAGAATCTGAGTGTATCCATGAAATTTTGAGGACGAATTTTTTTAATAGGGTAGTATTGTAACGTCCCAAATTTTCACTCTTAGAGACAGAATGTTAATTAGAGAGGATTATTAGAAAGTCAAACGAAAATACTATAGACGTTTTGACTATCGGAAATAGGAATATAATGATATAGAAACCTTAATTGGAGTCAAAAAAGAAATTTGAGGATACCAATAGTGATTTTATAATATTTGAAGATTTTAGAAATTTATTTGGGAATTTTCTGAGAAACGGATAAGAAATGATACCGTTTTGGTCCATGTAGTATGACCAAGATGAATTGTGAGTGGGTTTGAAGATCAGAACAGGTTAGGAAAAACTTTTGATGAACCAAATACTGTTTTTACATTATTCTAGAATTTTGGAAATTATTTTGAAAATTTTTAGAATAACAGATTAAGAATTGTTGTTTTGGTCCCTGTAGAATGAAGAACAAGGTAAATTGGAGAGCAAATGGATACCAGAATGTTAGAAAATGATCAAAATCCAATGTGAGGGCACCCATTAGTGCTCTTATGGAATTTATGATTTTTAGAAATTTTCCGGGATTTTTCAAAGAAAAGTCAGTTTAACCCTAATTTACGTGTTACTGGAGAAACCGAAAAATTACCGTTTTGCTTCTAAGCTTGATTCCTATCTACCAAGACCCTTTTGGCACATAAATTTCGTGGTCTTGGCTAATCATGTGGGTCATGTGCAACACATTTTCTCCAAAAAGGATATTACACCACAGTAACAAGTATTTTCGCAAATATTCTTAAGAAACTTTAGATTAAAAATTGAGCTTTGATCCAAAAATATGGATAAAATTTTTGCCTTTTTAAAAGATGAGAAGAATGGGGAGTCCATTCTTTCCTTTTCCGTTTCGTGTTAAAATAAGAACAGTATTAGAAGAAACACTGAAGTAAAAGCAACCTCCTCAAATATATATATAATCAAAAGCTTGCATCAGTACAAGCAAGGAGTTTTCTAAAACTACTGTACATCAAAAAGTAGTAAAAACTCTTAAGCAAACTAAAATAAAATGACTAAAAATAGAAAGCTACTAAGTAATAAGAAAACCAGGTCCAATCTAACTACTCATGACGGTGAGACTTAGCAGCTGAGCCTCTAGGAACATCACCCTCACGCTCCTCAAACATCTTCCCCTTGCCCTTGAGGAGACGCTCCCAAGTCCCCGCCTGAGCCTCAAGGGACCTATCCGAGACGCCCGTCTCTCCAAAAAACCCAGTCGAGGTAGGTAGTACCTCTCCACACTGGCTGCTCTTTCTCTACTCTGCGCCTCTGCAGGTGGTGATCGAGGCGTGTAAGCCCTTGGCTCATCGTCAAAAGTCCTATCATGTGCGGTAACAACCTCTCTACTCGGGTGTGAAGACGGAGTCCTAAAAGTTGACCTCCGCATCCTCCCATAGTACCTTCCCCATCTACCATAGACACGCCTAGCTGCTGGATGCCTAGGTATGTACTCCAGCCCACTCTCTGAGTCGGTAGGTGCTTCCCTAATTTGCCTGAGTGGTAACTTCACAGAAAGTACCACCGGTTCCTTCCACTCCCTACAGTATCCCCCAACAGTGCCATCAGTGACACAAATCCTCCCTACGAACGTACCCCACTGAGTCATGTGGTCTATCTCCCAGATCGCCTCTGCACCCCCCAACGGGATGATACTAAGACGTCTCACTAGGTCCAACCCTGTCCGAGGATAACTTATCTACTCAACCACATACAAAAAAATATGAAAAGTAGGCAGGGTGAAAAACTTGCACAAGTTAAGAATGATAGTTTCAAAGATTATACATACAACATTTATACAGTATATTTTCAGAACCTTCAAACACATATCACACCTGGACGTAGACATTCACAGAACAAGACATAAGTAAGGATAAACAATCAATCACAGATATAACATCAATCACATCTATCTCATCAGCCATAGGTATATTTATGCATGACACTTCAATCTCTCTGATAATACACCGGTGTGCTGCTCCAAGGAGACTTTTCCCACCAAACTCCATTGAGCGATAGGCTTACGACAAGTCTTAACAGAACAACCAGGAAATCCCCCTCAGACCCCTGGCAGCCATTCCGAAATGCGCATCTCAACCATATCCTGAAATAGGTCCGTCAGTCAGATTTATCCGAGCCAGGTATATGACTCGTCTCAGCTCAAGGGTATTCACCATGTAAGGCTATTGAGACTTTCGAAACCTAGATAATCCCCGAAAGCAATTGTAGCCCAATGCAACTCTATTCTCAACCCTCTCTGGGTTGTACTGCTCAAAAACCTTTATGCAAATGATCACTCAAACATTGCATAATATCACTTTGGTTTCTCTTGTAAAACCTTCTCTGTTTTACTGTATTATCTCTCATAATACAAAACCTCATAGAATACACTTATTCTACAGAAATACTCTTGAAAACTTAACCATTTTGTTACTCTTTTCACCTGTACTCATTTATTTTAAGAATAATCACACTGTGATGGAGTCGAACGCGATAACTAACTTAACTGGAATAATATTAATGGAAAATATTACTTAAGTTCACTCTCTTTGGGAAAGCCCTTTGGAAGCTGGTCAAGTAACCTTCGCCACGTATATATGAACTTTCTAAGATAGAGAAAATAGCACATCGGTATGGTTCCCAGGAAAGATCAGGTGAGATTATAGGCCCCTTCAATGACCTTTGTCTTTCCTAGACAGATCCATACAAATGAACTACCTTCATCCATCATCAGTCTGTATATAAACAGTAAAAATCACAAGTTTTTATATATAACAGGATCCCAAATCAGAAATTTCTTCCAAATAACTTAACAGTAGAATTCATCGAGAACCCATTGCTATTAAGTTGTTTTACCCAATCAACCTGTATATATATATATTTTCGAAAAAGAACATGGAAATGGAAGAAAAGCACTGGTTTAGTAAATTTAGTGTATTTAATCACTTGCTCACGTACTAATGTCTAATAAAGATACGGCCCCTGAGCCCGACGTAACAGTGCACCGAAGATGCACTCTTATGTCTGACCAACCACAGTATTCCCTATTAGCCAAAAGAACTCAAGAGGTTCAATTTTACAAATTCTTAGATTTGTTGATCACGGAGGCATAACCCACTGGGTGATCAAATCTTTATAGTTAAAATTTCACCAGCGTAACAGTACAATTATTAAACTTTATAATTAAATTGGGCATTATAACTTTACTATTTGAAAAATCACATTTTAAATAAAAATAAGGCATAGTATAATTGTTAAAACAATTTTACAAATAAATAACAATTTATTTAAAGCATAAACATCCAAAACACAAAAATTCATCAAAACAAAGATCAAACCAACTTGGAAAGGATTTCCCTATATCTTAGCCTTATGAAGGTTGAAGAACAACTAAGAACAACAAGAGCAACACAAAGAAACTTGATTAGAAAACAAAGAAAGCTTAAAGGAAACAAAAGGATTTTGGAGTGAGATTTGTTAGTGATTCTTCAAGTGAGAGTTGATGAGAAAATGAAGAGCACCCCCTCACTATTTATGGGGGAGGGTCACAGCCAAAATGAGGGAAGAGAGGGGGAGATATTTTAATTTTTCTATTTTTCACAAAATCACAAAATCATGGATAATTAAAAAGATCTAACAAACCCTAGAGTGGGGTGGCCAAAGCAGTGCTGGAAGAGGAGGATGTGATTTTCCAAAAATACCCCTAGGGTTTGGATGAAAGAGAGTAAAAATCAAGGGTATTTTGGTCTTTTCATAAATCAAAAATTGAAATAATTAGTTACAAATGATGAGAACCAATGAGAATGCTAGAAAATGCCATAAGAAGTCTAAATAATTTCGTGGCACTCATTTTTGAAATTTATAGATAGTGCAAACTCTTCGGTTTTCATCGTTTCGCAGGTAAAACCCCGAAAAATGCAGAAAAATAGGGTTTTCAAAACTTATATAGAAATAATTTTAAAAATTATGAAATAAATAATTAAAAATAAAATATAAAATGGGTATGGACCTTTTGCACAAAATTATACCTGTGAAACAAGGTTTTTGCGTTTATACGCCCCCGGTGAGCGTAGTTTTCTGTAATTTTCGAAAGTTTTCCAAAAATTCTAGAAAAATTTCAGAAAATCTAAAATAATAAAAGAACTAACTTTTGTGAAGGAAGTTTATTTATTGAGTTTGTTTAACACACTCAAGCTATTTAAACATCCTTCCGTCAGTTAGACGTAAACTGTTTTCTGTAAAAGACCCGATTTTGACTGAAAAGCTACAGTTTCAGAAGTATTCCAAAATACATGTATTTTATTACTAATTTTAAGCTAAAAATAAATCACACATCATTTATGGAACAAAAATTCATATAAAACAGAAAAAGGACAGAAAACGCAAAGAAACGGATGTTGTAACTAGACCTAACGGAAGCTGAAAATCAACCATTTTCAGAAGTATTCTTAAACATACATATTTAAATCCTATTTTTAAAAATAAAATGAATCTCAAAATAATTACATCACAAAAATTCATATAAGACGGAAATTAAACAGTTAGTCACAACAGCAGATGTTACATCATGAAAGTCATTTACTTCATTAGGTCATGTTTCAATAGTTTTAACCATGAAACACAAAAGTTACCACACTTAGTTACTTTTAACCCAACTTTAACCATGGGTAAAAGTTTTATCTTATCTCTTCCAGCCACCCACAGCCCACATGATCAAAATATCCCAAATGTAATCATTTCATTTTTGTGAGTCATGGTTGTGGACCAATAGGAAATTAGTTAATTAATTATTTTTATTTATAACTTAAGTGATAATTATGCAAGTAAGCAAGCTTATCCAAGACTCTTCCTTGGGGAGGTCTAGCCACGAAATTAGGGGGAGAGGGAGAGGATTCATGTTCTCATTTCGTCCATTACTTTCTCTCACTAAAACACATTTCTCTCACTTTTCTATCTAGTTTTACTTCCAAAATCACCAAGTTCTTCTCTCTTGATTCTTAAACTTCAAGCTACAAGGGTGATTGGTGTAGGTAAGAGCTCTATGAATCAAGTCTCTAACATCATCTTTTTGGTTCATATGCCTAGTGTTTGATTTATATTTATTTCATTTCAAGTTCTTCCTTTGGTATTTTAAGGATAGTTCATGAGTAGGAAAAGCTAACCTTAATATTTGGATATGTTATGCTTGTTAGAAGGTGGTGATCAAGAGGTAGTAGAAGATCAAGAAGCTAGGGTTTTTCCTATACAAGCAAGGAGAAGAGGTAAGGAGAAAATTCTCTAGTTATGATAGTTACATAAAGCTTGTTTGTTTCACATGATTTGTGTTCTTAAGCTTGATTTTGGATGAGTGATTTTACGAAATATACTTGTGTGTGATGATTTTCGTATGTGAGTTGTGAAGTATGTTTGGTTGAAGCATGGATTTGTTCCAAGACTTGTGACGTGTGATGTTTAAAGTAGATGTGTATGACCTTATTATTATTTATCATGTGTGGTGTGAAAGACTGTTTATGTTTACTTGAACTATGTTGATGTGATGAGAGAGATGGAGTGAAAAAGTGTTTTATCAATTATTATCAAGAGATTTCCTCAAGAGAGTGCAAAATCTAAAGTTTTATAACAAGTAATCATATGATAAATCAAGTTTCTAAAAGTGTTTCCAAAGGGCCAAAATCATAACTTTTGAAAATCAAAGTTAATGGATCAAAGTACATGAAGGTGAAAACTGGTTTTGGGTTTAGAAGGGTTGGAAATAAGTTATAGGCTTAATTATGTTTTTAGTCCTTTATAAATTGCCAAATTTGAGTTTGGTCCATTAAAAATAAGTCAAACTTTTTTAGTCTTTTAAGTATATATATTTTTGATTTAGGTCCTTTAAGTGAGTTGACTTACTAGGTGGCACATTTTGACCCAGTCATTATTCCTACGTGGCACGAAATGCTGATGTGGCCTCCTACATGGCTTACACGTCACCTGACACATCCATCTAAATATTGAGTTCTGAATTTAGTCCCTCTAAAAATTGAGTTTTGATTTTAGTCCCTCTAAAAAGTGAGTTTTGATTTTAGTCCTTTTGCCTTTCTTCTTCCTCCTCCACCACCCCCTCCTCCTCCAATGGCTTCCCCCTCCTCTCCCACCTTACTCCTACCACGGCTTGCCCCCCTCCCCCCACCGTTCCCCTCACCCACTCCCTCCTCCCATGGCTTTTCCCTCCTCCTCCCACCTTACCACCCTCCCCCCTCGAGAAAAAACAGAGGTACCCAGTTGCGATTATCAAATAAGAAGGCATCCAAACCGTTGTTCCCGCACGAAGAAACAAATTAAACAAGGGAAGAAAGCAAATCGTTGTTCAAGAATAAAAACATGATAATCTTTATAATACCCTATTTCCATTTTCATCGCAACATTTGTTGTTGTTTTCTTTAAGATTTGGATTTGGATTATTTGGATTTTTGTAGTAGTATTAAACTATTAATCTATTAAAACCAAAATAAAAAATGAAGCGTAAAGTTGAATCCAACATCAGTGAGATTCCTCCAATCAAAACGTTTTTGTTCTGGTGGAATAAAAATAGGTACTTGGAAATGGGGTTTTTTGGGGCTTCTTTGCGCTGCTTTTTTCTCTGCAATTGGTCCTGTGGAGCTGCGTAGTTGTTTGCTAGATCTGTGTGTCCAGGGGGAGGAGAGAGGGGAAATGGGGAGAGGAAGGAGGGGGAGGAGGAGGCGGGGCAAAGGTCGAGGGAGAAGGGGGAAGCCATGGGAGGAGTAAGGCGGGAGAGGAGGGGAAGCCATTGGAGGAGGAAGAGGAAGGTGGTGGAGGAGAAAGAGAAAATCAGAGGGACTAAAATCAAAAATCAATTTTTAGAGCAACTAAAATCAAAACTCAATTTTTATATGGATGTGTCAGGTGACGTGTAAGTCATATAGGAGGCCATGTCAGCGTTTCGTGCCACGTAGGAATGATGACTGAGTCAAAATGTGTCACCTAGCAAGGCAACTCACTTAAAGGACCTAAATAAAAAAATATTTAAAGGACTAAAAAAGTTTGACTTATTTTTAAATGACTAAACTCAAATTTGGCAATTTTTAAAGGACTAAAAACATAATTAAACCTAAGTTATATAATCAAATTCAAAAGGAAAAATATATTTTCGGATTTTTATAAAATTCTCCAGAACTGTTCACACCCATGGTGTGATATTTTTCACAGGTTGTGAACTTCTCTGTTTCGAAAAACTCTATTTTGAAATAATATGAACCAAAAGTGTAATTCTTGAAAGTTCAGGGACTGAAAGTATAATTTTTAAAGTGTCAGGACTGAAATGGTAATTTGGATATTTAGAGGACTAAAAATGTAATTTCTAAAAGTATAAGGACTAAAAATGTAATCTAGATACTTAGGGGACTAAAAATGTAAATTTTGAAAAAATTTGACATTTTGGATAATTGATTTAAATAAAGAGATATTTTTACTAAAGTGATGTACAAGGTGGTTTTAAAAGTTAATATTATTAATAAAGTCAAGTAATGGAGAGTATTATCAAAGAGTTTTCTCAAAGAGACCAAAGTCTAATTTATTAAGCTTTTTCAAAGTAAGTTCCTAAATGAATTCTTAAAAGTTGAAGCGTTGATAATATAAGTCTAGGGTTCCAAGAGAGAATGGACATAGTGTTTAAAAACAATGAGATGTGAGATATGTTTGGACTGAGTGTCTGGAGTTGAGAAATACTTTTGAACTAAGGGTTCAGAGTGTTAAAATTATATTGGGAATGAGTGTCCGAGGTAGTAAAAATGACATTCCTAAAATATATGAGCAAATAACTATGTGAAAAGTCTGTGTGACTTAATCATAGTGAATAAAGATGAATTAATGCGAGTGAGGGAAGCTTGGTTGTGTACCATTGGGTTGTGTGCCATTAGGTTGTGTGTCGTTTTATTGGCTGTGTGTCAGACTAAGTGCCATTGAGTTACAACTCACGTTATACGTGGTTGGGAATTGATATGGTTGGGCTACGATTGCCTACTGGGGTTGTCCGAGTTTCGAACTTCTACCAATGGCCAACAGATAGCATCCTTGAACCGGGGAAAATCGTATACTCGACTTGGATAAACCTGACTGACCGGTCTTTTCAGGATAAGGTGAGAGTGGCTTTTATGGAATGGTTGTGAGAGCAGACCCTAAGAGAAAGGGTTGTGCAATCATGTTAAGTATTTAGCTGCGCCTATCACTCAAACGAAGTAGGGAAAAATCTCTATGGAGTAGCGGGCTGAGTGCTCGTTGCTGTGTGCTGAAAACACAAAGATTATTGAAGTGTCATGCATATATAAATTGAATTCTTATGATATGTTTCTGTGTGAAACTGTGATACTTCTATGTGAAGTTGGAAATGGTGGTCTGTGTGACTTGTGTCTGTGTGACCTATGTTGAATATGTGATTCTTGAATGTAATTTCTTTTGAGAATGAGTATAACACTATGTGTGCATTATACTTGTTGTGTGCATTATAATTGTTGTATGCATTATATCTGCTGTGTGTTGCTTGTGTAACTGTCGCGATATAACTGCAAACGAAATTTCACCCTTGCCTATATGTTTTGTGGTCGTTTGAACGTAATTCATATAGATGGACCACTAGCTAGGTGGACTAGTTAGGACTCGAAGAATGAGACATGCACTAAAGATACGTCAACCAAGTGGAAGGGCGTGCGAGTCCTAGTTGAGTTGGGATTTTCTTATTAGAGCTTATTGCAGAGGTTCTTAGTGCTTGACCAGCATAGGGAGTCAGTATTCTTTTGGGAAAGAAAAGTTTCTTGTATGATATATTATTTCCAAACATTGATTTGTACTAAAGAAAGATGCAAATTGTATTCAATGACTATTTTCTGCTCTTATATGATGAGTGCTACCTTATTCATGCCTTCATTTAATATCTTTTAAAAAAAATAATGATGGAAATCCATTTGGGAAAATTAAATAATTTTTGACAGTATTTTCCGAAAGAAGCCAGAATTTAATTAAATTTATTTTCTGCGTTTGGATTGGTTACTAAATGTAATGTCCTATGAGGAAGAGGGTGTTACGAGCAACATAGAAAGATGTTGACTTCGCATCTTCAAATGAAGATGAAGAGGAAATTGATGAAGAAAAAGCAAATTTATGTTTAATGGCCGAAACATCACTAGATAGCGAGGAAGTACAAGAGGTAATAGATTTATATTCCCTTGATCTTCAGAAGCTTTTGATGAGTTACTCAATAATTCATTCATTCTCTCCATTGAGTAGAAAACTTTAAAGAAAAAGTTTTTGAAACATTCAAAAGATTTTTTAAATTTAGAAATGAGAAATCAAGCACTCAGTGAAGAAAATAACAAGTTGAAACTTGAAAATCATCAACTTGTAGACAAAGCCCAAAAATTTTCTGAGTTAAATACACCTTGTGCAATAGAGAAACTTCACCAAGAGATAAATGAACTCAATGGACATTTATCAAAGTTTGTCAATGGTTTTGAAAAATTTAAAATGATTTTGTAATATCAAAGAAAGCCATTTGACAGAAGTGTCATCGACTTTGTTAAAGGAAGTCAGAACAACTCTAAACAACAAAATTCTTCAGTTTGTAGTAGTACCTTTATTTTTTGTGGTTACTATGGAAAGGTTGGACATGTTACGTCCATATGCATTTATAAGAAATGGAAAGAGCCTAGACCAAACCTAAAGACTAACAAGAAAGGACCTATGTTTATCCTGGTACTTAAAAGTATGATAATTCCAGTTACAGATGAGTTTCACAGCAGGAAAACAACTCCAGACATTGTACCTGAAACACGTGGATACTCACGATATATGATGGGAGGAAGGTCTATGTTCTAAAGAACTAAGACCTAGAGCAAATGGGTGGATTACCTTTGGAGGTAATAAAAAAGGCAGAAAGTGAGAATAGGTAAAATTGGTAAATATTATTTCCCTTAATTTGATAATGCGCTACTTATTGAAGGACTAAAACATAATTTACTAAATATAAACAATTGTGTGACAGTGAATTTAATGTGATCTACTTTGGTCAAAACTTTTGTAGAACAAGTTCTGATTCCTTTCCGTCGTAAAAGACCAAGAAGGATTTTACTAAAGGATTTTATTGGCGCGTCTATGCAACTTTTACGATGTCAGATACGAAAAACACCAATCCTCGTGGTCATGTAAAAATCGCCATACCCATGGCAACTATTTACTAGGGATGTAAATGGGGTGGGACGGACACGGGTAGTAGCTATCTACTACCCGTCCCGTTAGGTACCCCCGCCTCCGTTACCCACTTCATACCTATGTGGGTATCTATTATCTAGGCTTTAGCGGGTATCCACGGATATTTTAAAAAAACTAAAAAAAATTATTTTCCATCAGTGTAGTTAAAACCGGGCCGGACCGGGCTGGCCGGTCCGACCAGTTGAACCGGGAGCCGGACCCCTGTCCGATCCGGTAGTTCCTAAAAACCGACATGGCAAAGAACCGACCAAAAACCGGGTTGAACCGGTTCACACTTTTGTTTTTTTTTTTTCAAAAAAATCAACAAAAATTATTTATTTATTTATTTTAAATAAAAATATATCACTTTCTTTAATTATTTGTAATTTTGAATATTTTATATTATGAATTATGACATTTAGTAGTAAAGTTTAATTTTTCTTTACAAAGTTATGACTTTTATGTTAATTTTTGCTCAATATTGTATAGGTTTAGAGTTTAAAATAATATTATTTTATTATACCCCGGTTGAATCCCGGTCGAACCTCTGAATCTTGAACCCCTGCCCTCACCGGTTCAATGACCGATCCGGTTTTAACGACCTTGTTTTCCATACAACATTGTTCATAATAAAAATCATATAATAAAAGTCATTACAATTACAACATGAGAATTAAAACAAATACATCAATAATACATATTTAGTAGCCACTTGTTTAATACTAAAACAAACCAAGACAACAACTAAAAATTACATCACTCTACAACACTTATACTGACCACTTTAGAAATATATATATATATATATATATATAAAATAAGGGTAGTTAGCGGGTACAGGTACCCGCGGGTACGGGTACCTCACTACCCGTCCTCGTCCCCGTTTATTAACGGGTACTTCAAATATCCATTTACTTTACCGGTGGGTACCCGTTAAGATATCCGCCTCATACCCGTAACGGATTGTATCCACGGGTACCCACGGGTACCCACGGGTACAGATTTTTTTGCCATCCCTACTATTTACACATACGTATGTATGCATGTATGTACATACACACATAACGTGTCTCTTGTTGATACACTCGTGCCAAAGAGAGGTAAATTTGATAAAACTCTTAAATAAATTGCCTCTAAATAATGTAGTATTAGATTTGAGTCTTGTGAGTGAAAAATAAGTAGGGTTAAATATGTTTTTAGTCTTTGTAAATAGGTTAATGTTTGCTTTTAGTCTCTCAAAAATTTTGTGTCCCTTTTTAGTCTCTCATATTTTAAAAATGTATCATTTTTAGTCTCTGTGATCTTTTTTTAAATTAAAAAAAAATATTTTTTAAAAATTGATTTTAACCCCTCTTAATTTTCAATTCTCAATTTTCACCCAATCTCCCTTTTCTATTTTGGCCTGACTCGACGGCCCAACCCGATAGACCTGTGTTTTAGGCTACATTGAACTCATTAATTACAAGCTCGAAAAAAATTGGGTCATTTTGGCTCGGTCCAATGGATTCGTCGGGCCAGGCATGACTCTCGTTTTACACATATTTTAATACTTTTAGCTATTTTTATTTGTAAATAATTCAGACTTAGTCTGCCCCAGTGTATTGGGAATTGAAAAATTCAGGATGAGGGTTTGGTAAAAATTGGAAATTAAAAATTGAGAGGAGTGAAAATGAATTTTTAAAAATATTTTTTAAATTTAAGAAAGGCCACAGAGACTAAAAAAGATACATTTTTAAAAAAATAAAGGACTAAAAAAACAATTTTTTTTAAGGATTAAAAGCGAACATTGAACTATTTACAAGAAGTCAAAACATATTTATAATTCCTTTTAATAAGCCCACTTGAATGAATTTGACTTAACTTTTGAATATATACTAAAACCTTGTACAAAAACCTTGTTATCATATTAGTCTTTTTGAATTTGTTAATATAGACTATGAAGTTGTTCAATAGAAATTAATGTGATCGAGAATTTTTAATTTTAATTACTAATTTAAAATATTAATAATTTTATGGACTAAATTGGTAGGGCTCTACAATTTCAAAAACTAAAATTGACAATTCATTCATTATTAATACTTTCCTATAGCGAAATATGCTTCTATAGCATATATACATCCAATGACAAAAGTAAAACCTCATTGTAATTAATCTCATGCGATTCTTTCTCTTTTGGGGTAATTATATGATTGGCAATTTCTTCTCCCCCGAGTTTTCTTTCTCTCTTTTCAGTTTTGGATAGATCACCACGAGTCATTTTGTCCCCTTTTACACACTAAGAAACAAAAGCATTGGAAGTACTAAGATTAAGACGAGAATACAGAGGGGCAGTGTATAGAATGTGCCATTGTACATTTGTACCACCATTTAACTACGTTGTGTGTGTGTGCTTCTTGCCACTTGCATCCCATGTGTCCAAATTCTCCACCTTCGCTTTCCCTTTATGTCACGCGACTTTTTCATATGCTATAGAACAAACCTGTCCATTTGCATAGCCCCTACAGAAACCCAAAATGAACAAAATACACTTCCATTTAAAAAAATCACATTTTTATATGTAGATAAAATCAACTTTATACTTTACTAACGGACACGCTTTTTCTATTTTTGTTTAATATGAAAAATTATATACTCGTTCATATCAATATGTTAATAATAATATGTTATATATAACTTATCTGATATATATAATTAAGTAAAAGTATAAAATAGAAAATATTATAGAATGTGTTGGAAATTAAAATGGTGTAAGAGAATGTGTTATTAGCATTTCACTTAAATTATTTAATACCAAATCATTGTATTTATTCAGAAAGAAAATCCATTTTTATATTTATAATTACTAGAACATTTACCCGTGCAAGTGCACGGGTTGGTAGGTCGTGATTGCTTTTGTACATAATATAAAATAAAAAATTTTATCAAATAAAATTTATATTAGAGGAGATACTTTCATTTACAAGGAAATGAATAATCACCAACCTCAGCGAGAATTTATGATAAAATTTATGTATAGCCTACCAATATTTACTATATAAAATAACTTATTTATATAGTAATAAATTGATATATAATATACCCTAAATTAATAACAGTATTGATCATGTGACATTGACATTTTGTATCCTAATTACATATGAAATTTCATGTTATAAGCAGTCAATAATTGCTCATATCAATAAAAAAGAATACGAAATCAGATGAACAAAATAAATAATTAAAATAATTTTCAAGTACACAGAGAAAATATAAATAAAACATGTAAATAAACACGATTTTATTTATAAAAATGTAAAATAAAAAAATTATAACATGAAAATTTATAAAAAAAATAACTAAAAACCATAAGAAAGAAACTATTTTATTCATAGAAAATAAAATTAAATAAAATATAATTTTTTAATTTTGTAACCTAGTAAAAAAGTATGAATAAAAATGATAAACAAATAATATTTTTATTTATTGAAAGAGGAAAGCAGGCCGTAAATTAAATGAGCTAGAGAGAGTCAAACTACAATCAAACTATAAAACTACAATGTAAAAAAAAAGTAGAATGAACATGAGAGGGGTTTTGAGCTCATTACAAAGAAAATGGTAAAAAAAACATACTTACAAAGTAAGATTTTCTTTAGCAGCTGCAAGAATATTCTGGAATTTGGAATAGATTGGCAGAGAAGGGGGCAGGGGATGGCGCGGGAACACTGGGATCTTAACCAGAAATTATTAGTTGGCCACATTGATTTTTACATATAATATAAAATAACTTATTTATATCGTAATATCTTGATATGAGATATTCTAAATTAATAATAGTGTTGGTTATATGACATTGAGATTTTAAATTTTAGTTAAATATGAAAACTTTATGTTATAAGTATTTAACAATTGCTCATATCGATAAAAATAAAGTCCAAATAAGATAAACAAAATAAATAGAAAAATAATTAAAATAATTTTCTAGTCCATAAAGAAAACATAAATGGAATCAGTAAGAAAATACTATTTTATTTATAAAAATAAATTTCAAAAAAAATATTTTGCAACAAAAAAATTTATAGGAAAACAATGAATGAAACTCAAGCAAAAACTTGTTATTCATAGAAAATAAAATTGAAGGGAATATAATTTTGTAACATGAAAATATAGGAACAAAAACTTGAATAGAACTCGTAAGTAGAAACTAATTTATCTATTGAAAAATATTAAAAGAAAAATAATTTTGTAACATAAAAATTCACATAAACAAAAAAACATGAATGAAACTCGTAAACAAACACTATTTTATTTATCAAAATTAAAATTAAAAGAAGAATAATTTTGTTATCTAAAAATTTATAGGAACACAAAAATATGAATCAAACTTATACGTAGATACCATTTCATTTATCAAAAATAAGATTAAAAAAATTTTTGTAACCTAATAATTTACAGGAACAAAAAAATGAATGAAATCCATAAATAAATATTAATTTATTTATTTATAAAAATAAGAAAAAGAAAAATAGTTTTGCAATTTGAAAATTTATAGGAACAAAAAACTTGAACGAAACTCGTATCCAAATAATATTTCATTTATCAAAAAATAAAGTTAAATAAATAATTATTTTGTAACTTGAAATTTACTGGAACATAAACTTGAATAAAACCTACAAGCATGCACTAAAAATGACCAGATACAATATTGTGATATTGAGGCAACAATGCAATGTTGAAAAAGAAGTGAGAAATTGGGAGATATAAAATTTGACACGTGTTTTAGAGGATTCAATTTTTTAAAATAGGTAACAGATAGAATAAATGATTAATTAATTAAAAAAGAATTAAAAATTAACGAAAAAAATTAGAAATTTAAAAAAGAAAGGATTGCTATTGTGCAGGAATTTTGTAGCGATAGTTAACTTGAAATTATCTAAAAATTTTAATTAGTATGCATTGAAATTATAAAAATAGTTTACACAAACATCCAATCATATTTTACTATTTAGATTTTTGTGTAGATATTTTAAGAATTATTATTTCGAAATAACACTATAAATCTATAATGAGATATAATTAGATATTTTTTTTAAGTGAAATAAATAATTTTTTGGTAATAAAATAAAAAAGATCAAACTGCAAAATTTGAAGGGAAAAGATTATAATACATTGAGGATCCATTTTTTTAATACAGTAACCGATATTTTTTTAATTTGTAATGCTAATATGATATGACTATTGTTGCTCAACTAATGATCACTAGTTGAGGGTGGGAACACTGTTCCCTTGATTTGACATTACCTTGTTGTTATATAGTTATAGATTATAGATTACATTATTTTATAAAATATTAAATTCATAAATGAAACTTATATGGACAGTTGAAATAAGTTTAGATATTTAGAAGAGATCACAAAGGTTGCATCCTGCAAGATTTATGGCAAAATTCCTTGAATTCCGATTCAGTTTTTGAATTTAACTTTCACCCATTTCTCAATCCCCACTATCTCATCTGAAACTGATTTTTGCAAAATAAACCAATCAAGTATTTTCTTTTCTTTTTTTTCTTCAACAAGTACCCAAGAGAGATAAAAATAATAATAATACAAATAAGAGGGTAAGATAGTCCTAAAAATTATGACACCAAAAAGCAGTTAATTTGGTGTATTTCTTTTATTATAGCTACAGATTATAGTTATAGATAGGGGTGTTTAAAACCAAATCGATTCAAAAAAAAATTGAACCGATCAAAAATTGAATTTTTTAGATTTTTTTGGATGACTATTTTGGAAGACCGAACCAAACCGTTTGGATTTCAAATCTTTTTACTAAAATCGAACCGAATCGAACCACAACTTATAATATTATTCCTTTTGAACTTACATATATAGGTTATTAATCAATTGTTACATTGTGTATTTTTTTAGAATTGACTTTTGTAAGTAGTCTTTGTATTAAATATTAATTCACAATGACCTATATATGTCAAATATTATTTCATATTTTTCATTTCATTTGCTTAGAATATAATTTTGCAAATACTATTTTTCTAATAAGGTATTTTTTTAGAAATGACATATGTGTGTTTAGAAATTGGCTTTATAATTGATAATCCATCAAGAATTGTTAAAACACATGTCATTGAGTTGTACTAAGAAATATATTAGAAGTGAAACGGAAGCGGAATCACTTTGATTAATATTTATTTTCAAAAAAAAGTATAACCGCAAAAGGCCGAAAACCGATCCAATCTAAACCGCATTGTTTCGGATCGGATATTTTTTTAAAAACAAACCGAACTGAGCTGAATCGGATGTTATTTTAAACTTTGGATCGGATGATTTTTTACCTCAAAATTGAACCGAACCGAGAACACCCTTAGTTATAGATATATAGATAAGAGGGTAAGATGGTCCTAAAAATTATGACACCAAAAAGTAGTTAATTTTGTGTATTCCCTTATAGTCATAGAAGTTATAGATTATCTAGTGTCACCATTGTAAAAAAAAATAAAAAAAATTATAGATTATCTAGATAAAATTAATTTTTTTTTTAAATATCATTCCGTTTCACTTTGATTTAATAGGTTAGTGGATTGACCTCAAGTGGGATTCAAATTGGTTGATAATGGGATCAAACTCAAATGTTGGTGGAACACGTGCGATACCTAATTTCGAATAAGACTCATGCTGCACAAGAAAATATTATAGGAAAAAATGTCTTCATACGACAACAAAATAAATGATTAAATAGACAAATCACCAATTGAGGGTTATGAGTGGATTACCAGTCATTGGTATTAAAATAGAAAAAGAGAAGGGTAGGATGATTTCAGACATTAGATCATGCAGCAAATGAAATTTCTTTACTTGCAAATTTATGTTTGCTCTTTTCAATCTAAATTCCCTCTTTTCAAAACAAATTTTTTTTCAAAGTAATAAATTACTCAAATTGTTTGACAATGGGATCAAACCAAATGTTGGTGCTCTTATTTTCAAGTAAGACTCATGGTGCCCAAGAAAATGAGTGGCTATAGGAAAAAATGTCTTTACAGACTCCAAAGTAAATGATAAAGGCAAACTGTACCAATTGAGGGTTATGAGTGGATTGCCGGTCATTGGTAGTAAAATAGAAAAAGAGAACGGTAGGAAATGCAAACTTGTGCAGCAAATGAAATTACTTTACTTGCAAATTTGTATTTGCTCTTCTCAATCTAAATTCCCTCTTTTCAAAACAATTTTTTCCAAAGTAATAAATGACTGTTTTTAATTCAAATTCAGTTTTGCAAGCTACTTGCTGGTTTCCAATAATTCAATGGTTGTGGCTTAATTGATAATACAGGTTGAGTTTATTGGTGGGAGGACATCCTCACAAAACACTCTTAAAAAGGGACTAGAGTTTTTTAAGTGTGGTCTCGAACAGGAGGTCAAAGACCCTAACAGTAGTTAGGGTTGGGAATAAGTCATGCCGCTCGACAGAGGCCTACAGTCTAGCCTATATCAGGCTCAGGTCAGACCAGATTTTTTCATGAAATATATCAGGTCAAGACTTTTTGAAAAGTCTATTTAGCTAAAAAGGTCAGACTTTAGTCATCTAAAAAGTCTTTTAAGCCTAACAGACATGCCTATTTAAGTGGACATAGGTAATAATTTTTTTGATAGTATTATCTTTATAATACATTTTTTATAATGTGTTAAAATTATATACCTTTTTACTTTTTAAATGTTTAAACATGTTGACCATATAAAAACTCAATCCTATAAAACTTATTAAAAGATAAAGTTGTAACTTATTTAGATGTCCTAATGCAAAAATAGACTTTTAACTAGATTATCATGAAGGTTACATTAGACTTTTAAAAAATATAATATATAAACAAGTTAAAGTTTTACTATGTCTCATGTCCTAAATAAAAATAATTTTAATCTTCATAGTTTATAGTTTGTTATATATAACACCCTTCTTCCCGGATGACATTACATTTAGTAACCAACCCAAACGCGGAAAATAAACTTCTGTAAGTCTGGTTTTCTTTCAAAAAAATACTAACAAACTTATTTAATTTTCATAAATGAATTTTCATTACTATTTTTTTTAGGAAGCACTTAAGTGAACAGACATCAAACAATAAATAGCATAGGGAATAAAAAATTCATTTATTAATAATAGAGTGTATCATATACAAGGACGCTTTCTCCCAAATCAGAACAGACTCTCTATGCTGGTCAAATACTAAAAACTTCTGCAAGAAGCTCTAATAAGAGAACTATAACTCGAAACTAGGATCCGCTCGTCCTTCCACTTGGTTAACGCATCCTCAGAGTACGTCCAAATCTTCGCATCCTGACAGGTCCACCCAGCTAGTGGTCCATCTATATGAATCATGTTCCAAAGAGCACAAAACATATAGGCAATGGTGAAAAATCCTCATACACAAGTTATTAAAACATAGTGACAACAATTAGAGAAAATAAATCATGCTTATCAAACATATGACACAGAATAAGCATAATTCACACCGCTCATATATACCTGCAGTGCTATACTCATCCTAAAAAAAATCACATTCTATAATCACATATTCAACATAGGTCACACAGACCACTATTTCCAACTTCACACAGAAGCATCACCGTTTCACACAGAAACATATCATAAGAATTCTATAAATATATAAATATATTTATACACACAAGACACTTCAATCTTCCTTTCTCTTTTTCAAATGTTCGACACACAGTCACGAGCACTTAGCCCGCACTCCATGGAGATTACTTTCCCCAACTCCTCATATATTCGACACTCAGTCACGAGCATTTAGCCCGCACTCCATGGAGATTACTTTATCACACAGCACGAAATGTCACTTAGCATTTCCAGAAGCACACAGCTCTTCGCACACAGCATTTGGCACACAGCTCTTTGCACACAGCACGAAATATCACTTAGCATTTCCATATCACACAGCATTAAATGGCACACAGCCTTTCACATAGCACACAACATTTAAATGGCACATAGCCTATGGCACACAACCTCTCACATGGCACACAACCTCTCACATAGCACACAACATTTAATGACACACAAGAATTCTCCCACCACACAACATTTCTCAATTCACATAGCATTTATGTCTCACAGTAGTTATATCACCCAAACTTTGTACCACACAGTATTGATATCTTCGTTCATTGATACTTAGTCCCACTGTCTCTTCTCATCATCCATTACACAACCTTCTTAAGCACATAGTTATTGCTCCGTTTCGTTAGACTTGACCTTTTTAAGAAAACTCTCCCTACCCTCAACCCTCTCTGGGTTGTAATGCTCAACTCATGGCCTCATGTCAATCCTCTTTCTCTTTATGCAAAAAGACACATACATTAAGCATACAAAACAATCATCTCAAGCATTGTTAAGCTTTGGTTTCTCTTGTAATTTAATTAATTTCTTCTCTAGGTTATCTCTTGCACAATCACATCTAGCATTCTCTCTTGGTTATAGTATTCTCATCTCTTATAATATTCACATCTCTGTGTGCTTATTCTTAATCAACATGCCTCTTCTTCTTCAATTAATCCCTTTTAATTGAACTTTGTCTTTTAACTAAAAATCGTTTTCCAAATCCAATGTTTAAGTTCTAAAATAAATTAGCCAAAATACTCACCCACCTTTAGGTTCAAAAATGACATTTTTCTCTTCAAAATATTTGTTTAAAAAGATGAAAAAGATGATTTTCGCAAAATCCTTGGCTGTTAAAAATTCAGGATCCAGATCTGTTCACAGGCGCGATAATTTTCACACCCGCGGTGTAGACAGTTCTGTCCCCTATTTTCTAGATTTCCACAACTTCGAAATTTTACACACCCAGGGCATGACAGAATTCGATCTTCACCAAAATAAAGCCATTTTGAGTTATTATTAACATGCTTTAGCTTAATTAGAACCAATTTAACATAAGAACATACTCTTGGCTTAATTCAAAAACTCAATAATTATATTCAATCACAACCCACCATATTCTCAATCATCATCAAAGGTCAAAACCATGTCACCAAGTTTAATAAATTAATCACCACAACAACCACCCAATTAATTTAAATCAAGTCATAGAGCCAAGGTCATCATACACACAACATAGAGCAAGATCATCTCACACAACACATTATTTTTCCACTTCCAAGAGCAACCCACATCAAAGGCAAACTAATCTTAATCACACAAAGATCAAACAATCCAAATCCCTCATCGAGCAAATCTTTCATAGCCAAACCACTTAAGAAAATTTATATTAAGTATGAACACGTCTCTTGGACATCCAATACCATAAGAATAAAAGAGTACTTACCTTAATGATTAACATGCTCTCTAAATAAAATTACTAGTTTCTTGCACTAACCACAACCAAATATAGTACATAATCATCACCAAAGCCTTAATAACCTTGTATAAGAAAATTTTCCCTTACCTTCTTCCTTTAGCTTAGGTGAGAAAATCCCTAGCTCAAAGCCCTTCTTCTTCCTCTTCTTCTCCTTCTTGATTGACTTGTTAGTAGCTTGATGATCTCAAATCAAGAAAAAACTTGAATATTTTGAGTGCAAACTTGGGGAGAAAAGTATGAGAAAGGTTTGTGGTGTGAGGGCAAGTGGAAAAAATGGAACAAGAGCTCTCTCTTCTTCCTCTCCTTACTCGGCCATCTCCCTCCCCTTTTGCCTCTTGTACAAGATTTTTTTCAAGTTAATTATTACACTAAATGAGTTGTAAGCTTAATTACTACTTCGATTATTCTAATTGGCCAAAAACTATGAGTCAAAGATATTTAAAAATTTCTACACTCTTCTCCTCAAGCTGGCACAGCAGCTTTCCTAGGGAGGGTAAAAATATTTTTTTCACCTTAACCATGGTAAAAAGGTAAGTTTTCAAGGTAATTAAATGTGGTAACTTTTGTACTTCATAGTAAAAATTGTCCAAAAATAACCTATTGAAGTAAAAACTCTCATGAATCTTAAAATAAGGCCTTGGCCACGAATATAAGGTGCCATAAAGGTCTTAGTTCATAAAAATTAAGTTTAGAAGCATTACGATAATTTTTCAGTTTCACCGTAACCCGTAAATTAGGGTAAAAATGAACTTTCTCTGAAAAATCCCAGAAAATTTCTAAAAATCATAAATATTGTAAAAACACCATTGGTTACTTTTTTGGTTAATTTTGGATCATTTTCCAAGCTTCTGCATTCACCTGTTCTCCCAGTTACCCTATTCTCAGTCTACAGGGACCAAAACCGTAATTCTTTGTCTGCTATTCTAAAAATTCCCAAAATAATTTCTAAAATCCTAAAATAATCTAAAACATCATTTGGCTTCTCCAAAAATATTTCTTAACTTGTTCTGGTCTCCAAACCTACTCACAATTCAACCTGCTCAAAATATAGGGACCAAAATGGTAACATTTTTATTCATTTCTCATAAAATTCCCAAATAAATTTCTAAAATCTTCAAATATTATAAAATCATTATGGGTATCCTCAAATCATTTTTATGACTCTAATTAGGGTTTCTGTATCATTATATTCTTATTTTGACAGTCAAAACGTCTACAGACTTTTCCGTTTGACTTTTCACGTCAGCACTAAACCATTATTAATCTCATCGAAATCCTAATATTAACAATAATCCTCCCTTATTAACACTTTGTCTCTTAGAGTGAAAATTTGGGGCGTTATATTATACATAGAGATTTTCTTCGTTGGCTTATTAACCTATATAAGAGTATGTCAGATTACCTACTTGAATATCTTATCATGAATCAGACCTTTAAATAGGCTAACAGACCAAATCATGTTAAAAAAAAAAAGTCAGGCCTAGGCCTAAAAAATAGTCTATGACAGATAACAAGTCAAACTTAGACCTTAAAATTTTTAAACATAACACATTACAAAGCCTAACTCGGCCTAGTCTATTCTCACCACTACTAACCATGGTTTAAAAAAAACTGATTTTCAAATATACACCATATTACAAAAGTACCGAAAGGGAAAAAAATCCAAATTCCACCTCAAAGCAATGGTCCACAACAGCAGCACTTTTTCATTAAAAAATTTCACAATCATCACTTTCACTCTCATAAATCTTTATAATTGGAAATAGAAGCTTCACAACACCTCACATCACTAATCACTTCCATTCCACTCACCCCCTCTCTCTTTATTCCCTCGATGGATAGCGTCCTTTCTTTTCTGATATGGTTTCTCCTCCCAGTCCTCACTTTCCCAACCCACGCACGTGCGGAGCTCCCCGGCACGTGGGAGCTTCTAGTAGCCGACGCAGGCATAGCATCCATGCACACGGCGGTGACACGCTTCAACACGGTAATCCTCCTGGACCGAACCAACATCGGTCCATCACGGAAGCTCCTACCAAAAAACCACTGCCGGTTCGACCGGAACGACGCCGTTCTAAAACGCGACTGCTACGCCCACTCGGTTCTCTTCGACCCAAAAACGAACCAACTCCGCCCCCTAAAAATCTTAACCGACACGTGGTGCTCCTCTGGCCAGTTCCTCCCAGACGGAACACTGTTGCAAACCGGTGGCGGCCTCGACGGGATCAAAAAGATCCGAAAACTCGACCCGTGTGAAATAAACGGGTCATGCGATTGGGAGGAGCTAAACGACGTCGAATTAACACAAGGAAGATGGTACGCCACGAATCAAATCCTACCCGACGGGTCGGTTATTATTGTAGGTGGAAAAGCCTCGAACACGGTTGAGTTTTACCCTCCGAGACAAAACGGTGCCGTTTCGTTTCCTTTTCTCGTTGAAACGGAGGACAAGCAGATGGATAATCTTTACCCATACGTTCACCTTCTCCCAAATGGAAACCTCTTCGTGTTCGCGAACACGAAGGCGGTTATGTACGACTTCGCGGGAAACAAAGTCATTAGGGAGTACCCGCCGTTGGACGGTGGTCCGAGGAACTACCCGTCGGCGGGGTCCTCGGCGATGCTGGCGCTTCAAGGTGACTACTCAGCCGCAGAGATTGTTATCTGCGGTGGAGCGCAATACGGTGCGTTCTTAGAACGCAGTGTAGATACTCCAGCGCACGGTAGCTGCGGTCGAATCCTCGCGACGGGACCCGATCCGGTTTGGGAGATGGAGGACATGCCGTTTGGGAGAATCATGGGCGACATGGTGATGCTACCAAACGGCGACGTTTTGATCATAAACGGAGCAATGTCAGGTACACAAGGTTTCGAATTAGCTTCGAATCCGTGTCTCTACCCGGTTCTCTATCGACCCGATCAACCGGTTGGGTTACGGTTCATGACGCTGAACCCGGGTACTGTACCGAGACTGTACCATTCAACCGCGAATTTGTTACCGGACGGAAGGGTTTTACTTGCGGGAAGCAACCCACACGTGCTTTACCGTTTCAATGCTGAGTTCCCCACTGAGTTACGGATCGAAGCGTTCTCGCCGGAGTATTTGGCTCCGGATAGGGCGAATTTACGACCAGAGATTGTTGAGATACCCAAAACGGTGCGTTTTGGAGTGGGGTTTAGTGTGGTTGTGACTGTTCCTCTGCCTGTGGTGGGAATCGTGGAAGTGAACTTGGGTAGTGCGCCTTTTGCAACGCACTCTTTCTCACAGGGTCAACGGTTGGTCAAACTAGCCGTTACCTCCGCCTTGCCGGATGGTGATGGGAGGTACACGATTGGGTGTACGGCTCCGCCGAATGGGATGGTTGCGCCGCCTGGTTATTACATGGCGTTCGCTGTAAACCAAGGTGTGCCAAGCGTTGCACGTTGGATACACGTGTCGTAGCTTTGAAGTTTCTTTTTTTTTTTGTTGTGTTTGTTTTTCAGAAAAAACACGTGTCGTAGCTTTGTATTTATTTTCCTTTTGTTGTATTTTTTTTAGTATTCCGCAACTGCAAGCGTAATCAGAAAAAGAAAATGTATTGTTTGTTGCTGAATTTCCTAATGGGTTTTGATTTTATGGGAAATAATATGAAATTATCTTTAATAATTATGTGGACTAAACTTGTCTGTGGCTGTTGTTGTCATCATGAATAACTAGCAAATTATCACCCAAAAAAAATGAATAACTAGCAAATGAAAAGAGTTCATTCAATGGATGAGACACTTAGTAATGTGTTGTCATGTTCAACTTAAATACATCAGTGGGGATGACTTCGGTCCCACCCGCAAAAGGTACGCTAGTATTTTATTTGGTTGGAATTGGATGAGAGTTTCAACTTTGTGTGTGTTTGGATTAAAGTAAGCCAAAGGAAGTTTAAAGCAAACTTAGTTTATAAATTAAGTTTTGTTTAAAAATGAGTTTAGTATAAAGTGATTTATATTTAGATATTTTTATCTTAAAAGTATATAAGACAATGAATATTGTTTAGATAATGTTGATCAAAAGTACTTCTAAATGTAATCAATGTCCAGAGAAATAATCGCATTGTTTTTTTTACTTTAAACTGGATTTAGAGCCAAACTAAATTTTGAAATTGAAAACCAAACGTCATAAAAATTAATATAAACTAGATTTGACAATTCAAAATTACTTTTAGGGATTGCAAACTGCAATCCAAACGTGCTCTTTGGTTTTGTGCAAATGAATCTATATCTTTCTTCTATCTATACCTATTACAACGGGGATGCAAAATTTTTGTTTTTTAACAAAAATACTTTTAAACTTCTATTAATCGTCAATAGACGTCAATATATAACTTCTATTAAACTTCTATTTTTACTCTTTAATAACTAAAAATTTAAATTTACTCAAAATTATACAATAATTATTTTATAATTAAAACACTGCAATTAATGCTAAAAAAGAGATATAAATGCATGAGGCACAGTGTGAATGTAGGCACAGAGTGCTTGCTTTCCATTAGTCTATACTTATAGGGGGATTGGGCACTATAACTACTTTTCGGTGTCCACTTTTACTTGTCAATTTTACCCCTACATAAAACAATGTTTAAATTAAAATCTAAACCCTAAACAGTAAATTAAAATTTAAGGGTCAAACATGAGATAAATTTCAAAACATAATTTAACAATAACAAACCTCCTTTTTTCCAAGTCTTTTCACTTTGTGATTTTTTTCTTTTCAACCAAAACATGATCAGAGATAGATGGAGGCAAAACTCACATTTTATATAATAAAATACAGCTTTTATTATAAGACACATAGTTTAATCGTTAAATTAAATAAATATTATATATTTTCAAAATTAATTATTTTCAAATTCATTCCACATTAAAAAATTTCTTTATTTTTCTAAATCTCAATCGACTCTTAGAAACACATGTCATTTTTTAATTCCAAAATTAAATTATGTTAAAATATAAAAACCTTGTACAGTACATATTATTTATAACAAATTGATATGTATGATTATATAATAATCAATCAAAATAACACATCAATATATGATTTTTATAGTTAACAATAATAGTAAAAGCAGATAGACGAACACAACGGTGCCCATGTGTCCACTAGTTATTATAATAGCGATACCAAGGTTTGGTGTATTTTTTTTTTTTTAGCAAAATGTTTTTCAACTTTTATTAACCACCAATGGAAGTCAATATACAAGTTGGTAACCGCTACTTTATTTTTATTTTTACCCTTTAATAATTAAAAATTTAAATTTACTCAAAATTATATAATAATTATTTTTTATAAACACTGCAATTAACGGTAAAAAAATATAAATACAGGAGGCACAAACTGCTCCCCACCGGTGTCCATAATAACCATAGGTGCAGGATGGAGTATCTCACTCGCATTTACATGTTTTGGTAATCATGTTGAAGTGGGATATACACATAGTGGAAAGCCGCCGCACTATATATGTGCTTGAAATTCATTATGTAGAGTAGGCAGTAGCAGAATTAAAACATAAAAAAAGAGAGTATATAATAATGTCGAAACAAAAACAATAAATTAATACTAATTGGTTAACTTGAGGATTTTTTTCAAATGCAAGACACTTCTTTCTCAAGTGATCTCAAGTGGTCGAACAGGGTCAACAGTATGTTGTAATAGGTGGATATTACAATGAACAAACACTTCTTTTTGTGTATGTGCACAAGTGAATCACAAAACGTTCATTTCTATACTTTTTAATCCGATGATGGATATTAGAGAAGGGCTACCTCTTGAAGAGGTCATGTACAAGCTTTATAAATATTTGCGGATTGGTGTCTAAAGAAGACATTAATTACTAAAAAAACTATCATTTTATAAAAATTAAATTTTTGCCCACAGATTTGAAATTTTAATTTTTTTTGGCTTACGTGTATTTAAAAAAAATGATATTTACAGAGTTTTTTTTATTTTATTTGGTCAAGATATTTTGTGATTAAGTTATTTGGAAAATTAGTTTATAGATAATGGATTATTATTATTTTTTTGCTTAGAAAAAAATACTTAATTTTTTTATACAAAAAAATACTTAATTTGGTTGGGTTATTCTTGTGATATTGTATATCCCGATTGTCACTAAAAAAATAAACAGATTTAAAACAGTACAAAGATTACATTTATATAACATAACATAATTAATGATAGAGACAATATTAACACTCACCGGTGGTTACATAATGATATTGTATGGCTAGGGGAGGGTGGGAGGGAGGGTGAGTGAGGGACAGAGAGAGAGGGATAGAGAGAGGAAGGAGAGAGAGACCGAGAGAGGAAGAGAGAGAGAGGAGAGAGAGAGAGAGAGGGAGGAGAGGGAGAGACTGAGAGAAATGGATTTCTTCACATAAAAAGACAAATAAGAGAAAAACATTGGAGTCAAAAATTAATCTGGGGTCAATTAGCGAAGACAAAAATATTTCAATTTCTAATCTAGGGTCAAAAAGTAATAAAATAAATCTTGGGCCAATAAATAGATTATTACTTCTATTATGGGTCAAAACTGAAATATATATAACACCAATCAAACCCTCTATTATCAGTTTGTGATTCACTTGTGCACATATACAAAAAGAAGCATTTGTTCATCGTAAAATCCACCGTCGTAATCTGTTTAAACTTAATTTTGTTATAGAAGCAAAATTGCTGAAAATGAAAACGGAAAATAGGAGCAAAACATCTGAAAAAGTCATGAAATCGTGTTGAATTTAAAGGAAAAAGTCATGAAATCGTGTTGAATTTAAAGGACAAGTTCCTGGATACAGATCTATGCTCAGTACCATGTTGAATTATATGATAGGAATATTATTATTTTAATTTCAAACTTAAATATGGACATATGGTTATTGTAATATACTTATTTTTTATTTGGTATCTATAAAATTTACTCTACTGCTTTTTAATTGGTATAAACGATACTTTACTTAAAAGGAATCAAACTTCAATTGCATTTGGACTAACAAGCATTGGTAATTAATTTTACTGTTTTATCCTCATTAATTTTTTCTATTTTTATTTATCATCGTCAACTTCGGTTTGTTAACACCAAATTACCAAAGACTAAAAGAATAAAAACATAATTTTGTACAGATTATACATATTATTATGAAATATTTTAGAGACTAAAAGTAATATTTTTTAGTGTTTGTGAAATTAAAATTTTATTCGTTTAGTTCATGTAGTTTTGGCCAAGGTAACAATAAGAATTAAAAGAATTTTTTTTAATGAGGACAAGATGACAAAATAAATTTTATAGTGACCAAAACAAAAGAAAAGTGTTATTATAGGAAAAAAAATTTATTTAAGTCTTATTTTTATTTTTCCTATTCACACTTTTTAAAATTGCTTAGAACTTAAAACATCTGAGTGATTTCTTTAATTAAGTTTCTTTAATAGTCAAATATTTATTCCTTTACTTAATTATTTATTATTTAACTAATATTTTTTACTTTTAAAATTAATTTTTATTAATATAAATTAAAATATTAGTCACATAATCATTATTTCTTCTTTATTTTCTCTTTGTTCATCGATTTAACAAGTATGTTTTATTATTTGTTTAATTACCTTTTATAAAGATTAATTGTAGTCTCAAGGGTCTTATATCGACAACTTACATAATAATAGATTTAAAATACCTAAAAAAGTTTTTTTATAGGTGCCATCTAGGGTGCACACCCAAAAGTGTGGCACCGGTGCACTACATGCTCTAGATATCGTTGGATATATATGTTTTTGAATTTTTTATTTATCAACGGTCCAGATTAATATTGTGATTAAGGGTATAATTGTCATATTATATTTTATACTCTCTCTCTCTCTCTCTCTCTCTCTCTCCCTGAGAGTGCCATTGCTACATGTAGCGCCACCCTCCACCACCACCCCGCCCTTTCAGCCACCGCCGCCCGCTGCCACCAACTGATGAGGTCGTGCATGTGCTAGACGACGCAGTGTCGGCGCTGCTGGCTTCCGTCCTTTGCGACATGTGCTGCCGCGGGAGATTCTCGCCGCGGACGCTGGAGCTGTTGGTGGGGGTCTACCTGGACCAGCTACCACTATCGACGGCGGCGGAGGAGGAACCCGACGATGGTGATTTGCAACCAGATGAAGTAGAGGATGGGCTCGTTGGCGGCATTTGGGGGAGGCTGCCTCACTGTCGCGATCATCTTCGGTGGGGACAGAAACGCGGAGGAGCCAGGAGACATCGCCGATGGAGTTCTCGAGGTGGGATCCTAGGAGGAGATGTTGCGGTCGACGGCGGGGATGATGGTGAAGATGCACTTCATGACGCCATTGGTGACTCATCGACTCACTCTCTCTGTGTCTCTGTGATCGAAATAAATTGGGGTTTGGGGTTTCTCTTCTAATTCAGTTTTTCTGTCATGCGTTCCTATGAATCGATAGAGGGAATAAAAAATTAAAAAGATTGGGGTCTTTGTGGTTCAGTTATATAGTATATTTATCTGTTTGCAATTTTTGTTCTGTTATGTATTCTGATGGCATCAATCTTCAGTGTGGCTCATTTTCTTTTTATCATTGGGTATCATTAGAGTTATTGTAGTTATGCAGCAAGCTTCTTGGTTTCGCAGCAAGCTTTTTGGTTTTGTGCAGCAAGCTTCGTGCCTATTGTAGTTATGCAACAAGCTTCTTGGTTTTGTGCAACTTTGTATCGACAGTAGGTGAAGAAAAGATGAGAGAGAAAGAGCTAGGAGTTTGAGTGACATTTTTTTGTTTCAAAATCTATCCTTGTTGTACCGGTGCCACACTTTTGGGTTATGCACCCTAGAAGACACCTTTTTTATATGTTTATATTTTTAACCTTAATTTTAAGTCAAAATTACAATAATAACTCTTATTTATCAAAAAATATTTGTTTTTGAAGTTTAATTATTAAAATATTTGAGTAGACATTTAAATAATTTCTTATGTACACAATATATTTATATAATTATATTCGTAACTGTATTTTTATAATTTCTTTTTTAATTTTAGTAATTGATTTATTTAAGATGTATATTATGATAAGTAATCATACAATAAAAATAAATAATAAGTGTTTTTGAATAAAATAGTAAAAATGTTTATAAGACATTTAAAAAAAATAGAAGGAAGAGATGTATTCTTATTCCTACGTTAGCATAGAATTCTTTAGTTACTAAATTAAAAGAAAACGGGCGCGTTTGGTTTGAGGGACAAATTCATGTTTTTGTTTTCAGTTTTCACTTTTAATAAATTATAAAATTGTCTTATTGTTTTCAATTCCCTTTTCTGTTTTTAAATATTTGTATAAGAAATAGTGATAACAAAAAATTTTATTTTCATTGTTTTTGGTATAAACCATTAATAACAAAAAAATAGATTAAAAATAACAAGACAATTTTATATTTTATTAAAAATAAAAATTGAAAATAAAAACATAATCCCTTAAACCAAACACGTCCTACTCTTCTCTACTGAAAGAAAGCTAAATTATATTTTTCTCTCCTCTTATTTTAAAATCTACACCCATGCACGGAGAAATAAATACATATTAGAGTTTAATCTATTTCAATATAATCAAGTTTTTTATAGACGTCTTTTTCTATATTTGTGATTCTCAAAATTATTAATATAAAGTTTTGAACCCTATTGTCGACTATAAGACATTAAAAGCTAAAACAAATATTTTGGACAAAGTTATAAAACGGATAAAGTACATACTTAAAATTTTATTTTATATTCTAAAATCAATAATGAAATAGTCAATATTAATTAGTTGACAATGACATTGAAAGTTGTAGAGAAAGGAAAACTTTCGCTAGAAGTTTGGTTCATAGTAGTTTTCCAATATTAATAATTTCTGTTAAAATATGCTAAAGTGCAATGCATATTTATATTTTTGGCAGATATATAATTTAAACTTCTCTTAGTAAAGAAGAATGTAATTTATTCTTAATTAAACGATTATTCATCAACAATATTCATATTCAATAATTATGCTATAGATAATCTCAAAATACATAGACTATTTCTTTTTTTTTTTTTTGGGTCAACACATAGACTATTTCTTTTTTTTTTGGTCAACACACATAGACTATTTCTAGAAAGCGATTTGTTATAACCTTGCAGCAAATAATTGGGCCAGGGGTGACGTACCTTGAGGCTCAAGCTGTGCTGGCCTTTGTGGGCTATTTCTGTTCTTGGAGCTTTGGGCTCCTTTTTTTTTGCAATTTTTGGGCTCCCAAATTTGTAATGCAGTTTGAAGTTGACAAAAAAGAAAGAATAAATGTTGACAAAAAAAAGGATAATTGATTTCTAATTTTTTTTGTTCTCAAGTCATATAACAAGTAGAAGTATGTTGACCAAAAAAAAATATAACAAGTAGAAGTAAAAAAAAATGTCTCTTTTCCATTGGTCAAATCATAATTAATCCAAACATATTATTTATGCAGTATATATTTATTCGCAGGAAACATTATTTTGTCCAGGCAGAAGATGAATTTTACACCCTTTTCGGTCACTAATTTACAAAATTTCAAATTAAATCAAACAACACAGTGTTGTATTTTTTTTATTTGATTTAGTGTAGGTATATTAAATTATTAATTATTAATGCTGAAAGGCACGTATATGATTCGTACGCGTATGTCACTACAGTGGATTTATTGAAGTGAAGAATTCATACTCGTAGGAAAAAGGTACGCCTCGTCTAAAATTGAGATAATATGAATAAGTATATGGTATTTTTAAAATGGTAATATAAATAATTTTCTAGACACAATACATGCACACCATAAAAATAATTTATGTGGTTGACATGACTTAAGGATTAGGAGGGCAATATATATAGAAAACAGTGGTAGAATTAATATGACCTTTCCAAGTACAAATTAACATTTTCATCCAATAGAGGATGAAATCCCACTAGTAACTTACTAACAACACACTCTTTAACGGACTCTTTTCAATACTTTCTCTATGATTAGTTGAAATATATGTAGGTTATACCATTTTAGGAATGAGTCTCACTTAACAAGACCCACATGAATTTCAACCAATCATAAAGAAAGTATTGGAAAGAGTGTGTTACTGGCACTACTCTTGTGCCATGTAGAACTAAATCAAGAACTAATTCAAACCCTTGTCTCTGCTCCACCACCATCATCACTTTTGCCTTCATAACAATCAACCACCACAACCTTCTGCACATTCTTGTAAGAATACTGACGGGCAAAGAACACAAACACAAACAAGTTCACCGTAGTTATAGCTGCAAGTAGCCAATAGAATTTGTCCAATCGGCTACTATTCAAGTCCTTACCAAACCAACTCTTCCCACTTTTACTACTACCTGTCACATGATCCACAATTGTAATCAACAAACTACTTAGGAAACTTGCAGCTCCAATCACACTTAAGTAAAGTGCTATTCCCAAACTTCTCATTGAATCTGGCACTTGGTCATAGAAATACTCTTGTAACCCCACAAGGGTAAAACCGTCACCAAAACCAATTATTAGAAATTGTGGGGCCAACCAAAAAACACTCATTGAAAGAGAACCCGTTATTGGGTTATTATTCCTCTCAACAGCTTCAAGTCTCTTTTTTTCTATCAAAGCTGCTACTATCATTGTAATAACTGAGAAAAGCATTCCAAAACCGATCCTTTGAAGAATGTTCATCCCTCGTTCGTTTCCATTTATCCTCCGCAACATGGGTACGAGGATTTTGTCATAGATGGCAACAGAAACTATCATCCCAATTGCAGCAAGGGTGTAAATTGAAGCTGGGGGAATCTCAAACCCACTATTGCCTATCTTTCTGTCCATGATGGCACCTTGTTTGATGAAGAAAGTGGCTGTTTGTGCAGCACAGATTCCGAATGGTAAAGTAAATACCCAAATGGGGATCATGTTGATTATGAGCTTCATTTCTTCAACTCTAGTCACTGTTGCAAGTTTCCAAGGACTCTGTTTCTTGTCCATGTTTCCTTCATTTTCAACAATCGCTGCTTTGTCAAGAAACCTGAAACAAAAATATACCACATCAATTAATTTGTGATTGATTTATATACCTTCAAATTCACCTTTCTCCCTACTTAAATCTCAATGCCATGATTTAGTTGGTATTTTAAATTGTGATCCACAATCATAATTTTAAGTGCAACATTGCAGTTTTGGAGGTTTTCACAATCGCGTTTTGACCAAGGTTTTAATTAAATTGCAATGATCTGCAGCCACAATTGCGATCACAACATCAAGATTTTTTTGTCCCTGCAATTGAATCGGGAATGCAATTGTGACTATATCAACCACTTTTACGCTCAATTTTTTGTTGTTGTAATATCAAGGATTGTGACGTAACTGAAAACACAACCGCAATTTAAAACCCTGATTTTGACTATAATTACGGTCGCATATGTCACATTTTTTTTTACTAATGCTTTGCAAATTTCAAGAGCTGTAAAACATAGCCGCAAATGTAAGTGCAATTTAAAACCTTATTGTGACACTTACTTGAGTTTATTGGTGTGAAGCAAAAATCTTCTATTGTTGTCCTCGGACTTGGGAACTTCATACAATTGAGTAGGATTGGAAGGATAGGGAAGCTTTCTTTTGGAAATTGCAGCAACAAGAACCTGCAACATTGGAGTCAAGGGGCTCCCATTTGGTGTCCTATAACGATAAAATGAGCTTCCTATCACAAAAATGAGCAACGAGAAAGCCATGACCCCTGTGAGGATGATATCAGCAACACCCCAGTTAACATGGTCTTGCACATAAACAATCAATGTCACTCCCAAAACGAGTCCACTGCAAAGACCACAGTTCCACCAATTGAAGAATGACATCTTTTGTCTTCTTTCTTCAACATGATCATCATCAAATTGATCAGCTCCAAAACTCTCCAAGGAAGGTTTGTGCCCTCCAGTTCCCACGGATATTAAATAGATGGCTAGGAAAAAGACCACTTCATGGATCCTCCTTGGTTCAATGCACATATTAGTGTGCTCACATGGCTTTAAGCTTGGTAAAAACCATGACAAAGAAAGGAGAACCAAACCCTGTTTTTATTTTTTATTTTAACCCAACAAAACAAGTGTTATCATTGTTAGTAAGCTATATCTATATAAAATAAAATGTAAAAATTAATAAAAGGTACTACCTCTGTCCCTAATTATAAGAGATTTTTGACAGATTTTTTGTCTATTTTTATAATAGTCATTTGAAAATGTGTCTTGTATTAATTATTCTTTGTCCAAATTACCCTTATTTATTATGTAGAGTTTTTTTATAGTCAATAATCTATAAATATGAATTTATGATATAATATCTCTCTCCTATGATGAATGAAGAAGAGAGATAATGCATTAAGTGGGAGAGAGAAAGTGGAAAGAAAGAGATACTACTAAGGGCAATTTTAGAAACATAATATAAATTATTGACAAATTTAATGTTATTAACTAAATTAACTAATTTTTTTAGTGGATGAGAATTAGTTAAAAATCTCTTATATAATTAGCGACAGAGGTAGTATAATGTTACTAAGTGTTATTCTAATTTTGAATGGTTGATTGGGATTACCATGAGATAAACAATGCATGATGCGATCACAGTGGTGTAGCGACCCAAGTATGCATCAGCTAGGAATCCTCCAAACAGTGGCATCAAAGTGGTGACACCAGACCAATAGTTCACATTCCTAACTGCTGTCTTAAGGTCTTGGTGCATAACCTTTGTAAGATAAATGACCAAGCTAGTTGCTATTCCAAAGTAGCTCAGCCTCTCACTAAACTCAATCACTGTAAAAACAAGGATGAAAAAAATTGAGGGTTTAGCAAATACTAAATACTAATACTAAATACTAAATATATTACATTTTTGAAAAGTATGAGCTTAGAATTACAATAGAAACATATAGTGATAACAATAGTTGATGACATATACCAGTTTGACTAATCATAAAAAATATACCAGTTTGACTAGTTAGACCAAGAATAGGTTAGGTGAGTGAGGCGTTCATTTTGTTTAACCCAAAAAAAAAACTGTCTCGTCTTAGAATTGGTGATAATTAGGACAAAACAGGTGGTAAGAATCCGTTTGAATGAGTCACTTTAAATTTTTTTTTAATTAAAAATATTTTTAACCAAATATAGATACATTGATAAGTTATAAAGATTTGTATATGTGAATTTTTATTGTCGCTTTTTATCTCACAAAACATATATTAATTTAAAATTTGATTTATCTTATTTTTTAATATTTTATATTAACTTAATATAATATATATCAAACATTATATTTATATCCGGTTGGATCAAAATGCATGCAATCACCGTTGAACTCGGTGTTCATTGTTTCCTTAGTTGATAAATGATAACTGGGCTGCCCAAACTAGCTTCCGCAGCCCAAAATTCCTTGCACTAGAGAGGGAAAAAAAATCTCTACATATATATATATATATATGTATTCTATTCGACCAAAAAAAAAATATATGTATTCTATTAAATGTTTTTTCACCTATCCGCTGAATGAATCATCCATTATTACTAAAATAAACATCAAATGTTCAAGGACATTATTGCAACTTCCATGGATAGATCATCGCTTAAGTCTATAAAAGGGAATTTCCATTGCATTAGAAGATTGAGTTTTCTATAGGAATTTCATAATGCAAATTTTTTGTCAAAAAAATCTTGAAGTCTTTGTCTTTTTTTCTTGAAGCCTTTGTTTTATAAGTTATATTATATAATATATTATATATGTGTTTGTGTGTGTGTGTCACTTCATACTCTTTTTGTTAGAGTGTTCTATGATGAAGTAATTCTATATACAGTATAAACAAATTATATATTTTTTTAAAATCTTTTTTAATTAACATCCAAACATATATATAATCATTATGTCATAATCAGTTTTTTTTTGGAAAAAAGTCATATATGTACTCGATTACAAATAATTTATTTTTCATCACTAATATAAGCTAGTGCACCCAACAATACTTATCCTCTAAATTAACTCCCATTATAACTGACGCATAATAATTAAGAGAGTGGGGTAATCTTAAAAAGAAAATTCACTAGTAATAGTAAATATACACATGCCTAATTTGTGTGTGGATGATATCGTTTGTCAATTGTCATCACTGATGGAACATTTATATCTAGTTGTAGGTAGTGGGAACCACCGCTTAAGTGGTCATACTGTTCTTGACCATTTCACTAGTTCATGGGAATTTGACCATATATCTAGTTATATACTACCCTTTTAACATTCTTTTCTTGGTTTGTATACTGGCTAATAATTACTCTTTACACTAAGTGCTGAGTGTATGAAGATTGAAAGGGGTGAGTTTGAATTTCCTAACAAGATAATATATAGAGGTCTCATAAAACTTTCTAAAAGTACTCGATCCATTAATTTGTGATTCTCTGTATTCTACCAACAAAACCTTCGGATAAAGGCTCTTGAAATAAAAGTAGTAGGTTATATGTGGTGAGTATATCAAAAGATTTAGAAAAAATAAAATGCCTTTTCATTTCCTAATGAAGCATAAATTAAAAGAGGTAATATTCCAACAAAAGATATTGTCCTTATACATGGAAGATATATATATATAATAAATTTAATTAAGGTAAATATTAACAAGTGCTCTTAAGACATTTTTTAAAGATTAAAATATAAATCTTGTATAAAAAATATTAAAATATAAAAAAATAGTGATAAAAAGTATTTTTTTTAATTTTTATGTATTACATAGTGTACTTTTTATTAAATAATTTTTATGAGTTAATTGTCATTTTAGTCCCTGAAATTGTGAAGCAGTCTCATTTAGGTCCCTGAAACTAACGAAAAGACAATTTAGTCCCTGAAATTGTAAAACGTTGGTCAAATTAGTCCCTAAAATTGTAAAACGACGGACTAACTTGACCGTCGTTTTACAATTTTAGGGACTAATTTGACCGATGTTTTACAATTTCAGGGGCTAAATTGTCTTTTCGTTAGTTTCAGGGACCTAAATGAGACCATATTATAATTTCAGGGGCCAAAATGACAGTTAACTCTAATTTTTATATTTGAATTCATTGACAAATTCTAAAACACTCATTAATAAGGTTCTATACTACTTATTACACTAGATATAAAAGGCTTATGAATTAAACGTCCATGCATCACGCAGTAACTAGAGGCATTTGTAGTTGGAAATGCTTCGTGTATATATGGTAAATAAATTAAATAAATATAAAAATCAGAGTGAAATTAAAAACAATTCTTGTTCTTTTTTAAATAGCTAAAACTGTTCTCTTTTAACTTGTGCTCTGATTTATTTACTTTTTTTTTTCAATAATATTTTTAGCTTATAAAAAAAAGAATAAGACAATATTAACCTAATTAAGGTGAGAAGGTCCATCAACAATTAGCACAACTAGTTGCAAACTTGAATATATCCAAAATGTTTAGCTGGTATATATCTTAATCACTTTTGAGCTGCATTAATGGAGTACTACAAAAAAGAAATTATAATAGTGGCAATAAAATTTAATCATATATCCTTTAACATTATGCAAACTTCTTGGTTAAAATGGAATTCATTTATACGAGAACAATAAGTCACACATGCACGAGCTTCAGAACTTATTCGAAAATTAATTATAGAAATTCTGAAAAGACACATAATGGGAATATATTTTTGTAGTGGCAGATAAGTTAATAAGTGGGATATTTTTTGAGAACAAAAAACAGAACATGTGTGTACTGTTTGTGTGTAAGTGTGTGTGTAATCCAGATAATGACCAAAATTAATGTCCTACTATGATGCATGAACTTTAGGTTGAATAACAATTGGAGCTAGCAACAAAACATGCAGGTATTATAAAAATTCCTTACCGATAATGAAGAGAGAAGCTTTCCAAGAACCAGTTGAAGCTCGGAGAGGAACTCTTCCTTTATGATCCAATGAAGAATCATGAACCCATTTTATCTCATCATTAACCTTCCCGGGTCTTGCTTCGAGTTTGTTCTTCTCCATCTTCCAATGCTGGCTGAGTAATTAGTGTACTATAGCTAGAAGTATAGAATACTATCCTTCTTAGAATAGAATAAGTATTCTAAAAGAGATATTGGAGAGCTAGATGTGGCTATTGCATTGACAACCTTTACCTTAGAATTCCTCCTTATATAGAGGATGAGATTTGCCTTTTTGATCCCCGCCCAGTATAGGGCTTGGAATAATTTAATTAATGGAGATTAATCCCCCCCCCTCTCTCTCTCGATCTCTCATATACAATAATTGTTATTTTCTAGAATAAAGACAATTTTTTTGTTTTTTTAAAAGGAGAAGATTTGGTGCTTATCTACCAACATTTGGTCTGAGTGGAACTGGATTTGGATTCCTTAAGCAAGATCTCGAGTTTGATATTTGTGGATGGAAAAAAGAAGTTAAAAGGAGGAGACTTAACTAAAAGTGGTCAATCAAATCTCTTGGCAGAAATTAGTCATCAACAAATTAAAGTTGGTGGATACTTCATATTAATAAAATGGTGACCCAGAAAAGATTTGGTGTTTATCTCATAAACTTGCTTTAATAGTAAAAATCCTCTGTTGGTTTAAGTGGTATAAAGACCTAAAGAGCTTGAAACGGAAGTCATGCAAAGATGCTCAGCAACTTAGCAAATGTCATTGTTATAATGGAATAGCATTCGCGCCCATTTTCTTTCATGCATGGGACCACAGTCCTTGTTGCATATTGGAAAACCAAAGTTACGTGTCAGCAAACAAAAAAGAAACTATATGGCTTTAGTACGTGTGAGGGCTAGTTGAAATTAAGACCAAGTGTCCAAGAGGTCACACACACCACACGGATTTGATTTAGTGTCTTTTCTCTCTCTCATCAATTATAAAAAAGAAAAAAGAAAAATAAAATTCAGCACACATTGTATGTACATCGATCTACTAATTGCATCATTTGTGTCGGAAGGAAAAATGATACTCCATCTGGACTGAATTATAAGCAAAAAAGAATCTCAAATGTGTGATGATCCAAAATATAAGCAAATCATAAATGATTTCACCTTATTTATTAATCTCTTTTTCATAAAATATCATTCATTTAATATAGATTTAATTTCAATGTCTCTTTTATTAATGTCAATTTAGAGAATCAATTTCATTTCTTTGATAAGATCAATAAAGTTAAATGAAATTATCTAACTTTCTTAATTAATGTAAATTAGTTATTTTTTTGCTTATATATCATTAAAGAATAATATATACGAGTATCAAATGAGCTATAGGATTGGAATATTTGTGGACAAACAATTGAAGAGAAGACTAAGTTCACATATAAGTATTCATTCAATATTAATTTAATGGATAAACGATTAGTCTTACAGTGTTTGCAGGGTTCCTCCCTATACTTTGTTGCTATTAGTTGCTTTTGAGCTCGGAATTGGACAATAATACTTTGTTTTTTCCTAGAAATTTTAGGTTTAATTCCATTTCTTATTCCTTTTGTTTGACATATATGGTGCGATTTTAGTCATGCAAATTTAATTACTTCAATCAAGTTTCTATGCTTTTCAAATCAATATGAAATATGTTCCATATCAGCCATTAAAAAAAGGGATAAAAATGAAGGAATAGAGGCAATGGATTTTGATTCTGTTTTGTATTTTTAATTGATTGATTAATTGATATATTTTTTTATAAATTGTCATACAAACGTTGTTTTTCTTTTTATCTTGTTTCTTGTCTTCAATATTTATTATTATTTTTACTATTTCTTTACAAAATTCTGAAATAGACACAGAATAAAATTATTCAAAACTAGAAAAAAATCCTCTAATTTTTCACTTCAATATTTATTAGTTTGGTCTCATTAATAATTTCTTAACTAACAAATTAACATTCAACTAATTATATTCTAAAACTGGTATCGTTCCAACTATTTTCTTTTTATGCATGTTTGGTTCCAACTCTAGTGCAGTTGGAATTGTTTTTGAGACAATATAGGTTACTGAAAAATTGTTTTTGAGCCTTAATTCTTTTTGTTGGATTTTGGGGTTGATAAAAACACCTCTTTGAGACTGACGAGTTACTGGAGATTACCTTGACATTTGACTAGAACTCTTTGAGACCATGTAAGTTTTGAGGTGGTACTTTTAAGATCCGACTCACCTTAGATTCCAATTTGCAGGAGGGAAGATGTGTATTCTTTTCATTTTTGTGATGTTGATCATCTGACTATGAACTTTTATTTGTATTTTTTAGATTGAGCACTACTTGTGTTTTCAATCCCATGTTAATGCATTTTTGCTTATTAAAAAAAAAAACTCTAGTGCAGTTGGATACAGCTAATTTTATTCCGCGTGAAACAGCAACGGATCGATATGGAGAGATTCAAAAGTTGAATTGTTAGCCACTCCACTAGAACAAAGAGAACAATAAACAAATATTAAAGATGTTATCCTACAATTCAAGCCTGAGAATTTGGAAGTATTTAGAATGTCAAGATGGTACTAATCATCCTTTAATTTGACCAAAAAAAGGATAGTACTAATTATCCTTTTGGGAGTTTAGACAATTAGAGAATATCCTAATTACACTTTATAATAATTTTTTTATAAGAAATCACATGTTATCTATAGTATAATCAAAACTCGTTCACTGAACGCTACAGTAGACACAATCATTTCCCTTTCGGTAATAATAATATTTTATAGACTATGACCCTATTTGGATAACGAGCTTATCTACTGCTTATGATATAAGTTGTATAAGCTACTTTTATAATCGAAGAAAAATTATAGTGAAACTTATTTTATATAAATCATAAGCTGTTTTGATAAGCTATCCTGAGTAGTTTATGAAAAATAAGCCCAAAACAGCTTATGAATCAGTCATAAACTGTATTCATTAGCTCTGCATAAACCAATCTAAACAGACCCTATATATGAAGTCAGCAAATTAGAAAATAACGCCCTCTTTTTAATTGTACAGCCAGGCCCAGTCATTAAATAGTAAGCACATAACTTTTAGTTTTTGAATAAATAATTTAAAAATATTTATTTTTTACAAAAATCAATATCGTTTTTTATATACTAAAAAAAATTAATATTGTTTTATAATATATATTTCATAATTTATAAGAATGAGCAAGTAAACAAGTTACATCTTCGGGTGTATATTTGACAACAATTTTTAAGTCATAACTTGCTAATTTACTCATTCTAAAAAACAAGTGGATGTAGGTTAGTGAATCCTATCAGGAATTGGTAACATACATTCACTTCTTTTTAAGAAAGAATACATAAGCAAGTTACACCTTTGGGTGCATTATAGATTTTAAGTTCTAATATGCTAACTTTCTCTTTTTAAAAAATAAATGGGTCTACGTTATATCAAGTGAAAAGATTTTCATTATGGAAGGATAAGATGAGTGAATTATAACCATAAGATCAAATTATGAATGATCAATATTAAATATAATATTAATATCAATATATTCATTTTATATAAATGATTAAAAATATTTAAATAGTCACGTGGATAGCACGGGTACTATTCTAGCTCTATATTATTTATCTAAAATAATATAAAAACAGTATCTAAAATAAAAGAAATAGATGCAATTCTGAAAGAATTAAAAATGAGTTAATAAATAAGATGTAAATATAGTCATAAATTATAATGAGATAGGCAACTTTTTGTATTGTTTGTAACAACTTGAAATTTTTTTGCCAGTTTGATGATGAGTTTTAAACTAACATTGGATCTTATGTCACAGAATTATAATCCCACTGTTGAACATTATACCACTAGAGTGATTTAAAAAACTAACATATCTAATATTGGGAATGGTATACAAGATCAGTGAGAGTGTGTAACACAATTGTTGTGTCTCGAGACTAAAAATATAACATTGTCATATATTGTTGTGCGCATTGTGATTATATGGCATATATAAGAGACTTTGTTATTAAGTCTTGTTGCACTGAGATATATAAATATTTTGTTGAATCTCAGTAAGCATCTTGAACAGATGTTGGTGGTATTTTATTGGCAAATGCACATTAAACTTTTGGCATGCAATGATGTTGTGTTTTGACCAAATTCCACATTTTGTTGGGTCACAGATATATAAGTACCTTATAGATATGATGTTAGTGCTCCTATAAAGTACAATTTTCTGCATTGTTGTGTGCTTATAAATCTTATTCTGGACCAATAGTCGTAAGTGGTTTTTTTTGCTCATTTTGACATTTGTTGTGCAACATTAATCCAGAGTGTTGTTTTATTTGAACTAGGTGTCTATGTCGTCCAAGAGGGAGATTATTAATTTTTTTAATTTGTTATGGATTAACATAGTCACTTATATGATAATACTCAGATTAAATAAATGTCAAATTTTATAGAGCATTTGTTGATTAAGCCCACATGTGATCACTCTTGTTATTGGACTATTATGAACACTTAGACCTATGTTGTTCTGTGGATTGGGTTTTCTGACTAATCAAATTTGAGACCAAATCGGCGTATTCACTGACCACAGACTTAATTGTTGGAGTTTACATATTTGGTTAAGTCTATGATGTTTTGGGTTAGTGGAAATCTCAAATTATATATCATGAGATGTGTGTAAAATAACATCATTGTTATTATCATATCTCTTATAACTAGCATTTAAGATACTTGGACCTTTGTTTGGAATTGCATACTTTGTTAATATTTTGGATAGGCAAATGTTAGTAAATTAGTATGTGATGTTAGTGGGGGGATGTTTGAACCTATGACTTCCTTGTCACTCAAATCCTTATGCTCTCAAACCATCAAACCACCTTATGACTCCTGCATACTTTGTTAATCTAATTAATAAGTTATACTTTTCCTTACCCATAATGTTGTTTATGTGAGATAAGAACTTCTTAGCATGTATGATTTATGTCCATGTCGGTAATATTTCTGCAGCGCTAAGAGATTATATTTCTTTTGTTTTGGGTTGATGAGTGCTTGACCATAATTGATATTTTGTCTTGGAATTCCTATATGTTGCTAATTGACTAATGCTATCCAAGTGGGAGATCGTTAGATTAATTTTATAATTAATCGATTGTGTGGATTGACATTAATCAATTATAGGAATTATGTTTATTTAATTATGGTCATTAGTTGTTATTATAGCATCCAACCAATTGATAGATGTTGTATTGGGCTTGTGCTCTGGGTAGCCCGTGATGGGTTGAGTTATTTAATTAATGCCCGATAAGAGGCCTGTGCCCTCATCCGATTGGTTATTTAATCGTTGCCCCATTAGACAGTTAATTATAGCATGTCAAAACCTATCTGGTTGAGGAAATGTCTCTCATCTTGAATCCTAGTTTTCCCTTGAGCCACCAAGGTATGAAAGAAGGAATTGATTGAATCAGATACACCTATTCTGTTTAATTTCTCTTTATATCTATTGATTGATAGAACATGTTAATTATAGTTTCTTATCTATTCAATTTTATGAGACCTATATCTATTGTTATAATTCCAACAATTGATATCAAAGCAACAATCTTTACTCTGTTGTATATGAGGAATTTAGATAGAATATGTGTAATCTTGATTAAGTTACATTCAATATTGGTAGATATGTTAAAACGTGTAAGAATATAATTTAATTTTATTAAAAACAGTAAAACTAAAAAGAATAAAATTGAACAAATTATCCAAATTTTTTTATAAGCAAAATAGAATTAAAGCACGGCAAAAAGCACAAGATGTGCCCAGCCCGCATCAACGAAACAAAAGTCAAGATAACAAACACCCCCACAGGATTATCCCTAAAAATAAATAGAATTTTAATGAGTATTTTTCTTGTAACCTACATGGTCTCAAAGGGGTCCCAGAACATTTGCCAGAGTAATTCCCCAGTAGCTAATCAGTCTCAAAGGGGTACTTTACTTAACTAATATTTCCCCAGTAACCTATATGGCCTCAAAGGGGTACCTGACATGCCTGAAATTTTTCCAATAACTCATCAGTCTCAAAGGGATACTCAATAAAATGCTATTTATATTTACACCAATAAACCCTTATTAAATACATCCCAGCGGGTTAGAACACCAATTAGAATATACAATCCCACTATTTCTGCCTCTCCTATTAACGAACCATTTCCAAGATAAAATCTTAATAGTTCCTACAACATCTAATTAAATCACTAGAGCCTTCCCTAAAAATGATATTGTTTCACGTCAGCCAAAGCACCCAAATTATCCAATTTGATTATGTAAGGATGAGAAGGAAATAATAATGGGGCAGTTGTATGAAATAATTTAATTTTATGAAATAATTATCATATTTTCCATATTTTAAGCATGTATTTTTCATTGTAAATAATCAATTGATGGATCTTGATGACACCACCTCCATTTGTCTCCTTCCTCTAGGCAACATTTGGAGGCCTAAAGAGAACTTTAATCGATCACACGCAATATCATTATATACTTGTCTAATTACAATAATTTTTTTTTTAGTTTTGTAAATTATAATAGTACATAAATTGTTCCTGTTGCGGCTAAAACAAGAGCTTAGGAACTGTCTTACTTTTGATCCTACCCTGCCACGAGGAAGAAACAAACCACTCTCGCCCAGAAAATAGACATAACCATTAAAACGTTGTGATCCTATTGATGCTGCCTTGTGTTGGTTTAATTCATCCCTTTATTTTTATGTTGCTACCTATATAGATCATCGACATCTTTAATGGAGTAGAACATTTTGCTATCAAATTCATAATATCGCACAATATCCAAATAAAATACTTAATAATTACTGCACCAAACAAATTCCACTTGATAATTGTTTAATCAACCCTGCCTAAAATCAGAAAGAGTATCATTAAACAAGGGTGAAGTCAACTGAGCTCAAAATCATTTTGTGGCTAGAATTAATTGAGAGCAAAACCCCTTGTGGTCAAAGCACTCTCAACCTTCATCAACGTTAACACCACCATATAAGAAGCTTGGATTAACTTAGCAATTTTTTATATTTTAGCGTCAACCATAGTTATAATATTTTGAAGGAAAAGAATAGGTGGATTATTATTACCATGCCAAATGCAATCCAAGAGGGTATGCCACCAAGCCCCTTAATTTATTCAATGCATCACGTGATTTGCATTTTGATTCGCGCTCTCCTTGTACTTTGAATTGAAAGATTTAAACAGAAAATCATTTGATTGAAAATAAGGGTAGCAACTGGTTATATGAGTCTCTCGGGGTATCCAAATGAGGCAATTAGATCTTAGTTTACAGCTATTTATTAAATAAATTATGTGAAGACTTTTTTAATACGATCACTGAAAAAAAAATTGAACCTAAGAGAGACTATTTTATATTTAAGTAAATACAAATAAGTACATTAATTATTGTTGTTGACATTGTTAGTATCATGTCTTTAAATTTTATACCTGTTAAGGTTTAGATTTTACTATAACATACACCCGTCAGTATATTTAGAGGTAGGTAAATTAACCTATTTATTGCAAAATATATTTTTAGATCAAAGTTTAACTTCTAAATAAATTACAGAGACTCATGTTTTATATTAATTTGAGGAGTAAGTGACCTTTTTAAGGTATATGACTTGGGCTCCGTCTACGGTGCGCAACTAATGTAGGTCGCGCACCGTAAGCGAGCAGGTGCACCGTAGACCAGTAGGAAGCAATATATGTTGAAAAAAATCCACGGTGGGGGTTGAAGAAGTGCAAGACAAGGTGTACGGTGGACATGCATGCACTGTATCTGTATCCCTTCTCCTTTCTCTCTCTCTCTGAAACTTCCGCCACCCACCCTCACCCAACCCATATCAAAACAAAAGGTGAGAAAATTTTCCACTCCTTTCACGATGATAAGTCTCTGGTTGAAGCAAATCTTCCCGTGTACCTCATGAACCCACCGATTTCATTGTAAACATTAATGGAACTAGACTTGTTGTTGTTGTTGTTTGTGGGTTTTTCTTTCTGTTCTATGACCCTGTCTTCGATGATGTGATCGGCGAGGGTGGTGGCGGAGAGGTTCTTCTTCGTCGATGAAGGCCAGAGTTGGTGGCGCGTGAGAAAAGGGTCTTCGGTGGTTATTTTGTGTCTCCTGTTGTTGTTGTTGTTGTTGTTGTTGTTGTGAGGTTGTCGTGAGGGAGCTCGGAGAAGATGAGGAGGACAAGAACCGTGAACTCACTTCGCGGTTTCTGTGTTGATGAGGTTTCAGAGATGGACCAAAAATGAGAGAACCGTTTGGAGGTGTAGAAAAGGAAGAAGTGTAGAAGGAAGCAGTGGGTGGTGAGGAAGAAGACGAGAGTGGAGGTGGGGAGTGATTCAGTGTAGTTGGTGGGGGCGAGTTTGGTGGTGGCGGCGATGGCGTTGTGGTGGAAATGGTAGAAATGGTGGTGGAGGGGAAGTGGGGATTTTGTTTCAGTGAGGTGAAGTTCACGATGGACATTAGAATCTATAATCGTTCAATTTCTTAATCCTATATCTAACGGTTTAGTATTGTGCAGGTCTACGGTGCACCTTGAAAAATTTATTTGCGCACGGTACGCATCCTAGACAACTTGCGCACTGGAGACCGAGCCTATGACTTGCCCTAATAATTCATTTCCACCCTATAGTTGAAAGGATAAATTTAGGCTTAAATATGTTTTTTTTTTCTTTTATAGGGTTATTTTGTTTTTAGTCTTTAAAGATTTAGTCAAATATTTTTAGTTTTTTAAATAATTTTTTTATTTTAGTCATTGGAGCCGGTTGACCTCATTTAAAAGTTAATATATCACATTTTTAACTTAAACAATAATCCTATGTGACTAAAAATATTAACACGTGAAATAATAATAATAATAATAATAATAATGGACCACCTCACCGCACAATGCACCCATCAAATCCTTCGTATTTTACCAACATCCAAATTAAACTCTTCCATCATTATAGCATTTCTCATGTCATATCAAAAGAAAAGGAATCTGAAAACTGCATTAGTCCTGGTCACCTACAGAATATATACTGTAGGTAAGGAAAACACCAAGAATGAAACACATGAAGCACATGCTCCATTGTGTAATAAAGATAAATATATATATATACTTTAAAGTTGAGGAGAATCTGAAGAGATATCACTTGTTGATCTTGTTTTACTTTTATTGACTTGTCGTATACCTTGTAATTTACATGATACTACATTATTTGATTGGACCAATGAGGTTTATATCCAACGCATCATGAAGCACTGCAGTCACACTATTGTTGGAATATATGAACTTGCTGGTTTAATTTCAAGTCATTATTATTGACAGTATACGAGTGATTGACTTTTATTTATTTATTTTTTATCAGTGATTGATTGACTTTGATTTATAAAGATAGATAATGACTGCATACATTATTTAATTTCCATATTTATGCATTTTAAAACGTGATGAAAACAAGGCATGTTTGGAATGTTCTTTGTTTCTTGTTTCTGAGAAATGTATTTCAAAATATTTTTGGAAATAGATATCAGAACATTTTTCCAAAACAGAAATTAAAAAAGTTTGGATGAATAATTTATGCCTGTTCAAAAACAATAAGAGCCTATTTGATTCTGTTTTTTTTTTTAAAAATTATTGTGTAAAATAGTTTTGAAGAACTGATATTCAGAACAAAAATTTCAAAAAAAAAAATGTTTGATGAGTATTAACTTGAAAATAATTTTATAGACAAAAAAACTTACTTCATAAATTTGTTTTGAAGAACTTGTTTTAAAAACATAAAAACAAAAATCTGATTCTCTTTTTTTGTTTTATAAAACAGTTTTTAGAAACTATTTTTAAGAATAAAAAATGAAAAACCCCTATTTGATGATATTAACGTAAAAACAGTTTTAAGACTGAAAAAAGTGATTGACAAAGTAATAAAAGTTTTCGTGTCCCATTTGTTTTGGTTTCTCCCTTTTTGAAAACAGAAAATAGAAAACACAAAACACAAAACAAAAACAACAAAAATCAAACAGACCCCTAGGGAAAACACGTTTTTTAAAAACAAAAAATAATTTAAAAAGTTGTTTGACAAGAATGTTCTTTTTGAAAACTCTTACTGTTATATTGTTTTTTTTTTTTTTGGTCAAAAGCAGCTTCAAGTTCTGAGCTTTGTTGCGACAACCGAATCGAATTGGGTATTCCCACTCGAGGCCTCTCTCTTTCTAATCACCGCCCCTTCAGCCCTCAACAGAACATAGCTGCCGAGAGCCTGTTATATTGTTTTAAAAACAGAAATTTGGGAACAGATTTTGTTGTTTTTGTTTTGTGTTTTCTATTTCCAGAAAAGCATAAATCAATGAAATGACACAAGCTATCAAACACTTTTACTATAGGAGGAAAATTTATCAATAACTTATTTGAAGTCTTAAAAATTAAAATTATTTTTACATTAATATCCTCAAACATTTTTTTCTTTTTTTTTTGTTCTTAAGATTAGTTTCTAAAAATTGTTTTATGACATACTTTTGTAAAACAACAGAATCAAATCGCCATTGGTGAAAGTGGGTTGTATTACATGTTGGATACACATACATATATACATATTAGTTAGGATCTTTTGATGAAGGGTCAACTTAATATGCTAACATCTTTAATAACTTTATAAAATGTAATCCAATCATTAAAATGAGAATTAATTCTCACCAAGTAGATTAAGCCTACATTTTTTTATGCAATTTTTGAAAATTATTTGATATTTCATCGTATCACTTTATTTTGATATATAATATAGTATGTAAAATAGGGTTTAAATAACATTTTAGTCCTTGTAATATGGACATTTTTCGATCATATAGTATCTGTAAAAGTTTTTTTTTAGTTTTAGTCCTTTTTTTTTGGTTTAGTCCTTGATATATTTGCCTATGTGAACCATATTAATATTTGTCATTGGAATGTAGAGAGAGAGACTAAAATCAACCAACAAAGGATCCAAAACAAAAAAAATTTATATTTCGAGAACTAAAATAAATAAAATGTCAATATTATAAGCACTAAAAAGTTATGTATGCTAAATAATATTTATTATAAAATTACATATCTATGAATATTTGTATTATCTGAAATTTTGCATACATGATTATCAAATAATATAACATGATTTAAAAATTTGATTGATTAATTTCAAATTCTACAAAAAAATATTGAAGGTACGTAAGTATGAGTAAATTATGCATGGAAAATAATATTTTCTATTATTTTGAATAAGTAATATTTGAAATTTGAAAACAATAACATAATAAAAACTAACAGTTTAAAAAATTGTTATAATTGATGAAAAATATAGAAGAAAACAATTCTCTCAATGTATTCAACTATCTAAATAAAATGTTGAGTGATGGTCTACCTTATATTTTTTTCAAATAAATGTACATAAAACATATAATAGTTGATATAGTTGACTATTGTGCTTAACTTTCTTTATGGAAAATTGGAAGTTCACAAAATATCCGAAAAATATTCTAGAAGTTCATGAGAAAAATAAGTAACTTTTCTAAACAATCTTGTGAATACTCAATTTTGTCCCTTTATTTTAAAGCATCATGTTTTTAATTTAATTTTATAATAAATAACAAAATGATTTTTTTAAATTGTAACAGTTTAGGCCGAATAACTCAAAAAAAAAAAAGAGAGAGGGAATTGTCCAAAATAGGACAGTTGAGCACAATGTACCAAAACCAAAATCTGACCCAACATTTGAAAGTGGGCCACTTGAACCCATTAAGAAGTTGACCAATAAAAAGACCCATTAAGAAAAATTAAGGGGTTTTCTATCTACACATACATCCACTTCTAAACACACACACACACACTTAAACTTAAAATGACCAAAAAGACCCTCAAACCTCACACACACACACACACACACACACACTTCCTAATCTGACATCTCCCTCACAGTTCTGCACCTGCGCGCACAGACGAATTCGAACTCGCCCTCACAGTCCCACAGCAACACACCAGCTCTCCCTCTCAGTTCTGTAGCAGCCTCAGACAAACTCGTTCACCTGCACACACTGTTCTTCTTCGTCGTTCAAAGCTTCGCCCTTCGTCACGTTCTCGCCATCGCAGTTCCGTGAAGGTCGTCGCAGCGGAGAAGAGCAGTCCGCGCCATCGCAGTTCTGTTATTTAGATCAATCCTTATTGGACTTGCAGGGAAAGGAGTGGGAGCTCAAACATTAATCTGGATGTGTTTGATTTGCTGCTTGCAGAATGTTATAATGGCTGGGGGCACTTAGAATGGGTTTTTGATTTTGAATGACAGAGACTCTACAAAATGGATGCTTGAAAGTTTTTCATTGGAAAGGTGGGCTCGTTTTCTATTTGAATTTGAAATGCATACATTCTCCAATCCTAGACCTTGCGTGAATGGAGCCCTTCCAGTTGCTACCAGTGCAGCATCCACCTATAACAGAGCAAAGACAATGGTTTGCAATAAATCCAAAGTAATTAAATATACAAACGGGTTACTCCTGTGTAGAGCTGGCAAAATAGGTTGGGGTCGGCGGGCCGGGCCTAAAAAGCTCGAAAAATAAAGGACTTGGACATATAAATTTGAGTTCATTTTTAATTCGGGTCAAAAAGGTCTGGCCTGACAAAGTTCGAATCCGGTAAAGCCCGAGCCTGAAGTGGACCGCCCGAAAAGTGAAGGGCTCGGATACATAAATTTGAGTCCGTTTTCAATCTGGGCTTTTTTGGCCTGGCTCGATAAAGCCCGAATCCGATGCATGTCAGCCCGAGCCCGGCCCAGAAGTCCGTTTTGCCAGCTCTACTCCTGTGTGTGCAAAGTGTGTATTTCTTTTATGTGTGTGGAACTAATAGTTCTGCACGCGTTGTTTGCAGCACACACATACAAATAACACGTGCAGAACTAATAGTTCCGCATCGGTGCGGAACTATTAATATCGCATCAGTGCGAAATTAATAGTTCCGCATATGTTATTTGTAGCACACACATATAAGCAACATGTGCAGAATTATTAATTCTGCACTGATGCAGAAGTAATAGTTCCGCACGATACGAAACACAAAGGGGATATTTTAAGATTTATACTGTTATGTATGTGTGAATAGCAATCTGTATATGTGCATTTAAAAATTCCCAAAATTAATTCCTTTTAATTTGTTCTTTTGTGCCCAACTTGCATAAACATAGTTACCTCCGATCTAAAAAAATAAAATCCCTTCCATACCCTTCTATGTAAGCTGCTGAATTGTGTTTTCTTAGTTTTTTTTTTAACTTTTTGCAAATAATACATTTAAGAGCATAGCACGGAGTGTAGTTTGTCTTATCTGCCTAAGATGCTGGTTTACTAGGATAAGAGGCAGTTTGTTTTGTGTCTTGTCATACAAAAGTAATTTTCACAAATATATTGGTTAAGATAGCCAATCTTCAATCCCCAGAAAAGAGAATGATAGATAAAGCATATTTAAAACTAATCGATAAGGGAAAGGCATAGAAGATAACATAGTTTTTTATCCTAGTTAACTTTCAACGCAAGAGCTACGTCCACTACTTTCTTGAGAGATTTTTCCATTATATCACTGCATTTTACACCAATATTCTTTTTCTGCTAGAAATACATTCTTTTCAACACACTCTTTGTTGTGGATAATACCTAAATACCTATAACAACTTTATGATTTGATATTCTGATTTATCTAGATTTTAGGTTATTATATTTGTTTGAATTTTAAGATTAGGATAATGTTAGATATGATTAGATTAAAATGCATTTTAAATTAGGATAATATTGGATATGTTTAGATTAGGATCAGATTTTGTTATATTATAGCTCTATTTAAGGAGCCAAACAATAATAATACGAGACGAACATCCTCCAGAAAAATATTCTACATTCTATAACAAAATACCCTATAACCCACAAAATATACCCATCAGTGGCATCAGAGCTCTTGGTTCTTGAAGGACCTGTGATAATGGATGCTGAAACAAGTTTTTCACAAGTTGCTCAACCTATCTTTGATGGAGAAAGCTATGACCTTTGGGCTGTGAGAATGGAATCCTACCTAGAGGCTTTAGATCTCTGGGACACCGTGGAAGAGGACTACAATGTTCATCCGCTGTTAGACGATGCTACCGTGGCCCAGATAAAAAGTCACAAGGAAAGAAAAATCAAGAATGCAAAGGTAAAGTCATGTTTGTTTGCTGGTGTTTCAAAAACCGTCTTCACCAGAATCATGACTCTCAAAACAACAAAAGAAATTTGGGATTACTTGAAGAAAGAATATGTAGGAGATGAGAGGATACGAAACATGCAGGTACTAAATTTAATAAGAGATTTTGAGATACAAAGAATGAAAGAGTCTGAGACAATCAAGACATACTCAGACAGATTGCTCACCATTGCCAACAAGGTACGATTGCTGGGAACTGAATTTTCTGATTCCAGAATAGTAGAAAAAAATTCTTGTGACAATACCCGAAAGATATGAAGCTTCTATAACCATCATGGAGAACACAAAGGACCTGTGTAAGATCACTTTGGCAGAAGTGTTACATGCACTACAGGCACAAGAGCAAAGGAGGACGATGAGAGAAGAAACATCTATGGAGGATGTCATTCTTGCCAAATTCAACAAAAACAAGAAAAAAGAGGAGAATAACAACAACAATAACACTCGGGTTTTTCCACCTTGTCCTTATTGCAAGAAGAAAAATCATCCACAAAATAAATGTTGGTGGAGACCAGATGCAAAGTGTTACAAGTGTGGCCAATTAGGACACATAGAGAAGACATGCAAGTCACAACAACAAGTCACTCTAGCCGAGGAGGACCAACAAGAAGATCTGTTGTTCGTTTCATGCTTTACAACCAACAACTCCACAAAAGGTTGGCTTATAGATAGTGGTTGTACAAATCACATAACATATGATCAAGATCTCTTCAAAGAGATCAATGAAACTGCTATATCCAAAGTCAGAATTGGTGATGGATCATACATTGAAGTAAAAGGAAAAGGAACTGTGGCGTTTAAAAGTCAAACAGGTTTGAAATTAATTTCCGATGTTCTTTATGTTCCTGAAATTAATCAAAATCTTTTAAGTGTTGCTCAATTATTGGAAAAAGGCCACAAGGTGTTGTTTGAAGGTATATATTGTGTTATTAAAGATTCAACAGGCAAAGATATGTTCAAAATTCAAATGAAAGGCAAAAGCTTTGCCTTAGAATTGATGAGAGAAGAGAAAGTTACAAAAGAAGAAATAGCTGAAAAAGATATGGTGATATCTGAGAAAGATACTGCTGCAAAAATTGTTAAAGTTGAAAAGAAGAAAGAGATCGTCAAAGATTTGTACTGTGGAAGTTGGAAAAGAAATCAGAACGATCCCAAAAATCATGGAGATAATCAAGATGAGCTAGAAATAAAAACCGAAAGAATCATATCAAGCAATATCCAGAATCTCATCATGAAAAGAAGATGAAGAATAACATTAAGGTGGTTCCATCCAAGAAAGACGTTGAGAAGATTTACAAGTACAACAGAAGGAAAAAAGCAACAAATATTCAAAATTTGAAGACAAAACATGGTGTTATAACTATGAAGTCAAGGAGGAATGTTGTGGATAATGCCTAAATAGCTGTAACAACTTTATGATTTGATATTCTGATTTATCTAGATTTTAGGTTGTTATATTTGTTTGAATTTTAAGATTAGGATAATGTTAGATATGATTAGATTAGAATGCTTTTTAAATTAGGATAATATTGGATATGTTTAGATTAGGATCATATTTTGTTATATTATAGCTCTATTTAAGATGCCAAACAATAATAATACGAGACGAAGATCCTCCAGAAAAATATTCTACATTCTATAACAAAATACCCTATAACCCACAAAATATACCCATCACTCTTTATGATTGAGTGAAATATACGCAAGGTAGTTAAAACCAGACCGGACATTGAAACGGTGAAGGCAGGGGTTCAAGGTTCAGAGGTTCAACCAGGGTATAATTAAATAATATTATTTTAATATTTAATATAATATATACCTAAAATTCATAATAACTTCATAGAGAAAAATTAAACTTAATACAAAATGTCATAACTCATAACATGAAATATTTAAAATTACAAATAACTAAGACAACTATCAATTATCATAATATTCATTGAGGTTGATTCCTTCACAATCAAATATATTAGACAACAAGCATAAATAGAAATTAATATCAGAATGAGGTTGTTAAATGATTAGGCATGAATTAAATATCCTTTCAAAACCTTGTGCCCACTATAACATCTAAACAAACTATGAACAGAGCTATGTTAATTGTTATACAATGAGTGAGTGACTAGTGCATATATCTCAAACCACAATCTGTTGAGGGTGAGGGAAAGTCTGAAACAGATGCAAACCACATACCAATTACAATATATCTCACAGCCAAACCCACACTTAACCACTTAATCAGAAAACGTGGGAAAAGGGGAGAACAAAAATAAAAAAAACCACATATCAATTACCATATATCTCAAAGCCAAACCCACACTTAACCACTTAATCAGAAAACGTGGGAAACATAAAAAAATATACAGAACAGAGGGTGAGAAACATGTGGAAACGTGGGAAAAGGGGAGAAAAAATCAAAGCCAAACCTGTTGAGCTTGAGGGAGAGACATCTTGGTTGAGATGGCGGGAATGACTGCGACGACGAACGGAGGTTGCGACGACGAGGCGGCCGGACATTGCTGCTGCTTCGGTTCTGCGCCGTTCCTGGAATACGAAGGTTGTGCGCCGTTTGTGGAATAGTGGAATACGAAGAAGAAGAAAGAAGACTCGGCACTGCTGTCTCAGTGTTTCTATTTTAGGGTTTCAGACTTTCAGCCCTTTTTTGGGTGAAAACGACGTCGTTTGGGTCTTTTTTTAAAAAAAAAAAAATTCGGTCCAGTACAGAACTGGGAAGAATCGGCAGATCGCCGGTTTTCCCGATTTTACATCGATTTCGCGGTTTTCACTCCGGTTCTCTGCCCAGGCGGTTCCAAGGTTACGCCGGACCGGACATGGGCCCGGTTCCCGGTTCGACCGGCCAGTCCGGTTTTAACTACCATGAATATATGTGAGTTCTATTAAATCATGTGGGTCTCATTCTAAAAGTAGTGAGACTCACTCCCAAAATAGAGAAACTCACATGCATTTCACCCAATCCTGAGAAATAAAAATACATTGCACTTAAGTCTTTTTTAATATAATCAAAGCTATTTTTGCATATTTTTTGTTCTACTTTTTATTCCTTAGAGTTAACGTATAGTTTTGAACCCTTATTATCACTGATGAAAAACTAAATGAGAAAATAAAGATTTTGATCAAAGTTGCAAACCCAATAAAAGGATATTTAAAACTTTATTTTATCTTCTAAAGTTATAAAACCAACAATAAAGTGTTCAAGAATAGTTTCCAATGGTATTAAAAATAATAAAGAAATATTTTTTTATAAAATTATTGTTCAAAGTCGTTCACTATCATTAAAAGATTCGTTCGTGTTAAAATGAACTTAAGTGCAATACACATTTATTTATCAGGAGATAGGAATGTATATTTTCACCTAAGATGGGAGAGAAGTGTAATTTAGTCATTCCTAAGGAAAAGGAGTGTAATTTACTCTTAAAATTCTAATCTCTTCATCCACCTTCACCTTCACTAAATATAATTGACTATCAAAATTTAGTGAATACTTTGTTACTATTCATATAACAAGAATAACTCATAAAATCAATGTTTGTCCCATGTTATTACGATGGTACATTTCCTTACATGTTGCTTAAATATGCTTGATTCTGAGGTGACAATGAAAGTGGGTGAAGAAGGGATTGAAAATTTCAAAAAAGAGAGACTAAATTTAGGTAAAAGAAAAATTAACGTAGGACTAAAATCAAAATTTAAATTTTATGAAGACTAAACAAAATTTGAGCTTCATAGATATGTCATGAAAACATGCTTAAAATTAGATGTGTCAAAGTGAGCCAACCCGGCTCACGCGGGTTGTCTCACTACAGGTTGAGAAAAAAGTGAGCCGAGCCAAGTTGGCTCACTTTTTTAGTGAGCCAGGAAATACTCAACCCACCCCGAGTTGGTGGGTTAGCTCACGAGTTGGCCCACTAATTTTTAAAAAGATAAAAATTCAAAAAAAATATTAAAAAAATGAAAAAATAATAGAAAAAAAATAAAGATATTAAAATCTTTTTTTTCAAACATAAGTATTTTATAAAAATCAAAATTAACATAGTTGAAATTACAAAAAATCCATTAAACAACATTAAAAAATTTTAAAAAAATAATAGAAAAACGGGTTGACCCTTCTCACCACGGGTTGGCCCACCTCAACCCACGGGTTTAGTGAGCCGGGTCCAAATAACCCAGATAAATATGAGCCTACTTTTTTGCAACCTGACTCACCGGTAAGTCGGGTTTAGACGAGTCGACTCGCGGGTCAAAACCCATATTGACACCTCTACTTAAAATGGCTCAGATTAAAACATCTGTCATGTGGCTTCAAATGTGGCAGCCACATGACATTTAACATGTCAACAGTGGCAGAGCCATCGGGGTGGCCTACTGGTGCCATGGTCGTCCTGAGATTTTGGTGAAATTTTATATTAGTATATATAATTATAATGTGGCCTCTTGATTTTATTAATTAAATGTTTTATTCTCATATTATGTGAAATTGTATTATGGCCCATAATTCCATATGTGTGGGTCCCCTAAATTAGGCTTTTTATTTTGTCAACCCTAAATTAGGCTTTGAACGGACCTAGCTAAGACACATATATAGAAAGATTTGTAGGAGGATATAACTTTTGTGTTCCCTCTATGCTCATTGGACTTCAATATTTTCATCCTCTAGTTCTCTTATAAAAAACCTGAGTTTTGGACAAAAAAAATTGAGTTATATGTTAAATTTCTTGCATATATTGTATATGGGAAAATATTTATCTTCACCAAGACTTATTTTTTAGTACTTAGGCCCCCCTTAAGCCACATTTCTGGCTCCACCCTTGCATGTCAATTCATTTGTCTACGTAATTAAGTGGCCACATATCATCACTTAAAGAAATTTATTTAATGGCAGGGATCAAATGTGATGATAGAAAATTAATAAGGGACCAAAAGTTCTTGAAAAATTTATTAAGGATTAAATACAAAAGTCACATATTTTAAGAAACCAAAAACATGTTTAACTCATAAAATAAAAAAGTCGGTTAGATTGAAAACTTACAATGGTCACTATGTTTAACAAACGTAGGACACAAACAAAAGAAATGAAAATGAGCAAATATACAAAATTCATCGAGTTTTATTGTGCACAAATATATTTTTCAAAAACAAGCAATCATAATTTGAAAAGAAGTTTGGCCCTTTTTATCTTAAAAATAACATTAGCTCTTACTATCCGCTTTGAGAAAAAAAATGAAATGTAAAAAAAAAACTACAAATACCCTATACAAAAATCACCCTATAGTGGGTTTATTCACCTCATTATATCATCGAGCAATAAAAGAAAAAAAAAATATAATGAAAGTAATATTCTGTTGAGAATAAAAGGACAGTAAGAAAAATATCTTCTTCAGCAATTATTAAGGATCTCTATTCTTTTTCTTAAGTTTTTTTTTTTTTAATTTCTGATATACAGCATGCGTCTAGACACATAGTTTCTCAACACTCCAGGCTATGGCCTCTGCACTATCAATTTTCCTTTGGTGAGGTTATCTAAAATTTGAAAATATCTGAACCTTCCAATACTTCCTACCCTGGTGGCTCTAGTAGGACAAAGTCCTCTAAAGATCAATATATTGTTGGTATTATATCCTCAACTAGTGTCTTTATAGTACTCAGGAAACAACCTTTTGGGTTAAAATTGCATACGTTTATCCTCTCTAAATCATATATGATGGGAGCTTCGTGCTCTGGGTCGTCTTTTATTTTATTTTATTTTATTTTATTATATTCTCAACTAGGAAATGTGAAGCATGGATCAACCACTTTCTAGGAACCTCCACACCCCTGATCAGTTGTTCCAACCTGCACGTGGGAATGGCTCTGTACAGCTTCCCCCCTTGCTTTTGACCTCACTGATATATGAGCTGGCTACTTGCAGTACCACCATTTGGTTCTTATTTAACAATAATCATTAAACAAATTCAGTTAAAAACCAATAATGCACACCACACCAGAAATGGATTCCTTGTAGTCAGGAAATCCACGTATTCACATAGCCAGATAATTTGGACCATTCGATTGAGGTCAGACAGCTGTCGATTTTAGAGGTAGAATCGAGTTTAAAATAAAATTAAAATCATCAGCCCATAGTTACTAGGTTCGCGGTACTCGCCGGTACGTGGTACGGGTACCGGTACGCGGTACGCAACTTTATAAAGTATTCGGTACGTGGGGGGTATACAGAGTCGGTACGCTATTTGGGTTCGCGATACATTATAATATATACTCTACATAATGTAAATATAAAATATTATGAACAAAAATTAACTTAAATATTAAAAAATGACATAATCTAGCCTTTTTACTAAATTATATTAATTAATACATTGATTAATTTTTTTATAAAAATTAATTTGTTTCTCTTGTGTCGTTTGATATTAAAGTGACTTCATTTGTTTCTATGTATATCTTACCAAGAAGAGCAAATACTATTTATTTAATTAGTAATACAACACACTTTCTCTCAGTTTTAATTATCCCATTTCAAATTCCCTGGAGAGTAATCAAGTATAGTCTTATAGAATTTATTACGTGAACAGAGTCGCCCAATAAAAGAGGGAAAAACTGCCGTCTTTAGTCTTCATCTACCGGTTCGCCGTTTTGAGAAATTACGCTGAGAATTATCGAGTACCAATTCGCAAAAGAACCGCGAATTGGTACGCAAGTACCAATTCGCGGTTCTTAGGGGGAGAGAGCGAATTATGTAACTATGCATCAGCCGTCCGATCTCGATCGAACGATCCAAATCATCTTACTGCATGAATGTGTGGATTCCCTTACTGCAAGGAATTCAGATCCCAAAGACACCTGCTGACAAAGTATAAATCAAATAGAACCCTGTGGTGGGCTCCGAGTACCGAGGTTATGCAAGAACACCTGTTATTATTTCATGATCATAGATGTTATGTTTTGTTAATCAATTAAATAAAGCTACATTAATGGTTTGACATAAGCTTCTAAGTTCAATAAATTTTGGACCCTGCATCATGTCTCTGGTTTTCATGACACAAATAGATATACAAGCTACAGATTCCAGAATGTCATTAATGCTCTCTATTGGTTCAAATGATGTCATGTGCATGTATAGATATATATATATATATATATTGCTATGATGTGTATTTTTGCAGACATGCATATATTCCTAAATCATATTAGGGATGATTTCCTACAAGCAGCCCTATTATTCCATTGATTAATGAGCATAGGTATGCATTATGGCCTGCTATCAGAAGGCAATAGGCAGACAATACCTATTGTCTCTTTTTTTTTTAATCAGAAGGAAAGAAATACCTATTGTCCTTAACAATTGATTACATTTTCATAATTAGTAATAATATTTTTCTGTGATTCTCTTATGTGAAAGGTTTTGATCATCTTGGCTGTCCTATCTTTTTCAATAGAAAACCATCCTACAAATAATTAGTAATATGATTTTACAATGAAACTAGTCTATCAATTAATCACTGACAGCGAGTGGAATGTGTTTATTGTTAGTGGATTTTAAGTTGTCTATAATAGGTTTCTTACCATAAGACAAAATTTATTCTGTCACATTATACAAGGCAATGCAGCAACTGCATTGTGTATACTCGCTCTTTCCTGTGTATAATTTATTCACCCGAGAATTAATTCAACAGGCGATGAAGAATGTTAAAACAATATCTGGTTCTCAGAAACAGCATGAATGTGGACTGAAACATTGTTAACTCGAGGCAGTGCTTAATTGTCTTTCCAATTTGACTAGCAATGATCCAGATAAGGATACTCATGTTCCTATGCCTACCATTTCAATTACATTCTCTAAAATAGGGGTAGCTATATACCATACTATAACAGGGACCAACCCAACACATATTTAGGCCTAAAGTAATTAAACTTGAGGTGAGACTTTAATAAAGTTAATAATAATATTTTATTAAAAGTTGAAGCCTTAAAAAATAAATATAATTTTTTACCCTGCAAAGATCAAACCTTGTTCCTCGAGGTAAAAGTACAAATTAGTTGGCACTATATGCTAAGCCAATCATTGATAAAATATTTTAGTTTTATAAATATTAATAGTAAATAAATTTTTTGGTAGTGAGCCTAAAACAAGTGTTTGAACCGCCTTCGTGAGTATAAACTTTCTATATTTACATGGCTATTTCTCAAATCACCATATGTTCAACATTCACCATATATTTCATCTTGATCGTATTTTCTTTTCTCTATTTGGGGGAGGGGGGGGGGGGGGGGGGGGAGCAATGGAGCGGGATATTATACCCCCTAGCCTCTTACCAAGGTTTTAAATAAAGGTATGAAACCGCAATTGCGGTCATAACATAATGGTTTAGGAAGTCTCAAAAATCGAATCGCGACAGCAATTGTGGCCGCATCAGCCACATTTGTCTGCAATTTTCTGCAATATCAATGATTGCGACGTAATCGCAACTGCGACCGCAATTTAAAACCTTGCCTTTTACAATGAAATCAAGCAAACAGTTTACATTAATTTTGCATTGCTAGCTTTTAAAAACCAGATCTAGTCTATTTAATTACAGATAGAAAAGATTTTTTGTTCACAAAAAGATGTCTGCATGAAATGAATTAATTATCCATGCTACTGCTTTAGGATGTGTGTGTCTCCCACTTTCACGTGTAAAGGGGATAATGAGGATCTTTCATTGTAAATTAAGCAACTTCTAAACAGCTTCCATTACTTGAAAAATTTTGTACGAATTAGTGGCACTGATTTTTATAATGGAAAATCCAATCGTATCACAATTCTGTATCTAAACATCAGTGACATCTTGTTCCCTTGGTTGTTTCTTAGTTGTATTTCTGATATTCTGATGCCTACACATGTAACATAATCTATTACTTTCTCCTCTACCTCAGACAACTCCATCGAAAAATAAACATAAAAAAATTAATTATTAATAAATTATTTCTAAGATCAGAATCCAACAGCAGGAAATTTCAGCCAAACCACACGATTGTAGGATCTCTTTATATAAGGTACAAAGCTTATATAACCAAACTCAAAAATTCATCTTCCTCCAACCAAAGCTTCAAGCACAGCATATTTCTCCAAGAAACTCCAAAACAATGGCAAAGTTTCTTTTCTTGTGCTTTTTATTAGCAAATACTCTTCTGGGCCAAGAAGCCATGGCTACAAACAAACCCCAAATCAATGTCCAATCTATTTCAGCACCATCACCAAATCCTCTTGCTCAAAGTCCCTCTAGTGACCAAAGAACAAATAATTTAGAACCCTTTATTGGAAGGAAGCTTGGTAAGCACCAACACAAATCTGAAACTCCAAGTCCTAGCCCTTTTGAGGCACCACAAAGTGAAAACATGCATTCTAGTTCTGAAGGAAGTATTCCAAGTCACCAAAGAACTTCTGTTGAGCCACATGATGAAGAAGTTTTGGATTCTCATCAGGGTCAGGTACACTTGGTAAAACAGCACCACCATCACTCACATGACAAGTCTGTAGCAGGTGGAGGAGTGATTCTTGGAGGGCTTGCCACTACATTTTTGGTGTCAGTTTATTGTTATATCAAAGCTACTGGAAGGAACAAGTTAGAGACCACTGCCTAGTGCTCAAATGCCTTTTTGGCTTCCTTCTTTTCCTCTCTCTCTCTCTCTCTCTCACATTCTTGTATTGTATACAAATATAGTGTAAAGAAAACTGGTGAATAGAATCAATAGATTATGATTTGCAAGCTACATTTTGTTCAGATGAAAAAATAAGGAAGATTTTTAACAATTGTACCCTGTAAGAAGAGTTCAATTGTTCAACTAATCTGAGAGAGCCTATCTTAGTAGTTATTTCAAATGACATCAATGGTTCATTTTGGTCATAAATCATAATTCATTTTCATTGATTTGGTATTATTTTGAACTAAATGTAATATACTGAAAACAAAATCAGATGGGTGGATTCTCTCAATACACATTGTTATACACTAGCTTGAGTTTTTTTGTTTGAAAAAGACCCAATTACCCAACCTGACCCATTAACGGTCGGGTTGTGTGACAAAAAGCACACGAACCCAACCCACGGCATACACATTGGGGCACGTCCCATATAAGATGAAACCCGACCCAACCCATGGTCAGCACAATGTGGGTGGAGATTTGTAGATTTTTTATTTATTTAAACTGAACGGGAATGCTTAAGGGATCCAACTATGTCAACTATGGCAGACCTTGTTGGTAATTAATAACACTATTCTTTCTTTGAATTTGCAATGAGTAGTTTGGTGGAGATTGCATTTGAAAGATGTCACGGAATAAAACAACTTCATTTGTGGCTACTGGTTAGGGATAGTTTCCAATTTCTCTGCCCGAATTACTGATTGCTATCTTCCCCCGTTCATTTACGCTATGTTTGGTAGTAAAGAAACATAGAGGAAAGGATAGTTAGGAAGAGAAAACACGGATTCCAACATTTCTTCCATCGTTTGGTGACAGCATAAACTGGTAGGGGGAATGGAAAAGTGTCGTGGGTCCCACACAAAATGCAATCTTTCCATTTTGAGCAGAAAAGGGAAGAAGAGAGGTGATTTTTGTCAAAAATACCATCATACCCCTTATTAAAATGTAATATTCACACAATTTTATTTTATTTTATTTTTTATTTTCCTCTATTAATCAATATTTATAAGCAAGTAATATATTTATATTAATATCAAGTTTTAATTTTAAAAAGCGTATAGTTATTAAAAATATTGCTTTTCACCAACATGATATCATTATTTTAATAAAGTCTTGTATTTTTTATGTCACAATATATATTCTAAATTTATATATTAAATTAAATTAAATTATAATAAATTAGTCAATAAAATCAAAATTTTATTTTTTTATAAACATATTCAAATTTTAATATTTTAAAAAGGTTACAATTAAATTTTTTAAAATACAAATAATACACAAGGATATTTATGTCATTTGGAAAATATATCACTTTCTTTCATTTCACTTTCTACTCAATCAAACAATGGAAGAGAAATTTTTTACCTTTCTTTCCTTTCACTACCAAACAACAAAAAATCATCTCATTTTCTATTCTCTTCCTTTCCTTTCACTTTCTTTCCTTCTATTTTCTTTTGCAAAATTAGAAAATATTTATGGCTTCTCACATGTCATCTGAATGATATCTATCTAGGATGCTCTATACTAAAATATGAGGCCTCTGCTATGCACGTGGAATGATACAGCTTAATTTCGATTACAAATTCCATTAAAAAGAAAGAAAGAAAGAAAGGGGCAGTGGGAGAGTGAAACCTCTAGAGAAACAAAGTGAGGGTGCGTTTATCTGATATGGCGAGTTAAATAATTAAAGAACTATTTAATAATAATAATAATAATAATAATAATAATAATAATTGTGCAAATAGCCATGGTCTGCGATGAACCACATTAAAAGCTACCTGTTGCATGCTAACGCGTATTTAATTTTTGTAAATTTTGTTCGGTTTGCTTGTCCTATAAACCGTAGATATAGGAATACTTGGTGTGTCTTTAATGAATAATGACCTAGATCAAATCAGAATAATAACAAATTTTACAATTATCATTCATTTTCATTATTTATCTAGATTTCATTTTCTTTTTCTTGTACTTTTGAGATTACGGTTTTGTCTAGGTGAACCAGGATGGCAGAAGCATAACACTCATCGATCTGCTCGACGAGCCAAATCTGGCCGTCGGTGGTGATGAGCCATTCCACTGCTGAAGGAAGACGGCAGCAAAGGTATTGAATCCTCGTCTGTGTTGTTGAAGAATGCATCATTACCGGTTTTGCGTTTGATTGGTGCTCTGCGCTGAAGCGTGAAAGGTGGCTCCGTCATGGCAGTGGAAGGTGGAAAGTATCGCAGGTGGCAGGTGGCAGGTGGCGGCTCCATCATGGCAGCGGAAGGTGGCAAGTATCACTCGGATACCATGTTAGCAATCAGAGAATAAGGGGAAAAAGTGAACAAAGAAGCTTGAGAGCTTGAGAAAGAGAACAAATTCTCAAAAGGAAGGATCATTCTTTGGGAAATGGTATCGAAACCTGGGTGAATTCTAAAATAGGGGACAAAACAACGACAGCCTATTTGTAATTCCTAATAGTTAACTGTCCTGGAAGAGGGATAAATTGTAGACGGAGGGTTTGAACTTTGACTTCTACTGTCAATTGTTCAGCCAAGAAACTGGAATGAATATCAAAGTTATTTTCTATAAGCTTCTTCAAATCCTAGCACAATTGCTCATTAACCCAAATAAGTTATTCAGACACTCCTAAATATAGCATCCTCTCCCAATTCATTTGCATTATTATGAGCGTGCATGTGGGCATATCATAGAAACAATATCAGCAACTAGATAGAATTTGAGAAAATACCACACCTTGAAGGCTTAAAGCCTAAAAGATTACAAGACAATCCAAATGTGACAAATCAACAAAAAATTTCAACTTAGGGTAATACTATCCCTTGAACATAATTTCTAAAACCTGCAATTTCTCCCGCTACCATGATCTCCAAGTCACATGACTTGTAGATTCTGCAACAAAGGTTATGAAATAGCATTAGAACAAGATGCAAAACCGTACAACATTAAAATATGCAATCCATAGACAGATAAAAAGCCATCTAAATATACTTACATATCTTATTGAAGGCCACAATGTCGCAACTCTGGACATATTCATTGATGGGCTCAACTGTGAGTTGTTCCTCAATAAGAGAGTCGACAGAAACCAGGTCATCCACAATAGTAAGCATAATTTGTAGTTTCTTGATACCATACCCAACAGCAACAAGTTTGGCTATGACATTAATAAATTAATATCAGAATTACAAAAAAGGAATTGAAATTATAAACGATGATTAACATGAAATGAAAATCAAGCATAAAAGAAACAAAAACTTTTTTCAAAATCAAAAACTAGTAAGTAATATTTTAAAAAAATTGAAAATAAAGTAGGCTGAAACTTATTCAATAATATTCTACAAAATAGATCAGAATGGAAACGCTCAACAAAGTACAAAATTGCAAATATTAATAAACAATGAAGAAAATAAAAACCCTAAACATAACAACATACATGCACCCCAAAATAGCCCTTCCATCTGAACTGATCTCACTGCTTCTTCAAGCTTTTTCATGTCAGTTTCATCATCCCATGGCTTCACATCCAACAGAACGGATGATTTCCCAGCTGAGAATGAAATAAGCAGAAAATCAATGTCATGTATTGGTGTAAAACCAGAATTCAAATAACAATGAGTTTACAACCGGACAAAAACTTACACTCTTTCTTCTTTCCAGATGCCTTAATGGCCGCTGCCCTTTCCTCAGCTGCCTTCTTCTCTTCCTCAGTCTCTTCACCAAACAAATCCACATCATCATCATCGTCATCCTCAGCTGCAGTGGCCTGATCATCATTTTACAATCAGTAAAAGGTCAACCAACCATTAGAGCTAGCGTTCTCCAAAACAAAAACAAAAACAAAAACATGAAACCAACAGTTCAAGTACTAATAATTTAGGAAAATACTTGCCTTTGTGTCAGCAGCTGGGGGAGTGGCAACAGTCTCATCTGTCACGAGTGAAGATCCATCCACGGTGACACCAGATCCCTCACCAGAAACACCACTAAAGACACAAAATTGAAATAAAAAAGTTAAAAAAAATCACAAAGAATGAATGCAGTAAAAATACAAGCCATTTGAATTACTATATCATACCACCCCAGTACATAATACATAAAATCATTGCATAACACACTAACATGTTAACATCATCATGTTAATTAATTTACCTTTACATATAATTGACAAGTGAGTCAAGGGAAGGGAACTTACGATATTCTCAACAAGGCATCAATGTGCTTGTACCACCTGGACACATTCACATATCCATCTGATGGAACCTTTGGCAATGCTGCATAGACAGTGATATCATCCTTTGAAGCTTGGTATCTAAACAGATCAGGTAAAAAGTCAATACATACGAAACAAGAAATTTAAAAAAAGAAAAAAAGAGAGAAACAATAAAACAAACAAAGGAGAAGCACAAAAGCCACATGACTTACCCAGTGATGTAACTGCGTATGAGAAGGTACTCATCAAGCTTCTTCAACCCAAATTCAGAGCTAAGGTCGTAGAATGTGACTGCCATGTTTGCTAAATATATGCTAATGCTTCTGCATAACATGCATAACTTAACATCAATTACAAAAGCAACAACAAGAGTTGTCAAAAATATCGGATTTTTTTATTGAAATCCATGACCATAATGTTCAAATAGCGAAGTTAATTGTTAAAGTAAATAATGGAAAATCCAAAAATATTAAAAATTTCAAGAAGAAAATTAACCAATTCATGTTACAAATTAACTATTGCTAAAATCAAAGGGAGAAGTGCTAGAATTGGAATAGGTTTTGCGAATTGCGGATGAAGAGATCGATAGAGTCAAGAATGGGCTTACCTGTGTGAGAGACGCAAAAATGAAGGCCACAGCAACGAGGAACAGAGTGAGAGTGAATTGAGAAAAAGCTTCTCCTTTTATTGGGTAAAAACCTGAAACCCTAACCCGGTTTGTCAATTGGGTCACGGGTTGCCAAATTGGATCACCCATCCTTACCCGATTATTACGTGGCCCATGTATTAGAGGGAACTTTCTTTGCTTGGGCGTTGGGCCTCGGCCCTTTTTTCTTATTTAAGTGGACCAAAAAATGTTCACAAAAAAAAAGTGGACCAAAAATAGAGCGGGGTGGACACACAAAAAAAAATATTAAAAACTAAAATAAAATCTAGACATTAAAGGAAGGATGGTCCCAAAAAATGGAAAATCCTTACTTTGTGTAAGAATCTGGTGCACAAATAGATTTTAATTGAGGTGGCAAAACGGGCCAACCCGCCTTGCCTTGGCCTAACCCACTTTAAGCGGGGACGAAGCGGGTTGGCTTGCCAAAGAAAGAGGGTTAAAAAATGCAACCCGTCCCAGTTAAGGGTGAATTGGCGGGTTGACCCATTTTGGTAGGTTAGGTGGGTCAACCCGTCCAAAAATATTAAAAAAATATACAAAAAAGAATTTTTAAAAATAAAAAAAAAATTCTCAACTTGGTAGGTTGGCCTACCTGGTCCGCTTTCGACCCACCAGGTTGGAGGGTTGAGTTACCCAAGCCGCTCTGCCATTTTTTGTGTGATAGGTGGGTTTTCTGTCATTTTTGGTGTGATAGGTGGGTTGACCTACCGGAGCCAACCCACTTTGCTAGTTCTAGATTTTAATATTATAAAAAATTATTGTAGGTGGAAAATCTTGTTGTCAGGTTTAAGTTTAATACATTAAACCTTTGAATTTGTCATTTTCATGCATGGAAATTATAATTATGATGAGGAGAAAACTAAAACTTCCTTCATCAACTCTCATAACCAAAGCCAACAGAAAGTGGGTTTAGCGTGGGGTTTAGCGTGATGTGTCCCACACATAGTTTTTTGGTGTGCACAACAAAACAAATCAATACCTACGCGGGAAGAAAGTATTACAAGCATCCCCCCTTAGGGAGTCAATCAAAAAGTCAGGAATAACTTCAAAAATTTTACACACCATACTTAAACTAATACCAAAGTTAGCTAGACGATTAGCTACTTGGTTCGGAATGTGTGGGCAACACTGATACTTCCATCAACAGTCATGAACTTGTGAATCTCCTTGACAAGGGGACTACAAGGGTGAGTAGCAGAACATCCTCCATTAATAAAATTCACAGCAGTAAGCGAATCCGACTCAACTAGGATGTTAGTAAAGCCTCTCTCCTTGGCAAGCTTCAGGCCATGCAAAATTGTCCCACACATAGTGGCAATTTATAGTTGAATTCTCTATTGGAGCCATGTTAAATCGATTATAAAATACTTTAATCAATAATTAAATTTTATCAATCGATGAACATTAAATCAAATAAAATATTTACAAATCATCATTAAATTGATTTTTTCTTAAGTGGATTAATTTTAAAAAATTCCAAAATTAAAAGCTTTAAATGTTATATATTTTAATTTTAATTTAATTTAACTTTTTATAATTCATAAAAGAACTTGTTAATGCAAAAGATGCTTGCTAGTTTTATAATCTTTTATGAGTTTGATTTCCTAGCACCTATTTCTACGACATTTGTGAATTTGAGTTTTATTTATTTTTCTTTTATGAAGTTTTATCAATCTATTTAATTTGAAGATGGTGGCCTACGATGCCTATGATGCTTCATGTTCATATGACATTTTTGGTAATTTTTATTTTGTCCACAAATTGTTTGATGTATGGTCTAAATCATGGAGAGAAGAAAAATTCCACAAATTATGATTTTAGTAGTCCGCTTTGTTTTATTATTTGTATCATTGTCACAGTAGAGTTTGCAACATGTTAAGGCTTTCTTCATCTCTAAAATGAGGGGGTTATTAACAAACTTTGTCGAATTATATGTGTTTTTGTGTGAGTGAAGTGAATGAAATGTTTAGTGCATTATAATTGTCTATTGAATTGGGCGAGTCTTGTTGAATCTCAATATGTCTGATGTCTTAAGACTCAGAATTTTGATGAAAACAATACCTCCATGACTTGATGAATTATATAGAAAATTGATATGCTTGATAAGTGTGTAGATATAACAACCTTTAATGAAGCCAATGATCTATCATGTTGCAAATATCTCAATAGGCATCACCTAAACAAACTAGGGAACATATCATCTAAGGCCCTACACTTAAAGGCATATTATTTGATGTTCGTACAAGTTATTAGATTGTATTATATAAATGCATGAGCTTAAACAGGTACCATGCATCTCTATTACATTCTGGAAGCAAATTACGAACTAGTCAAAGAGGTAGTCAACTACCTCACCTAAAAGTTCTCAAGGCAAAAGATCTCTAGAACTATACTTACCTCATGAAGAGTTTTGCTTCGTTATGGTTGCTTCAAGTCTTGACGCCATCGGCAAAGGGAAGATTTTGTTGAAGTTCAACTTTTAAACCTTTTCCTCTCTAAACCTCACCAAATTTTCTTTGTTTTTGTGCATATTAACCTATGAAGCCCAGATACTTCAAAAATGTAAAAGTATCGGTATCCGACATGTATCCGATATCAATACGACTCCAATACATATTCTGATATGGCATCAATACGACTCAAATACGATTGAGCAACTTTGGATATGTCTGTCCTTTCTTAAAAAAATTAATTTAATTTATTTTTAATTGTGTTTACTTTTACCTCTTTTACTTTTAGTTTTTTAATACTCTTTTACTGTGCACTTTCAAAAGCCGCATAACAACAAAAGGACCCCTTCAATATTAGGGCTTGCAATCACACAATAGGGCAAAGCAATACCCATTGCTTTGTAGCAAAATCCACCATCCTGTAGCATTGTTCCCACTACTTTACAGCAATCCATTGTCCTACAACACCGACCTATAGTAGACCACTGTCACCGATCTGCAGTAACCTACCGCCCTTGGACTTGTAGCAACCCACCGCCACCGAACCTACAACAACCCACCACCCACGAACTTATAGCACCCACCTCCTGCAGACACCACCATCCCTGACTTTCGACACCCACAAATAGTCGTGTCTAAGGCCAAGATAGCATGTTGGGTATGAGCTCCTGACCTCTAGTTCTCATTTGCAGTTCTCACAACTCTGTTGGGTCTAAGCTCTTCTTGTTTGCTATTTGTTCTCATTCTCACAATTATGCTGGGTTTGAGCTCTTCTTGTTTGCAGTTCTCACAACTCTATTAGGGAAGAAAAATTGTTCTACATGGAGAAGAACACTATAGATTTTCCTTTGTGGGAATTTCAAGAGGATCTTACTTAGCTTTAGGAATTTGCCACTATAAAAGATAAGATTACATATGGAGGTGGCAATAGGCTTTGGAGTTGTGAAAAAGTGCTGAGATCTCAAACTCATGGGTGAAAGCATACATACTGAGAATCACTTGTGCTGGAGTTGTTGTTTGCCCTAAGGTCAATGCACAATACATGGCTTATTTTAAAAAATATCTAAAGAGGCTGAAAATAGATTGAACCTAGCATTGAAAAATATATGTGCAGCTAATAATGGTGATGGTAATAATGATTATTTAATGAATGTCATTGAATCACTGAAGTAGTTGATGATGCATCTTTAGTCAAAACTTTTATAATGACTCACTCTAAGAGATTGGCTATTTTCAATGAGTTTTCAACTTCTATTATTGAAACTCATTTTGCATCAATGATAGTGATGCTAAAAAGATTCAAGTTGTTGAAATGTGCTTTACAAAATATGGTCATTAGTGATCAATGGAGTGCTTATAGAGAAGATGATGTTAGGATAGCTGCACATGCGAAAGAACTTATTTTAAATGGTTTGTGGTGAGATAAAATATATTACATTATTTCTTTCACAGACCCCATATATAACATGCTTAGAATACGTGCTTTAAATGTTTTATGGTCTTCATTTGGTGTGTGAAATGTGGGATTCCTTGATAGAAAAGTGAAGGCAACCGTATATAGGCATGAGGAAAAGAAAGCGAATGAGGTATCCAATTTCTATGATGCCGTTCATAGTATACTCAATCTTAGGTGGGGCAAGAGTTGTATTCTACTTCATTTCTTGGCCCATTCATTGAGTCCAAGGTAATCTTTTTAGTTTTTTTCATTTTAGTTGCTATCTATGGATAAAATAGATCATACTTCATAATTTAACTAAACTTTTTTCATTTATAGGTTTTATAGCAAAGATTGGCTTAGGGAAGCTTCAAATTGGGTTCCTCCTCATCAAGATGATGAAGTTTTTAGAGAGAGGAACAAATGTCCAAAGAGATATTTTCAAAATATTGAGGAGAGAAAAAAAGTTTATGTAGAATTTGCTAATTTCTCATCTTGTGCCGATGATTTTGCTTCTTTTGATTCAATTGAAGATAGATGGACATTAGATCCAAAGTCTTAGTGGGTGATACATGTATCTTCTACCCCTTCACAGAAACTTGCCTTGAAACTTCTTGTACAACCTTGTTCTTCCTCATGTTGCGAGAGGAGGAACTGGAGTACATACTCCTCTATTCATATTTTGAAAAGAAACAAAATAGATCCAAAAAGGGCAAAAGACGTGATTTATGTGCATTCTAATCTTTGACTTTTGCCTAGGAAAGATGAAGGATATATATACCAAAGGAAAGACAAGGATGTGGGATATTAGTGAAGATGTACATATTCACTTGATGGTACTGTTGGACTTCTTGAATTAGCATAGTTGTCTCTTGATAAACTAGAGTTAGAAGCTATACTATTTCTTGATACTAGGAATGGAGGAGATGAGGATGATATAGTTAGTTTAGAAAAGTGACTAGTTGGCAATTGTAGAGTCAAAACTTCTTTTGGATAATAAAACTAATGACTTTTTTTGTGATATTCTGACTTGGGCAAGGAAATTGTGTATTTTTTGTGACGTGTTTATAGAAGAAATAATATATTTTGATTTGGGTGGCAGAAAGATGTATAACTATGTTTTCTTGTCAAGATCACTTTTTTGTAAATTGTGATCATTGTCTATTGACATATGTTTATGTATCAATGAGAAATTAGTAATGTGAATGTGAATGTCTTTTTGGAAATATTGTGTATTTATGTGATATATCTATATTTATAAATTTTTGTTAACATATCTATAATATATCGTATCTTAATTTTTTAAAAATTTGCCATATCACTATATCTGCATCATATCGTACCAGTATTGAATTATGTATCTAGGCTCCTTAAATATTAGCTCAAGTTTTGAAGTTAAACTTCTGTGGAAGTACCAAAAGGAAATGAATGGCCTTTTGATCCCCAAATTCCACTGGATTACACTTTCAACATATATGGTCAATGCTCAATGGAACATAAAAACTATTACGAAAATGATAAATGGCGCGACAACTTTGTACACGAATCAATACGAATTGATAGGGATGGCAAAAAAACCCGTATCCGCGGATAAAATCCGTTATGGGTATAGGGCGGGTAGCTTAACGGGTACCCGTGGGTAAATTAAATGGGTATTTGAGGTACCACCAATAAATAGGGATCAGGTAGGTAGTGAGGTACTCGTATCCGTTAGTAAAATTACAAAAAATATCCTTTTATTTATATACATACTTAAAAGTCTAAAACACCAATGCACAATTTGACAAGTATTAGAGTGTGATGCATTACTTTTAGTGCGATGCATTACTTTATTTTCCTTTCCTTTTTACTTTTGCAAAAAAAAATATTGAACAAAGTGACTCCAAAATATGTATTATTGTTGTGTCATGTATTAATTCTCACACTCATATTTTTCATTTTATAGTTTTATTTATTTTTATTTAATTGAACAATTATTGATATAACAATTGAGTTAAAATTATGTGATTGGTATAATTTAGTTTTATTAATATGATGTTCATTATGACAAATATTATGTGGAAACAATTTCTTTTAATAAAATTTTTATAGAATTTTTTAAAATTTTTAATATCCAAGAATATCCGCGGATTTCACGAGTACCCGCTAAAACCTAGGTAACAGGCACCTGCATGGATATGGGGCAGGGACGGGTAGCGAGTATATCAAACAGGACGGGTAGCGGGTAGCTCCCCATTTGCATCCCTAATTGATAATGACCATGCAATATTGATACTTTGATTTTAGTTTGTTTTACTTTTATTTATTTTATAAAAACAAAATTCCACCACTTTATTTGAAATAGAGCAATTCGTTGTATCCTCTGTCGCACCAAATAGCAAGGTTGCTATTTAGGTTTAATTGCATTTTTGGTCTCCTTAGTATAGTTGTTGGACAATTGTGGTCCTCCAATTTTTAATTGCTCAATTTTGGTCCTTATATTTTCAAAATGTGCAATTTTGGTATATCTATTAACTTGACATCCAAAATTTAACAGAGATGTTGATGTGGCGATGCACATGTGGAGTTTACGTGGCTTTAGAAATTGGGGGATTAAGACTTGAACCCATGACCACATAGATACAAATAAACAACAAAGCCAGTATGCCACGTCAGCTTCTCCGTTAAATTTTGGATGTCAAGTTAACAAATAAGTCAAAATTGCACATTTTGAAAGGATGGGGACCAAAATTGAGCAATTAAAAATTGAAAGACCAAAATTGCCCAACCACTATACTAAAGGGACAAAAAATGCAATTAAGGCTAATTTATTCTAACTTCCCTGTAAGTATTTTGTGGATCTTCTCCACACATGTACAAATTAGCTATGATGATACGCTATCACATTTTTATAATAGGTACACAATTTCAAAATCCATCTAATGCTTTCATTTTGAATTCTATTTTATTTTATATAACTATTTATCCATCTTGTCATTCTCATACTTTTTTAACTCTATAGTGCTTAATATTTAATGTTATACAAGATTTTAGATTTATAATTATAAATTAAGAATTTTCTTAAAACTTGTGTGATACTTTTTTTAATTCAAGTCCTTCGCTTCACCCCTAATTAACTTGATAGATATAATTTAAGATTTCTCTAATATTTTGTAATTTTTAACTTTAATAGACTTAATGTGTGTTTGGAACTGTGGTGAGATGAGGTGAACGCAGTGTACATACAAAAGCTTTCATGGTAGAAATGTCTCGGGACGCGAGAATGGCTGAAGCCAAATGCACACTTATGCTGTGTTTGGAACGAGTGATTTAGCGAAGAGAGAAGCAGGAACGAGAGAAGTAGGGAAGAGAGAAGGGAAGCCACGCGTTTGGTTCATCAAAGAAATGGGAAAGAGAGATAAAAACAAGTGGGACCCACAGCTTTTTTGTTTCTCCGCTGTTGTGCGAAGAAATGGCGAAGAGAGAGGTTTGAAATTTTTGCTTTCCTTTCCTACCCGCGTATATTATTATATATGAGTGGGTCCCATGCCAATATAATATTATATATTGAAGGATATTTTTGTCTTTTCATAAAAATTATCATTTCTCTTTTCTCATTTTCTATCAAACCAAACAAAGGAAGAGAGATAAACACACTTCTCTCTTTTCTATTTTTTCTCTCTTTCTCTTATACCAAACAACCCAATAAATCTACTCTATTTCTCACTTCTTTCTCTCTTCTCATACTCTTTCTCACCTCTTTCTCTTTTTTCTATTTCTTCTCACAACCAATCAAAGCATTAGAGAAGGGGTCAAATCCTAATTGTGAAAACTGGGTTGCCCTATAATTTTTGCATATTCAAGGAGCATTTGAGGAAACCATCTAATAAAATTAAATGCTTATTTATAAAGTTATTTTTAAAAGTTTAACTATTTTGGAGAATTTATTAAAATAATTAAGACGCAGATAATTATTAGCATGTGATATATTTCAATAAGTATGTTTAAATATTAATAGAGTTAGAGAAATTTATATTTCTCTCCCTCAATAGAAGTTTTTTTTTGTCTTCACCCGTAGTATTTTAGAGGGAAAGGATCTCCTGAATAGAAGTTTGAATTAAATTATCATTAATTTTCTCTTATATTAAAATTTAGATTTAAATATATTTTTAATCACCATAAATATATATATCTTTTTTGGTTTTAGTCCCTTTTTTTTGTGATTCCTCAAAAATAGAAATTCTTATTTTTGGTCCTCCTTCTTTTGTTGTAATCTCTATAATATTTGGTTCATTTTACATTAGTCCTCGCAATATATGGATGATATTGTTTTTAATCCTAAATGTTGGGAATTCAAGTGCGAGTTATTAGTTTCACATTGACTAAGAATGAGTCAAATGAAGAGAATATAAGAGACAAAACCCACATTGACTAAGGAATAATGCTTTTATTTTCAAGAAAATTAATTGTTTCTTTTCCACTTTACCTTTATTAATTATCACACCACTTTGGGTTGTCATTAATTATATTATTATTGTGTCACCTTTAGCCACTTAATGCAAGGATATTTCTGAAAATAAAATAAAATTATAACACTATTAATAAAAAGGATTTGGATCCTCTAAAGTGAGTATAGTGTAATGTAAGTAATTTTAACCATTAATGGAAAAATCAAGGGTGATTTGTTATATATGTATTTATAATATCAACCCTTGATTTTTTTCATCAATAGTTGAGATTAATTACTTTAGAGGAGCCACATCCAAACAAAAAAATAACATATTTTAGTGCATTTCAGGGTCAGAAATGGTATTATATTTTAGTTCATTTTAATAAAATTAAACAAACTATATATAGGCCCTGTTTGGCATAACAACTTATTCTACAGTTTATGATATAAGCTGTATAAACTATTTTTATAATTGAAGAAAAAATATGGTAAAACTAATTATTTCATATAAGTTATAAGTTGTTTTGATAAGCTATCTTGGGTAGCTTATAAAAAATAAACCCACAACAGCTTCTAAATTTTCTCATAAACTGTGTTTATAAACTCTGCATAAGTCAATCTAAAGATACCCATGTTATCACACACAAGGAAAAAGGCTCCCGATTTCTAGAAGAAAAAAAAAAGGAAAGCTTTAACAGGAAAGTGGTACCCAACTTCTCAGTCATTCATCACCACGGAAACGTAATGGAGTAGGAAACGTGTGGCATGTTCTCCTTTCCTCTTCCAGAAGCCCACCCTACAGTACACACCATCTCAAGCTACCGCACAATCCAAATGAAAAATTCTAAATATCATAGACCCTCTCCCTTTCTTCTAGAAATAAGAAAAAATGTTAAATACAACTAAAGCCCGCGGTCACTGTCACTGTTGTTAATTAATCTTTTAAATTTCGCGAATATAATATAACACCCCGTCGTTCATATCAATACTTTCGAAGGAAATTACTCACCACCCTGTCTTGGAATTTTGCACACCTTAAAAAGCTCTCAATATATATTAGTACTTTCTCTCTTCAGTGTCCCTTATTATAGTTCTTAAACCTCTCACGTATTTTGAAGCTCGCTATAGCCACCAAAGAATGAATAAGGTTCCCTTGCTCGTGTTGTTAATGATCTTGATTGTTTCAATTGCGGAGAAACCTTCTTCAGGTGTAGAAGGAAGGGCACTTTCATTAATATCTCATCAAGGTTGGTTAATATATATGATCTCATGAGAATGAATTTAACCCATTTAATTTGATAAAATATTTCCTATTTTTTATTTCTTTTTTTTTTTTGCAATTTCAATTACAAATTTTATTATGAAACAGAATCAATCATCTTGAAATTTGGTGCTTAATTGTGCGTCGTGGGTATAATATATGATCGCTGATGATTGTGTTGGGTTTAATTTCAGGGTACTCAAAGATTTTTGCGACGCTTGGTGTTGTTTGCAAGTGTTGTGATGATGGGATTGAAGGTGCCTGCAGAAGCACATGGACAGATTCTTGCTCTAACCTGCAGTGTTTCCCTTGGAAATCACACAAGTTAATTAATTAATCTCATCTATATTTTTTTCTATAGTTTTACTTTGATGTGTATATATGTGAAGTTTAAGAAATGTGATGGGAATTAATCATACAACCTGAATTGTGGGTTCTGTGCAGTGTATATAACTTCTGTAAATATTTTTTGTGTTAAACTTTGGGAACGTATATACCCAGATTTTCTTAGTAACAAGTCAAGAGGTGGATCCCTTCTACGCATACGTACGTTGAAGAGACAGGAGATAAAAGTTTTATCGTATATAAGTACAGACTATAATTGATTGTAGAATTTACTATAATTATATTAAGTTTAAGGCGAATTCTCCAGTGTACAAGTTTTATAGGTGTTGCACCGTGGACAAGTGTTCTTAACCGTTAGATTCATCTAATCTGTGTGGTCTCACTATACACTTTCTACACCGGATTTTTCTCCCATGTTTCTGTCACCACCATCTAATCTGTTTCGTTATCGTTGTCGGCGTCATAGAGTATCCATGGTGGCTTCTAGCATGATCACGTCCTCTGACCCTCTATGGCATAACAACTTATTTTACAGTTTATGTATAAGTTGTATAAGTTATTTTTATAATAAAAAAAAATATTGTAAAATTTATTTTATATAAGTTATAAGTTGTTTTGATAAGCTAGCTATCATGGGTAGTTTATAAAAAATAAACCCAAAATAGCTTATGAATGATTCATAAATTGTGTTTATAAGTTCTACATAAGTCAATCCAAACAGGCCCTATGTACACCGGTGGGCCTTTGTTGCCATTAATTTATTAATAAAAAAGACAAACGGACAGGATTGGAGAAGGACTACCTGGTCCTCTTGTAAACCAGAAAGTTATAGATATTTGCAAATAAGGTGTTGAAGTATTTTGTGATTTAAAAATTAGGAATTGTATTTGAATATTTAGAAATGTTCCCAGGCTTTAAATGAAATCGATAATTTATCAAACTCTTGCTAGTGCTTCCGTTTAGCTGGACCTAGAATAAACTATTTTGGTTAAGAACAAAATAAGTTATTATTTGAAATTATTTATTATGACCTATATTTTATAAGTAAAAATTAAATCGAAGGAAGTCCTGAAGGTAATTTAAGAAATTAATTTTAATGCTATAAAAATAAAAGAAAAGTAAATAACAGAAATAATTAAGTTGATATTCTAAGGTCACATATTGCAGGGTTTATATAGTTGTCAATATAAATTATGAAATTGTTAAGTAATTTAAAAATAAATTACTTGAAGCAGTACGAATTTGGTATGAAATGAAAAATCAACTCACAAGATCTGGGAGAGCAAAAATACCCAAGTCCTGCAAGTGTTGTTGTTATGTGTTGGTGTCGCGAACTCATCGCGAGTTGAACAAAAATTAATCATGTGAAAATTAGGGAGTTGTCATCAGAGTTTTATTTTTGGAAAAATATTGGGAAAATCATTTAAACAAAACCAAACTATGGGATCGAGACTCAATTACGTATAAAAAATATATTAAATAAATATCTTATTTTCAAAAAATCATTCTCTCCTTTTTTTTTCTTCTTAAACCTGAGAATTAGTATATTGTATGATCTAACAATTGAAACTATTTAACATTATATTAAAAAAATGAACAAAAGCCAAACGCCCATGCATCAGGAACCAGCTAAGCCAAGCCTAAACCAGCTAAGCCAAACCAAAACCAAAACAATAATAAACAAGCCATACAACAATAAAACAAATATTATATAGCCATAAAACAATAAAACAAATAATATATATTATTTTCGAAAATCAGTGTTCTCTTTGTCAGACAAATATCGACCTCTTAAACACACCGTCACTGAGCATGCAGCTCTCTGGAAAAATAAGGGAAAGTGAAGTAGAGTTGGCAAAATGGGTTTAGCCTGCCGGGCAGACCCGAATTCGTCCGAAAAAACATCAGACTTGGACACATAAATTTGAGTCCGTTTTTAATTTGGGTTTTTTTTTGCCCCGCCCGACAAAGCCCGAACCCTTAAAAGCCCGAGCCCGAAGCGGGCCGCCCAAAAAATATAGGCCAAAGCCCAAGTCCGGCCCAAAAAATATAGGACTTGGACACACAAATTTGAGCCTGTTTTCAATCCGGACTTTTTTAGCCCGGCCCGATAAAACTCGAACCCGATGCAGGCCGGCCCAAAAGCCCGAATTGCCACCTCTAAAAGTGTGTGGTAAATCAATCATTGGGCCGACTGTGGTTCGCCTTTCGTTGATTGGGTATTCTCTCACCTAATTTTGTTCGAGTAATTATAAAAATTTGAAACATTAAAAAATATAAAGAAAAAAGGGAAAATAAAGTTAACATGGACACCCAATTTTGAGCATTTTTCATTTTTCTATTACAAAGAAAAAACAAAAAATATAAATAATACAAATAAAATACAAAAAATGTACAAAACAGAATTAAAGGGGGTAATATTTTTTTTACTAGCCCACGCACAGGCCCAGAGTTGCATATGCTAATTAAAAAAAATGCTAAAAAGAAAATAAAAAGCACTTGTTTCATCTTTTGTAATTCTGTAACCGTGCCATCCAATTGCTCTTTGTGCTCCTTCATTGCTGACCATAAATTTGTAACTGAAGAGAAAAGAAAAGGTTGAGTTATTCTTATCAAAAGTAACACAGTATAAAAAGAGAGTTAGGATCTTCTCTATTTATTTTTCTCTCTATTTCTTCCATTAAGAAGGGAGGCAGTGAGTAGAGGTTGGGGTTTTTTTGGGGGAGAGTATTCCAAGTTTCAAAACAGAGAAGAGAGAAAATTCATACACACTGATTGGTGATTATTATCTTCGATCACCGATTCTTTGAGAGCCGGTACAAAATTAACAAATTTGAAGAAGGAAATTGTGTAGAGAAAATACCTAACTATCCAGAGTAAGAAGGAAGGGAAAACCAAGTTACCATTACTCTATTTTGCTGCAAAGAGTCCTGTAAAACAACAACATTACCAGTAATAATAGGAATAAAAGAGAGAGCATAAATAGTTAAAGAAACAACCTGTAAACCAAAGGAAAATTCAACTAGGAAAAGGCAATATAATTAGGCAGCGAAACAGAGAAGAGAGGGAAAGAAAGTAAAGAGAAAGGGGGGGGGGGGGGGTTTGGGCCTTTGTCTCTGCGCCGATGGTCACCACACGACACTGCCACGTCGTGCGACCATAGTCTTCTTGTGCGACCTCCTTCTCGTGCCGCCTCCGACACTAAATAGCTGCGTTATGCAGAACTGCCACGCTCCGCTTCATTCGCCGCCGAACGAGCATGCTTGTTCTTTTCTCTGGTGGTGCGGCACTTTTGGGCTGAGTTAGGATCCTCTCCATTTGTTTTTCTCTCTATTTCTTCCATTACTATGCTTTTGGGAAAATAAATGCAATAAATGACACTCTCTACTATTTATATATCACATTTATATCATTTATTTCCCTCAAAAACATAATAATGGAAGAAATGGAGAGAAAAATAAATGGAAAGTATCCCAACCCCTTCTAGGCTTGGGGCTTTCAATTTTTATTTTTTAGGGCTCCAATTGATAGAGACAATTATAACAATCTCTCAAAAATAGGTGTCAGAATAATTTCATAAATCCTAAAAAGATTGGGGTTACTTTCATAATTATTTATAAAGTGTGGGGTGAATCTCAGACAAGTCTACTAACCTGTTATATCAGTTATTGGGCCCACCGGTGTACACGGTCCATTTACCCTTTGATTGGTTGTGAGAAGAAATAGAGAAGAGAGAAAGATGTGAGAAAGAGTATGAGAAGAGAGAAAGAGGTGAGAAATATACTCCCTCCAGTCCAAATCTTTGGTTGTTTAAGGTTTTGACACATAGATTAAGAAATAATTAATTGAACAAATTTTAGACTAAAATGACCCTATTTATTATTCATCATTCTCAACTATCTTAATTATTTCTCCACTCAAAACTTATTAATTATATTAAGGGTATAGTTGGAAAAAGGTGATAAATTATCTCTTGAAATCCTAAAACAACCAAAGTTTTGGGACAAAAATAAAAAGCTAAAACTACCAAAGATTTGGACCGGAGGGAGTAGTAGAATTATTGTATTGTTTGGTATAAGAGAAAGAGAGAAGAAATAGAAGAGAAAGAAGTGTGTTTATTTCTCTCTCTTTGTTTGGTTTGATAGAAAGTGAAAAGAGAGAAATGATAATTTCTTTGAAAAGACTAAAATATCCTTCAACTAAATGAACAATATATAATTAATTAATTTTTTAATTAAATAAAATTAATTAATTAATTATTGTATTTTATTTTATTTTAATTAAATAAATTAACTTAAGAATAACGATGACAACAAAGGCTACTACATCGTTGCAAGAAGGGTGCCACTTTTATTTTTGGTTCAATTAAAGTTAGGAGGACTAGGCCTCATAAAGCAAACACAGACAACAAGTGTGACGAGTGCTGCACAGGGAGACCTGACAGTTTCATCAATGCTTGAACTTGAAATAGAGTTGGAAAAAAGGGTATTTGTGGAATAGTACAAAAATAAGGTCCTTCTCTTCTCCATTTCTTCGCACTTCAGCGAAGAAAGCTAAAAGCAGTGGGTCCCACCATTATTCTTTCTCTCTTCTCAATTACTCTGATAACCAAACAAGAGAGATTCACTCTCTTTCTTCTCTTTCTCTCTTCCCTACTTCTCTCGTCTCTATTTCTATTGTAACAAACACAGGGTTAAGGACCTGACCATGCTAGAAGCCATCGTATCCATAATGGAGTAGACGGCGGACGGAGAAGCCAGAGGTGATGGGTGGAAGAGAGAGGAAAAGGGAGATGATTTTGTGTGAGAAGTTCACCATTAGATTCAGTAAAACCACAAATCCAACAGTTATAATAACTTGTCCAGGGTGCAACACCTATAAGACTTGTCCACCGCAGAATTCGCCTAGGTATAAGTATATTTTTAGTCCCTGCAAATATGTCTCTTTCTTGTTTAAGTCATTATAAAAATATTTTTTTCCTATCTCATTAAAAATTGGATGACATAGTAATAGAAGGGCCTAATTGTAACATCTGCGATATATATAAGGATCCAATTAGCGCAATTGGAACTTGGAGGACAAAAAATGCCATTAAACCTAAATTTGATGTAGAAACCAAATTAAGCAAGCATTTTTGTAATCAAGCTGTTTAACATTGTTCATAACAAGAAAGTGATCATGAAATCCTTGTTTATAAAATATCAAGTTGTTACCCCTTTGGAGATATCCATCCACCTATCACTGTGTCGAGTGGATGAGATTTGTACTAGGGGTGAGAAGACTAGGTTAATCGGGTACCCAGGTGAGAGAAAGACTTACGAACGAGTTTATAATTTGGGCGGGTTTGGGTTTGCAAAATTAAACCTTATGTGACTTGAACCCATCCGAAAAGGTTAATGGATCCGTAAAAAAACCTATATATAAAAGGTTTTTCTTCTTGTTGTGTGACTCCTTTTTAGTCACAATTGCAACTCTTACTTGACTCTTGCTCTCTTTGACTCTGTCTCCATTCCTCTTTCTCCCGGTCTATCCTCTTGCTCCCTTCCCTAGCCTCTGCTCTTGCTCTCTTCTAGTCTCCCTCTCATCTCTCATTGTTCAACACTTCAGACTCCAACACCACCCTCTCCATTGTCGGGTACCAAAGTAATAAAATAATATCATGCAACTAAAATTATAGTTGAGAAAATAGGAACTGTCATATAATATTTTATATGGAAAACCCTCAATAGATAGGGGAAAACCACACGCAAGAGTAGAAAAAGTTTTCACTAAGTGGGAGAAATTACAAAACTCTCTCTGAAAACAAGGAGAACAATAACACTCTTGAAAAATAAAAGACATACACTAAGAGAATCTCACATAAGAAACTATATTTTTGTCTAAATTTCCTCCCTATGTATGTACTAGCAAATAATAATATGTTATACATGACTTACCTGATATGTAGAATTAACGTTAGCTGATATGTTAGAAAGAATGTGTTGTTAGTATTTCTCTTAAAAAGAAGCTCTTCTTTGTAATTAATTTTCATATCAATAGCACCCCAATAATTTTTAAAATTCTATGAAGAATCCCACCTTTTTGTTTGGCAAAAATCCTATTCTGTAATTAATTTTCATATCAATAGACACCCCAATATTTTTTCAATTATGTTAAAAACCACTATCAACGACTTAGATCTTTACTTACTTTTAGATTCTATCTCAACCGTTGGATAAAAATAACCAACCCTATGTGTTTAGATTTAAATTTAAATGTTCAATCAAATAAAGGCAAAAATGAAAGAATTTGGCCCTCTAAACTTGTCCGTATTGATTGGCTTTGTCATAAAATCTTTTGTTGCATGTGCCCACTCTTCCACTAACTTTTGAATTGAAATAACTTTCTTTCATGCTTGGGTAGTTGCCATGTATTTAGCTTCTATAGTAGATAAATCTATAGTAGTCTGTAATTTGGATAACCAACTTTTTGCTCCTCTTATAAGTGTGAATACATAAGCAACAATATATTTTCTTTTATCAAGATCACATGCAAAATCTGAATAAACATATGCTCTACAAAATCTGAATAAAAAAATCCTCTATCATAATTCTGATCCTCCAAAACATAATAGAACATCTGAGGTTCCTTTAATGTATCTAAGGATCCTCTTAACATCATTCTAGTGCTCTCTAGTAGAATCTGCCATAAATTGACCGACCATCCCAACTACTTGAGTAATATTCAGTCTTGTACATATATTGCACACATAAGGCTTCCCACTACCGATGCTTAAGGTAATCTAGACATTTTCATCCTCTCTGCTTCAGTACTAAGATTCTTATTTGAGGATAATTTATAATTGATAGAAAGTGGGGTAGAGATTGTCCTACAATCTTGCATATTGAAAAATCGCAAAACCTTCTATAGACAATTCTTTTGAGAAACCTAGATTTTCTTATCTTTTCTGTCTCGGTGAAATTGCATCCCCAAAATGTTGTTTGTTGCTTCCATGTCCTTCAATAACAAATTCCTTAGCCAACCATGTCTTCAATTCTTAGACTCGATCTTTGTTGGTTCCTACCACCAACGCGTGTCTCCACATACAATAGTAAAATGGTGAAATCATTATTACCAAACCTCTTGTAGTATGTACAATGGTATGAAAGCAATTTGTTGTATTCAAGGCTAATAATGATGGAATCAAATATCTTGTATCAACACCTTGGCACCTGCTTAAGATCATATAAAGATTTAGTTAACCTGCAAACCAAGTTTTATTTTTCTTATTCTTTAAAGCCTTCTTGTTGGAGCATATATAGTCTTTGTCAAACTCCCCATGAAGAAAAACATTCTTTACATCTAATTGTTCATGATGCAGATAAAACGCATTACGCATGCCCATAACTACTATGATAGTGGTAAGTCTAACAACTAGAGAAAATATCTCATTGAAATCAATACCTTTTTTATGTGCATATCCTTTGACTACAAGTCTTGCACAATAACATTCCACTTGATCATTGCCATCTCGTTTAATCTTGTATACTCATTTGTTTCCAATGGCTTTATGATCGTTTTCAAGTTCAACAAGTTCCCATTCTTTATTTCTATGTAAGGCTTCCATTTCTTCCAACATTGATGCCATCAATACAAAAACATCTGAACTACCCAAAGCCTCCTGAAAGGTTGACAAATTTCCCATTTGTTTAGAAGACAATATGCATCATGGCTTACCATAACATAGTCTGAGTGCCAAGGTGGTTTCCTTATCTAATGTGTTGATCATAGGACTTCTTCATCATTGACATTGTCTAGTTCTTATTCTTCATGCTTTTACTCTACTTCAAAAGAGTCATATTATTAAGACTTTCTCTCCGTCTGCATTGTTGTAGTGTCTCTAGAAGTGCTATCATTTTTGTGTTACTTTACAATTCACTTTCTGCAAATATCACATCTATGTTGATAACGACCTCGCGAGCAGTGGGACCCACATATGATACCCCTTAACATTGTGAGCATAACCTAAGAATATACATTCCCTCGATTTTGGATCCAACTTTGTTCTTTCTTGGAAGTTGTACATTATGTACACAAGACATTTAAACAAATGTAGAGAAGAGTAATCAACCGATTTTTCTTTCTACATCTCTATCGGTGTCTTTAAACCAATCATACTTGATGATGAGCAATTTATTAATTAACAGGAGGTTTTGATTGCTTTTACCCAGAAAAATTTGGCTACTCTTGTTGTTCTCAACATAACTCTAGTTCTATCTAGGAAAGCTTTGTTCATCCGCTTTGCTACATCATTTTGCTGAGGTGTATCTAGTATAGTAAATTATCTTGTAATACCCTATTGTTTGTAAAATGCAAAAAAGTCACCATCTACATATTCTCCTCCTTTATTTGTCCTCGAACACTTTTTTTTCTTTCCATTTCAAGCTCTAATTGTGCTTTGAATTCCTTGGCTTGAATTGAAACACATCTGGCTTCTTCTTGATTGGGTACACCCATAATCTCCTAGAGTAGTCATCAATGAATGATACAAAACACTTTGCTCCACCTTGAGACATTTTTTGTCACTCCCACATTTCAGAATGAATCAAGTCCAATATGTGTTTGCTTCTTGTAGTTAATATATCAAACTTTAATGTATGATGCTTTCTTATCACATGGTGCTCACATAATGGTAAATTTATCATTCTGAGCCCATACAAAAGATTATGTTCTATAAAGACTTTCAGGCCACGTTCTGATATATGGCCAAGTCTGCGATGCCACATCATTGTTGCTTTTTCTTGGCTCACTACTATAACTAATACATCTGCCTCTTGCGATGTATCTCTCAAAAGCATGTATAGATTAGTTGTGATCTTCTATGTTTTCATCACCACAAAATTGCCTCTCACTACTTTTAAAATTCCACCTTCAATATAGATCTTGCACCTCAGGTCGTCCAAATGTTCAGTGGATAATAAGTTCTTCTTCAAGCCCTTCACGTGGCATACCTCTTGAATTGTGAGGATAGTACTTCAATAATTTCTAAGGCATGATAAATTCCCATGAACGCATATTCTTCTGAGATGGGCTCATAAGTGCAAAACCAATCTCGGTGTGGAGTCATGTTCTAAGTCATGCCTGAACCCATTATTCAGAGATTATTGAGTTGTTTTCCACCTTTAAAGCTAATTGTTGCTTTACTATAAAGGATTTCTACATTATCGGAGGTACTTGTAACATATCCTTGAGAGGTTGATGATTCAAAAGTTTTTTCTACATTCTTCTTATTATGCCAACCCTCTTTCTTCAAGTGCCCTCTCACGACACAATTGAAGCATTTGAGATTCTTCGTTCTTCAAGATTTCTATCTACCACGATTTTGACTCCCACTGGAGCCGCGTTTTTTGATCTCCCTATCATCATTTTTAAAGCCTTTGCTTGCTTTGAACTTTCTGACCTTTCTTCCTTATTCTTTCGTCTTGATTCTTCAAGAATCACTCCAACAACATTATCAAATGATATATAGTCGATCGAAAATATTGTTATTTGTAATATTGATGATGAGTTGATCATACAAATCCAGTAAACTTTGAAGTAGAAGTTTTGCATGTTCATTTTCTTGTATTATGAAATTGGATGCTATAAGTTGAACAAATAGCGTATTTAGAGTGTTGATGAGATTTGTCACTTACGTGGATTCACTCATTTAAACGTAAATTCTCCTCTTCAATAATATTCTATTCTTAAGCGATTTAATCTCATATAATTTGATGAGAATATCCCAAATTGTTTTTGCACTCTTCTCTGCAACTCTTGACAATATTGGATCTTCCATTGCTAGGTACAAAGCGACAACAACATTGTCATTCGTCTCTTTCCACTTTTCAGTAGTAATATTTGTGGGTTTGCCTTCAATTGCTTCTGAACAATTATCTATCCTCAAAATTACCCTTATCTTTAATTTCCATAGGATAAATTATTTCCATTGAACTTCTCATTCTCAAAATTTGCTTTGATGGTTTATCGACAAATATTTTCAACTGAACTGGCTTACACTATTTCACCATGAATAGTACCATATACATGCACATTATTGTATGCATTTCCACACACTAGAACAAATCTAGTATGCATTAACAATCACTGCAAAAGTATACAACCACATGTGTGAATAGTAACAATGAACAATATCTGCAATATAAACAGTGATCAAGTACCAGTGGCTTAATTTGATACCAATGTTGGGTACCAGAGTTATAGAATAATATCATGAAACTAAAATTAGAGTTATGAAAATAGGAACTGACACAATATTTTACATGGAAAACCCTCAATGGATAAGGGAAAAAATCGCTAGTACAAAAAATTTCACTATAAAGTGGAACAAATTACAACATCTCTCTCTAAATACAAAGAGAGAATACATAGTTTCTATTGATTGCATTGTGGTTGATACACATATGTTGTAACTTGTAAATAGGGCTAGACAGCGAAAATCGACCCAATCTAGACCCGAAGAAACCGACATTGGGTGAGTGGAATTGGGTAGTCTCGAGTGGGTCTCACGAGACTGGGTGAGGGAAATCAGATTCAGTTGGATATTCTCATGCGGGTATGGATTTCACAAAAAAATCGCACACAAAAATCCCAATGACAATTATGTGAAAGTAAATTGTGGTAACAATACCACACCTGATTGTGATAATGGCCTTTTAGTTTGTCTAATTTAGGCTAAGCTTTCTTATGTTTATGTTTATATATGAGCTTTTAGAGAAATATTTGCTCAGTGTGTTTTGAAGTGTATCGGGTTGTGATTGTGGTCATTTCAGACTTCCATCCAACTATGCAATAGATGTTTTTTAGAGTTCTAATATATTATGTCATTTACTTTCCACTCAATACTTTCTACTTGTTATTAAATAAATTTCTAGCCTACCTCATTCTAGATTTGGGATGTAGTTTTTTTTTCCTTTCTATATTCATTTGTTGCTTAATCGATAGCCTAGATGTTTTAAGTGTTGCCCTATGCTTTTGACTAACATTTTGTTTTTATTTTTTTATCATATTCTGTTATTACAAGTGAATCAAGACAATCTTAGTGAGTTGGAGCATGCAAGAGGGAGGCTACAAAGTCACTGGCTTTGGTTTTATTTGTTGCTTGCAAAGGTATGCATATTTAATTGTGTTAAACTGACATTGTGTTTTTTATTCAATACTTTATCAAATTTTAAATTAAGTATACTTCAGTAGTATGTATATGTTTGTATACTTTGATATTATGTATATGTGTTTGAACAAAGAGGTCTCATTCCTCACCGCACATTCCTTACATTCTAAATGTTTATTCTATTTTGATATGTAAAACTTGGTAGACTGGGTCTGGACTTAAAATAATAATTACTATAAAGTATTGACCAACTTAAAACATATTTCATACACCTTAGAAGTTGCAAAACAGATTTTAAACCTTAAACAGATTTTAAATCTTTCTACCTAAATTGTTAAACACTTAATATAGTAGGTACTTGTTGACTACAACTTCATTGTTTCAACAATGGAGCAATCTAGTCATATTCCTACTCCTATATGTTAACACCAAAAACATCAACACTAACTGGAACTCAAGGGGTTGTAAATCCCACTAGTTCTACACCAACTGCAGGAGGTGGTGGTGCAACTCAGCCTCAAACCACTGAACAACCAGTAGTTAGATTTGAATCTATTGGAAAGAAAAGGAAACCTATTGTGAGTGGTCCTAGGAGAAACTCTACTGCCTAGGACCACTTCATAAAATTACCAAAAAATGAAGCTAAGAAGCCAACTACTGCATGCAAATATTGCAATAAAAAATATCTATGTGGCACAAAGCAACATGGAACATCTAACATGCTTGTTCACTTGAAAAGATGTCCCAAGTATCCACATGCTATAACTAGTGACCCCAATCAAACAATCCTTAATTTTACAAGTAGAGATGGTAGTGCTTTGGTTTCTACAAGCCAAATATTCAATCTTCATGCTCGTAGAAAGGCGTTGGTCATTTTTGTCACTCTAGGTGAACAACACTTTAGGACAATTGAGGGTGAGGGATTTAAGTACTTGTGTAAACAACTGCAACCTCAATTCACCATCCCTTCAAGGCGTATAGTAGCTAGAGACTATTTTCAGTTATATCTAGACGAAAAATTGAGGTTGAAGGCCTTTTTTAGATCAGATTGAAGAAGGGTGGCACTCATTAAGACTGCTGGACCTCTATTTAGAACCTTAATTATTTGACACTCACAACACACTTTACAGATAAAGAATAGAAATATTAGAAAAGAGTTACTTGTTTCTCTTTAATTCCTAATCACAAAGGTGGGACAATAGGTAGGAAAGCTGAAGAGGTTTTAAAGAATTGGGGACATAGGAATTTGTCTACCATCACAGTTGATAATGCATCATACAATGATGTGGCGATAGCATATTTGAAAAAGAGATTCAAGAATATGAATGGTTTAATGGCGGATGGAGAATTCTTTCATATGAGGTGTGCTGCCCATATTTTAAATCTAGTGGTTAATGATGGTTTAAAAGACATGCACAACTTCATCTCTAGCATTTGGAATGCAATTAGATTTGTGAGGTCCTCACCTCAAAGATTGGCTAAATTTAGAGAATATATACAGGGCTCAAGAATTGCATGTAAAAAACAGGTATATCTTGATGTTCCAACTAAGTGGAACTCAACATATATGATGCTAGATGCGGTTGACAAGTTTCAAGCTGCCTTTGAGAAGCTTGAGTATGAAGATTCAAGCTATATGGAGTTCTTTGGGGCTACTGGTCCCCCTAGTTCTATTGATTGGGAAAATGTGCGTCTCTTTGTAAGGTTTTTGAAGATGTTCTATGTGGCAACTAGGGTACTTTCATCATCATTGCATGTCAGTTTACATAATGCATTTCATAAATTGGCTTCAATTTTTTGTGAACTTAAGCAATCCTCCACGAACTTGAATACCATCTTAGCCACTATGGGATATGAAATGAAGAAAAAATATGACAAATATTGCGGAAATGTTCTAAACATCAATCAACTTCTTTATTTTGGTGTGATTTTTGATCCCCAATATAAGTTGAGATATGTGGAGTGGTCATTCAAGGACATGTATAGTGATGAAGCTATCTTTTCAAATGAACTGTCCACCAATTTAAAGGATAACCTGTTTAAAATGTACAATTAGTATAAGTTATCCTATCAGGCATCTAATAGATTTGGACAATCAACTGCTGGTCCATTAGAGGGTGTTTCCCATGGTGAAGCATCTATTCTTAATGAAACTCCATCACAATTGGCACTTGAGGGAAAAGGATTCTATTAAAAAACAAAATGAACATGAGAGGTACCTAACTGAACCTTGTATTGATGAGGGTGATAAATTTGACATTCTTGTTTGGTGGAAACAATATTGCTTTTGGTACCTGTAACATCCGTTTTTGTGACTAACTGTTTATTTTCCATCTTATATGAATTTTTGTGATATAATTGTTTTGAGTTTTATTTATAGCTTAAAAATAGGATTTAAATATGTATATTTAAGAATACTTCTGAAAGTGGTTGATTTATAGCTTCTGTCAGGTCTAGTTTCAACATCAGTTTCTTTGCGTTTTCTGTTCTTTTTCTATTTTATATGAATTTTTGTTCCATAAATGTTGTGTGATTTATTTTTAGCTTAAAATTAGTAATAAAATACAGGTATTCTGAAATACTTCTAAAACAGTGGTTTTTCAATCAATATCGAGTCTTTTTACAGAAAACGGTTTACGTCTAACTAACGGAAGAGTTTTAAATAGCTTAAAAATGTTTGACAAATCCAATAAATAAACTTCCTTCACAAAAGTTGGTTCTTTTATTATTTTAGATTTTCTGGAATTTTTGGAAAACTTTCAAAAATTGCCGAAAACTACGCTACCCGGGGGCGTTTAAACGCGAAAACCTTGTTCCACAGGTTTAATTTTCGAGTAAAAGGTCCATACCCATTTTATATTTTATTTTTAATTATTTATTTCATGATTTTTAAAATTATTTCTGTGTAAGTTTTGAAAACCCTATTTTTCTGCATTTTTCGGGGTTATACCTGCGAAACGATGAAAACCGAAGAGTTTGCACTATTTATAAATTTCAAAAATGAGTGCCACGAAATTATTTAGACTTATTATGACATTTTCTAGCATTCTCATTGGTCCTCACCATTTTTAATTAATTATTTCAATTTTTGATTTATGAAAAGACCAAAATACCCTTGGTTTTCATTCTTTTTCATCCAAACCCTAGGGGTATTTTTGGAAAATCACATCCTCCCCTCCCAGCCCTGATTCTGGCCGCCTCATGCATGCAAGTGGGAAGTCCAAGTGGTCCAAGTTGATTATGAGTCATGGGTGTTGGCCAATGGGTTTTTAAATAATTTTGTTTTTTTTAAATTGAATCATGGTTAAATTAAACCAAACCATCGTAGCTCTTTTACCCCACCCCTTGCACGAAATTTTGGCTATAAATAGAGGGGGGGTGCTCCTTCATTTTCACACAACTCCCACTTGAAGAGAAATCCACTCATAAATCTTTTTCTTTCCCTTTTGTTTTCTTTAAGCTTTCTTTGTTTTTCTAATCAAGTTTCTTTGAGTTGTTCTTAGTGTGTTCTTCAATCTTCATAAGGCTAAGGTATGGGGAAATCCTTTCCAAGTTGGTTTGATATTTGTTTTGATGGATTTTTGTGTTTTGGGGGTTTATGCTTTAAATAATTTGTTATTTATTTGTAAAATTGTTTTTAAATTATACTATGCCTTATTTTTATTTAAAATGTGATTTTTCAAATAGTAAAGTTATAATGCCCAATTTAATTATGAAGTTTAAAAAATTGTACCGTTACGCTGGCAAAATTATCTATAAAGGTTTGATCACCCAGTGGGTCATGCCTATGTGATCAACAAATCTAAGAATTTGTAAAATTGAACCTCTGTAGTTCTTTTGACGGATATGGATCAGGTGCTTTGGTCAGGCGTAAGAATGCATCTTCGGTGCACTCATACGGTCGGACTCAGGGGTCGTATCTCTATTACGCCATTAGGACGTGAGTAAGTGACTAAATACGTTAAAATTACTAAACCAGAGTTTTTCTTCCATTTCCATGTTCTTTTCAAAAATATATAAAACTTGTTATTTTTACTGTTTATATACAGACTGATGATGGGTTAAGGTAGTTCATTTGTATGGATCTGTCTAAGAAAGACAAAGGTCTTTGAAGGAGCCCAAAAGCTCACCAAGATCTTTTCTGGGAACCATATCGATGCGCTATTTTTTCTATCTTAGTAAGTTTGTATATACGTGGCGAAAATTACTTGACTAGCTTCCAAAGGTCTTTCCCAAAGAAAATAAACTTGAGTAATAATTCCCGTTATTATTATTCCGATTAAGTTCGTTACCGCGTTTGACTCCGTCGCAGTGTAATTATTATTAAATTAAATGAATACTGCCGAAACGAGTAATAAAATGGTTAAGTTTTCAAGAGTATTTCTGTGGTGATAGAATAAGTGTATTCTATGTGGTTTTGTATTAAGAGATTTAATACAGTAAAACAGAGAAGGTTTTACAAAAGAAACCACTACTAGAATTTCGTCCTGTAGCGTTGGCCAAAAGCCGACGCTATAGGCCAAAAAAGAATGCTAACAGCCTTTTTAGCGTCCGTCCACGGGGACGGACGCTAAATCCCTCGTCGAAAAGCATTAGCGTCGGCCACAATAAGACCGACGCTAGTTGCGTCAAATAAGCCGACGCTAAGCCGACGCAATAGTCAATCCCAAAAGGCCGATGCTAACCTTGCGTCGGCCTTGGCCCACGCTAATTTGCGTTGGCTTGGCCGACGCTAATTTGAAGTTTGAAAACTGCTATTCAGAGTTAGCGTCGGCTTGGCCTACACTAATTTTTAGTGACAGATAAACTGTCACTAGATGTCAAGTATCTGTTGACAGCTATCAAATTCCATATAGTTTTACACAATATCATATTCTTCCTTCTCTATAATTTCAACAGTAAATAAACTAATTACAGAACAAGTTAATCAACTTTAAATTTATAGCTATTCTATGCAAGTACATATTCTTCCTAATCAATCAGGTTTAAATAATTAAGATATTGTTCGTACAAGTGATAAAAAGACTTACTTGTAACACACAGAACACGACCACCAATAGCTGACCATGCATTTTTTGCCATTCTTCTTAATTTCTCATTCTTGTTAGTATACTACACATACTTGCTAGTAAACACATTTTATCTTATTCGTTTGTGCTTGCATGACTGTGTGGCTAGAATTCAACAAGAATAATATATATATGACAATCACTTTCTTTGCACAAGACATTTTAATATAAATGATAAAAACAGTCTTCTGTCTACAAAAGTTATGAAAAAGTTAAAAGAAAAACTAACCAAATCATTTCAAGAATAAAAGAGCACTATCAACTCTAATTATTCTGAGCCTTCATAAACCTGTGAAGCAACAGAACAGGATAAGAAGGAATTTTTGAGCCTCGACAAAGAAAATGATATATCAACAGAAATGATATTATCTCTGGATGCAGGACCACAACCACCCTTTGATAGTATGGGAAATCAATTTGTGTTGCCACTAGAAACACCTCCATTGGTGGTTTTAATTTTTTTATCCTTAATTACTTATTTGCAAATTGTATATCATACACGTGCACCTAGTGAATGTAATTATACAGCTCATTGGTGTAAAACAAAGATTAGTGACAAATTTTTAATTTTGGAAAAAATGATGGAGATATATATGGACAATTCAAATAAGATGTGCATGACATGAAGAGGTTTGAGAGGCCAACAGGATGATCATATATATATAATTGAACTATAATTCAAATGGTAATAAATGGTCAAGTTGGAATGATTACTTCAGTAGCGATGGTCCACTGCAAATCAATGGGGAGCTAAATTGCCGTCTACAAAAATTAAGCACACAACACTAATTAAAACTCTTACCCCTCTGCATCCACACATGCTTACAATCAAGTTTTAGCCATTAGCTCCTAAAAAAGCTTTAGCCAGAATGAATTTAAAAGTGGCATATAAAAAAGACACTAGTTTAATGTGCATCGACTTGTTAGATCAAACATGATCAAACTTGCCACGGAGTCCTTACAAGCGATTAGAAGGATCAAAATTATATGATCATGACATGGCGATTGATGGTTTTGAGAAAGATACAACTATTGCTTCATTGCTTGTGAAACAGGGGCAGGGGCTTCACACATACACTCAATCAATCACTTCACGGACATGTGCACTTGGGTGATAAAGGCACTTAATGGTATTTAGTATATACATTGCATGTGGTATATTAACAACACAAGAATATCACTCAATGATTTTGTAGAACAAATAAACAAGCACATATATTGTCCTTTGTTTAATGATAGAGCAAATGTGAAATATTTAACTAATATATTTCATTCACTATAGCTCAACTAAATTAGAAGTTTCAATTAAGAAAGTTTGTTTAACTTTAAAAGGTTTGAAAGGCCATCCATCACAGCCAAGCCTGATTTGCCGAACTCAAGTAATGGTTGAACTGCTCTAGTCGTTGCTTTTAATAGGTGTCCGATCCATTATTATTAAAAAAAACTGAAATATGAATATTAGTAAAGCTTAAGTATATAACCAAGTATATGAAATTGATCCATTCATGTGAGTAGAAGCAAGAACACCACAAAGTTCCTTTCTCTTCCTCTTTTTTCCTAGTTCTCTTCCATTTCCTTTATGCCGAAAAAAAAATCAATCACTAAAACTCACTTGATATATGATAATATTAATATAGCTGGTAACAAAGAAAGAAGGCTATTAGGAAGGATGAACAAGTCATACTTCCAATCCAACACACAGTTCCTTCTAAAGATCTAAAATGGAGCAATGGAGTAATAATTTTTATTAGGAAAAAATGCAATAATAATCAAACTTAAACTTTGGAAACCTATAAATCTACCAAGCTAATACAAGACAGACAAATGAAAAGCATTTTCAAATCAAAATTTAAGTTCACTAAAAAAAAGAAAGAAATAAAGAAGGAAGACAAATACTAATCACGAGAAGGATAACTTAGTTGGCATCTCTTGCATTAAACTCAATGAATGGAATCTTTTGCTAAAGTCCTGAGAAGAAAATCTAAAGAAGAAGCAAGAGATAGATAGTTATTTCACAAACAAGGCAAACAGATTCAAATTTTAAAAAGACCAGTGAGACAGTAGTGGGATAGAGAATTGGGGAAGCAATACCTCATACATCATGGTTCCTCATTGTCCAATCCAACCATGAGACTGCAAAAAGACCAAAAGACTGCATAAATTCGTATTGCTAGTGTCTTGGTAAATAAGAAATAAAGACACAAGGGAAGAGAAAATTACCTCAAACTCAAAGAAGACATCCTTGTAGTAGTTACAGTTGGTACTCAACTTGGGAGAATATATATTTTCAAGAGGGTTGAAGAATTCAAAACATGAGGAAAAAATTAGAGTGTTAAACTTAAAAATTGGGGGAACAAAAAGGTAAATCAATATATCGAAGAAAATGGCAAGCCTTTCCCAAATCCTGAGAGAAGTTACTGGATAAATTTTAAACTCATTACAAGACAAGTTAATGGATAAAGAAAAATATGCTGACAAGCTTGAGAGAAGTCACTCAAAAATATAGCAGAAGATTTTACACTGAATTGTTTATCTTACCGACATCTATTTTTTCAGTTAAGCCAGGCATCATAAACTTTGAATGGGAAATTGAAGAATCTTCTGACAACTTCTCTTTAGTTCCATGAGAATCAGATGAAGAGCCAGAGCATCTTCCCATAACAATATCTCATTCTCTGACAAAAGTGGTAGAACTTGTTAGAATTATTGGACAGTTACACAATGACAGTCCTTTAGACTAAGCCAAAGATTGGGTTATTAGGAATATGTGGGGGATAGCATTAAAATCAATTAGCTCTGCAAACACAGTTTTGGCTATGATAGAGATTGCCTACCAAATACAAACAGGAAAATGATATACATGCTCAGATGTTCTAACAGCAAGACGAAGATCAATTTATCTTGCAGGCCTATCTAAACTGTCAAATAAATAAATCCATATGAACCTTGTAACAATTCATCAAATGTGTATTCAGAAAAGAAATACTATCATCAACAGTAAATGGAAGTAGAGTAATGTAATATAGGCTTCAACTTTGATTTGGAGTCTATATTACTTTCTAAATTAAATTCTGGCCTCATATAAAATGATATCAGTAACCAACATAAAAAGTTAATAAAATGAGAATTTTAGAAACAAAATGATAGTACATAGGACAAATTCTGAGAACAAATTTTCTTATGACAAGTCAATTCAAATTCAAATAATAACAATAAAAATAAGGCACACACAACCCTCTGCACAATGGCGACCGTCCAAGAGTTCAAGCCCACACGGGTGACGATCTCAGACACAAAACCACTAAAATAAAAACAGAAAATTGAGACCCATTGGCCTCTGTTGAGTGAATCCCTAATTTGAAAATTCCTAATTCTGAAAATCCACCAAAATAAATTACCCTAACATGAAAACACTATGAAAATTCTGAGATAGAGAGAGATCGAAGGAATCAGTGTAGAGAGAGATAGGTAACTGATAAATGAGTACTTAGGGTGGCATCTAACCCAAGGTGGTGCGACTAGGGACAGGAACTCCGGCAATCTACTGCGTCCCACGGTGGCGGTTCACACGGTACCACACCAGATGTCAGAGAGAGACGAGAGTGAGTGAGAGAGAGAGAAGAAAGGATTTCAGAGACAAAGCTGGTGTTGATTCTCGGTCGTGGCTGACGGCAGTGGTGGGTGGTTCAAGCAGTGGCAACGAGAGTGAGACAGACTGAGGCATCGAGTGAGAGGTGTGAGGGTTTTAGAAAGTGAGTGAGAGATAGATGGGGGAATACATCAAAATTTATTCGCGTCGGCTTAAAATTCGAAATTGGCTGAAGGTAACATAGCGTCGGCTCGGTCGACGCTAAAGGTCGACACAACATTAGATAAAAAATAAAAACGCAAAAAACAATTTAAAGGAGAGCTTGCGTCGGTTTGGCCGACGCTAGTTAGCGTCGGTGTCGTGGCTGACGCTAAATCTCGCAGCTATAACACAACATTCTTGTAGTGAACCAAAGTGATTTTATGCAATGTTTAAGTTATCATTTGCATAAAGGTTTTTGGGCTATACAACCCAGAGAGGGTTGAGAATAGAGTCTTGTTGGGCTACAATTGCCTTCTGGAATTATCCAGGTTTCGAAAGTCTCAATAGCCTTGCATGGTGAATACCCTTGAGCTGAGACGAGTCGTATACCCGGCTTAAATAAATCTGACTGACGGACCTATATTATGATATGGAGGTGAATGCGCATTTCGGAATGGCTGCCAGGGGTCTGAGGGGGATTTCTTGGTTGTCCTGTTAAGACTTGTCGCAGGCCTATCGCTCAATGAAGTTTGGTGGGAAAAGTCTCCTTGGAGCAGCACACCGGTGTATTATCAAAGAGATTGAAGTGTCATGCATAAATATATCTGTGATTGATGATATAGATGTGATTGATAATATATCTGTGATCGATGTTTTATCTGTGATTGACATTGCCTTGTGATTGATGATCTCTTCTTGACTATTTCTTGATTTACGGTGTTTTATTCTCAGGTGTGATATGTGTTTGTAAGGTTTTGAAAATATACTGTATAAGTGTTATATACTTTTGAAACTATCATTCTTAACTTGTGTAAGTTTTTCACCCTGCTTGCTTTCCATGTTGTTTTGTATATGGTTGAGTAGATGAGTTATCCTCAGACAGGATTGGACCCAGTGAGACGTCTTAGTATCATCCCGTTGGGGGGTTCGGATGTGATCTGGGAGATAGATCATATCACCCAGTGGGGTACGTTCGTGGGAAGGATTTGTGTCACTGATGGCACTGTTGGGGGACACTGTAGAGAGTGGAAGGAACCAGTGGTACTTTCTGTGAAGGTACTATGGGAGGATGCGGAGGTCAGCTTTTAGGACTCCGTCTTCACACTCGAGTAGAGAGGTCTATGCAGTTGATGGATCTTTTGAGGAGGAGCCGAGGACTTACACGCCTCGATCACCACCTGTAGAGGCGCAAAGTGGAGTTAGAGCAGCCAGTGTGGAGAGGTATCACCCTACCTCGACAGGGCTTTCTGGAGAGACGGGCGTCTCAGATAGGTCCCTTGAGGCTCAGGATAGAATTTGGGAGCGTCTCCGCAAAGGCAAGGGTAAGGTAGCTGAGAAGCATGAGGGCAATGTTCCTGGAGGCTCAGCCACTGAGTCTCACCATCATGAGTAGTTTAGATTGGACCTGGCTTTCATATTATTTAGTAGCTTTTTATTTCAGTCTACTTAGGGTTTTTACTACTACTTTTTGATGTATAGTAGTTTTTAGAAACTCCTTACTTGTATTGATGCAAGCTTTTGATTATATATATATTTGAGGAGGTTGCTTTTACTTCAGTGTTTCTTCCAATACTGTTCTTATTTTAACATGCAATGGAAAAGGAAAGAATGGACTCTCTATTATTCTCATCTTTTAAAGGCAAAAATTTTATCCACAATTTTGGGAACCAGCTCGATTTTAATCAAAGATTACTTAGAAAATTATTACAAAAATACTTGTTACTATGGTATAATATCCTTTTTGGAGAAAGGGTGTTGCAGTACCCCATTTTATCAACCATGGTCTGAGATGTTTTGGCCATACCAGTTTCCTAGGTGGCTTCGGAAAGTGCGTTCAGTACCGGTGGAAGGGTTTTAGACACATTTAGAAGCTCCCTAAACCCTGAAATGCTATAGGCATTCATTTGTGCTTAGTATTGGTTAAGGCCCTCTCTTTTCCAATTCAAAGATCTCAATCTCAATGAAGAGTTTGAGGTTTCTGATAATATTGTAATAGTAGCTATTTCACATACTTTGTATATAAGTTAACTCATTTTTTTTATGAATGTACCATAGAATTTCAAGGAGGCTTAACATGTTTTGGAGGGGTTGGTGGAGCTGCAACAGGTGCTGGAACTAGAACTGGTGGTTCATCATCTCAGCCACACCAAACATTGGTTGTGATTGAGAAAATTTTAAGTGTTTGTCCCTTAATTTTTGCCGACTTGGCCCATTTTATATGTTTTTTGTTTATTTTTGTTCTGATTGAGTACTTGTGTGCAATCTTTACAGTTGTAACTTCTTTTTGCGTTTTTGGAGTTATTTGTGACACACGACTCAATCTCTTTGGCTGGCCAACTTTAAGGGTTAGTTATCAATATTTTATATTTCTCTTCACTTCATGTAAGCTCTTATGCAAAAAATTGGTGTGTTTGGTTTCCAAAAGTTGGATAAAATTGATTTTTGGTGGGTAGAATTGACTTTGATGGAAGTAAGAATTCTTAGCTTTTGCGTTGAACAAAATCAATTATGGGTGTGGAACCCACAATTTTTTTATATTTACACATCAAAAGTGATTCTACCTTTATCATCCAAACACAATCAATTTTTCTGAATACACTTTTAAAATATCATTACCAAACACAAATCAGTTCTTCTCTACACAATTTTTTTAAAATCAATTCTTCAAACACAATTATATCAAATACAATTTTACCAAAATCTAAAACAAATGGAACCATAGTAATTTTATCATGTTGTCATGTGCCAGGTGAGGTTTATTCCTTTAGTTTTATCTTGTTGGCATTGGAATGGATTGCTAATCTCTAGTTCTGCAAAATTATCTTCGAGCTTGACAATGAAATTGTAATTGACAGTATCAATCAATCATCAATAGAATATAACAAAAGAGCTAACTTTTCATGAGAGTCATCTAAGTATCACTCTTTCAAAAAATGACTTCTCTAATACTCTTTGACACCATTTGAATTTGAATTTTGTTTGGATTTGAAATTTTAAATTTTAAAAAATAGAATATAACAAAAGAGCTAACTTTTCATGAGAGTCATCTAAGTGTCACTCTTTCAAGAAATGACTTCTCTAACACTCTTTGACACCATTTGAATTTGAATTTTGTTTGGATTTGAAATTTTAAATTTTAAAAAATTAAATTATTTAAATGGTGTGCACCGGTTTGTTTCCTTCAATTAATAACAAAATGAGGGATTTGCACCTCGGTAACATAAAGACCCATTTTGAAATGCTTGAGCGTGTTTTTTTTTTCTTTTCCGAAAAATAGAGATTGCGTCTAGACGGGGACATTTATTGCAGTTATTTCACACGCTTTTTCTTCTATGAAATATTTCTTCTCTTTCTATTAGGAGTCTTCAATACTTCCATCGAGTTCTCCCACCTGAAGGAATCTGCGATGGAGGTGAGGAAGAAATTCGAGGAGAACAAGAACGTCGCCTCCGATGCGGAGATCCAGAAGCTTCTCGAAGATGTTGGCGAGGCCTCCCATTTCATCACCAACATGATCGTCCAGGAACAACTCAATTCTCATGCCGGCAGTTACGGTATCTTCTTCTACTCCCCTGTTTCCCTCGCTCTGCACTGCACTCCACCTGTTTGCTATTTTGTTTCTCTTTTAATTCCTTTTTTTATTTCTATTGGCTGGTTTGTTCCTTGAGAAATTAGTGAGAGAAGAGAATAATAATTGTATCACTTGCATGAACTTAGAATGCCATGGGCAAATTTGATTTTCTGTTTATGACTATCCATTTTTTTTGTTTTGTTATTTATTGACAACTTCATTTTTGTTCGTTGATAATTAATTTAAATTTTCACCATTTTTTTTATTTTTAACCTTTTTTTTCTTCTTTTTTCCCAGCATTGTCAATCTACCTTGAAGGCTTGGATTAGCTTTGGGTGGCAAAACAAGGATAATGCTTGATTTTCATATAAGGTACTTCCAGTTTGTTTCATTCAATGCTTATATTTTATATCTGTATAACAAAAGGAAGATATTTCAGAGGACGGTATAAATTTGGATAGAAGGTATTATGTATAAGTGGTTAATCTACAGTTTTGGTTTGATAATTGGTGGAATAGCATATTACTTGTCTCTCTGCTTCTTGGTCACACGCACAATTGGGTTGTGCTCAAATGATATCCACATATCACTTTCTGATATTGTTAGCTATGGTCAATGCTTCTTTATGTATAAGGGGCAAAAATCATGTCTTGAGAGGTGTTTATTTTCCATTGTTAGCTGTATTGCAACAACAGAGTATGTAATCAATCTTTTGTACTGCAATTTTTTATATAAATTGATTGCACCAGAGTATGCAATCAATCTTTTGTACTGCTATTTTATATCAATGAATTGTTTTACTTCAAACAAATGTTTACTCCCTCCGGTCTCAAATATAAGAAAAAAAGTACATGCATATGATCCAGATGCATGTACTTTTTTTCTTATATTTGAGACCGGAGGGAGTATAAATTATAACTAGATGCAAACAATGACTATAAAAAAACCTGATGCAAACATTGATTATAAAAAAACCTGATACAAACATCTCTATTCCAGTCATATATGGCGAAATTGTTCTTTCGTTTTATGTGCGTCATTTATATTATCTGGAGTTCGGCAAAACTAATCTACTTGGGCACCCAAAGTGTGCAGGATATGTATCTAACCCCATTTGCTTATTCTTTTCTGTGTATGCCCTTTCATTCTAGGTGCTGCATTTATTTGGAGTTTGGCAAAACTAAACTATTTGAGAACCCATATTGTAATGATAGCCTATAAGGATGAAAAGAAAACCAAGTTATGTATTCATTGATTCCCTCTCATTACTTTCTGTTTGGACTGATTTAGAGTTCTTATTTTATTTAGTTTATGTTGATGTGTTACAGAATGTTGATGACCATGCACAAAAGGATGGTGCTTAAATCGATTCTTGCTATTCTTAGCCACTAATTTGTGTTTCCTATGGTAAGAAAGTTATGTATCTTCATTGTATAATTCTTATTTCCGTTGCAGAATTCTTATCTAATCTGTCTTTACAACGGTAGTGAGATCTCAACAGTAAGAAAGCTTTATATATATGTTCATTGCATAATTTTTATTTCCGTTGCAAAATTTTTACTATATTAGATATTATAAATTTTTTGCTTTTGATTTATACAAAAATATTAATATTAACTATCAACAATTAATCTGCTGCAAAAAAATAATTAATCTTCTCATCTTTTATTGCCTGTACAGAGTGTTTGGAGACATGTAGATTTTAGAGGAAACAATAGGATTGATGTAGTTGTGGACTACACAAGAAATACGAATATTCTCCAGGGGTGTTTGCAGTATTAGATTGTTACAGATTGGTGATTGGTGATGTTAACAAGGGGTCTCTTGCAGATCAGGAGTGAAGAGGGCAACAACATGATTCGTTTATCACAAGCCTCACAGTGCCGGGGGTAATCTGGAGGACATCTGTGTGGCACAAATATGCACATTTCATGACTGTATTATAACATTGCTCATACCAATGATTTTTGTAGTGGATTGGAATTTGGCATGAGGATCGGGCCAGTTGTAGCACGAATGGTTCATTTTTCTGGTCTGATTAAAGCGTATCGTGCTGTCTAACTGAAGATGAAATTTTTTAAGATTGATTCTTAATGCTTTTCTACGACGCTACCAGGCTGGGTCTTGGCATGGTGCAGGGCACATGGGACTTTTGCACTCTTGGTGTCGTAAACAATTTTATATACCCACCCATTCACTATTATAATTTTTTATAATATTTTTTTATATTTTTATATCTTTTAAATTCATCACTATAATGATTTTAATAAAATATATTTTTATCTTTTTGCCATCAATAAAATTCGACACTGTTATGGTATGTTAATGATATACATCTCTTGCTGTCAAAAAAAAGTGTGACTATGTATCTATTTACTACTTGTAATTTTTCAATTTGCTATAATTCTATTTGATTAAATTACTATTAAATAATATTTTTGGTCAACTAAATAATAAATATTTTTTTTGGTCTACAGGGGGTGGGGGACTAGGGGAGGGGGGAGGGGGGTGGGTGAGGGTCGAACCCCTCACCCGTTGGGTGTCCTTCCCAAACTTAACCACTTAAACCACACTGGGAGGACAACTAAATAATAAATATTTAAATTTGCCAAATTGAACTTTGTGTTATTACAACTAAAATTTTAAAGGGCCCGGTGTATGATTTAGGCCCATTGGTTTTCAGCTTAAAAATTTGACCAAATTAAAAAAATGTTCAAAAATTCAACCAGGCCCAAAAAAATAAATTTGGCCCAATGGCAATACTTGCTCAATCCGTGTTAACTCACCCGAGAAACCTGACAACCGGCCCATCCCACACCCGAATAACCCGATGGCCTAGTTGGGTGGAAATGGGCCATGCCAACATATAGCTGTATTGGTCTAATTGGGCCGTTTGGGCCTGAATCCGACCAAACCTGTCCAGGCTTGGTTGTAAATATGTTTTACTTACATGTTATTAACCTCTAGTCTGTCACTATGGATTCCATAATGCATTTTAAAATTTTAAGATATACTATGAAAACTTAGTTTTTGTAAGGTTAAGTAGCTTTATGGAAAGCCTTGAAAATGGGTCCATGAGGTGCATTTGTTAAGAATTTCAAAGACATTTTTGTTATTTTAAAAAATAAATTAAACGGGGTGAGCGGAGAAGGGGAGGGGGTGGCTAAAATAATGCCATTGCACAATTACTAATCAATGGGCTGGATCTTTAAATAGTCGAATCTAAACCCACAGAACGTACTGACCTGGGGAAAAAACTACAAATGAAGAGACAAATCTATCTTATTTTGGTTTGATAAGGGGTTGACCTTTCTAACATATGCTCTTCCATACACATGACCGAGGATCGAACCCCGATATCATGCTTAAGGGACCCGGGTATCAACCACTCATGCCACACCACCACACCATGTTGGTTTACGCTATAGTTTGACCTATTTTTTATGGTTTAAAATCACTTTAGAGTTAAAATTAAAAATAAAAGCCTTAAAATTAAAGTTAAATTAATGAAAATATTAATCGTAAAAAATATTAATGAAAATTTTAAGAATTGCTATATATATATAAAAGGGAATGCTATGAAATAACTTATCGATTATATAGAAGACCCATTACATGTAATGTTCACAAATCTCACATACAAGACTTATAATAATCTAATAATAAAAATAATTACATATAATAGCCCAAAAATAAAGTAATTAGATATGAGAAATATTAAATCAAGAAATTATCCTCTACAATTAATAATTGGCATTTAATTATTTCGAATTTTATGGAATATATAGTAACAAAAGATTATTCCTACACGTGATTAACAAATGTAATCTTTGTCTTGATGTAGAGATTTTTGGTATTTTAGGTACATGTATAATATTGTCTTATATGTAGTGTTTTCCTTTATGATTTAGGTCGGTTTGCAAAGGAGTCGTGTTTGTGGAAACCGAATAATGATTAAGGTACGTCTTCTGTTCTCATTTACACGTACTTTGGCTTTTGATATATATGGCATAGGAATGGCAATGGGTAAGGTATGGGTAGGGTACTATAGTACCCGTTTCCATACCCGTAATTTTAAAAAATATCTGTACCCGTCTCTATATCCGTGTGGGTAGCAACTTTGATACTCGTACCCTTACTCGTTGGGTACCTAAGTACCCATACCCGTGCCCGTTACCAGCACTTTAACTATGAAAATTAAAAAGTTAATTTTTCAAATGCAATACACAATATTATGTCTCAAGGACGCGTAAGGAATTTGACGTGAAGGACACGGGAATGAGACAAAATGGTGTCAGTGAAGAGGTTTGTCATCGCAGATCAAGGAAGTGGGACAATAATAACACAAGTGAATGAGGTACAATGAAGTAAGTTTGTCGTCGTCCACAATAACGTGAAAGACAGGGTAAAAGAAAGCAAATAGTCAAAAAAATGTATCTCATGAGAAAGGAAAAGAAATGTATCTTATGACTATAGTGTCTTGTGCATGAGTTTATAAATTTCTTTAAGAGTTATTAGATTTAATATATACACACACACATATACAGATATAAATATAAATAAATAAATATGTATATATGTGTGCAGATCTGGGACAGGGTGGGTACTAAGGTACCCGTACCCGCACCCGTCCCCATCAGATTTTGCGGGTAATTACCCGTACCCGTGCACATACCCATTAAGCGAGTAATTACCCTTCCTATTATGGGTAATTTTTGTGGGTGCCAAATGAATATGGGTCCAATTGCCATCCCTACGCGAGGGTATTCAGTTTGGCATTCCAAAGTGTTGATTGTTCCCACTTGAAATCAGTACCTAATGTGGCAAACGAATTTGAGTGTTGTAAAACTTGTCAAACTTCATTTCAATAGGCAAATAGGCATGTGAATTACGTGACAACATAACTCTATAAGAACGAATCCATTACGATACTTGAGCTTGACGTTTAATTATAAGCTGTAAGCCTAGCTACCACTCGAATTGCTAGTTTGCCAAACACGCTTTATCCTCCTCGTATATTATTATATATAGGACCCTTGTTTTCTTTCTTTCCTTCTTTTTAAGAAAATCAATGCAATTTTGCTAAAAGAAATGGAAAATATTGCATGGACACCCTACACCTTGAAAGATAAAGAAATATTAGAACATAGATAAATGATGATAAGTGTAATAGGTGATATGATGTGACAAGAAAAAATAGATAAAAAGAAATGAGAAGTGTGTGTTTATAGAGTAAAAAGTGCAAGAAGAAATAGCGCAAAAAGTGTTTATTTTTATTTTTTACTTTGATTTCTTTCAAATTGGATTAATACAACTTATACTATATGGTACATACATTGTCAATATATCAAAATAATTATCTGCATTGATATAAATTAAGATTTTAAATTAAAAGTTTGAAATTATATTTTGGTTTAAATATATTTTTGGTTCATCGTATTTGACCAAAGTTTATTTTTACGTGTAATGCTGTTTGACACGTAAGTAAAAAAAACTTAAGCCTTATTTTTTTTGTTATCTTTTAAAGTTGACATATATATTTTTAAACCAACATTTAACCATTTTTTTACAATAACCTACATTTAACCATGATTTAGCTCAAATACCTATTTGTACATCGAAATATCATTTATAAAACCTATTTTAAGAGACTTCTCTTTACTTGGTAGTGTTTGACCCAACTTATTTTGAGCTTCTCTTCTTCTTAAAATGAGAAACTGGGCCAAACAATATTTAGTAGAAACTCTTATAAAAAAAGTAGCTTATTTTCAAAAAAGATAACTAAAGAAAAAGGAACTTTTAAAAAAGCTACTCTATATATGGAACTTTTTCACAGCTTCTCCGTACCTGGTGCCCTGGTGGGTCTTCGAATCCCATCAAACTGTGAAATCTAAATTTTCTTTTACGTATTTAGCCTTGCTTCCGTGGCAGGTGGCACTGTGACAATTGGCAAATCAATTGTTTGGATGTGTGTGTTGATAAAGACCCACCAGCTCCAGGTATAACACTTTTTAGTCTTTAGTCATATATTATTGAAATTGAATTATATTTGATTTTCTCCATTAGTAATAAAAAAATTATAACTAAGTATTTTTTTATAGTAATTTTAAATAAAATCATAGTTTTTATAAAATATTTTACCACTTTTTTATTAGCATATTTTTTGTGAAGTTATACCCGCGCGTACAATTTTCATTTATACAGAACTTTTTCAAATATTTTATTTATTAATAATATATATAAGTCTGCAATTACATATTTTTTTACAATGATTTTAAATAAAATTAGAGTTTTTATGAAAATATTTACAAAACAACTTTTAATTTAAAAGTAATTTTTAAGTTTAAAAAAGTAAAAACGCCAAACAGCTTTTATTTTACTTTTAAAACTCTTATTTTTAACTTTAGCTTAAAAGTACCTTTTAAGTCCAAAAAAAGTCAGACCAAACATATCAAGTTTATTAAAAGCTAGAGGAGTGCTATTAATTCATTGTTCTCAATCCAATTAAAATTACGAGTTATACCACGAAACGTGATCATAGCTGACCTGCATAATTTAAATCCAACTTATAAAAATAAATTAAATCCCAACTGTTGTGGCCAAACTCACAGCAAATGCTAGTTAATATATGCATGTGTCCAGATACTCCTTTAATACCATGTAATTATTGGGAAATTACTTTTTAAAATACAATTATTTTACTCTCTTGGGTGTTGTATTGATAGAGAGGATTTGTGCACTTAGGGGATGAGGATTGTCCATTTTATGGAGGTGTAGAGTTTGTTCTTGTATACTCTGTTGTATTTGGTATGTGGATTGGATACCCTTGTGCTTTTAGTTCCATTTTAATTCAACTTGGCTTATAAAAAAAAGAAAAAGAAGATATATGCGTGCCATGTCCCGACATTTCCATCTTTGAATAAAAATAATACTAAACCATAATTAGCAATGAAAAAGGTGTATATTATAAAAAAAAAGGTGTAAAAATACATGATATAGAAGAAAAATAGTAATTAAGTCGTATTAGACTATTTCGTCTTATCCTACTAAAATATATTAGTTTAGTTTAGTTTCATTTAAAATTATCTTTCGAATAATTACATGTTTCCCTACTCCCTCTGTTCCTAATTATAAGAGGTTTTTTGCAAGTTTGTTTGTTCCTTTTTATAAGAGGCTTTTGGAAATGTGTCATGTATTAATTAATTTTTACCCAAACTACCCTTATTTATTGGAAAAAAAGAGCTAGAAATGCATTAATTAAATGAGAGATAGAAAGTGAGAAGAGAGAGGTACTATTATTAAGGACAATTTTGGAAATACAATGTAAATTATTGACATATTTAATGCTATAAACTATATTAATTAACTTTTTTGGTGGAAGAGAATTAGGTAAAAACCTCTTATAATTAGGGACAGAGGGAGTATAAGATATTTAACTATTCTAATCATTATTAAATTGTACAAATTTTTATGTACATGTGTGTCTAAATATGTATCTCTCATAATTTTTTCTTTTAATTTTATTTTTCTTTAGATAATATCAAGTTAACTACGGCTAGATTTTTTCCACTTGAGTAACAGTTTTACCATCCCTTAAGTCTTAACCCCGTAATAAATGGTTCTTAGCGCGCGCACACACATGTAGATTATACTACCTCCATAGGTTTTTTTTGAGTAATTCTCACCCATCAAGAAAAGTAGTTAATTTAGTTAATAGCATTAAATTTATTAATAATTTATATTATGTTTACAAAATGTCCTTAGTAGTATATCTTTTTCTATTTTCTCTATCTCTACTTAATTAATGCATCAACTGTATGATAAATAAGGATAATTTGGACAAAAAATAATTAATATAAGACATATTTTTAAAAAACTTTTATAAAAAGAGACAAAAATTTTGTCAAAAATATCTTATAATTAGAAACGGAAGTAGTACATCATAAGCCAAGTTGCCAAGAGGACACTCACCACTAGTATTGGAGAATTCCATCCTTGTAGATTTTGTGACAAAGATGATCTGCTCAAATTTATATGCATTTAAATTATGACTCCCTGCAATGCCACATACCACTGATGCAAGAATTGAGGGCAAGTGCTTATAACGTGCGACATTTGAGGATGAATCGAATGCTCTCTTGCCAAAGGAGGTTTAAAATGAAGTGAAATGTGTGATATATAATTGACAAAATGTAACTTTGTGCTCTTCACACCGCTGCACTGAGGATGTCTCTGGTGACAAAATATAACTTTAAACTATCAAAAGAATAAATAAATAAAAATATTTTTTTAATTAAAAAATAGACAATTAAAAAAACTGAGAGAGAGTATCAATAATCACAAAATGGGACCACAACAAAAGGAATAATAATAATATAGGAAAGTTCAAAGGAATAATAAAGGATCGAATGAAGTCATGGTGCATACATGCATGACGAAGGTTGGCACTTCATGTGGCTGGGAGTGCGAGATCGATAGGCGTTTTAGCGTGCGGCGACCTGAGATGTGAGAGGTGACGTGTCTCAACGACAATGTGGATCCTTCTTTTGCCATCTTCTATGATTATATATGATTATTGTTTCCACATTTGTTATGCGCCATCATTAGATAGACATTATTTCTAATTATGTGAATTTCAGGGAATTCGACCCCCGATCGACCTTTGATGTTGAGACCGAGGGCAACTCCAGTGCAGATGCGAACATGCCTCCTCTTGGTGTCACACTTCTCCTTTTATATTGCTCTGTCAATAAATGTGACAAAACAATCAAGGGATATGATTCTTCATCATATGGTGGTATCATGTTGATTGCAGTAATTTCACGACCCCATGACCAATTAAGGAGCTATTAAGTATTCCTGATCTACCAAGTTGTAGTGATTCGATCAGGGTGACATCTGGAAGGCACATAGCCCCTGAGTGCTGAACTTGAAAGGCAAAGACAATCTATTGCACTAGAATGAGCCTACTTGGCCCAAAAGCACAGTTTAATTTAAAAAAAAATAGATTCATATTTTCTCATAAGATTCATAAAATATCTTTCATTAATAAAAAGTGTCTTAAATTACGCATTGCCAGTATTCTTTATACAATTATTAACCTCCTGCTTTGTTAATGAAATGTATAATTTCTTGTGACTATCTTTCGTGCTACTTCGTTTGCTTCTATTTCAAAGTGGTCCCATATCTGTACATGCTGTTATTAAATATGTCAACTAGTGCATGCACCATAATACATTTTAGATAAATACATGATGATTTCTCTTCTTATCCAAAACCTCTGTTTCATGGTCCATTCTTAACTCAATTAGTGCTTCCTAGTTCCTATTACTACTTTCTTATCCAAAACATTATGAGCCTTATTACGTGTCATTCACATATGTTTAATTCTTAATTAATTAGAAGACATATGATCCATATCCTCTAAAAGATATACATGTGTTTCTTCTTATACCCAAAATAGGAAGAGAAAAAATTGGACGAATTGGTATGAAAAAAAGGAAAACTAATTAAGTCTGTTCACATAGATAAATAAATGGGTTAATATGTTATAATTAGTAATGGAAAATAGAGAAATGTTTATTGTTAGTCTTTAATATTTAAATTCTCATTATTTTTGTCCTATGTTTTGTACCAAAAACATTAGTGTTAATTAGGATAAACAACTTAATTAAATATTTATTGCGCTTATTAGATAAGAGTTTATTTATAAGTTATTTCTATACCTTCTCTCTTCCATGATTGATCATATTAGATTTCGTTACATTTTCATTCACCGCTCGTACTAATAAGTAGCACCACTGGTCAAACAATGAGATCAAGATGATTCATTCCATTGGTGAAACTGATTAGTATCGACAAAAGATTTGGGGCTTGATTTTATTTTTTACTATTAACTATTAATCTTTTGTTGATAAAGTGACATTAGAAAAGGACAGGGTCGGCCTTGAGATTTTAGGTGCCTGGGTGAACCGAGAAAATGTTGCCCTATCACTTTTTTACAATTTTTTTTGTGAAATTATTAATAATTTGTTCATAATTAGGATTCTTTAAAAAATTATTTTTTAAAAAAATCAAAATAAGACTATTTAATCTACCTTATAATATAATAGTTGCAAATAAAATTATAACAATTTCAATTTAGAATTTTTTTAACAGATACAATAATTACAGTGATAGTTAATATTATTCTATAAGTTGTACATACATTAGATAAATAATTAAATGTCTTTGAAGAGTTTAATATCATAAAGCTTGATTTTGATTCAAGTGTTAAAATTTCTCTAATGACTTTTAATTATTCAAATAGAATTTCACCATCAAGATCATAACAATTATCATGTTTTAGATAAGTTTCAAGATGTTTGCAACATAGGCCCTATTTGGATAAACTTCTCTATAAGCACTTCTAGTATTTGCTTTTTAACTAATAACTAATCATAAAAGTTAAAATTAAATTTTACTCTTCACATTTCTCAAAAACTATCTTTTTTAACTTATCTATAAGCACCTATCTATCTATTAATAGCTATTTAACAGTTTTTCATCTTTAGCATAAATGAGAAGAATAAGAGTGCAAAGTAAGACTAATTTCTCCATAAGTTAAAAGTTCAAGCTTTTGCATTCAAACAGGACCATAATTTCAAGTCCTAATTAGAGAATGATTTAAGTCTTTCAATACTAAACAAAATTCCAAAAATCTCTTCATATATATGTGTTATACTACTCCCAATATATATAAGCAGTAAACAATTTTTTGGTGCCCCTCTAAAAATGGGGCCCTGGGCGGTCGCCCCTCTTGCCTACCCTCAGGGCCACCCCTGAAAAAGGACAAAAAAGGAGAGTTTAAGAGGATCATTGATCAAGCCGTCACACAATACGCTCTAACAGCTAATAGACATGCAAGATAAGTACTGTGGATGAGAAAACCAATGTTTAATATCCACAAAACACACTCTTAGGGAAGGATAAGGAGCTTTAACTAACTAAGTCCCAAACCGAGGGCCAGAGGCCCTAACGATAGTTTACCAAAATAAACATATTTAACCCTACTCTTAATTTGTTGACATATGTTTGTCTCTTATTATATTATGTCTTTAAAACTGTCTTCTTTGGTGATAAATTGTTCTTCTTTGCTTGTGCTGCTTTTTGGATTGACTTCCTCCACAAATGAACACATGTCTTCCAGTATGCTTTGTCCCTACTCACATGCTTCCTAGAAAACTTTCCAGAAGGTCACTCATCCTGAAATTGCTCCAAAACATGCCTAAAAATCGGGTTCTTAACTGATAGGCTATCGAAAAGATGATGCATCTAGTTGGTATAGATACTATCGATCAATTCTATTAAGCTTATTAATTTGGTGTTCTATCGTGTGGAATTTATGTAACATGAGGAACAAAGTAATGTTTCAAGGTGTTGTAGCTAGTTGTTCCTATGTTCTATCACAGATCAAGGTTATTTTCCTGGGAGTGGTTTACTCATAGAGAGGGTAGGAAAACAGGACATTCTTTTTTCGATTGATGCATTTGCCCCATGAGTTGTTTTCAGGCATTATGTTAAGAATGTTGTTTTGATGTATGTACCCCTTGTACTCCTAGTAATACATTCCGTTTTGCTTATTCAAAAAAATTTCATTAAGTTTTCTCAACTGCACAGTCTCATACCTACATAGTCTTGGAATTTCTCTCATTTTGGTATTAATTAATTCGGTTCATTCATGTATCCCCTTTGCCTAGAAGCCTATCAAGAGCTACTCCTTATCTGTGTCTCTCTCACTATAAAAAAATGGGTTAGCCCTTGGAAATACAAAAAAGCCATAGGTAATTCTCCATTACCGAAGGACAACGGATGGACTAGAAGTGGTAGGTAATTTGCGTGTGGGAAATGATTACCTACGGCCTTTTCCATTAGAAATGACCTTTTTTATTGAAACTGTGGCTATTACCTATGACTTTTTCGGTCAGAAATGGCCTTTTTTTAATATTTGTATTAAACAAATTCTTAATTAGTTATTAATTAAATAATTAAATATTATTGAATTATTAATTAATTATTAAATTAAATTAGTTTTTAGTTATTTAATTATTATTGAAATGTTTATTATTAAATTAAATAAGTGATATGTTATTAATTATTTTAATTTTAATTATTAACATGGTATTTTTATTAAAATAAAAACATTTGCTAAAAAGAGCACAATTAATATCATAACAAAAAATAAACCAAATGTCGTCTAAAGTACAATAAAATTTAAACTGAAATATAAAATAAACTAAAAAGCTAACTAATACTGTCCATGAGGGTCAATATCGTCGTCTAGACTCAAAGTGATCTACACTGACAATCCCTCTCCGCTCTCATCAGCCTCATGGTGTCATTCATTTTATTGTTGTGAGTATTGACAAGTACTTTAAAGTAATATTGGTTAAGGTATTAGAAATAAAAAATATTTATTAGAACATACATCTTTGTAAATTATTAACATATTAAATGTTGTAATTTTAATAAATATTTTTAAACTTTTTAATTTCTTAACGATTGTTCAAAGAGTTTAATTACTATACTCTGACAGCATAAATTTTTTTTACACAGACGTCCAATCATATTCTATCATAGTGACACTTCATAACAATAATTTCTAAAATATCTATATGGTGAGATATGGTTAGACTTTTGTGTAAAAAAGTTACTTGATTTTTTTTACGATAATAAAAGTTACTTGATTATTATATTATAAGGGACAGGGTTTTTAATTTGAATTTAATTAATATACACTGACAATGTAAAAAAGTTTTACACGGACGTCCAATTATATCCCACAACGTAGATCTTTGTGTAGATATTTTATGAATTATTGTTATGAAGTGACGTAATAATAGGATGTGATTGGATGTCTATGTCAAATATTTTTATACTATCGGTGCATATAAATTAACCTCTTTTAATTTTTTTAATGTGAAAAACAACATAAAATCTCTCCTAGGCACATAAAGAATTAATTTATATTTTTTTTAATTTTAAAATACCATAAAAGAAAATAATGAATCTAATCTAATATGCTAAACAATGTTATCATTTGTCTCCTTTATTAGTGAGTTTATTTGATACCAAATGAAGACCACACGTCCTTATCAACTCAATATTTCTACAAATGACTCTGTCTCAAACTGCCATTCCATTCCCCTTTATCCATGACTCAAAAGAGCAACAAATCTGAGTTATTTCAACTTTTCAAGGTGAGAGGCAAGAAGAGAAAACCAACCCAGTTTTGGGTCCAACAAGATAAAAAAGATAAGTCCATAGCATATGGTTTTAAACTGTGATCCGTAATTACAATTGTATAAAGGTTTTTGAAGTTTCAAAAATCATGCTATAGCAGTTTTATTTATCCGAAATTTTTTGAAATATAAAAAATTGCAATGTAATCACATCTGCAACTATTACTCGAAAAAATTAAATTAGTTACGAAAAAATAATGAGAGAAAATATGAAATTTGTATCTAATTTTGTCCCTAAATTTTATAATGCCAAAGTGATAAATTTTATTTTTTGTCTATAAGTTTAGTCACTAATTTATTCTTTTCTAACATGCAAAATGCTATAAAACTTCAGTCAAGAGCTTATAAAGAAAAAAAAAAGTTCAGTCAATAGCATAAGGCCACGTTAGGCGCGGTCCTTCCTTCTAAGCTCCTCTCACTTTGCCGTCTCCAGTTTGTTCTTCCCAAATCCTGCCTATAATAATTAGAACCCAAAACCAAAATGAGCCAAAATAACACAAACCATTCCCCCAAAAGGAAAAAGTCAAAAACAAAACGATTCAAAATCAAACAGCACCTTAGCTTAGAGGGCATAATAATTTGGACAAAAGGGTGGAGGTGTTTGTTCTCGGAATAATTGTTGTACAATCCAGTGTTTATCAATTACACTCAAGATTTAAAAATAAAATCAAAATAATCTCAGTACAAATTTTAGTATTTACTATTATTATTTTTAATATATTCCAAACATTTAATTAGTTGTAACCAAAAAAAAATTAGCTGTATCTAATTGTGTTTATCCAACGTGTTTTTATCTAGGATACCAATAATGTTCGACATAGTTGTATTGTATCCAAAAAAAATGTGTTTAGCAAAAAAAAAATGTCCGATATAGTTATGTTAACAATATAATTAGAGTAAACCACAACTTTGGTTTATGAAAGTGATATGTGCTGTTACTTTGGTCATTTGAAGTAACAAAATTAAAAAAGAGTTCTTCATTGGATAATTCATTAGTCTACTCAATTAACATCTTTTGGGAGGCTAAAGTTGGCACGTTCATTAACACATGGGACACCATAGTCGGTTTACGTGTGCCTCATCATAATGATGAGGTATGAGTGTGATGAGACACACACCTAAACTGACATGTGGTGTCTTATGTATCAATAAATATGTCAAAAACTAGATTGACTAACAAATTGAATAATGAATGACTTTTGTTTTTTAATTTCATTACTTCTATAGATCAAAGTGACAGTATCCGCCACTTTTAGGAACCAAAATGGTAATTTACTCAATATCTTTATCTACAGGATTGAAAAATGTCTTGGGCAAAATCTCACTCGTGGGTTTTGCTTCAAGGTCCCATCCAAAAGACTAAAATAACACACGTGGCTCAAATCTGTTCTATGTTGAACTTTTTTTTTTTGATATAAAACTATGTTGAACTTTTAGGACTAAGGAACTGAACTGATGAACAGGAAACGGAAAGAAGGACTCTGTTTTTTTTTTCTTTTCTATTCGGTTTCTCTCTCGGATTGGTCTTAAAGGAAAATAAAAAAAATAAAATTCCAAGTAAGAAAAAAAAAAAACAGCAAAGCTTGAAACTTTTTGCATCACATGGCATCTTTTCTGCCTTACAAAAGAGTGCGAGCTACGGTTTCATTTGACTAAACCACACACACAACACAAAAACGCACGCTCTCTAATTTCTGTGAAGACTGAAGAGTGATCCCTTCACGTGTCTTACTCCTCCTTGTTCTCTTCTCTTCTCTTACGTTTCTCCTTTCTTTCCTTCCTTCAACTTTGTTTGTTTGTTTCCGAAGAGAAACGGTAATTGGGTTCTTCTCATTTTAAGGCCTTTCTCAGCCAGTAGTTTTGGTGTATTTTGGAGTATAAAAAGGCTCTTACTTTGAGTTGAGGTATTGATTTCGATAGAGTGGTTTTCTTTTTTTTTTTTAGGGAGAGAATGGAAGGAAAGAATCAAAAGGGTACTTCTTCTTCATTTACTTCTGAGCTCTTCGGGTCCAAAGAGTCTCATCATCCATCTTCTACTTCTGGGATTTTTGGCTCTATATTTTCTCCTCCATCTCCTAAGGTGATGATGACCCTTTTCATCTCTTCAGCTTTTTCTCTGCTTTATCCTTTTTGCTTAGTCTCTATTCAACTCCACCTTGCGTTTTTTTAATGCATTTCATGGTTAAGTTGTGTCATTATGTATATGTTGGGTTTTCTATTGAAAAATTATAAAAATATATTTGAACTCAAAGTAATTATACTGACAGGTTTTAGATTCTCCTTATTATCCTATAATGGGTCATATATTATCCTATAATAGGTTTTAGATTCTCCGCTCCCAAAATCCCGTTGAAAACTCCAATCAACAAAAGCAACCAATGTGTCGCTTCTTGAAAAACATGCCTCGAGAGGCGTTTTTGTGTCTTGGGAGACATTTTTGGCCGATGGAAATCTAAAACAAACACACCCTATAGAGTGACCCAACTTACGTTTAAAACTGAAAACCAAACATGTGTTCCTGCAATATAATTTCAACTTGAAGTTGATGGACGATCAATATTTTTTTGTACTTGATGAATTGAATTTATCTAGCTGTTGTTGAAGTTCTTATATGAATCCTTGAAGTTGGGTTGAATCATATATCATTAAGTCATGTTGCATTGAAACAGCTCTGAGATATTTTTTTGTTTTGGGGTTGTGTTGAATGTTGATTCAGGTGTTAGGGAGAGAATCTCTGCGCTCTGAAGTGAGTGGCAAAACTGTGAATCAAACATGGAGCTCCAAAAGTGGTAGTCAAGGTAGGATACCCTGTTTCAGCCCCTGGTTTTTACAGGTTTTGGTATGTTTGTATAATTTTTAGTAACGATTTTAAGATATAATAATATTGACAAAATCACGTAATCAATAGTCAATACCATGTTTCCCTATTGGCACTATTTTCCATTTTTCGAATTTTCCTTACCATTCTTTATTTTGTATTAATTATTTGCACCCTTGATAATAAATAATTATTGCCTTAGTGGTCTTCATTCCATTCACCTCCTTCAGACGGCTAATTATTATTATTATTTATTATTTTTAATATTTGAAAAGGGTCATTAAAAAAATTGCTTGTAAACTTTTAATTTAAGTTTGATGGCCATTAAATTTAACTGGTCAAAGATTTTGCATTTATTAAATATAACATTTCCTTTTCCTGTGTATCTATAGGACCAATTCTTTCTTCTTTTAATACCTTTAGATATGATATTTCTTTTTCAAGTTTTTTTATTGTTTTTCCTGTAAAATACAGATGAGAACTCCAAGGGCTATGGTGGTGAAGCTCAGAACACAGAAACTAAGGATATGAGTTCCATCTATGAGGATCAAAGAGTTCAACCATGTCACCTTAGTTCATCAATTTTTTATGGTGGCCAGGATATTTATTTCCAACCTCAGAGTACACAGAATGCAGGATTAAACTCTCTGGTGAGTGGCAATGCATTTATTAATTTTTTTATATTGTATCTCTACAAATTTTATCAAAGACATAACCAAACTTTAGACTAGATATAAATATGTAGATGATCATGATTATGTTAATTAAACTGAGCCCTATATAGTTCAGGACAAGTTGAATTGAATTATACTCAAGAGTCAAGAAACTGTTTATTGTTTGAGTATATTCTATTTTATATGGTTGATAATTATTTTCTAGTATCAGGAATTCCTAACATGATTTTTTTATTTTATTTTATTTAACAGCAGAAGAACAATGAGGGAGAATATGATTCAGAATTTGCTTCAAGGGGAAACTGGTGGCAAGGTATGTTATGACATATACTTTATCTAATAGAGTGTGGCCTGAAAAGTTGGCATATGGATAATTAATGTTCTCATTCTTATGCTGTTTTTGTTGACTTTCTATCCACAGGGTCTCTCTATTATTGAAATCATCCTTGCCATTGCTAGGCATATGCCTCACAAGGTATATAGATCTTCTTCTAAAACTACACTTAGATATTCCATAGTTTTTTCTTTCTTTTTTATATTTAAAACAAACCATGTTTGAAAAGCAAAAAGTCTTGGAAAACAAAGAAGAGGATTGTTCTGAAGTGTTTAAAATCAAATAAGCTGAATGAGGAATTGGAAGATGGAGACATGGAACTTACCCCATTTTTTTTTTAAAAAGCCAAAATGCATTAAAAAAGATTGAGAGCACAAGAAGTGTTCAATCCAAATAATACAGAGTAGTATACATAACCAAACGACGACCCTTCCAAAATTGAAAACCCCTTAGTACAGATACACTCTGCCATATTGAAGGCTAAGAAAACCGAAATTATAAAGTAAATCCCAAGCACTTACATGGTCTCAAAGGGTTCTAGTCAAATGCCAAGGTATAAGAGAGAGAAAGACTAGAGAGGATAAGAGAGGGAAGGGAAAGGTGAATGTAATAAAAGGGAGGAAAAACAAGAGATAATAACTTAACTTTCATTAGCAGCTTACTTACCCTCTACCCAATTGAATAGCAATACCAAAACTTGAAAGAAAAATGATCACACTAAGCATGAGTTCAAGGATCTTATCTTAATTTTCTGAATTCATACATATAATTATGTGTACTTTTTTTTATAAGCTATAATTATGTGTACTTCTTACCATTTTTGTAGAATTTAGTTATATTTCCTGTTCTACATGTTAGATTTTGATTTTTGTGTAATGGATTTTGCAGGTACATATATAAAAGGATAGGGTAACAACATAGTCAATCTAGTTGCATGGAAGAACTATATAGTCAGTAGTCAGAACATTATGGATCAAAGCTAGTTTTATGGTTTATGGGAATTTTATGTATTATAGCTACTTTCGAGCAGCTGAAACTTTGAAGTTAATTTACTTTAATGGGAGAAACTTTCTTTACTTGTTTATCCTTTACTTTGTATTTCAGCTATGATTACTCATAAATATGCCTGCATTAACTGCTCTTATGTGATTGAATCAAAATTATTCACCATAATTGGAGAAACAATTTTTTCTGTTTATTTTGAGAAAACATTTTTTTTATTTCTAAATATAAAAGTGTTACGTTGTTCTCAACTTGTTTACTTTTTTTAATAAGCGTTTTCAACTTGTTAACTGTATGGTGAAAACAACTTTTTTTTTGTTTATTTTTCCAGTACAAATTTTTGGAAATAGAAAACACATTGAAAACAAAGTAATAATTTTGTAATTGAAAATGAAAACAAAAAATAGAAAAAGAAATAAACAGGTCCTTGAGTAAATATGTGGTAGAGTTCTTGCTCCCTTCCACATTTTTAAAGCAGCTAAATAATTCTTTATACTCCCTTTGTTTCTTTTTAATTGTCTATTTTTAAGGAAAAAAAATTGTTCTTTTTTATCTGTCATTTTGATAGTTTAAAGTTACATTTTTGTCAATTATACACTTATCACCATTAATTATTTTATATATTTTTCATACACTTTAATGTAGAGAGAGTAAACGGATATAGTGAAATAGTGAAAAAACAAGACTATAATAGTAAAAAATTTGTCAATTGAATGATTCATTGGTTCTTGTGAAACAACCTTAAAAAACATATAAAAATAAACAAAGAGAGTACCATTTAATAAACCACGCATCAGCGTGTCTCCTCAACATGTCTTCTTTCTCTTTTTAACAAAAATCTTAGCTTGGGGTTTTGGTCTTGTTAGCCGCATCACTCACATTTTTTTCTGAGATTCTAAATAGTGTGTTTGGATTGGCACATGAACAACTCAAACACTAGTTGAGTCGCTTTGCCCTTAAACATACTTTGGAACGCGTGCCAACACCAATCATAACATGGTATAAAACAAGTGTTATAGGTATTACAGTCAGTTAGAATTTGAGTTGGTTAGCACTAGTTAGTTAGAAGGTTAGTGCTCATTAACTACAATAAATAAGATCATCAATGTATCATTAACTATTTTTTAATCAATCAAAACGTTATCTTCCGAGTATTCTTTCAACCTTGCCCATGCCTATAACTTCTACCTCTTATATCCTCTAATTACAAATATGGTATCAAAGCAACATCGTCAAGCTTTCGCCACTGCTATGGATACCGTTGCTGCCATGGATCCCATTGTTTCTCACCTCCCAGCAAGCAGTGAATATCCTTCCACTACCTTGGATACTCATGGATACGCATCTCCGCTGTTACCGCCTTTATTGGGATCAGATTAATTCACCGAGTAGAGCACCGAATAATACTTGTTCGTCGTCATAGATCACCTCGGTAGAAGCTTTCTTCATTCTTCAAGTATTTCAAGCTTGAAGACAATGTTCTCCTCTCCTTCAACAATGATGCTGCACCACCGTTCCGAAAGTTAAGGTTGAAGAAGGAATAAATAAATCAGAGGAGTATCTAGAAGCCTCTGGAACGCCATTCTGTGGTGACAAACAAACCTCTCCTTAAAACACCATTTCGCTCGCTGCTCAATGCGGTATTCGAATCTCACACTTCCTTCTTCGCTCCCTGTGCTTCACCATGCATGCTCTGTAAGCGTTCTCCTTCCGTCTTCGCTACACTATGCTACGATGGCGCACTCATCGGGACGCAGTTGTCCCACTTTCCTCTCATTCAATCATGACCACCATTTTTTCCGTTGAGAAATGTCTTTGGTCCTCCGGTTCCCAAGCATGTGTATCGCCATTTTTTATCCCTGCAGAAATCATCGTCGTTCGCCGTCGATAGTGGTTCACCTTGCGCGCGCCACCAGGTCTCTAAACTCTTCTTCCTCCTTTTCTTTCTGGCACGACTCCACCCACCTTCGAAAGCCTCTCTACCGGGCTTTTGCTTGCCTTGTGTGATATTGGAAAGTTGGAGATCGAGAAGCACACCTTAGGGTTTCAGTCTTAGAATGGCTATTGGGCTTTCTTAGCTGGGCCTCAATTAAAGCTCTTTTTTTACTACTGGACTGTTTATTTTTTGTGCTAGTGACTTTGAGTGGGCTCTCTTGGGCTGCTAATTTTGTTTTCTGAATTGTTTTGGGCTGAAGCATAATATTTTGGATTAAAATAGGCTTTCGACTTCAATATTAAAAAAAAACATACATAGGGCCTGTTTGGATTGACTTATGCAGAGCTTATGAACACAACTTATGATTGATTCATAAGCTGTTTTGAGCTTATTTTTCATAAGCTACCCAGGATAGCTTATCAAAACAGCTTATGACTTATATAAAATAAATTTCACTATAATTTTTCTTCGATTATAAAAGTAGCTTATACAACTTATGCCATAAGCAGTAGATAAGCTTGTTATCCAAACAGGGCCATAGTCATTTTTGAGTGTTTCTGTTTTCTTTTGATATTTGTTGGCCAAGCCGGTATATAGTGACGCATCTCCCCTTAGCAAAAACATCTACAAGATGTTCTCTTTTTGCATAAAAAAAATTCACTCAAAAAAAAAACACTAAAAGATTTTAATCGTATGAGAGGATTTGTTACCTAGAAAAAGGAAGATAGATTCATATCTTGTCGGGGGCTAATAGATGTATTAATGTTAGAATTAGAGTTGACTAGCGCTAGAATTAGTTAGAAGGTTAGTGTTCATTAACTACTATTATAAGATCATCAATGTATCATTCACAGTCTTTTGATCAATCAAAATGTTACCTTCTGAGTATTCTCTCTATCTTGCCTATGGTTATGTCCTCTACCCCTCTCATCCTCTTATTACAACAATTCTTATTGCTGAGGAACAAATTCAATCAAATATTCCAGAAAGAGTTGTGTTAGTTGCATATAGAAACCATACATACACAGCTGACATCAAGAAAAATCATTACCTATCTCTTTCCCACTCTCAAATGATCAATAGAAATCGTAATGACTAGTCTTAGACGTGCACGGAATTTATGTGTAAGAATCATTTCAAGAAAACAATCGAAAACCATAGTCCATACCTAGCTTCGTGAACCCTCTTCGATTGTTTTGAATGGATATTTATGATCTTAGTTTTTTTTTATGAACTTGATTTTTGCATAATTAATTTTGGTTGAAAGAGATTTTAAAACGAATCAATTTATATTTATAAATTTTTAATTCCAAAATAGATTTATAGTAAACTTAATATGAATATCTAATGCAAACATTTCTGTGTTAAATAGACTTGACTTCAACAAAGGACGTTGGCCTAGTGGTGGAACACTAGGACACTTGGGGGTTGACCTGTTGGTAGCATGATCGATTCCACCCGGTGTGAAAACAACACCTTGGCCAGTCCAAACCTCTACGGACGAGTGCAGATTAGTTTTTCGTTGAAAGTGTTGGGACACTGCGTGAGTAGCCAACGATGGTCCTAAACCAAAAAAAAAAAGACTTGATTTCTTAGTGAAACTCAATCAAACATAATTTTTTTTGCCCATATTCAACCCCATTAATTTGAGTTGAGTTAAATAGACTCATTTAAGGGTATAAAGTTGTGTCAGTATCTACTAAAAATAGATTTTGGGTGGTACATGTGTTATCTCTTACGCCTTTTTATTTCAAACGCGTGTCACATCTTATTAGAATTTATCTTTTTCGACAAAACTATTTTGTTTGTTAGAATTTTTTATTATTTATATCATGAAAAAACTCGTATTTTGTACAAGTTTGAACATTAACTAATTTTCTCTATTGAATAGACCCAAGACATTATTTAAAAACAAAACCAATTAAGCTACTCACAATTTAGACCAAGATTCGGTGGTTTACGTTGGTAGCTTATGGACCTCATTTGAGGTATTCAACATCAAGGCGCGGTTTAAGGTGAGAGACATGCTTAAAAAACTAGTCATAATCGGTCAATATAAAATTATTATATCCTACCGGCTATGACCAAGTCTATCAATGTGAGCCACCAATATATACATGTCACTCACCCTAACCTTTGCCCAACATCAAACGTAAACATTGTGTTCGAACCCATGGAAGTCAAGAAATTAATTAATGTCATGCTGATGCACTGCTAGAAGCTAAAACACCATTCAAAGATGGGTGTGAATGTGATGTGGCCACAGCAAAGCACAATCAAATGGAAACCTGTCCAACGCCTAGTTAACTAACTAGTCTTTTCAGTTTCTTATCTTATTAGCTCACAAGAAAGAAAAAGATTTATCAATCATAAAAAAAAAAGATTTATGACTCTCTGGTTATTTTATTCCCACATCCAAAATCAGACCCGTCACATTTCACCTATCCTCATCCTTATCCATCTTGGTCCTAGAGGCCGTTGTATCTGGTAATTTGCTTTTTGCTTTTTTGTATCTGGTCGTTGAAGAATTTTTTTTATTTCTTTCATTCATTTTTTTATTCAATGTATAATTATAATTGGCTATTGACAGTAATTTTCGGTAAAGTTCCTTATCCAACGCGTCTTAGTGACTAATAGACCGTGTCAATCAAATTCCAAATGTTCTTTGGCCATGTTTCGCTAATTTATAGGATAGAAGAAAAAGGTAGACATACGTTAATATTATAAGACAGGTGTAGAAACAATATTGAACAATAAAAATTCTTATAAAATGGAACAACAACAACAATATATCTTATCTCACTAAGTGGAATCGGCTACATAATTGTCTGTTCTTTTTTTTTTTTATACACACCATAGTTGTCTGTTCCTATAAAAAGAACATTGCACAATAAAATTACAAGTTTATTGATAGGGGCACTATTGAGATGCTAGCAATTATTTGATTACAAAGCTACGAGGACAATAAAACATAGTTGCAGTTACAGTTGTAGCTAGCTACCAGCTGTTGTGACTTTCTGCCTTATCAACAATCTTATTTGAATTTTTATCCTCATTCTTCTTTTCTCTTTATCCTCATATATGAATTGATATTTTAAGGGAGATAATTGACATCAAATTGTTGTCATAGAGACGTGCATTTCTCTTTATTTCCAAGTTCTATAATTTTATCTCTTCATTTCTAAGTGGAAGCACAAGGAGTGCCCGCTATACTTGCAATCCTAAGCCATTCAGACCCTGTGGAAAATTCACACACCGGATGTGAAACTGTCAGGTCCAACCAACAGAAAAACATTGTCCCTAATTTAGAGGTGTTGAAATGTAATGATCAGTTAATTCAGTTTCATTAGTTGGTTAAGTGTTAGTTGTTGTTTCAGTTAGTGAGTGAAACTAACTGACTAAGTGTGAACCACCCGCGTGTGGATGTGTGTGTGTTGTAACTGTGAAGTGTCCGATGTGGGACCTTAGTGCATGTATAAAAGGAAATGCAAAGTGAATGAAAGTGGCTGTGCAAGTGTGGAAGAGTGAATTCCACCAAAGACAAAACTCTGTGTTCAATCTCCTTCTCTCTATACTCTCCTCTTTTATATTGTGTGAGTGAGTGTTAATCTCTAACAAGTGATAGTTTCCGACGAATAGTTTCCGTCGGTAAAGGCACGGTTTTTAAAAAAATTAAAATCCATGTTACCGACGAAAATTCCTTCGAAAACGACAAATATAGTCATCTTCTCTCTCCCTGCTCGATCTCTTTCTCTCTTGGCCTTCTCTCTCTCTCTCTCAACCGCGACAGCTCTGTCTTCTCTCTCTCTCTCTCAGTCGCGTCCAGCCACCGCCACTGCCGCGACTGCCACCGCCACTGCCGCGACTGCCACCGCCGTTCGTCTCTCTCTCAGCCGTCGTTCGTCCCCTCGCCGTGACTGCCTCGGAAGCTGTTCTCTTTCTCAGCCGCGCCTCCAGCTCCTGCGGCCACCACCTCCTCCACCGGAGTCCATCTCCCTTACCACGCCTCCATAACTCTCCACCACTCCAAACTCGACCCGAAAGCCTCTATATCAGGTATGGACTTCCTCCTGGCACTTCTGAATATCATGTATGGACTTATTTTCTTGATTCACTTATTTCTGATTGCTTTTTGTTGCCCTTTATTTTAAATATTTTTTATGTTTTCTTGCATATTTGTGCTTACCAAGTATCTAGTATGGAAATAATAGCTGTCTGGCCTTTATTTTTGACTTTCAGTCTGCATGGATTGTTGATGATTCTGATGAAGAGGAGTCAGATTGTGACAACAACGATGATGATGATGGTATGTGTTGTATGTGGGTGTTGGTGACAATGGGCAGCAACTTGAACAATAGTAGAGAGGGTGATGATGGTTGCACAAGATGATCCAAAGCGTGTGTAAACACACTAACCTTTAGGTTCGATTCGTCCCCACCAGTTTAAGTAAAGTGGATGCAATTGGGATGACCAGCGAATCCCCTTCAGGATACGATGGATTCCTTGGAGTGTATTGCACTTCCACACCAAGCGTATCGATCAATGATAGTTTACAGAATAAAGTTTCCCTTTCTACTCTTGTGCACTAGAGAAGAAAAGAAATGATTTAGAAATTAAAATTGGCAGAGCTTTGGCACAAACAAGAAAACAATATTCGTCTATTTTTTGGTTGCAGAGTGCCTCTATTTATAGAGCAAGTCATGCCACTTTGTGAAGGGAAACAACTCTTCATGAGTTTACTGGTTAATCTAAAATGATATATACTTATTGTTGCGCCCCTTACGACACAGACGACGTGCTGGTCCAGCGGCTGGTACTCATACCTGTCCGCTACAGGTGCTGTGTTCGAATCTTAGGGACACCACCTTTCGCTTTTAATTTTTAAACAGTTATTTAAATAACGTTCCAAAAATAAAAACTGTCCGCGAAAGGACTCAAACATGGGACACTTTGCCTCAACCAAACAACACAACCACTAGAACAGCTAACATGTTATGATTAACCTTTGAAAAGTTCCAAATATATTTTGGAAATCCCTCACAATCCCCCACCATTTTCAAAATATAAATCCATTATTCCGGAAATCTCATGGTTTCCGATAAAAGTATCTCGCGATTTGGACCTTCACTTAGTGAGCCAAGTTTTCACTCATCCCCAAATAGAATGGTAGGCAAGCTTTGAACCATCTATTCATTAGAACAAGCGTGCATGACTCACACATGCAATCTCGGTACCATTGATCGAATTGTAAATGCCACACATTTGTTAGGCCTTGTGTCATGTATCCTTTTCATGAGAATTTAAGTGTCAAGCCCTTTAACTCTATGAAGCGGCCCCACTTCATTCTCACATAGGTAGACTCTATCGGAAGTACACCCATAAATTATGTACTTCAGCACATTCATGCTATAGGTCTATTAAGAGCAAACGCTCAACCTTCCCTTTGTCTTTGTGGTCCAAGTACTTTTAAACCTTGGGATGTATCTATTGTCAAGTACTTGCAATCACTCTAATAGTGTACTTTCGCCATTGAACTCAAGACTTGATGCTACTCAAGTGTGAGTCGGGTTTCCACCATTGGTGATCAATTAGATATGGGCTTTGTTGGAACCAAATTGGTTAAAAGTGTTTTTAATACAAAAACTCCCTAAGTGATTTTATGGTTTTGATGATAACAAAATGTATTAAGGTTTTTACAAAGGATAATCAATATATATTAAGCTTGTACAATGAATAACAAAGCTGCCTAACTAAGTTTATTGAAGGATGTTGCAGTTTGCGTCCAATAAATTAGTTCATCATGACATTGGCTCATATTCAAAGTCTGAGAAGCCTTGCGTCCAATGTTGAAGTCATCATCCAATATTGGCACTGGAATGGACACCAAGAGTTCTGCGTCCAATAATCATTATGAGACCATGCGTCCAATGATTCTCTGCGTCCAATAAACAGTATAAGACAATACTGTTCTGCGTCCAATGCAATACGCAGTCTGAGAGCTTTGCGTCCAATATTCAGCATAAGGCAAAGACAATTCTGAGTCCAATGTTCAGCAAAAGCATAAGCAGCTCTACGTCCAATATTCATGAGAAGGCATTGAAGCTATAAGTCCAATGATAAGTACAAGGCAATACTGGCATAAGTCCAATGATTTATAAGAAAGCAGAATTGCAGAAGTACAAAGTCCAATGATTTCCAAAGAAGCAGAATCAGTAAGCGTCCAATAGAGCAAGAAGGACAAAAGTCCAATGTTCAGTAAGGCATTGAAGTTCAACGTCCAATAAAGATGAATGACCAAGAGTGCTGCTTTGCGTCCAATGAAACTGAACAAACAAAAGAACTGCTCTGCGTCCAATGAAATCAGAGTGACAAAGGTACTGTTCTGCGTCCAATAAATAAGAAGGACAACAATTAAGTGTCATACGACCAATGAAGCAGAAGAACAAATGTACAACAATCAACTCTGCGTCCAATGGAACTATAAGGAAATGGCAAAAGTCCAATAACCAGAATGAGGCAATACATCCAATGTTGCTTTGCAACAAATCATCAGAATGGTAAGCATAAAGATGCGTCCAATGATTGAATGAATGAATATCACGTGCAAATGGTAAGGACAAGGTATGCGTCCATTTGCTAAAAGGACTGAAAGTCCAATATTCTACATGCTGCGTCCAATAGATTCTATATGCTGCGTCCAAAACGCAGAGTCCATTTCTTGCTATTTACTGCTCATGCATTTAATATGAAACATATTTATTGAGCAAATGATTTGAAATAAATAGCTGTATGCAATGCTTTCTGTACAACTTTGTCAACGTTTGTGAATGTACTTTTGAAAAGCATAAAATACTGTGGAAAGTGTACTAAGAGAGAGAATGTACTTTTAACTACTCTATATATCTCTGAACACATCTTTCTGCTTTACACAGTGTATTATCTCTGTCTCAATAAGATATTACTATTAACCACTGTACAATTGAGACTTTGAGTACAGGTTGCTTCTGATTTAGGAGAAAGAAACGCAGACATACACAATGAAGTAGATCTCCTCAGAGCAACGGGAAAATAGCATTTAATGCTATTAGAGAACGGTAATATTTATGAAGGCTGAAGCTGAGCTATTCGAAGAACAAGTCTGAAGCTTCATCAAAGCCTATAAATACCGAGAAGCAAGAAGAAGAAGCAAGATACTGAACAACGAAAAAGAAAGAGCAAAAACGCTGTGCAAACAATTTGTTAAACTCTGTATAGAAAGTCTTGTATTTTTTTCTATCTTCTTGTAAAAGAGAGTTTGCTTAACTCTCGAAGTGCTTTAGTTTTCATATCCTCACTTGTGTGAGTTAGACAGCACTTGAATCAAAAACTCTGCTGAGTTGTTTAGCCTGAAGAGGTTGTGTTCAAAGAATACTTGATTTAGCCTGAAGAGGCTGTGTTCAAAGAATACTTGAGTTTTAGCCTGAAGAGGCTGCTTTCAAAGAATACTTGGGTTTTAGCCTGGAGAGGCTGTGTGCAAAGAATACTTGGGTTTTAGCCTGAAGAGGCTGTGTGCAAAGAATACTTGTACTTATCTGGTTTGATAGTGAAATCTCTCTAGTTTGAGGGGACTGGACGTAGCTCTTAGGAAAGGGTGAACTAGGATAAAAACTTGTGTTATTTCTTTTTTCCCTTAACTCTTTTTATATCTGTGCTTATTACTAACCAAGGGGATTGAATTGATTTTATTTCAACAAGTTTTTCATACACCTTAAATCGCACAAAGAAAACAAGTTTTTAATTTAGCAGAAGCCTCTGCGTCCAATCCTTTTGTGCGTCCAATATTTCACAACTATTGTGCGTCCAATATTTTGAAACTTTGTGCGTCCAATATCTTAGTACGCTGTGCGTCCAACGTTTTCACAAGCCAGCGTCCAACATTGCGAAAAGTTTTTTAAAAGCTTAGAAACACAATTCAACCCCCCTTCTTGTGTTTCATCTTGTTACCTACAGGCTTGAGTCCCATCCCCAATGATGTCTTGAACACCATATCCCTTGTCAATCCTTTCGTCAAAGGATCTGCAAGATTTCCTTCAGTTCTTACAAACACTATGGATATAACTCCATTAGCAATCAAATCCTTTACATAGCTATGTCTAAGTCCAATATGCCTGGACTTTCCATTATACACTTGGCTATATGCTTTTGATAGTGTAGACTGACTATCACAATGTATGGATATTGGTGCCATTGGCTTTTCCCAAATAGGTATCTCATATAATAAATTTCTTAGCCATTCAGCCTCTTTACTACCTGCTGCTAGTGCTATAAACTCTGCAGCCATAGTGGAGTCAGCTATGCATGTTTGTTTCTTGGAACCCCAAGAAATAGCACCTCCACCAAGGGTGAAGATCCAACCACTAGGGGAAGCATGATCTTCAACATAAGTTACCCAACTGACATCTGTGTATCCTTCCAAAACTGAAGGATCACCACTATAGTTCAAACTATAGTTAATTGTTCCTTTCAAGTATTTCAATACTCTTCGAACAGCATGCCAATGTTCTTTACTTGGATTACTTGTATACCTACTTAACCTACCAACAACATATGCTATATCTGGTCTAGTACAAGTCATGGCATACATTAAGCATCCAATTACTTTTGAGTATTCAAGTTGTGCTACAGGACAACCTTTATTTGGTACTAAACTAACATTATGATCAAAGGGAGTAGAAACAGAATGACAATCATAGAGATCAAATTTCTTTAACACTTTTTCTATATAGTGAGATTGGGATAACCCTATATTTTTACCATCTCTAATGATTTAATTCCTAAAATCACATCTGCTACCCCTAAATCTTTCATATCAAAGTTTTTAGACAAGAAGATTTTAGTCTTTTCTACCTCGTCCAAATCAGTACCAAATATCAACATATCATCCACATATAAACAAATCATGACACCCCTACCATTATGAAACTTACTATAAATGCACTTGTCAGATTCATTTATTTTATAACCATTAGCAAGCACAATTTGATCAAATTTTTGATGCCATTGTTTAGGAGCTTGTTTTAATCCATACAATGACTTATTCAATTTACACACCTTATCTTCTTGACCTTTCATAACAAACCCTTCAGGTTGTTTCGTATACACCTCTTCATCTAGTTCCCCATTTAGGAAAGCTGTTTTAACATCCATTTGGTGGATGACAAACTTATAGATGAAAGCTAGTGCCAAAAGCACTCTTATTGAAGCAAGTCTTGCAACAGGTGCATAAGTATCAAAATAGTCAACACCTTCTTTTTGTGTAAATCCTTTAGCAACAAGTCTAGCGTTAAACTTATCTATGGTGCCATCTACTTTCATTTTCCTTTTGAAAATCCATTTGCAACCTATTGGTTTAGAACCAGGTGGGAGGTCTACTAGTTTCCATGTATTATTCCCCATAATTGAGTCCATTTCCTCTTGTATAGCTTCTTTCCAAAAGGCAACATCTTGAGACATTATTGCCTCTTCATAGCTTTCTGGATCACTTTCCATATTATAGCAAATTGGTCCATAACTATCGATGGACTCATTTGTTCCTTCAACAAGGAACATGAAAAAGTCTGGTCCATAAGATTTCTCTTTTCTGGCCCTTTTACTTCTTCTTGGTTCTGAACTCATCAAAGTATCACTATTAGATACATTGTTTTCTGAATTATGTGCATTAGAATGAACATTCTCCTTGGGACTAGGAATTGAGTTAAATCTATTTTCTTGAAAAATTGCATCTCTAGACTCAATAACCGTATTTACAGGATATGAGTCATTAGATTCAAAAACCATGAATCTATATGCTTTGCTATTTTCAGCGTTGCCCAGAAATACACATTCAATTCCTCTTTCTCCCAATTTCTTTCTTTTTGGTTCAGGAACCTTTACTATTGCTCTACAACCCCAAACTTTCAAATAATTGAGATTGGGCTTTCTTTGTTTCCAAAGTTCATATGGTGTTATCTTGTTCCTTTTGTTAGGAACTCTATTCAATATATGACATGCTGTTAGCATAGCTTCTCCCCAATAACCTTTGGAAAGACCAGAAAAGGATAACATGGCATTTACCATTTCTTCTAATACCCTATTTTTCCTTTCAGCGATACCATTTTGTTGTGGGGAATAAGGAGCAATTTTTTGATGAACTATACCAGTGGACTCAAAATAACTAGGATTAAAGAACTCTCCTCCTCTATCACTTCTAAAGCATTTAATGAAAGTTTCATGTTGAAGTTCAACTTGTGCTTTAAATATTTTAAATTTATCTAAGACTTCATCTTTTGAATGCATTAAATATACATAACAAAATCTAGTGCAATCATCTATGAAAGTGACAAAGTATTTTTTACCACCAATAGTAGGCCAACCATGTAAATCACATACATCAGAATGGATTAAGTCTAGCACCTTAGAACTTCTTTCAACCCATTTAAAAGGTAATCTTGTTATTTTGGTTAGCATACAAGTAGAACATGAATCAGAATCTCTACTCAATTTTGGAATTAAACTTGATTTCATCATCTCATCCAATTTTCTAAAATTAACATGTCCTAGTCGCATATGCCATAAATCACAAGACTCAACCATACAAGTAGAAATATCATGCATTTGTTCCATAACAAGCATACCATCAACCATCTTATAATTATTAAAGCGATTAACAAGAAATTTCTTACTTGTAGATTCTCCTTGCATGTACCTTGCCTCTAATTTGTCCCATAGTTCTTTGGCAGAATTGCTACTTTGATAGACATCGAACAGGGAGTCTGAAATTCCATTTAGGATGTGTCCCTTGCATATGAAATCATCATTGTCCCACTTTTGCTTCTCTCTAGTTTTGCGCAATAGTTTCATCTTCCTTGTCCATTGGCCTTGGAGTGTTCAATACATACACAACCTTCAAAGTGGTGAGGAGGAAGTGCATCTTCTTTTGCCAACGAAAGAAATTGCCACCATCGAATTTCTCTAACTTTACAAAGTCTGAAGTCATCTCCTTCAAAGTTGCAGCCATTGTTCACAAGTGAAATCGAACCTAAAGATTGTTGTATGTGGGTGTTGGTGACAATGGGCAGCAACTTGAACAATAGTAGAGAGGGTGATGATGGTTGCACAAGATGATCCAAAGCATGTGTAAACACACTAACCTTTAGGTTCGATTCGCCCCCACCAGTTTAAGTAAAATGGATGCAATTGGGATGACCAGCGAATCCCCTTCAGGATAAGATGGATTCCTTGGAGTGTATTGCACTTCCACACCAAGCGTATCGATCAATGATAGTTTACAGAATAAAGTTTCTCTTTCTACTCTTATGCACTAGAGAAGAAAAGAAATGATTTAGAAATTAAAATTGGCAGAGCTTTGGCACAAACAAGAAAACAATATTCGTCTATTTTTTGGTTGCAGAGTGCCTCTATTTATAGAGCAAGTCATGCCACTTTGTGAAGGGAAACAACTCTTCATGAGTTTACTGGTTAATCTAAAATGATATATACTTATTGTTGCGCCCCTTACGACACAGACGACGTGCTGGTCCAGCGGCTGGTACTCATACCTGTCCGCTACAGGTGTTGTGTTCGAATCTTAGGGACACCACCTTTCGCTTTTAATTTTTAAACAGTTATTTAAATAACGTTCCAAAAATTGAAACTGTCCTCGAAAGGACTCGAACATGGGACACTTTGCCTCAACCAAGCAACACAACCACTAGAACAGCTAACATGTTATGATTAACTTTTGAAAAATTCCAAATATATTTTGGAAATCCCTCACATGCAGTATGTTTTTGGATGAAGGGGAAGACGGGTTTCCAGATCATGAGGGAAATAAGTATTTAGAATTTGATGGTGATGGAGCTTCGCTAAGATTGGGAGATTCTGAGGAAGAAACAGACAATGATTCAGTGATGATGGTGAGCTTCTAAAAAACTCACAATACTAAAATATTTGTCATTGGACCTTTGGCGTCATTGGACAGTCTCTTGTCCCGTTTTTTCTTTCTTTCTGGTTTTGAACACTATATGGACAATGCAGCTTTATCAATTATGCTTGCCTTATGTTGTATAATGCATATTCAGTTATTAACGTGAGCTTTGCGTTTATAGTATTTTGAATTATTTTAAGGAGTTGCATTATGATAAGCCTGGCCCCTGGCTGGGTGTCTGATTACCTTTTTCTAAATTATTAAAAATGTTGGTGCTGGTATAAGACTTGATAAACTTATACCACTGAAAAAGTTGTTATAGAAAATGATTTGGATCAATCCAAATGTTCAGCTTATAACTAATTGTTCTTGTTATGTGGATCTTGCATGCTAGATTTTAGAAATAGAAATATGTTAATCTGCATAAGTATATGATTGATTGTGTCTTTGGATTAGCTTATTTCGGGGGTCAAAAAGCTTTTTTTGGCAGCTTTCCGAGAGAACTTTTAGAAATAAATACAATTATTTCCCCATAAGTGTTTCCAAACATGGTGGTTGTTATTTTTGTTTAATTAAAAATATATTATTCGTTAATTTTAAGACAAACTCCTCTCTTAGTAAATAATGTTGGATTCATTTTAAATTTTGAGCATGTAAACTTTCAACAATGGTAGACTGTGAGACTTTCATCCAATCAACAATTATTCATTTGTACCAGATTAATTTTGATAACTATGGTGTCAACAGTGGATCCTAATCTATATCCTTAATGCATGATTACTTTTTTGTTGTATTACAGGAAGTAGATAACATGACTAGAGAGAAGATACAAGACGAACTTAAGGAACTTAAAGAAGCGCATGCTGCAGATGAGGGTGCTTTTCTTTTATGTCCTTATTAGTATATATATATATATATATTTGCCTTTTTTTTAAAAAAAAACACATGTATGCTTGGTCTGCCTGCGTCTAAAGTTGCTTGGAAACTAGTTTTTTTTTGTTTTTTGTTTCTACCGACGGATTAAATGGTTTTTTTTTAAATTTCGTGTGCTTATCGACAGATTATTCTATCGGTAACATATAAAGTTTTGACGGTATATTTCCGTCAGTAATTACAGACGAGCGAATTACAGATGAGCTTCTGCCGTCGAAAATCGTTCGTTACCGATGGTTTTTCTACATTACCGATGGTTTTTGTCTGTCGGTAACGCCCGATTTTCTTGTAGTGAATGGGACTTGGGAACTAGTTGATCTCCCTCCCAACAAGAAGTCAATTGCTGTAAAGTGGGTTTACAAGGTGAAATTAAATCCCAATGGTGAGGTGAACAAGTACAAGGCAAGACTTGTAGCTAAAGGTTTTTGACAAAAACTTGGGATTGACTTTGGAGAAGTGTTTGCTCCAGTTGCATGAGTTGAGACAGTCAGGATGGTTGTGGCATTTGCATGTTGGAAAGGCTGGTCCATGTATCACATGGATGTAAAATCAGCTTTCCTTAATAGTCCCCTGGAAGAAGAAGTATTTGTTGAACAGCCACCAGGCTTTGTTGCAAAGGGTCAGGAAGAAAAGGTGTTCAAGCTATATAAGGCCTTGTATGGCCTGAAATAGGCTCCAAGAGCCTGGAACAGGAGGATAGACAGTTTTCTCATTGAGATGGGATTCAGTAAATGCATTTGTGAACATGGAGTTTATGTAAGATCTCATTTGAAAAGGACAAGTTGATAATGTGCTTCTATGTTGATGATCTATTGGTGACTAGCAACAATGAGTCTGAAATTGCAGGCTTCAAAGATAGGATGATGAGGGAATTTGAAATGACTTATTTGGGAGAGATTTCATATTTTCTTGGTTTGGAACTAAGCAGAACTGAGAAAGGATTGATAATGCACCAGTCAAAATATGCAAGTGTAGGTAACAGGATGAAACACAAGAAGGGGGGGTTGAATTGTGTTTCTAAGCTTTTAAAAACTTTTCGCAATGATGGACGCTGGCTTGTGAAAAACGTTGGACGCACAGCTTATTTCAAATATTGGACGCACAGTGTTTTTCTGAAATGTTGGACGCACAGAGTGCTAAAATATTGGACGCACAGAGAGCTAAAACACTGGACGCACATAATTGTGAAATATTGGACGCACAAAAGATTGGACGCTGAGGCTTCCACTTAGTTTAAAACTTGTTTTCTTTGTGCGATTTAAAGTGTATGAAAAACTTGTTGAAGTAAAATCAATTCAATCCCCACGGTTAGAATAAGCACAGAAATAATAAGAGTTAAGGGAAAGAAGAAGTAACACAAGTTTTTATCCTGGTTCACCCTTTCCTAAGAGCTACGTCCAGTCCCCTCAAAGTAGAGAGATTTCACTATCAACCTGATAGGTAACAAGTATTCTTCAGCAGCCTCTCCAGGCCTTACAACAAGTATTCTTTTACAGTCAAGCCTCTCCAGGCTCAATCAAGTATTCTTTTACAGACAAGCCTCTCCAGGCTCAAACAAATATTCTTTTACAGTCAAGCCTCTCCAGCCTCAATCAAGTATTCTTTGCACGCAGCCTCTTCAGGCTAAATCCCAAGTATTCTTTGCATACAGCCTCTTCAGGCTAAATCCCAAGTATTCTTTGCACTCAGCCTCTCCAGGCTATATCCCAAGTATTCTTTGCACACAGCCTCTTCAGGCTAAATCCCAAGTATTCTTTGCACTCAACCTCTCCAGGCTATAACCCAAGTATTCTTTGCACACAGCCTCTTCAGGCTAAACGACTCAGCAGAGTGTTTTTGATTCAAGTGTTGTCTAACTCACACAAGTGAGGATATGAAAACTAAAGCACTTCGAGAGTTAAGCAAACTCTCTTTTACAAGAAGATAGAAAATATACAAGACTTTCTCAACTATACAGAGTATGACAATGTTTGCACAGCATTTTTGCTCTTTCTTTTTCTTTGTTCAGTCTCTTGTATTCTTCTTCTTGCTCACGGTATTTATAGGCTTTGATGAAGCTTCAGACTTGTTCTTCGAATAGCTCAGCTTTAGCCTTCATAAATATTACCGTTCTCTAATAGCATTAAATGCTATTTTCCCGTTGCTCTGAGGAGATCCACTTCAGTGTGCATGTCTGCGTTTCTTTCTCCTAAATCAGAAGCAACCTGTACTCAAAGTCTCAATTGTACAGTGGTTAATAGTAATATATTATTGAGACAGAGAGAATACACTGTGTAAAGTAGAAAGATGTGTTCAGAGATATACAGAGTAGATAAAAGTACATTCTCTCTCTAAGTACACTTTCCACAGTGCTTTATGCTTTTCATTTAATGTACGTTCAAAAATGTTGACAAGGTTTTACAGAAAAGCATTGCATACAGCTATTTATTTCAAATCATTTGCTGAATAAATATGTTCCATATTAAATGCATGAGCAATAAATAGCAAGTAATGGACTCTGCGTTTTGGACGCAACATATAGAATGTATTGGACGCAGCATGTAGAATATATTGGACTTTTAGTCCTTTTAACAAATGGACGCATACCTTTGCTTAGCATTTGCACAGAATTCATTCATCCATTGGACGCATCCTTATGCTTACCATTTTGTTCCATTGGATGCAAGGCAGTATTGGAATGAATTGCCTCATGCTGATCATTGGACTTTTGCCATTGCCATTCTGATCCATTGGACGCAGGGAAGTATTTGTTGGACTTTTGTCAATTCTGCTTCATTGGACGCAGAACAGTTGACTGTTGGATTTTTTCCATTTTGTTCCATTGGACGCAGAGCAGTTGATTGTTGGCCTTTTCCAATTCTGTTCCATTGGACGCAGAAGCAGTTGATTGTTGTACTTTTGTTCTTCTGCTTCATTGGACGCAGAGCAGTTGATTGATGTACCTTTGTCAATCTGCTTCATTGGACTTTTCCATTCTGCATAATTTGAAATCATTGGACGCAGGCAATGTTGTGCATATTGCCTTATGCTGATCATTGGACTTTTGTCCTTCTGATACATTGGACGCTTACTCACTGGTTCTGCTGTTTGGAAAACACTGGACGCAGAGAGTAGCATTGCCTCCTACTGATTATTGGATGCAGAACATCATTGCCTCATATTGTTTATTGGACGCAGAGAATCATTGGACGATGAACAGTATTTCCCAATACTGATCATTGGACGCAGAACTCTTGGTGTCCATATATGTTCCAGTGCCAACATTGGACGATGTCTTTAACATTGGACGCAAAGCTTCTCAGACTTTGAATATGAGCCAATGTCATGATGAACTTATTATTGGTCGCAGACTGCAACATCCTTCAATAAACTTAGTTAGGCAGCTTTGTTATACATTGTAAAAGCTTAACACATTTTGTTATCATCAAAACCATAAAATCACTTAGGGAGTATTTGTATTAAAAATACTTTTAACCAATTTGGTTCCAACAATCTCCCCCTTTTTGATGATGACAAACATTATTAAGTTTTACAAACAATAAAGCATATTAACCAAAAAACAGTCAGCATAAATAAACAGAAATTGTCTAAGGGAAACTCCCCCTGAGATAAACGTCTCAGTTTTTCCTTACTCTTCTCCCCCTGAGATAAACATCTCACGGTTTTGGATATTCAATATACTCAGAGTACCTGAAAATTTCTTTTACTCATAAAAACAAGATTAGTCCAATTTATAAAGCAAATAGCTTATCAGATTAAAACATGGTAATAAGACTACTGCAACGCAATCAGACTTAATCCCATATTCTTCTCATATTCTTCTTTCTTTTTAAAACTTAATCCCATATATTTCTCCCCCTTTTGTCATCAGGCAAAAAGGTTCATAGAACATCATAGTCCAAAGACAGTTTTGAAAAAAAAAACCTTTTTCTTCTCCCCTTTTCTAAACAAGCTTTCTCAAAACAGTAGAGAAGATTTTAGAAACAATCAACAGAAATGATTTTAGAAAAGATGTCAAACGAAGAGAAATCTGAATCAAGATAAGAGATAACAGTAAGTTTTTCTTGAAAGCTTGAATAATCATCAAACTGAAAAATACTGCAAAGCGTTTGTAAGATACCAACTGTAAGATATATCTTTATGAAAATAGTTTGGACTCAGCGTGGGATTACTAAGATGTAAAAGCTTTTGAGTCTTTGAAAAAAATTCTAAGTCTCAAATAGACTGTCGTGTCCTATTGGACTCTAGTCACATTGGACTCAGACTCAGCTTGAGCATATTAGACGCTAAACATCAATCTTTTATAAAGTGCATATTTAAATGTTACCTTATAAAAGTAAACCTATCTACAGAGAGGGGTTTTGTAAATATATCTGCCAATTGATTTTCAGTGTTAACAAACTGAATATCAAATGTTCCCTTCTGCACATAGTCTCTAATGAAATGATGTTTAATTTCTATATGCTTAGCTCTTGAGTGTAAGATTGGGTTCTTAGATAAATTGATTGCAGCAGTATTATCACAAAGAACAGAAATCTTACTCTCAAAGATGTTGTAGTCCTCCAATTGATGTTTAATCCATAAGAGCTGAGAACAACAACTTGCAGCAGAGACATATTCAGCTTCAGCTGTAGATAATGCAATTGTGCTTTGTCTCCTGCTCGTCCATGATACTAGATTGGATCCAATAAAATGGCATCCTCCGCTGGTGCTTTTTCTTTCAAGCCTGTCTCCAGCATAATCAGCATCACAGAATCCTACTAACCTGCATTAACTCAGAAAATTCTCTACATAGAGATTCATCAGTAGCACCAAAAATGACATCATCTACATAAATTTGTACTATGATGAAATGTGAGTCTATGGATTTTCTGAAAAGAGTATTATCAACTTTTCCTCTTGAAAAACCATTTTCCATTAGAAAAGAACTCAGTTTTTCATACCAAGCTTGAGGAGCTTGCTTAAGGCCATAAAGAGCCTTTTTCAATTTAAAAACATGATTTGGAAAAGTTTGATCCTCAAAGCCAGGGGGCTGTTCAACATAGACTTATTCTGTTATTATACCATTCAGAAAAACACTCTTTACATCCATTTGATAAAGCCTAATATCATGTTGGGCAGCAAATGAAAGTAAAATGCGAATGGCCTCTATTCTAGCTACTGGAGCAAAGGTTTCAGTAAAATCAATACCTTCCTGTTGTGAGTAGCCTTGAGCAACTAACCTTGCTTTGTTTCTCACAACTTTACCTTCTTCGTCCAGTTTGTTTCTGAATACCCATTTGGTTCCAATAATGGACTTATCTTCAGGTGGGTCTACCAGCGTCCAAACATCATTGCGTTTGAATTGGTTTAGCTCCTCCTGCATTGCCAGAATCCATCCTTCGTCCAATAGGGCTTCATCTATGTTCTTGGGCTCCAATTCAGAGATGAATGCAACATCAGTTTGTTCTCTGAATGTGGACCTTGTTCTGACTCTATCATTTGCATTCCCAATGACTTGATCTTCAGGATGATAGGTCTTGAAGTGCCAGCTTCTTACACTTCCAGTATTGGACGCATGACTGTTTCCTGCATCTGATCTATTTTCTTCATTCTTAGGTGATCTTAAGCTTTAGGTCTTGGAACATAGACCTTTCTCCTGTTATGTGTAGTAAGAAGCCACTGTCCAGGTGCCATGACTGGAGTTGTCTTCTTCCCATCAAGTATATCTGCAACAGGAATTATCATACTTTTTGGTACCCAGATTGACTTGGGTCCTTTCTTGTTAGTTCTTGGTCTGCGTCCAGGCATGTTTCTTTTGTTATGGACACATGTCGATGTGACATGTCCAACCTTTCCATAGTGACCACAGTATATATTAAATTTCGATGGACTTTTGGAAAACTTTGGTTTTGGTTTTTCATAACCCAAACCACTTTTGTCAGAAGGTTTTCTCTGAATTTTTAAAATTTGATCAAGCTTTTCAGAGCTACTGACAAATTTGGACAATCGTCCAGTGAGTTCATTTACTTCTTGTTGAAGTACTTGTACTTCACAGGAAGTATTGGACTCAGAATCCTTTGGAGATTCATCTTTGAGTTGACTTACTTGAAGTCTTAACTCTTCATTATCTGATTTGAGTACTTTGTTTTCTAAAGTAAGCTTTTCAAAATCTTTGGTTATTAGAGAAAACTTTTTCTTTAAGGATCTGTACTCATCAGATAGAATGGATGAATCTCTAAGAAGATCATCAAAATTATTTCTTAATTCAGAATAAGAAATTACCTCTTCTTTGTCCTCACTGTCAGTTGAGGGAAGACTTGCCATTAGGCAGAGATTAGCCTCTTCTTTATCCTCATCATCAGAGGAATCATCAAGATCCTCCCATGTTGCCATGAGACCTTTCTTTTTCTTGAAGAACTTCTTCTTCGTTCTTTCTGCCTCAGGACAGTCTGCCTTGTAGTGGCCTGGTTTCTTGCATCCATAACACACCACTGGACTTTCCTCCTTTTGCTCAGCTTCCTTTTGTGGAAATCTTCTGTTGAATTGCTTCCTTCTGAAGCCACCTTTCTTGTTCCACATGGCCTTTAACTTCTTAGAGATGAAGGAGAGTTCATCATCATCTGAACCTTCTTCTCCTTCTGAGCTGCATGATTCTTCATCAGAATCATTGGCCTTCAAGGCTTTTGAGGTGCTCCCTTTTTGAGCTTTAAGAGCAATGGACTTTGCCCTTTTTTCGGTTCCCTCTTCTCTGAGCTCAAGCTCATGTACTTTGAGTGAGCCTAGAAGATTTTCCATGGCAAGAGTGGAAAGATCCCTTGCTTCTTGTATAGCAGTCACCTTGGGTCTCCATTGTTTTGGCAGACTCCTTAGGATTTTTCTGATATGCTCCTGGGTTGTGTAGATTTTTCCCAAGGACCTCAGGTTGTTGATGATTGTTTGGAATCTTCCAAACATTTGATCAATGGACTCGTGATCCTCCATTTTGAATAGTTCATATTGATGAACTAGCATGCTGATTTTGGACTCACGAACCTGAGATGAACCTTCATGTGCCAAAGCTAGAGTGTCCCACATCTCCTTGGCAGTGGTGCAGCTGTGCACCTTGTCATATTCTGACTTTGTAATGGCACACATCAGATAGTGCCTTGCCTTTGAGTTCAGCTGGAATCTGGTCTTTTGATCTGGTGTCCACTGAGCTCTTGGTATTTGTTGACCTGCTTCATTTTCTGGAGCAGTGTAGCCAGTTTCTACTACCTCCCATAGGTCTATATTTTGCGCGTCAAAGAATGTGATCATTCTTTGCTTCCAATAGTCGTATTCATTTCCATTGAACAGTGGTGGTCTGTTCACAGCTAGTCCCTCGTTCTCCATGGATCTTTGCTTCTCTGCACTGTTAGGTGCTCAACCCCTAGAGACCGAGCTCTGATGCCAACTGTAGGTAACAGGATGAAACACAAGAAGGGGGGCTTGAATTGTGTTTCTAAGCTTTTAAAAACTTTTCGCAATGATGGACGCTGGCTTGTGAAAAACGTTGGACGCACAGCTTATTTTAAATATTGGAGGCACAGTGTTTTTCTGAAATGTTGGACGCACAGAGTGCTAAAACATTAGATGCACAGAGTGCTAAAATATTGGACACACAGAGTGCTAAAACACTGGACGCACAGAATTGTGAAATATTGGACGCACAAAAGATTGGACGCTGAGGCTTCCACTTAGTTTAAAACTTGTTTTCTTTGTGCGATTTAAAGTGTATGAAAAACTTGTTGAAGTAAAATCAATTCAATCCCCACGGTTAGAATAAGCACAGAAATAATAAGAGTTAAGGGAAAGAAGAAGTAACACAAGTTTTTATCCTGGTTCACCCTTTCCTAAGAGCTACGTCCAGTCCCCTCAAACTAGAGAGATTTCACTATCAACCTGATAGGTAACAAGTATTCTTCAGCAGCCTCTCCAGGCCTTACAACAAGTATTCTTTTACAGTCAAGCCTCTCCAGGCTCAATCAAGTATTCTTTTACAGACAAGCCTCTCCAGGCTCAAACAAGTATTCTTTTACAGTCAAGCCTCTCCAGGCTCAATCAAGTATTCTTTGCACGCAGCCTCTTCAGGCTAAATCCCTAGCATTCTTTGCATACAGCCTCTTCAGGCTAAATCCCAAGTATTCTTTGCACTCAGCCTCTCCAGGCTATAACCCAAGTATTCTTTGCACACAGCCTCTTCAGGCTAAATCCCAAGTATTCTTTGCACACAGCCTCTCCAGGCTAAATCCCAAGTATTCTTTGCACTCAGCCTCTCCAGGCTATAACCCAAGTATTCTTTGCACACAGCCTCTTCAGGCTAAACGACTCAGCAGAGTGTTTTTGATTCAAGTGTTGTCTAACTCACACAAGTGAGGATATGAAAACTAAAGCACTTCGAGAGTTAAGCAAACTCTCTTTTACAAGAAGATAGAAAATATACAAGACTTTCTCAACTATACAGAGTATGACAATGTTTGCACAGCGTTTTTGCTCTTTCTTTTTCTTTGTTCAGTCTCTTGTATTCTTCTTCTTGCTCACGGTATTTATAGGCTTTGATGAAGCTTCAGACTTGTTCTTCGAATAGCTCAGCTTTAGCCTTCATAAATATTACCGTTCTCTAATAGCATTAAATGCTATTTTCCCGTTGCTCTGAGGAGATCCACTTCAGTGTGCATGTCTGCGTTTCTTTCTCCTAAATCAAAAGCAACCTGTACTCAAAGTCTCAATTGTACAGTGGTTAATAGTAATATATTATTGAGACAGAGAGAATACACTGTGTAAAGTAGAAATATGTGTTCAGAGATATACAGAGTAGATAAAAGTACATTCTCTCTCTAAGTACACTTTCCACAGTGCTTTATGCTTTTCATTTAATCTACGTTCAAAAATGTTGACAAGGTTTTACAGAAAAGCATTGCATACTGCTATTTATTTCAAATCATTTGCTCAATAAATATGTTCCATATTAAATGCATGAGCAATAAATAGCAAGTAATGGACTCTGCGTTTTGGACGCAACATATAGAATGTATTGGACGCAGCATGTAGAATATATTGGACTTTTAGTCCTTTTAACAAATGGACGCATACCTTTGCTTAGCATTTGCACAGAATTCATTCATCCATTGGACGCATCCTTATGCTTACCATTTTGTTCCATTGGATGCAAGGCAGTATTGGAATGAATTGCCTCATGCTGATCATTGGACTTTTGCCATTGCCATTCTGATCCATTGGACGCAGGGAAGTATTTGTTGGACTTTTGTCAATTCTGCTTCATTGGACGCAGAACAGTTGACTGTTGGATTTTTTCCATTTTGTTCCATTGGACACAAAGCAGTTGATTGTTGGTCTTTTCCAATTCTGTTCCATTGGACACAGAAGCAGTTGATTGTTGTACTTTTGTTCTTCTGCTTCATTGGACGCAGAGCAGTTGATTGATGTACCTTTGTCAATCTGCTTCATTGGACTTTTCCATTCTGCATCATTTGAAATCATTGGACGCAGGCAATGTTGTGCATATTGCCTTATGCTGATCATTGGACTTTTGTCCTTCTGATACATTGGACGCATACTCACTGGTTCTGCTTCTTTGGAAAACACTGGACGCAGAGAGTAGCATTGCCTCCTACTGATTATTGGATGCAGAACATCATTGCCTCATATTGTTTATTGGACGCAGAGAATCATTGGACGATGAACAGTATTTCCTAATACTGATCATTAGACGCAGAACTCTTGGTGTCCATATATGTTCCAGTGCCAACATTGGACGATGTCTTTAACATTGGACGCAAAGCTTCTCAGACTTTGAATATGAGCCAATGTCATGATGAACTTATTATTGGTCGCAGACTGCAACATCCTTCAATAAACTTAGTTAGGCAGCTTTGTTATACATTGTAAAAGCTTAATACATTTTGTTATCATCAAAACCATAAAATCACTTAGGGAGTATTTGTATTAAAAATACTTTTAACCAATTTGGTTCCAACAGCAAGAGATTTGCTGAAAAGGTTCAACATGGATCAATGCAATGCAGCTTCAACTCCAGCTGAAACTGGTTTGTTGCTGAGTAGAGAAGGGTCAGAAGAGTTGGTGGATCCTAACACTTCAGATAAATAGTTGGTTCTCTAAGATACTTATGCAATACTATACCTGATTTAGCCTATAATGTTGGGTTAATTAGCAGGTTCATGGAGTCACCAAGGCTGCGTCACTTGCTTGCAGCTAAGAGGATCCTAAGATATGTCAAAGGAACTCAAGACTTTGGCATTCTATTTCAGAAAAAGATGACAGAATCTGATTCTGAGTTGATAGGCTACACGAATTCAGACTGGAGTGGAGACAGATCGAAAGAGTACTGCAGGCTATGTGTTCTTCTTTGGTACATCTCCTATCTCATGGGGATCTAAGAAGGAACCTATTGTAGCTTTATCATCGTGTGAAGCTGAATATGTAGCAGCTTCAATGAGTGCCTGCCAAGCAATGTGGCTTGATGCATTGATGCAGGAGTTGAAGATGAAGGAGCAGATTACAATCAGATTGTTGATAGACAACAAATCTACCATCAACCTTGCCAAGCACCCGATAGCTCATGGAAGATCAAAACATATAGAGACTCGATTCCATTACTTAAGGGATCAAGTGAACAAAGACAAGCTCAACTTGGAACACTACAGGACTGAGTTGCAGATAGCTGATGTGTTGACCAAGCCGCTGAAGAAGGACAGGTTTGAAGAGTTTAGAGAGAAGCTAGGTGATGTATGTGTGGGAAACTGAATTAAGAGGGGTGTGTTGAACTGTAATGATTAGTTAATTCAGTTTCATTAGTTGGTTAAGTGTTAGTTGTTGTTTCAGTTAGTGAGTTAAACTAACTGACTAAGTGTGAACCACCCGCATGTGGATGTGTGTGTGTTGTAACTGTGAAGTGTCCGATGTGGGACTTTAGTGCATGTATAAAAGGAAATGCAAAGTGAATGAAAGTGGGTGTGCAAGTGTGGAAGAGTGAATTCCACCAAAAACAAAACTCTGTGTTCAATCTCCTTCTCTCCTATACTATCTTCCTCTATATTGTGTGAGAGTGAGTGTTAATCTCTAACAAGAGGAAATCACAACTGGGAAAAAATTCACATCCGAGGTGTACTGAAACTCTCTGACCTAAACTGCAGAACCAATCTAGATGCATTCACACTTGTGGAAATTATCACACCAAAGGTGTGCAACTATCATTCCCAATCCACTTAATTGCAAACTTCCAATCCAGATCTGTTCACACCCTATGAAAAAGTTCACTCCCCTGGTGTAAACGCCCAACCAACAGAAAAACATTGTTCCTAATCCAGAGGTAATTACAACTGAAAAAAATCACAAAATAATAGATAAATAAAAAAAAATTGGTCATGCAATTCTATATATAGGAAAAGTGATAACTTATTTTGTTTAAAAAATAATAAATAGAATGTTGTACGGCTAGATTGTTATCATTTGGCCTTTTGTCAGATGCTTAAAAGGTAACACAATTAAATGAGAGTTTAAAAGGATAACAAATATTGAATCATTAATCTCGGTTGGCAACTTATGGCACAACAGTCCAAATTATGGGTTCATAGAATGCGGGCTAAATATGGTTGCGGGCCGGTGGCAATGCCGGAGGTCTGACACCATAGTAGCTCTTCTAGAACTTGGCATGGGATTGCTTCTTGTTGGCGTTTAGTGGAAGGCAACATTCGGCGGATTATCTGAGATGGGTTGAGGGTCCGGTTTTGGAAGGACAAATGTATACCTGGGAGTGCCTCTTTGCAGGAGTTGCTTGGTTCCCAAATTCCGAATGCGGAGCAAAATTTTACGGTTTCTCACTATGCTAATAATGGCTCATGGGATTGGGATCAGATTTGAAAATTTGTTCCTGATGGTTTGTGTAATCAGATTGCTATCATCAAGCCTCCAAGTGTGGGGTTGGAAGATTTTTCAAGTTGGGATCTTGACAGTAGCGGTCAGTTCTCTCTCAAAACTGCCTACCATGCAGTGCGGTTGGAGTCTTGTGAAACCAAGGAGGATGATCCTATTTTTGACAAAGTTTGGCATTGGAAGGGAATTAAAAGGTATCAAGCTCAGTTATGGAAAGTTGCTCACGAACACCTCCTTACTAATGTGGAACTATTAAGAAGGGGTATGGCTAGTGATGATTTGTGCCCAAGGTGTAAGGTATGTCCTGAAACCTTAATGCATGTCATTAGGGATTGTGAGGATGTACAACATTTTTGGTACTCTGTGGTGCATCCCAATCATATAAGTCGTTTCTTTAGTTTGGGTTGGATTAATATTAATTTGAGCAACAACGAGGTTGGCCTTCATGTTCCGGATTGGCAAATATTTTTTGGTATTGCTATTTATGAGCTTTGGCGTGATCAAAATTGATTGGTTTTCTCAAATTTATCTACTCTTGGGCAAGGCCTTAGACAATTTTGTGGAGAGTCAAGCACATTTTGTAGGCCACACAACTGGATTGCGCAGTCTATAGCAAGGTGATAGCTCACAACATCAACAAATTGGGGTGTCTTGGGAGTCTCCTCCTGATGGTTGTTATAAGGTTAACATTGACGAGTCTCACTCTTTGGAGGGTGGGTCAGCCTATTTCTATGTTGTGTTTAGTTGTGTGGCTGGTCTATGTGTGTGTAAGCTTCCCATTGGATGTAATCCCATGTAAAAAAAATGCTTGTACTGCTGTGGAATGAATAAAATCCGCTTTATTCTAATTCATTCTCTTTCCCTGTTTTGTGTAGAAAAATTTATGATTTGAATTCTTTTTAAAATATCATTTTTTTTCTTGTTAATTTCTGATATATTTCTCCGTTCTAATGGGTTCTTTGTTCAAGATTCTACTGTAAACTTGGAGCTGGAAATGCACTTTGGGCGGAGTTGTGGGGACTTCGGCTTGGTATTAAATTGGCTAGACAAATTGGGTTGAGTTGGGTTATTTTTTAGATAAATTCCAAGGTTGTAGTTGCACGATTACTTCAAGTGGTTCATCCTTGGCTTATCTCAATCCCTTGTTGCAGGAAGTTATTTCCCTTCTTCGTGAGCCTTGTTGGAGAGCGTCCATCGTGCATGCTTATTGTAGGTCAACAACTATGCTGATTTCTTGGGTTGTGATTGAGTCGGTTTGTCCCGGGTTGGGGATTATGCTTGTGGATGATGTAAGGGGTAGTGTGTTGCCCCGTTGAAGCTTGTTTGCTTTTTGTTTTGTTTCCTTCCATTATGTATTAAAAAAAAATTGAATCATTAGATTAAATGTGGATTAATTTATTCAATATATAATACATATGAAAATAGTTGGGAAGTGCAATAATGGGTGAAAAAGCTTGTAGTCTTGTATCAAAAAATAACACGTAATTTTTGCATTTGGTTCTGATGTGTAAATGTAGTATAATAATTAAAATTATCACATAATCATTGTCGGGATGGGCCAAGTGAGCCAATAGTCAACCCAAACCCGGCCTGACCCAAAGTCGGGTTATTAATTTGGATTGTCTTATTGTCCTTTTTCTTTTGATGGGTTTAGGTTAGACCTGATCCGAAGCCATTAGACCGAGACGGGTATTGTGCACCCCTACTTTATCCCCTTATGTTGGGTTTATCTGGATCAAGTCTCATTAGTTAGAATCTAATATAATTTTTAGATACCAATTTCGACCAAAAAAACCATTCACATATTGATCATAGCTGTAATTAGAAAATTCACTTATTCAGTACCAACTAAAGGTCATTACAACCACAAGTTAATAACTCAATATTACAACTCTAAATATGTGAATCAACTAGAGGTAACTCATTACAGCCACAAGTTATTATAGAAAGATTTTATCCACTCTAAATATGTAAATCCTTCTAAATATATATATATATATATTTCATATACAAATATCACAATCCTTTCACTCTAGCCATGCCCGGTCCATTAGATTGGGCTTAAAATCTTCTGTGCTATCACTGGATTCCATATCTGTGTCAAATGTTGCCACCTCATCAAATGTTTTTATTGTTGGAATAACTGACCTCTCCATTGGACAACCATTGTCCTCTTTTCTACCAATGTTTCGAAAATATGTCAAAACTCTATTCACCCCTACCCCTCCATGGGGAGTAAGGTTGCTGCTATTTATGATGAGAGGTGGTTTTTCACCTTTTGGAGAAGAAAAACTTGGTGTGCCAAAACCTGATTTATATGGAGTACTTTGGACAGGCAATGTGTATGGAACTAAAATGCTCTTCTGAGTGGCTACACCAACTTTTGAGAGAGATGTGAATTGATCAGAATGTTTGGTCAAGTCATCTACATAGAGCACATCATCTATTCGTGCAACAATATTTGATGCCAAACTCTCTAGTACTCGAGAGTAACTCTCCAGAATGGATTTCCCAACATCCTATAGACATCACACAATAATTTGAAGTAGAGATCAATATGTTCAATACTAAAAAAGTGAACAAGAATTTAACTAAGGATTAAATGATTTTAGTCCCTGCAAATAAAAGAAAATATTTACTTTTAGTATCTTATTTTTAAGAATCTCATTTTGATTCCCCATTTTTTGAAATAGACCATTTATAGTCTTTCATGATATATCTGTTCAGTCAACTGATGATATGTTAAACGAAGTAACACCTCAGATTTGACTACATTAATCCCAAATGACAGCTTATATGGTCAAAACTCTTCGACTAACCCCTCTTCTACCTTACTATAGGGGACTACAAGTTGTCTATTTCAGAAAACATGGGACAAAAATGAAACATTTTAAAAATGAGAGACTAAAAACAAACATTTCCCTATTTGTAAAGACTTAAAAAACATTTTTAACCCTTTAATTAATATAGAACATGATAGATATATACACAAACCTTGTTGCATTGGATTTTGCTCATATCTAAGGCTGTTTGAGGAAGAAAAGGGAAACGCTGCTTCAAGGTGAGAAGAAGGCTTTCTGCCCTCTCTATAAGCATTTCACCCTTGTAGTCTCCCTCTACAATCAGGTCCTTCAACATTTCCCATGATGATCTTGAACTTGATCTTGTAGTAGTAGTGCGACCTGAAGGCTTTGAGTTGGTCTTTTTGTGCCAAATATAAATGGAAGCCTCTACTCTATTGGCAATCTCTATGGCTTGATGCTCAGAGGATATATCAAGGCAAGCTAGCAAATGTTCAGGGGAAAAATTATCTGATATAATATATCGATAAATTACATCCCCCAAGCTAGCTCTTGCAGTCTGAAAAAAAGAAGGGTTGAATCAACAATTTGACATTTCATCATCTCATGTATTCACATTATAGGGAGAAATACAGGACTAAGGAAACACAATTAACTACAAACACATTAGTAATCAATGGTTCATTGAATTATGATCGAATTAGAAATAAGTAAATATATATTTTTAATATATTAAGTAATAAATTAAGACAACTCAAATTTAAATTAACATAAATCGTCATATTTTTTTTGAGATAAAAACATCAATAATAAAAGGATAGATAATAAAAACTCATGCATATGAATATTTTATTTGGCTAAAAGAAATTTTGAATAAAAAATAGATCGAACATTGAAGGTGTTAATTTTGGCTCAGCTCGATGGGTCCATATTTTAGGTCAGGTTAGACTCATTAATCATAGGCTCGAAAGATACCAGGCTCTGATGGGTCTGTCGGGCTGGCCCAGCCCACATTTTATGCACTTTTCCAATACTTTGAGTTTTTTCTCTTTGTAAATAACTCGTGCTGGGCTTGACTCGGTGTGTTTTTGGTCGAGCTGTACCGGTAAATATATGGCAGCAAGAAATGCGGGCTGACCCGGCGCCCGACCTGTTTATGTTAACATTGGAAATAGGGGTGAAAATAAGATAGTTTGGTTCGGATTTGACTTAAAATAAGATCCGAACCAATCATATTTAATTGGTTTGGTTTTTCCGAAAATTTTTATCAAATCCGAACCAAACCGTATCGAGTTGAACAAAAACTAAATTATTATTTTTTTAAAAATTGTTTGCATATTATTTTCTTTTTATATAAAATTTTAAATTTTATATCACATCAAGTAAAAAATGTTTATTTTTCAATAGTTATAAGTAATAATTAAAATAATTTTAAACATTAATATTATTTTTTATTAATGTTTAGCATTTTTTAGAATCATAACTTTACATATCTCATTAGTTTTGTTATCTAAAATATGATAATCAAAGTGAATAATAATGTGTACTAGATGAGAATATGAAAATGACAAAAGAAAAAGAAAAGTTTTAAGTATTAATATTTAAAATAAAAAATTTATAAATTTTAAAATAAAAAATAATAATTGATCAAGTGATTGGATTGGTTTGGATTTAAAAAAGAAAAATCCAAAAACCGAACCAATTATAATTGGTTTGGTTCGGGTTTGAAGTCAAATGAACCAATTGTCCTAACTAATCCGAACCAATTTAATTGGTTTGGTTTGGATCATCGAGTTTATTGGATCATCGATTTACACCCCTAATTGAAAATAACAGGGAACATTGGTACCTTTGGAAGGGACTCTAAATAAGTATGAGGAACCTCCATTTCAGCTAAAGTAATGCTGTTAATGGCCATTGCAGCTTTCAATATCTGGTTTGTGGAATCACGCTTGTGCTGCAACTGCTTTCTTGAATCTTCATGGAGACCACAAGGAGGGACTTGAGGCACAGGAAGCCACCACTTCTCCTCTTGTCTCTGAAGTGCTCTACTGAATGAAGATGAACCATCTCCATCTGGGGCCACAACACCTTGGTCCACATACCTGAACTCTGTATTCACAAAACTGTCTAGTATTTCCTGTACAAAAAAGAAAGAAACATTTTCAGAATGTACTACTTATTGAAAAAACTGGATTTATGTGCAACCAAATGCAGAAGAAAAAAAAAATCTTACAAGAAGCATGTTGTCTAGTTTTCTCAAAGCTGGTAGATTGGCATAAAGATCTGAGCGGGTCCTACAAGTCATGACCTGATTCACATTTGAGAATAAACAGTAGTGTTAAGCATCAAATAATAATCTATGGCTATATATCACTTATTTGGTAGAAAGGTTAATAAATGAAAAACATGAAGAAAGCATGGTATGATATATTATCATATTAGTGATAACTTGTAATTAATTACTATATAAGAAAAACAGATCTCTAGTTGGCACACGTATCATCTCTTAGGTCTTTTTATTTTCTAGTTTAGACACGTGTCACCTTTCATGCTTTTTTATTTCTCGCTTAAGCAGCTTTGTTTGTTGTTTTTTAACCGTTTATGTTAGAAAAAACGTATACATTGTGTCCATCGGCCAGTATCCAATCAAAACGACGACGACGACGACAGCAATCAACTCTTATTCCAATCACATGAGACAGAGGGACAGAAAGACACTGAGGATACTGCATTGATGCATACTTTATCTAGGCTAAATCATATCAATTTGCATTACAAGCTTTATACTTTGCTTTTCAAAACAGGTCTCATCTAGCATAAATTACTAGAAAGCTTTCAACTTTAATTTACAGTCCTTACTCCTTAGTTCTATGACAACGTATAATTGAGGCATTTACCAACCATTAGGAAAAGTAGAGGGAAATTTTATCTATGAAGATAATGGATTTCATATTCCATATGATATGTGAATGATCTCAAAAATGTTGAAGAGGGGCAAAAGAAGCACATATTTGTAACCAGAACATACACCAAAACAGCTATATATAAGTTCATATTAAAATTAAAATTATCTATAAAGTTGTACTTGTTTGTTTGTACCTCAAGCTTGCTTCCATCAGGAAATGTTTGCCAAGTAGGCTTGAATTCAACAATATGGTCACTGACACAAAGAAGCCACTCCATCTCTCTTCTCCACATTGCTTTCTTCTCTGTTGGCAGAGGTTCCAATCTCCAAAGTTGCCCAAACACAGTGGCTGCACATTCAGAAAATGTGTGAAAAATCAGAACCTCAGATTCAAAAGGAAGAATTACAGTAATTAAAATTTCATTACAGGCAACAACCAAACCAGAACAAAGAAACTGTTTCAGTGGGTCCATACCACATAGATTAGTTATTGCATTAGATATAGCCAAGGCTGTTGTGACCCCATTTCCACAACCTGACATATCTTCTCCAAGTAGCAATTTTGCAAACCTGTCCTTCATCATCTCAAGCTCTAACACTGAGAATCAAAATCAAATTAGAAAACATATTGTGCTGATGTCATCAGGCATAGCACTTTACTGCAATGTTTTAAATTGCAGTCACAGTTGTAGTTACGTCGCGATTCTTGATTTTGTGGACAAATGCAATCGATGCGGTTTTGGAGACATAGAAAACCATGATGTTACGGCTACAATTTGCGGACCGCAACTTAAAACCATGCTGTATTATAAAAACTAGTTATTAACTTATTAATCATGCACACTAATACTCATTGAATTTGAAATACCTGGTAATACTGAGACTTGTTTCTCAAAATTCTCACAACCCAAGTTCTTTTTCTCTGCATCTTCTTCGTTTCCATGTGGACCGGTACTACAATTGGAACCAGAAACATCCTGAACCGGCCACCCCATTGAAGGTGTTGAAGACTCATCTTCACCATCACTACTCTGACTCTTCTTCTCTTCAAGTTCATTCCCTGTCATCTCAGAGCTGGAAGCACTGCTATCTCCACCCTTTTCTTCAATCAAATCAGAAAAACTCACATCATCACAACCACTTTCTTTATTTCCTTCAATGTGAACTTCATTCTCCTCAATCAAATCCACACCCTCCATTGCAATTTTTTTTCCCTTATAGAAAGCACAAAGCTGTTTATTTATTACCAAAAGACATCCTCCCAAATCCTTCTAATGCAAAGAGATGAACATTATTGAAGTGAAAATTTTGAAGAGGTTGAAAGAACTAGAATCTCAAAGTGGAAAATGGGTTTGGATTAATAGGCTCTTTAAGCCTCACCAATGGGGGCACATTGCTTTTAGTTGTTGTGTTTTATGCTCTTTGTCTTTGTTGGGTATTCATGAGTTGTTAACAACGTTTGATGGTGAAGGGTAGTTAGATAAATTGGTGGACCGTTATGTGGAGCTACCTCTGAATCTGATAGCATACTTGTATGTGAAGGATGAATGAAGAAGACCATCATGATTTATTTTTTTTTGAAGATTACTCAAAGCACGTGATGTTGAGAGAGACATGAGAGAGAGAAACCCGTTGTTGTCTTCATTTCACAGGACGCTCTCTTTAGCCTTATTATTACTACAACAATTTAATTACTATATATATATATATATATCATGTAAACAAAATTCTGTATATGTAGATATTTTAAGAAGTAGTATTATAAAGTGACACCATAGAAATATATGATTTGATATCCATGTGAAATCTGTTTATATTTTTAGTATATAGTTGTTTAATTCGATATAAATTTGTTTAAATTTGTTTTAGAGTATATCATGCTAAAGGTGTGTAATCTACTATGATACAAACCTTAAATAATACGCATAGATATTTGATAATTTAAGTCATAGGAGTCACTCTGAATTTGAAATTACCAATTACTACTGCAAATTAATTCGGCCATGTCTTCGCTTTTTTCTTCTGCTCCACTCCAATAAGTCAATCATACCAATGGTAAATTTATGTCAAAGTGTTTAGATAAATGTTGTACACATCTGTGATAAAGATAGCGTAGAGGCCGACACAGAAATATTAAAAAAAAGTTGTAATCATACTTTTAATTATTTAATTTGGATTACATGCTATTTTCATCTTCAGGATTTTAATTAGATTTGTTGCCTCTGTTGGGCCAGTGTTTGATGGTGTACGTGAGATGACTAGTAAAGGGATATTTCTGTCTCTAGCTCCTCACATCACATGCGGAATCCCAACAATCATAAATTCATTTGGCTGAAATTTTTCTAACAAGGTTCCAAAGAAAGAAATATCATCAAACCACTAAGACAATCTTCAATAGTGGTTCTTATGTATATTTTTGCACATAAGAATAGGTTCTTATTTTTTATAATATTGAAATTGGCTGACGTGACAGTATATAAGAACGGTTTTTATATAAAAATCGTTTCTTACACATTAAAAATGTATTTCTTTGCAAAAAGTAATATAATTATAGGACCCACTAAAAATAAGTTAAGAAACAATGTGAGTTTTTTATTAAAATAAAAAGTAGTAAAAATTATTAAATCGTAAGTGGCATATTTAGACCCACTAAAAGATAAATAAGAACCCAAAATAGATTCTAGCATTGGAGATACGGGAGTACATTAATAACAACTAAGTAAAAATATGTTCTTTCATTACTGAGAAAAGAAGTCAAGACTCAAGAGACATAGGGTAGGTTATTTAACTATTGGTTATTGCTTGTCCTGTTTTTCATCGATCATTTTATACTAAATATATGTAGTAAACACTAAAAGTATCTCAAAAAACTAATTAAGAAACAAAAAACATTTTTTATTAAAAAGTATAATATATATTTAATTCTGTCGTTACATTAAATATTATATTATTTTTTTGAATAATTAAATGTTATATTGATAAATTATTTTGCATTTATTAATTTCTTAATTAATAATTTTAAAATATTCGTTAACAATAGGTGTTGGACTTGTGAAACTATCAAATTTTTGTACTTTCGTGTTCTTGTTATTATTTTGTTAACTGTCTGATAAATCCCATCACATCATATTACTTAAAGCAAGAGAGCACCAACGGGGGTTGGATCTAGTGGAAGGGGTTAATCCTCCACAACATAGTGAACCACGGTTCGAATTCTCGTTGAGAGAGATGTCTACATTTAGTGTCTAACTGTGTCTCGAACAGAATTGTCTCTTATGGAAGATACATGTGGGAAAAAAAAAAACAAGAGAGCTAACTACGTTTTTTTTCCATTGCTTTGAGTTTGACAAGATTTTTAATTTCTATGCACAGTATCATAGGGGAAAGGAGCGCCTGGATTTTAGTTTGACAAGATGTCTCTTCATTACTTTTTTTTTTTTTATAGAAATGTCTCTTCATTACTTGTTCCAATTCAATTTCCCCACTATGCATTGATCTAATTCAATTCCCCGCACGGGTGAGCTCTATATCCCTTTCCTGTTGATATTCAAATTTCAAAAAATAGTAGAATCACACTATACCAATGTATTGGCCAAGTTACACATTTAATAGAACCGAGAATAAAATACCAAACCAAATGGGGCAATAAAGGAGCATCATCATATATTTAATTCTTTCATTTGAAACTTCCACGAGAGCCTGTGCGAATTAAAAGGACCATCGTATACATGTGACTTTGAGAATTAGTATCCTAAAGTAGCCGAATCAACAAATTAAAGGAGAAGTGAGAAATTGATAATAAAAAAATTAATTGAAGTTGAAGTTTTCTTTTTCCCTCTCAACTTTCTAAATTTTTAAGTCTAGCTTCACCAACCTAGTAGTTGTGTTGGTCTTTGGTAGAAGCTATTTTCTTTTTGCCTTTGTGAATCCGGTTGGAACAACCGGCATTATGATAAAAGAGAAAATTGTGTTAATTTTGATAATGCGGAATGCCTTGCAAGGAAAGTCACAAACTGTTATTAGAGGTTGTTTAGGGTCTCCCTAATATGGACATGATCCAAAACATAGACCTCTTAGTTATCCCTTGGATGAATTGGATACAACAAGTAATAGTGTCAAAAAAATTCATGATAAAAAATCTTGCTCCTTCCATCTTGGCTCACACTAAAAGGAATTGAGTTCTGCAAAAAAATAGGTCTATAAACTGATATTTAAAAGAGATTAAGATCTTCTCTAGTCACGACCATGACCTCAGAAAAGGGATAGATTGCTTATAGAGTTCTTATAAGTTAATCAACTCCAATTAGTTGATTTTACCATTGGAGTGTATCTAAGTGACATGTCACATGTAAGCAACTCTTAAGTTTGGTTCCTTATATAATCAACTTTCATAACCAACTCTCACTATATAAGCATTAACTCTAATAAACAACTTACCACATATTTGGAGTAAAATTTAGTAGGTGTTCTTAAATCTCATGTGGCATTGTAGAGCCTACAAAAGGTAAGTTAAGCAACTTTCATAAGTAACTCCCATTAAAGATACTCTTATTGTTGGACTGTGTCGATATTTAAGGGACCCAATTATTTATTAGATCTCAACTGCACTCAGTTATCATACTTTATCCTATGATTTGCATGTGATTTTTTATAATTTATATAAGTATATATGAACTTTTACGTACTTTGTCAAAAAAAAAAAGTTATGAACTTTTACGTGTGTTTATTGTATCATCCCAAATATTTTCAGTTAGTGATCTCCAATGGTAATTCACTTTTATTTGATTAACCTTAGAAATTGGAATAACCTATTTGAATTCATACACTTCCTATTTGAGTGAAAATTTGATACTTTGCAAACACAGAATCTAGATGCCCTATTTAAATTCATAACTAAAACTAAATGAAATTGATTGTTACGCATGGGAAAGAAATAAATTTATTACAAATATCTTTTTTTGGGTCATTTGGGGGCGGGGGGGGGGGAGATTTTGAGGTGGGGGTGGGGATCGAAAAGGCCTCGGCCTAATCCATATTCCACAGCCCAATACTAGTTGTGCTACTTACCTACTCTAATGATTTGACCTCTTGGGCTCACGGCACCGGCACACAAATCGGTTGATGGAATTGGGGTCGGAATCGAAGAGGGACCAATCGGTTGAATGGTTGATTACGGTGATTCGAGAAGCATTTAACTCGGATCTCTTGAGCAAAGTTTCGAGTTGGGATGGGAGATCTAAATAAAAGTGGTCAGCCAAATTTTACAGTGGAGATTAGTTATTGGATACTTTGCACCAATAACATGGTTACCAAAAAAACTTCAAAGGCTTAAATATATTTTTGGTCATTCATATTTGACCAAAATTCGTTTTTAGTCTCTCAAGAGTATTTTTTAGTTTCCGATTTAATGAAAATATGTCACATTTAGTCCCTGACCATAAGTACATTAACTTTTTTTGCTTACGTAGCAAACGATGTTACATGTAAGCACTTGTCATGTGTCTCACTTATCTAGTTAGCGTTCTAAGTGTTATTAATGGTCCAGATCGATCCATTATTTATGGTGAAAATGGTCCTCCAATTGATAACACTTAAGACGCTAGTAATGATAAGTGCTTACATATAACACCATTTGCCACGTAAGAAAAAAACTTAACAAAGTCATAGTCGGTGACTAAATATGACATTTTTTCATTAAATTTGGAACTAAAAAAATATTCTTTAAATTTGAGAGGTCAAAAATAAACTTTGATAAATACGAAAAACCAAAAATATATTTAAGCCAACCTCAAATAAATGGTTAAAAAAATACTAAAAGTAAAGAAACTGAATTAAGAATCTACTAGACCGGTAATTATTAGCTCATCCAAAAAATGACCAGTAATTATTAGATTAGGTGAGAATATCATTTTAATCTTCGAAATTATAATGATTGGACAATTTGATCCATGAAGTTGATGAATAAAATTGTAAAATTAAAAACATTATCATATTAGTCTTTTTGTATCTGTTAATTTAGTTCTTAAAATTATTTTGAATGGGGTAATATGATAAAAAAATTAATTCCAAAAATTATTTTACAATTTCATTAATTTCAACTATCAACTTATCTAACCCCTATAATTTCATATATTAAAATAGTGATTCAAAACCCCCCACGATTAAAAATATAAAAACTTATGAATTATTTAGAGGAACGAGGAGCCTATAATAGGAATAATTTTATATCCTCTTATCTTTTATTCTTATAAATTCTCTTACTTATTAAATAGAGTGTTTTTTATGTTTTTAAAATATTAAATGTTTTTATTTTTTTATTAAATATTTATTTTATAAAATAATAAAAAAAATTTATAAAATGATATAAGATTTCTCAATAATAGTCCCACAATGTAATATTCCCTGAGATTCGAGGAAGCCACCAACCCACCCACCAAACCACCCCCCCTCCCCCAAAATACTAAGCCCCTCTATGTTGACCAAAAGCAACACAAACCAAGAACAAAACCTCAAACCTCAAGTGCGTTCTTGTGACTATTCCTTTTGCTCTATAAAGGTCAAAATTAGTTCTAATCAAACCTCAATAGATCATCAGAGCCTAACCACAATAGTCATCTGCACAACTCATTTTTTATCTCCAACCAACCAAACCAATATGGCAGCATCGCAAGGAGAAGAAGTGAGGATGTTAGGGAAATGGGCAAGCCCATTTAGCAACAGAATAGAGCTTGCTCTGAAACTCAAAGGAGTTCCATTCGAATACTCAGAGGAAGATCTTGCAAACAAGAGTGCTGACCTTCTCAAATACAACCCAGTTCACAAGAAGGTCCCAGTTTTGGTTCACAATGGAAACCCAATAGCTGAGTCTCTCATCATAGTTGAGTACATAGATGAGACTTGGAAAAACAACCCCCTTTTGCCTCATGACCCTTATGAGAGAGCCCTGGCTCGTTTCTGGTCAAAGACCCTTGATGACAAGGTTAGTATCTTGCTCTGCTCTTCTATTCTTAAGATCTATCACTGTTTTAAATTGCCACTGTAGCAATGAAGTTTTAGAAATTAGAGTAGCATATGAGCATCAATTGTATTTGTGCACAAGTTTTTGCAATTATAAAGATGGTAATTTAACTGTATTACAGTGTCTACAATTACAATTTAGTGTATGATTGAGTGAGCATTTGACAAACATAATTTGGGATAAACTTAATTTTGTAAAATTGATTTGGTTAAATTGAGTTTGAAATCGAGTGATTGATGTTTGTATGCTTTTATTCCAACAGCAAGGTGTAATTTTTTCAACATTAACACAGGTTATTTTTATCATTTCTGGTCAAACCAAGATTTGGAAGCAAAATTAATTTTGATTTATAGTAATCAAACATCTAGTAGCCAGCTTGTATAAGATTTCTCCAATTGTGAAATCGCGTCTAGCTAAAGGAAGGAAATGAAAGCTTTTGGTGAAAGCAGGTTTTAAGTTGCGGCTCGCAACTGCAATTGCGGCCACAACATCAAGATTTTTGGAGTCTCTAAAACTGTATCATGACTGCAATTGCAGCCGCATTGGCCGTATTTGTCTACAATTTCCCACAATATTAAGGTTTTCGAAGTCTTCAAAACCGCGACTGCAATTTAAAACCTTGGGTGAAAGTACTTCAGGACATCTTTCTTTTTCATGTTTGCAGTGACTAAAATCTAATCCTTTATATGCTAGATTTCTACAAAAATCGTATTTAGCAGAGGCAAAATCAATTCTAACACTCTTCACCATTATCCAAAACACACATTTAAAATCTTGTTTAAGCTTTTTCTGCATCTTTTTTTTGTTTTGGTTTTAGATCTTGCCTGCTGTATGGAGTGCATGCTGGAGTGATGAGAAGGGGCGTGAGAAAGCTGTGGAGGAAGCCTTGGAATCTCTCAAGATACTTCAAGATGAACTGAAGGACAAGAGGTTCTTTGGAGGAGAAACCATAGGACTGGTAGATATTGCTGCCAATTTCATTGGCTATTGGGTTTTTATCTTACAAGAAATCGCTGGGTTGGAGTTACTTACCATTCAGAAATTCCCAAATCTCTTTAAATGGAGCCAAGAATTCATCAATCACCCTGTGATCAAGGAAGGCCTTCCTCCTAGAGATAAACTATTTGCATTTTTCAAAGCTTCAGCCTCAAAATAGAGCCATTTTTCTTAATTAGTTACCATAACAACTTTCCTCTTGCATAATAATCATCTTGTAATGATCAAAAAACTTGTTCTGTTTTTTTTTGGTCAAGAACTTGTTCTGTTTTCAATTGGCTGTGATTTGGTTGTGGATCGTGGGTATCTGTTGTTTCTTTTGTAAGTCAAAAAGTAACTTAAGCAATGTTTTGGGTTTGAGTCTTGTAATGGAAAAAATAGACATTGAGAGAGCTTTGCCTCTCTTGTATAGGTCCACCTGGCTCAACTTAGGTTAAACCAATGATTTATATAAATAAATAAAAAAGTAGTGTTCTTTTTTGTTGCTTGATTTTTGGACTAAATTAAACCAAGCTAAGAGGTTGCCTAAATGAGTTTACTATAGAAATTTGGTGCAAGAGGATAAAGAGATGTGAGAAATGCTAGCAACACATTATCAATCACACTCTTTCCATCACACCCTTTATGATTGGTTGAAATCTATATGGGTCTCACCACTTTGGGAATAGGTTCCACTAAATATGATATGAGACCCACATGATTTAATGGGACCCACATGAATTTCAACCAATTATGGAGAGTGTAATGGAAAGATGCGTTAAAGAGTGTGTTGATAGCACTCCTCAAGAGATGTTTAACTTTTTTTTTTTTGATTCTATGTCGAGGAGTATTCCACCGCCTACACGACGGGGACTAATCTCCCACGGAAGTTTGTTCGACACCTCTATTGGGTGGCATCCCTAACTTTCTTCATCATCAATGGTCTTATTACCTATATCTCCCTGATCTTTGCTGGTGCCAGGCAGACATAAATCACGGATCAAGCATCATATGGATCTTGTATCTGTTCCATTCCAATTATCCTGCTTGGGAATATGAATGATAGATTGTGCTTTAAACAAAAGAATGGTCATTTATCTTTATTTACAAACTCAAAATAATGACAATTTTGACGTTGCTAGGATAATGTTTGGAGATATTAGGTTCTGGAGAAAACCAATTCATGTCATTCACAGTATTTCAATGGTTTTGATTGCTATACTTTGTGTGGTGAGCTTGATATACAACATCCCAAGAACTGAAAAAATAAAAGATAAGGAAAATCAATGTCTCTTGTTACAGGTGATGAGAAAGTTGGTTTCCTTAAGTGAGGTCTCGAATTAAAACCTTAAAGTTGGTATCCTTACGTGAGGTCTTGAATTCAAACCTTATGAACGGATAAAAATAGGTAATGTGATAGTTTAGTCCTCTTATGTGAAAAAAAAAAATCATGTAAAACGATGAGTGACTAAATAGAATTTGTCCCTCCACGGGAGTTGTATCTTGCTCTGCTTGACTGAGTAAGACTGGTTGATTGAGTAAGACTGTTAAAGTGTATGGCCATAGTGCCATACCTAAGTAAGCATCATATTTATTACAATTAAGTCTACTCATGAATCAGGAAACCAATTAATTAATGGACCATACAATACAAGGGTAATACACTCCATGTGTTGGGTTTGATGTAAATACATAAACAAAGGGATCTAAGTCTACAATAACACGGGTCACGAATAGGTTATATGTCAAGTTACATTGACATTCTTATTATGTATTTTTGGTTTTGGTCCCTATTTAAATTTTTTTCTTAGCTTTTAGTCTCAATAAAAAAATTTGTTATTTAGTCCCATTTCATGTAGGTGCACATTTATGCACATTTCACGTACAAGATTTGTTCTTATTTATTTGATTTAGGATCCCGTTTCATATGAGAGACACATGTTTAGATGACATAACAAGTAATTAGCTAGAGTGACATGGATGACATAATAATAAAACATTAAATAGATAAGCAAAATTTAAAAGATGGGACTAAACTCAATAACAAAACAATTTTATAAGGACTAAAAACTAAGGAAAAAATTAAGTAGGGACAAAAATAAAAAAAAAATTATCTTTTTTCATAGTTAATATGGCCGTGAGGCTATTCAACCACAAGGTTGAGTGCAAGTGGTTAATACTCTTCGTCTAATGGATGAGCACTGTTAGTATCCATGTTCGATCCCTAGTAACGAAATAATCTGTGGTGAGATTTTACTTACCTTTTAGCCAAACACAAATTAGTGTAGGAGTCATTTCCTCGTGATACTGTGGATATAAAAAAAAAAACGGTGAGGCCATTTAATACACATGAAGACGTGGTGGCTTCTGCATCACCAACCCTACCTAACTCATCAATCCAGTACATCTTGTCTAGTATATATTAATCAAACTAAAGTTCCCACTTTTAAGGAGTCATAGTGATAAAAGGCAGTTTGAAACAAAGGGCATAATATCAAAATCCACATTTTTGAAGAACATAGAAATTGGTAAAACTTGCAATGTTCGAAGACCACGGAGAAGTGCAGTTGTTTGGTATGGGGGGAAGCCCATTTGTTCGAAGGGTACAGATTGCTCTGAAACTGAAGGGAGTTGGATACACTTACATTGAAGAAGATCTAAGGAACAAAAGTGATCTCCTTCTCAAGTACAACCCGGTTCACAAGAAGGTGCCTGTGCTTGTCCACAAGGGAAGACCCTTAGCTGAGTCACTTGTGATCCTTGAATACATCGATGAAACTTGGGGGAATAACAACCACCCCATCTTGCCTCAACATCCCTATGACAGAGCCTTGGCTCATTTCTGGGCTAGGTTCATTGATGACGTGGTAAGTCATATTTCTTTTTCATTTTAAAGGTTCATAATTGGGTGAAATTTTTGTGGATCCCAGTAAATCGTGTGGGTCTCATGTCTATATATATATATAATGGGATTTGTATAAATTTTATCAAATCATAGAGTATATAGAGTGTGTTGGGAGATGATGTTATCTTAAAAGAAATGGAAAGTAAGATTATAGAAGAATAAGCCAAGGAATGTGTTTCATCTCATTAATATACCACTGATTTTTTTTTTTATAAGCACACCAATGAGTATCCAATAGGTGTGACTCAATTGGTAATATACGATAAGTTTGTGGGTGAAAGAACTAAGATCTGATCTCCACTAAACACACTCTTGGAGGAGTACAAGGTGTACTCCTACCACTATCAAAACAACCTATGGAAGAGATTTCTTTTCTCGTTACTCTGGCTGTGATATCTATTATTTTTTAGGTTATCACACATATCAGCTCTAATGTTCTTTTTATTTTCAACTAAAATTATTTTATTCATTAATTTTTATTTACTTCTTTTGTAAGGAAAAGAACCGTACAAAGTCGGGTCCATGTGTAAAACAAAATGCATTCGTCTTACTTTTTTGTACTAATTGCAAGCTACCAACAAAACAAAAATTCTCTAACTTCTTAACTGCAAATTTAATGCATCGATGATCATTCTTAATTTTCACAAAACTAAACGTGAATCTTGATGTAATTCTTTTTTTCTTTCTTTCTTTCTTTCTGTGAATCTAGTGCCTGCCAGCAATATCAAAGGCTGCATGGACTGTGAACAAAAAGGAACGTGAGAAGGGCATTGAAGAATCATTGAAGGCTCTGCAGTTTCTGGAGAACGAGCTCAAGCACAAGTTCTTTGGTGGAGAGGTTATTGGGTTTGTGGACATTGCAGCTGGCTACTTGGCTTTCTGGCTACCTGCACTTGAAGAAGCTGTGGGGTTGAAGTTGCTTACAAGTGACAAGTTTCCCAAGCTCCACAATTGGGGTCAAGAATTCACCAATCACCCTGTTGTGAAGGAGAACCTTCCCCCTAAAGATAGACTCTTGGGATTTTTTAAATCTCGATTTGCTGCAATAACCACTGCTTCAAAATAGACACCAATTTTGTATGGAATTGGTTACTCCCCTTTTGAATTTCGCTATGTTGGAATTTCATGTTATTAGAGGATTAGTCTGCAGTTTGTTGTTCTGTTCAGGGTTTTAAATTGCGGTATGCAATTGCGATTGCAGTCACAATATTAAGGTTTTTGGAGTCTCCAAAACCGAAACCACACACGACTGTGATTTAAAACCTTTGTTCTGTTATGGTTAGTTATCTAGTTCGTTGTGTTAGTTGTGATCGGTTGCTAGTTGTTAGTGCAATAAGCTGTATAAATGCATACAGAATGCGTCACTCTCTAGTTTCACTATTGTCAAATTAATTTGCATCTTTCATACTGAAACCGCTTTTAGACCAGTTTAACTCTCTCTCAAGGTTCTCTGTCTTCACTTGTTGAATTTTGATACCTAGCTAACACATGTGAAAGTGGTGTACATATATCCAAGCTCTGTCTGCTGCATTTGTTGTTGAAGTTGTGGATTGAACAAAATTTTGGTTGGGAAAAAAGATTCTTGCTTTTTTTGATGCAGATTATCTTGTAAATATTCAACTAGAAGACTCATGCTTAGTTTTTATTTTATAAGGGGAGGGGGATTCAAACTCGGATGTGTGGGTTACAAAGGTTAAGCTCTACTAACTGAGCTAGCACCCTTTGACTCATGCTTAGTTAAATTCTGAGAAATGACTCTCGTTTTTTGCTGCAAACTGAAAAATGACATTTAAAATTAAAATCAGCTTGAATTTAAATAATAAAATTAGTCATCTCTTAACTTAATTGTTGGATTCAATTTGTCCTATAATTTTGTTTTGCTTCAAATTGATCTCTTTTTTTTACTTATTTTTTTATTGTCATAGACATGCACATTATCTCTACTTTGTCCACAAAGCCTAATCATAATCTATTTTGATCTATTCAAGCATTTTGTTGACATATTTCAGCCAAATTTGATTGTGTTACAAAAAGACTACTAAACTTTTTTTTAAAACATAAGAGATTATTTTATTTAAAAAAAATAAGAGACCAAATTAAAAAAAAAATTAAGTTAAAGGAACTAAAGATATAATTATGCCTGATAAATTTCTACTTTTATATGCATGATCGCTTTAGATATTCACGCTTATAAATAATTTAAAAAGTTATAACTATAATAATTATATATATATTAATTAATAAGTATAAACTTTAGATTATTTATAATTATAATATATTATATATTAATAAAATATTATAGGTTTAATTATGTTTTTAGTCCTTTAAAAATTGTCAGATTTGAGTTAGGTTCTTTAAAAATAAGTCAAACTTTTTTAGTCCTTTAAAATTTTTTTTGTTTGATTTAGATCCTTTAAGTGAGTTGATTTGCTAGGTGGCAACATTTTGACCCAGTCATCATGCTTACGTGGCACGAAACGCTGATGTGGCAATATTAACTTTTGAATTTAGTCCCTCTAAAAATTGAGTTTTGATTTTAATCCCTCTAAAAATTGATGAATTTTGATTTTAGTCCCTCTAAAAATTGATGAGTTTTGATTTTAATCCCTTTGGTTTTTTTTCTCTCTCTCTCATCCCACCACCGCCACTCTCTCTCTCTCTCTCTCTCACCCCCACCACCACCACTCTCTCTCTCGTTTTCTCTCTCTCACGATTTGTTACAAAACAAATCAATGGTGGTGGTGGGGGTGAGAGAGAGAGAGAGAGAGGCGATAGTGGGGGTGAGAGAGAGAGAGAGAGAGAGAGGCGATAGTGGGGGTGAGAGAGAGAGAGAGTGAGAGAGAGTGGTGGTGGTGGTGGGGGTGGTGGGGGTAAGAGAGAGAGAGAGAGAAAATGAGAGAGAGAGTGGCGGTGGTGGGGGTTAGAGAGAGAAAAAAATCAGAGGGGCTAAAATCAAAACTCATTAATTTTTAGAGGGACTAAATTCAAAAGTTAATATTGCCACGTCAGCGTTTCGTGTCACGTAGGCATAAGGACTGGGTCAAAATGTGCCACCTAGCAAGTCAACTCACTTAAATGACCTAAATCAAACAAAAAAAAATTTAAAGGACTAAAAAAGTTTGACTTATTTTTAAAGGACCTAACTCAAATCTGACAATTTTTAAAGGACTAAAAACATAATTAACCCTATATTATATTATAATTATTAGTAACAAATTACAATTGTAATATTATATATTAATTATATACTCCTTCCGGTCCAAAATAAAAGTAACATAGTACAAAAACACATAGACTAATGAATGCTTTGAAATTGGGTAATCGTAATTAATATTCACTAGTTTCAATTTTTTTCTAAAATTACCCCCTTTGATGTCTCTCGTAAATATGAATAATACATTAAATTAATGATATAATTGGAAAACTAGTATTTAATTTATATGAAAATTGATGAATTTTGTGTATATTTTGGACCAAAATAAAAGTGTATTTGTTGCTTATATTTTGGACCGGAGAGAGTATAAAACTATTTAACACTACTTAACCTTACGGAAGGGCATTTATGATTTTGTTTTTTAGTTTTATAAAACTATTCCAGAAAACAATTTTTGGGAATTATTTCTCAGAAAAAAGAAAAAAATGTTTGATATATTATTATGGCTTAAATATGTTTTTGGTCCCTCATGTTTGGCTTAAGTTCGTTTTTAGTCCCTCAAATACCAAGAATATTATTTTCGTCCCTAATTTTTTGAAAATCAGTCACTTTTGGTCCTTTTCCATGAAATTTGAGGGACTAATTGTGACACATTTTTAAAATATTAAGGACTAAAATAACCATGCGAGGGACTAAAAGTGACTGATTTTCAAAAGATTAGGGACTAAAATAATATTCTTGGTATTTGAGGGACTAAAAACGAACTTAAGCCAAATATGAGGGACTAAAAACATATTTAAGCCTATTATTATTAATGTATAAACAGTTTTAAACTTAAAAAAGTGCTTAACGAGTTCTCGTTGGGATTATGACTGAATGGTAGAGCTTCAAGCATAGCTTAAACAGTGACATGGGGTTGAATCATAGAGGTTAAATGGCATCTAAATGGTTATCGATCTTTTAGAATAGAAAATACAAAACAAAAACTACAAAAATCTATTCTCAAATTTCTATTTTTGAAATAATAAAAGGTTCAGTCTAGCATGGATAAGCATACAAGTGATCCACCGGTGGACCATTAAAAATGAACCGTTGGATATAATTAAGGGTCTAAATTAGATAAAAAAAAGAGAGAATACATATACCTTCGCTCACCCAATCCCACCCTCAATTCCTAAACCCTTTCCTCCTGCGGCGTCCTCCTCATCACCGCTGCCATCACCATCAGTGTGGTGGCATGGCTCCAATCTTTCGACGAACAGTGGTGGGGCTCGTGACAGCCTGCGGTGACAACTCTATTGGTTTGTGCATTCCATAATGACGGAGAAGCTGAGATGCGACCGCCGGCATCACGTCGCCATGGACGACCTCCTCCGCTCCGACCTTTCCCTCCTCCCTTCTCCCGTGCTCGCCGGCTCCGTCGCAGACAAGGGTTTCCACCTCCGTCGCTGGCAGCGTCAACCGGATTCCATCTTCTCTATCTTCTCCTTACTCAACCTCACCTTATCGTTAGTAATCGTGATCTTGTTCTTCACCCCATCAGTTTTTCCCAAGTCTCTCCTCGGCCAAGCCTTGCAATGATCGAAACCCGACAATCTTCCTCCATCTTCATCTGGTTCATCAAACCACCGCGAGAAGTCACCCGTGCCACTAGCCAATTGAAGCATTTTCTTGCACCTGAGTGATTTCACCAATGGCCAACAATCTGTAAAACCAGAAACATTAGCAGTAACAAACACATGGGAAAAAGAGTAAAAATCAGAGAGACAACAACAAAACAGAAAGGGAGAAGAAGAAGATAAAAAAGCATAAGAGAGGAAGATAAAAAAAAATAGAAAGAAAAAGAAGGCGCTGCTACCCTGCATCGCCGCTGTGCGCGGTCATCCTTTCTTCATCGCCACCGCGAGCACCTCCCGGTGTGACGGTTGCGTGCTCCGCTTCAAGTTCGTACTGGGCGGCGCCGCTTCAAGAAGCTGCTGCAGGTGCCAAGGGAGAAAAGGGAGAGTGAAGGGAAGAGGGAGATTCTCTGTAGACAAACGAAAGTGTTCTCATTTTGTTTTCACCTAATCTGAACCCTTAATTAGATCCAAGGGTTAATTTTTAATGGCCCACCGACGGACCATATGTTACCCATTCCCACGCTAGTAACAGTTTTCAAAAAGAGTAGTTTCCATAGGGTTTAGTGCCTGTTTGTTTACGGCTTGGGCGCTTGGCAGGTCCAAAATCGTGTCTCGCCTAAAATGCTACAGTACACACAATTGTTTGTTTTAGATTCACATTAAATAGAATTGATTATGGGGTGCCTATAATTGATTTTGATTGAAATAAGAATTTTTAGCTTTTGTGTTGAACAAAATAAATTTTAAGTGTGGGACTTGCAATTTTTTTTATATTTATACATCAAAAATGATTCTACTTTTATCATTCAAACACAATCAATTCTTCTGAATACACTTTTAAAATAGGCAAAATTATACCTTTAATCCCTTAAGTTATTTTATTTTTTCAAGTTAGTCTTTTATCTAAATTTTTAAATAACAAGGTCTCTTAAGTTTTCAACATTGAACACCGTGGACCCTTTTCCAGCAAAATGTGACTGTATTAGTCCTTTAACTTTGAAGTTAGTTTCAAAATGGTCATATATGTTATGATATAATTTCAGCAAAGTCCTTTACGATTTAAATTAGTCTCATTGTATTCCATACTGTTGAATGTAAAAAAAAATTCTGGTAGGATTTATTGCTTGTCTTGGATGAGCTATCTAGGGGTTGACTAGAGTTTTTGTGTACAACTTCAAGAAAAAAAACATTATGGTAAACATTTAGTTAATGCAATTGACGAGAGGGAAAACAGCGTTCAACATTGAAAACTTAAAAGACTTTGTTGTTTAAAAATTTAGATAAGGGATCAACTTCAAAAAATAAAATAACTTAAAAGACCAAATGTATAATTTTGTCTTTAAAATATTATTACTAAATACAAATCAATTTTTCTCAACACAAATTTTTTAAAATCAATTCTTTAATACAATTTTATCAAATACACTTCTACCAAAATCTAAAATAAACCCAAGTAGTGGTTTCAAACCTAGTTTCCTTAAGGTATTTAACTTTAGTTTCCGTAAGATCTCAAAACAATTCTAGGGAGTGCCCACGCACTTACGCAGTGCCTTTGGGGTATTTTTGTCATTTTAAAAAATTAAAAGAGTGGGTGGGACTAGAAATTCGTAGATAGGAAAAGAAAAGGCCATAAAGTTATATCAATACACCATATGGATTGGCCCATTCATGGTGCAATTTTGGATTTGACCATGTTAAACAACACCTGTTCCTTTTGACAAACAAAAAAAAAACACCTGCTCCTGTTTCTAGAGAGAACTGAAAAGCAACTTTTCTTAATGGGATTTATTCATATTTTTGGAGGAACACATTCTTCTAATCTTCTTTCAGTCTCAACCATTGGATCTGTGTTTTGTATTATTCTTTTTAAGGATTCTATGTAGTAAATATTAAAAAGTAGTTATGCTTCTAGAGGACTCCTCTTCCCTTTTCAATTTTCTCTAACATAAATTTGAACCAACGTATGCTCACATGACATTGGCTCCACCACCAGGTGCAGAAATCTGATAACTTAGTCAGAAACAAACGCACTCTTTGAAAGTGGGTGCAGAAGATAATGCTGAGCAAGATTACGATTCGAACAGAAAAGAAAAGAAAAGGGATACCGTATCAATTTCAATTTGTGCCTCTGTTTGGTTATTCTAACCTTTCATAACAAGTTATGCCTTTTCTTTTCTCCTTTTTTTACTATTGTTGACAAATGACAACGGCAATGCCGTGCAAAGTCTTCAACTTATGAAGAAAATAATCGGTGGGAATATAGAAATTGGGATTAAATTGTCATTATGTATTCACCAAATAAAAAATTGTTATACGCTACTCACAATTATAATTACGGGTGCAACATTAAAAAAATTTAAATCTCTATTTGTCAAAATATCAATAATCACGGTATCATCACATGGGTCTGATTGTGCACAATTTTATTAGTCAATAATAATCACATCTGTGATTATAATCACAATTTAAAACCATACTATTACATAATGCGCAATTCGGAGAACACCACATGGATATTGATTGTGCAGAGCATGTGAACACGCAGAAATTCAGGCCTAATATGGTACTCAAATTACATTATTCCTTCAATAAAGTAAAACAGAATAAAGTCATATATAATAATATCTCAAATGCTCAACTTTGAAACCGAAATACTTAGAAAACGGAATATGACCCACTAGAGCTCAAGAACAATGCAATGAACAGATCATTAGGAATTTAAATGCTCTCCCAAATTGATCATCTTTACTTGCTGCTGCTGCTAGGATCCTTGACTATAGTCACAGGGCAAGGGGCATGAGTCATCACAAAGTTGCTTACACTTCCCAATAATATCCTGTTTTTTGTAATTTTTAATCACAACCAGATAGACATGTCCATGAGACCCAAATTTCAATAAATATAGACAGATAATAGTTCTTTTCATCGCAACAAAAGAAAGAGCAAAATCATAATTTCACTGCAAAATCAAAGAGAAAAATCCTATCCCCACCCCACCCCCAACAATGGAAAGCCGTTAGTGCGTCTATTTTTCTCAGAGGATTAAGATCCTGGAGCTAAAAATTAATTGCCCTGGATCCCAACCATTAAAATATCTATCTTGTAATAAAAATATATAAATATAATTCTATAAACCTCAACCTTTGGTAACTGCAAGTAAATCATCACTTAACATTAGAAAATAGGTAATTTGGTCTCTAAAATTGATGACTGTCCATCAAGTTAGTCATTCTGTTAGTGGCAGTAACGGTGTTAACGTTGTTGATATGACACGTTAAGAGCCATGTTGGCACACACTGTTGTCTAACAGACACCGACGGAAAGACTAACTTAACAAATGGTCATCAATTTCAAAGACTAAATTCTCTACTTCCTAATATCTGAGAGCAAAGTGTCAACACCACCAAAGTAATGGTTTTAACTGCACCGACTTGTTGCAGTTCAAAACCGAACTCCACATGATCTAATAATTCGTTTCCAATGAATGTCTGATAATTTATGATTTTCCCACAATTATTGATGGTAGATGCCCAAAACCAAAAATCAGTAAAATCAGGATTAGGAAATTAGGAAGAAAAAAAAATGCACCTTTGAATTGTGCTGAGGCCCCTGCTTCCCATAACCAAAGAATCCAGCTTCAGATGTTCAACAGCTTCCAAAAGTTTCTCTCTTGCATCACCCCAATATATTTTTGTAACAATGTTCACCTAAAAAAATAAATTTTTTAACAATAATAATAATAATTTCAGCACTCCTAAAAGATCGTTGTCTGAATTGAAACTGTGGAAAAAGAGAAGATAAAAAAAAAACCTCTTTTTGTCTTGAAGTAGTGTCAAGCAAGTCAAGAACCTCAATATCAATTTGAACACCGTACTTGTTCATTATCTCAGTCTCTCTGAACTCTTTCAACGGAATCAGAGCTTCAAAGAAAAAAAGAAACCAAAATCAAATGGAATAATCAGATTAGATTAGATTGTTACATTTCTGGAGTGAGTGAATCAACCTCACAAAACCCACCAATTACCCAAACTTTATAAACTCTATTTAGAGCTTGAAATTGAGATTTTTTTTTCATTACAGATTAGATCGAATCAGAAGAACAAAATAGCTTATTAAACTGGGAGAGACTCGTGTCATCTCACCCAAATCTCGTAAGTATAATTAAGGTTTACCAAAAGAGAAGAAAATTAAGAAGAAGAATCGTAGTAGTACTTACGAGAACCAGATTTGGCCCAAAGCTGGTTGCGGGACTCGTCAAGAGAGTCGTGGCTGATGTGGATGACGTAAATGGTGTCACCTTTATCGGCCAAATTCTCGAGTGCCCATTTCAGAGCGTTCTTGCTGCTCTTTGAGAAATCCAAAGCCACACCAATTGTCCTGTCCTTTCCCATGTTCTTTTTTTCTTGCTGCTCTTTGATGTGTATGTGTGAAAGTGGAGAGGATGAGAGAGTTGAAGGGACAACAAAAGAACTTCACAGAGGTTTAAAGGTCATTGACAACGAATGTCTATCTATACTACTAAATTGATTATTACACATCAAGGGTGCAAAACACTTTTGGGGAGTGGGAGAGAGAAACGAAGGAAAGAGAAAGAAAGAGAGAGATGTCATGTGACGAAGGGAAAAAGGATCAACATGTTTTTTCATTTTCATAAAAATCATAAATATATTGAATTTCTGGATTTTTTAATTATTTTTGTGGTCATTGTAAATTTAAAATAAACACTTTTTTTAAGCCAGGTAGGGGATAAAATATCGCATCAATGTGATGGGATAATAACATATTTTTTTGGATTAAATATATTTTTAATCTTTATTAAAAATAAAAATATGTTATTATCATGGTGTAATACGAAAATTAAAGCTATGTAGTTGTTACAGAAAATAATTCTGTGTTATTTTATTTTATTATTTGTTTTACTTATTTTTTTTTTTTACGTTTTAGAATTTTTTGAGTTGTCCCAATTCATAATTTCTAAAAATTTGAATTAAAAAAAGTGTCACATTCAACTTAATCTCTCAAATTTGATCATTTTTATTATTAATTTATTTTAATTTGTTTTTCCAAAAAGGTGATTCCAAAAAAGTGATTTAAGACCACTAAATTATCCTTGACCCAATTTTTGTTCTAAAAATGGAATTAACAAAAGTATTACACTATTATGTGAGTTATTTCTATATTCAGAATGGACCTATGAGATTATTGTTTTTTTTGCTTAAATCTCTTTGGTCCTTTATTTTTTTACTGTACTCCATTTTTAGTTCCTCAAAAATAAAATACATCTTTTTAGTCTTTTATTTTTGAAAATTAGTCATTTTTAGTCCCTAGAGTCATATTTTAAATTTATACTTTGATCCCTCCCAAAGTTTGATTCTCACCTTAACCCATTTTTTTGTTCTCCTCCCCCTTCATTGATTCACCGCGACCCCTCATCCCCACTAGGAGTAGTTCCAACGTCCTCCCTCGAAGCCACCACGAGATGTGACCTCTCTCTCGTTATGCTTCCTGTGCGATCGCGGTAGTCGCCTCCCTTCTCGCCATTGTGCGCAGCCTCCCTTGGCTGCAGTGCATCAGTGGAGGGAGAGGAGAACGAAAAAACGAGTTAAGGAATCCATTTTTCTGTTCTCCTCCCCCTCCCTTGATTCACCGCGACCCCCTATCCCCGCTAGGAGTAGTTCCAACATACGAGATGTGACCTCTCTCTCGTTCTGCTCCCTGTGCGATCGCGGTGGCCGCCTCCCTTCTCGCCATTGTGCGAGACCTCCTTTGGAGGCAGTGCATCAGTGGAGGGAGAGGAGAACGAAAAAACGGATTAAGGTGAGCATTGGGCTTTAGGAGGGGTTAAAGTATAAATTTAAAAAATATTTTTCAAATTTAAAATATGGCCTCAGGGACTAAAAGTGGCAAATTTTCAAAAAATAAAAGACTAAAAAGACGCATTTATTTTTTAAAGACTAAAAATGAAACTCAATAAAAAATAAGAGACTAAAAATAAATTTAAGCTTTTTTTTCATCTTTTCCTATGCGAAAAGACTGGACCGGAGACCCGCTGTTCAATTTCCCTAGTGTTCGCATGGATGGTTATAGAACAATAGAGCATATATATAGTTATATACATGTTCATATAATACCATCCTCTAATACTACATACTCATGGAGTCATAGGGAAAGTAATGCAATCCGAAAGAACAACACTAAAGAAAACCAAAACAGGAAACGAGTCTCGGGCACTTACTTGACTAGTACGACCAACAAGATTCACAATTGAAACTTCTCACTTCTTTCACAAATCTTTGTCTTCGAGTTTTTTGTGTGTGTCTTTCTGTAAAGACTATCTCTTTATTTATAGTCACTAATTGAGTGTTTTAATAATGGTAATATGTAATAAAATTATTGTAATTTCGATCAAATCCTTTTGATTGAGAATCAATTTTGAATTTGAATTAATGTGAATTAGGAAGCTTGATTATTATGATCATTTGATTTGATTATGATCAATCGTGATCTCATTTAATTTAATTATAAACAATCATGATCTAATTTGATTTAGTTATAAACAACATGATCTTATTTAATTTAATTATGATCTCCCGTAAACTTACCTTGGTTGCATTAATTCATATTCAATAATATCATTTATTTTTATAATTTATTTACCCAATGGGCCCCGTCTATTTTATTACTATCATCACTATTTTTTTATTCTAATTATTATTGTGCTCAGAAAAAATTGGGTGTTAACACTCGTAAATAGTGTAAAATTTGTTTTTTGTCTCTAAATTTTAAAATGTTACATTTTGGTCAATCATTTTCTAAAATATGCCACATGTCGCCCCTTAATAGGCACATGTAATTCTTTATAATACCCTCAATAGAAATTATATGTGGTCTATTTTAAAAAATGAAAAACCAAAATGAAATACTTTAAAATTGGGGGACTAAAAGAAAATAATTGTATATTTACGCAAACTAAACATATTTAACCCTATGTTTTTTATTTTTTTAAATATAATATCTCTTGTATTTTGTTTTTTATTTGTATTTAGCTTTTGGTATTTTGTTCAAAAGAGGTCAATCTTTAATTTAACATGTACTTAATTTTTTTTTAATAATATTTAGCCTTGCTTTTTGTGCTACCATTTCCTCTCTTTGACAAAATCTTGGATGACATCAATCGACCTCCATTTTTAGAAAAATATTTTTTCTTTTTATTTCTTCCATTATTATATTTTCGAGAGAAGTAAATGAAATATAGATAATACAAAGTGTATCGTTTATTTTTCCAAAATATAGTAATGGAAAAAATTAAAAAAAAAATGAAAAGAATCTTTTCCCTCCATTTCTCTCCCTCATTGGTAAAATTATTGAATCGCATCATTTTGTTGTTACCTGTCATTACCCATTACCCATATATGACATTTCACGCTTTCTCATAAGCATAGGGGAAGTTGTATTTAGGGAAGAGAAAAAGCAATCCAACTTAATCAAAGGTGTGTTATGGTAAAATAGCTAATTAAGCACTATGAAATCTTAACTATTCATAATAAATCTAATAATCAATATCTATTTCTCTCACTCTCATATAAAATTACACTCTCATTTGACATATCTCATCTCATATATACATGCAAACACATACAAAGAAACATGTACACATGCCCACAGCAGAGAGAATATAATTAAGTAGTAGGACAAAGCAATAATTCTATGCTAGTGATCATTTTATTTTTTTGTACATGTTTTTATCTGCACCACATGTCAACATCATCATTCAAACATTTACTTTAACCAGGGTCGCTTGTCGGTGCATAGTTGGCCCAAGGACAAGGCAATATAAACTCTTGTTTTAGGTTTATTAACAAAATTTTATTTATTAATGGTATATATATAACTAAAAACATTTATTTGTAATGGTATTAACTCAATTGTTAGCACTCGATATGTATATTTTAATGCATAAAAAGACCTAACTTTAAAATTTACTTTACGCCTATATATGTATTTACTATTTAGTCGTATTGGACAGGCACCGTTGCCGGTGTAGTAGGGCCCCACAAATTGTGGGTCCGTGGATTAAGATGCTTTTCTTCGGGCAGTTTAACTACTTCGCGTGCCGCAATCAAAGACCAAAACCTTGTTTGGAGAGAGAATAAAAGTAATAAAAGGACAATAAAACACGGTAGATATCATTGATATCATAGGGAAATGAAAAGTGATACAATGTGTGTTTTGCAATTACTTCAGGATTTGCACGAAACTTGATTCCACTTTGCCAGATATTATGCTGATCAATCGGAGCAATGCCATCAGAATAGAAATGTTAAAATGATGTGACTTGTGAGCCAGCTTGGCTTGGCTTATGGGTTAAAAAGATTACTAAATAGCTGGTTCGTTTAATCTCAGGTTGATTTGGCTCGGCTCATTTAACTCGCGAGCTGAAAAGGGTTAGCTCGCCACGAGCTGAGCTGGCTCGCGACCACGTGAAAAATAAAAAATAATAAAAAATAATCATTTTAAATATTTTTTTAGTTTTTTTATTGCATTTTAAATTTTTTAGTTTTTTTTAAGTATTTTTTTAATCATTTTAAATATATTTTTTATTGATTCAGCCTGCGAGCCAGCTCGCGTAACCCGTGAGTCCGTCGTGGGCCGAGTCGAGTTTTGTATTTTCTGGCCTTTAAAAAATCTAAGCCAGCTAGGCTCGATTCGTTTACCTCTCAACTCGTGACGAACCAGCTCGTGTGGGTCGAGCTGACTCGTTTTCACAGCTATATATAAGAACCGTGTGAAAACAAATGAACTTTTAATCGATTCGTTTTAAAATTGAAGATTCCCATCTAAGTTTATACCACCAACAAATTAGAGTAAGGCGAGTTACAAAATAAAATTAGCAACGGACAACCATTTAACACCAAAATAAAATAAAACTTTTTTGATGTTTAATGTTTTGGGATTTACTACTTAAACTTCAAACAATTAGCAACGGACAATCATCTAATTTTGTATATAGTTAAATTTAGCAATGAAAAGTAAAGTTATAAACTTAATTAGTTCTTGTTGAAGAAAAATAAATTATCAAATGTTTCAGAGTTAAATATATTTTTTGTCCCTGTAAATATGTAAACGTTCGCTTTTAGTTCCTAAAAAAAAATTGATCTTTTTAGTCTTCTATTTCTAAAAATGTATTATTTATAGTCCATGTAGCTATTTTTTAAAATTTATTTTTATCCCTCTTAATTTTTAATTTCTACCCAACCCTCCTTTTCATTCCTAGAGTTGTCAATCTTGGTCTACCCCGATGGACCCGTGTTTTAGGCAATGCTGGACTCGTTAACTACATGCTCGAAAGAAATGGAGCCTCTTTTACGTGGCTCTATGGGCCCGCGGGCTAGTAGGTCCCACATTTTACACATTTTTAGTATTTTGAAATATTTTATTTGTAAATAATTCCATCTCGGTCAGACCCTGTGTGTTTCAGGCTGGATTGGGCCAGAAAATGTGGCCCAAAATGGAGAATGAAGATTTGTTAAAAATTAGAAATTAAAAATTAGGAGAGTTGAAAATGAAATTTTAAAAAATATTTTTTAAATTTATAAAAAGGCCACAAGGACTAAAAATGATACATTTCAAAAAATAGGGGACTAAAAAGAGACAAATTTTTTCAAGGAATTAAAAGCGAACATTTACCTATTTATGGAGACTAAAAACATATTTAATCCAATGTTTAAGGTTTAACCAGGGAAATGAAAAATAAAATTCTCTCGACTATTTATATATACTATTGAATTAAATTTAAAACATCATAACAAACATTACATTAGTTCGAGTGTAACTGAGTTTAGACCCCTTAAGAAATGTCTCAAATTTAAGTATTGTGGAAATGGATACTTCTTACTTATATCAATGTTACAAAAAAAAAATTAAAATATGATCAATAAAATTCTTCAATCATATTAATCGTTTTGGATTGATCAATATAATCCCTAAAATTGTTCCAAATATGACTGATATAATTGAGAATTTTTCATTTTAGGGACTAATTTGAAATATTATTTTTTAGACACTAAATTGAAAATGTCATATAATTTTAAAGATTAAATTGACATGTATTTCTGTATTTTTTGTTTACTGAATGTATTTCGAACGTTATCTAATTTGGAATGATTAAAAATTGAAAGTAATATAAACTAAGAGAAAAGGTATATCCTCCTATTACTTTATAAAGTAAGTATTTAATACAAAAATGAATACAATTAATATCTTGAAATATGTACATAAAAAGCTTTTAATATTTTCTCCATTTGGTAATTAGGAGGATTTGTAGGAATAAAATGTAGGAAAATTTAGAATTATTCATAAACTAAATATAGCCTGGAATTGACATTAAAATTAAGACAGACGAAAGAAATATTAAATATATTTATCACAGGTCGTGCTAGATGTGCAATACTTGTTGAATTATTTTATAATTTTGAATTTGAAGCATGATCATATTAACTTGTTATTTATTTTTGGGTTAGATATGTTTTTTGTCTCTCATTTTTTAGTAATTTTTGTTTTTAGTCCCTCAAGTAAAAAATGCGTCTTTTTAGTACCTCATTTTTTAAAGTGTGTCACTTTTAGTCCATGGGGCTATATTTTAAATTTATACTTTGACCCTCTCAAAGTCTGATTCTCACCTTATCTTTTTTCCCCTTCCTGTCCCCCTCCCCCTTATGCACCGCGATATCTCCGGCCACTGCGGGTCCCGTCCCCGCTAGGAGTAGTTCCGAAGTCCTCCCTCGAAGCTACCACGAGACGCGGCTTCTCTGTCGTTCTCCTCCCTGTGTAGTCGCGGTGGCCGCCTCCGTTCCGCCGTTGTGCGCAACCTCCCTTGGCCGCGTGAAGCTTCCCTTCTTAGCCGCGCAGAGCTCCTCCCATGGCTGCCTCTCCTTTATGGCATTTGTTCAACGGGGAAGAGGGAGGAGAAGAGAAAAGGGGTTTAGGGTGATAATTAGGATTTAGGAGGGGTCAAAATATAAATTTAAAAAATACTTTTCAAATTTAAAATATGGCCCTAGGGGCTAAAAGTGACACATTTTAAAAAATGAGGGACTAAAAAGACCCGTGTTTTATTTGACGGAATAGAAATGAAAATTGCTAAAAAATGAGGGACCAAAAACAGATTTAACCCTTTTTTTTGAATAAAATATGATGATAATGTGTTTTTTAATTTTCTAAATTTAATGTTTTAAATTTTTTAAAAATATAAAATGAATTTTTAAAATTTTCTTTATTTAAAATAAACATAAACATAATTATTATATATTTTTTAAAAGTTTAATAAAAAAGAAATTTTAATTTTAAAAAATATACATCACACATGCTCATTATCATTTTATTTTTATGTTTGTTTGCATTTCGTAAGAAGTCAAGCTATTCAATTACTTGCTTATCAAAAAATTACTATCAATTAATTCAATTCGATTACTACATAAGAAAACTAGTATATGGATCCCGATTCATATAAAATACAGTTTTTTTCTAACAATAATAGTAAAATAAATCAACAAATAAAATCATTTTAGTTAAAAATAAAAAAGTTGGAATGTGACACATGTCACATTCTAAAAGGTGACACATGTAATGACTTAAGAGACATATGTCACTTCCTCAACTCTTTCTATTTTTGAACTAAAATTATTTTATTTGTTGTGTTTTTTTTACTATTTTTTAGGAAAAGACCAATTTTTTATGGGTCAGATCTAGTTTAGAGTCAAACTTAAGGTGACTTGTGTGATGCTATGTAAAAAAATAAAGTAACTGCAAATTTGTTTTGGGTAAAAAGTTAAGATATAAGTATATCAAAAAAAAGTTAAGATATAAGAGGATTTCGTATTTTAAGATTATGACATTTTAGTAACTTCAATAATAACTTGCAATGCTATAACTAAATTCCTATTGCTTATCAAAGGCAATTGTTTCTAAGAAAAAAAGGTTTTACAAAAAGCCACTATAGCATTGGATTAGTGGGCAAAGATTTAGGTAGTAGGTAATGACATCGAGTTATATGTTGAATGATTAAATATGTTTTTAGTCCTCGTAAATAGGTAAATATTCATTTCTGGTACTCAAATTTTTTTGTCTCTTTTTAGTCCTTCATTTATGGAAATGTATCATTTGTAGTCCTCGTGGTCATTTTTTTAATTCAAAAAAGATTTTTTAAAATTCCTTTTTTCCCTCCTAATTTTTAATTTTCACTCAATCCTCTTTCTCCATTCCCTAAGCCGTCAATCATGCCCCTACCCGACGGGATGCCCCACTGGGGCCGTGTTTTAGGCTAGATTGGGCTCGTTCATTATAAGCCTGAAAGAAATCAGGTCATTTTGGCACATCCTGATGGGTTCATCAGGCCAATCGAACCCACATTTTATGCATTTTTTTGTACTTTGAACTATTTTTCTTTGTAAATAATTCGGGTCCAACCCAACCCGGTGTGTTTTAGGTTTTTTTGATAACAGAAGCTAAAAAACAAAAAACCAAAGAAAAACAAGATCGGCCCTAACTGGGCTAGAAAATATGTGGCGAAATGGAGAATGGTTTGGTCAAAATTGAGAATTGAAAATTAGGAGGAGTAAAAATAAACTTTTTAAAATTTAAAAAAAGACTAGAGGGACTAAAAATAATACATTTCCATAAATGAGAGACTGAAAGAGACAAAAAAATGGACAGACTAAAAATATATTTAACTGTAATACCCTGATTCCTACCCGGACACTACTAGCAACCAAATACACATTTTATTTGTAAATAATTGAATGAATACAAAGTATAAGGGAAATTAAAACCATCTTGAGATAATTCTATAATTAAATACATATTTCAAATCCCAAAAATAAAATACATAGACTCTAAAACATAACTATGACTCTGATCCAGTCTTTGATACTACTAAGTACTGCCAAACAATTCTGGAACTTGCTTTTCAATTTTCAATATATACCTGTTATCTGAAATAAAAGAGAAAACTAGTGAGATATAAAATCTCAGTGAGTCTCTACAAACATATAAGACTCCGATAGGGATTTATGGTTACTCTATTACTTCATAGTCACATACATAAGCATATCCTCACCACAACCATCATAATCTTCTTTTAGTGGTATAGTTTAACATACTCTTTTATTCCTAGTACTTTGATCAGAGTGCACATCATAGGATCAGACATACTAAAGAAACAGTAGTTAAGATCTATACCGCTTATATAGTAACTTACTCTTTCATCACTGGGTCTTAGACCGGGTCTTTACTTGATGTAGAGTTATTCCTCAATGATCCTTCCTATATAAGCAATCATCTAAGTCATGAACTTGACATCTCTACATTATTATTTATTTTGAAAACTTGCCATGGCACCAAGCATGAGCTGTTGAATTTAGAATATTCATAGATACAAATTATAGCATGTTAATCTCAATAGCAATGAGTGATAGACGGAGATGTGTGTACCTGACATGGTTGGATCCATGGTTCACTGATTGCACAGAGCACCGTTCTTGAGAGGAAGTTGAAGTGAGAGTAAACTGCTCTCTTCACTGGTTAAGCGTATGAGTCAGAATAATACTGCTTAATGGGGAGGCAGTATTTAACTTACCAGCAGAGACCAGGGACCTCTCTACGGGCTACTAATAGAATGACCCAACCCATCAGAGGGTCATTCTCAAACAAAAGCCCAGTAATATCCATCAATTACTTTAGGTGTTATATTAATAATTATTGACCATAATTAATATATAAATAATTAAAAGAGTAATTAACAATAATTGATTAATTCTAATCCAATATAATTGATTAACTAAATAATTAATCCAACAATCTCCCACTTGGATAGCTTTAGTCAATAATCAAAATATAGAAATTTTAAGACTAGAATATCAATTATGGTCAATGCACACACCACTAAAAGTCAAAGAAATATAAACTCCTAACAATGTAGAAATATTACCGATAGGAACATAAATCATACATGCTAAGAAACTCATATCTTACAAATAATGATGGATAAGGGAAGACATAATATTATTACTTAAGAGAAATATGCAATTCCAAACAATAGTCCAAACATCTTAAAATGCTATAAGAAATATGATAACATATCTCATAATAATATAATTTCAGACTCCCACTAACCCAAAATATCATAAGACTTAACCAAAATGAGTAACATAATATAGATAAATTACAATAGTTAAGTCTTTAGGTAGTGGATTAACAATATAGTCATTTTAAGTCTGAAATTTATAAAGGCCAGAAACATAATCCACATATGCTTAAGTGCTATAACAACCCAATAACAAGAGTAATTGCATAGGGCTAGACAAGCAAATGCTCTAAAATATTTGACATTCAATTAATCTGAGTTTTACTAAATAAGTGACTATGCAAATCTAGAAACAATTCAAAAATTCAAGAATCTCTTACTTGAACGACATAGACACCTAGTTCAAAAGAATGCTACTCTAGGTTAATGTGGCCACAAGAATGTCAATAATGAGCAAGCACTTAAGATCATTGGTCCAAAGATAAGATTTACAAGTACTTTAAGAGTGCAAAATTATACTCGATAGGAGTACTAAATATATCTGCAAAGTACTTATATATCTGTGACCTATCAGAATGTAGTATTTGGGGTAAAAGAGAAGCACATTATAATTGCATGCTAAAGATAACAATGTGCAAACCCCAACAAAATAGCCTTAGCATCTACTCAAGATGTTTTACTGAGATTCAACAGATTTAATATAAAATCTCTCAGTACAATAGGACAAGAATAATAACAAAGTCCTTTTAGATATGCCATATAATCACAAAATGCGTGCACAAATATATGGCAATATAAAATCAACAAGTCTCGAGACATGATGATAGTCTACACACTCCCACTAATCCTTGATATCAAAATAAGATTCAGATTTTCATGGCATGAGTTCAATAGTGGGATCACAATCTTGTGATATAATACTCAAGGTGCATTTACAAGGATAAAGCCAAATGTAGACTTTCGATCAATGGTAAACTTTCAGAATTTGAATCATAATACTAAAGACATGAAGTTGATCAGACTTCTTATAGGTCAATATACAATCCTTTGTTTCCCATAAAACTCATGACCTTTTACGGCTTTCAAGAGACCAAATGGGTTACTCAAGTATATCTCTAAAGCATTACTAGCAAAAGTACTATCGAGATAAATACAAACATTGAGTGTAAATTAAGCTATCAGTGGCAGAAACAATAATTTTGAGGACACCCTCAATAAGGTGAGCCAAAACCTTCTCTCTTTAAGAATTACAAATTGGAGAGAAACAAACTAGTGCAGAATTATCAAGAGAAGTGGTTATAGAAAGACCCAACATATGATTTCTCAATCATAAAGTTGACCAAATCTGTGTTTCATAATTAACCACATATTCTACACACACAAAATAAGAGATTATAAGTGTTCACATGACACTTAATAACACAAAATCTTCTTATGTCATCACAAAAAAAAATGATCATCGAAAGGATCAAACAAATAAGGTAACCTCCACTTTATAAACATTTGAGTGAGATCAAAAGCTCTAATATTTTAAATAAAATAAAATATGAGATTATATATACAAGTTTTGAATTACTCACTCAAAACTCAAGCGTCACATTATAAATAACATAAAAAAAAAACATTGAGCACAAGATTTGGTTACCAGCAGCGGAAGCACATAGGACCTATACTTAATAGCTATTGAGGATTTGTTCATAAATAATCTCTAACTCCCACCATAACATTTAAATTAAATGATATAAAATATAAAATAATGATATGGGAATAGAAAAAAATATTTCTCTTCACAAAAGTTCAAAGATAATTTGTGATTCTAAAATATTGTCTTCACTAGGATTTTTGTTTGATAATAAAATAAGATAATAAAATGTAAAACAAATGAAGAGACAATGAAAACATCCTCAATATAGGTCCCGACAATAAAGCAATGACAAACAACATACAAATAGAAAAGCAAATGTATCAAGAGATATTTGCAAACATAATTGTATTTGCTTTTCATGTCTAATTAATTGGACATTTAATTAAAGTAGAAATTTGTGAGACATTACAATGATCAGTATACAAAATTCTCCCACTTGATAGAGAATGATAGTTGAACTAATAATAATAAAAATGAGAAAGTTGAAAATAAATACTCAACTATTTTTCTCTATCACACAATGATCATGTCAAGTAATGTCATACCGATAGGGTATGCTCATTTCTTACATAATACGAGGATAATCACAATCCATTCAAAAAACAAAATCAAGAATTTACATTGCGATAGGCAAGCGCAAAATTTCAAGAGTGATGTCCAATTAAAAAAAATAAGCAAGTGGGCTGATGTTAAAACAACAAAGAAATCATTTAATGTGCATAAGTTATCACATAATTCAAGAGTTAAATGATTTCACATGTATTCAGCCAAAATATGGCCATTAGAGATACAATGCATAAATCTTATATCCCAAAAATTCTAATACCGATAGGGTACTAAAATAAAAAAAATTGATATAAGCATAAATCTCATTGCGCATTGTGTAACAACAAATTATATTAATAACAACACACCGATAGGGTATAATTATTATTAATATAATGCAAATTATAATTAAGAGAAATCTTAATTATTTAACTTTACAGAATCTGCATAATTGTACTCACGATAGGTGAGCTCACAATTATACAAATTATCGGCAATTATACCTAATAGAATATGACAAAATTTACACAAAATATTCTAAAAAACAACCACACTCTCATATATAATCGCAATGTTAAAAAAAATGTAAAGGGAGAATAATATATGTTAACAAAATTCTCCCTATATGCAATTATATAATAAGTCAATAGGTTAAACATTTCGGTACTAACCCCAAAAGAGTGTGTCGTTCATCCTTGTGTGTAGAGCCAACAAAAAAAAAAGATAACTCAACAAGAACATCATGAGACGTATATATAGTTGTCTCAAATGATTCACAAATTAATGTTAAATCATAGTATCATAGGCTCTAATAATAAATCAACATGATACATGCATTACAAGGATGATAAAATTTTCGATTGCCTTAAGAATTGCCCAAAATCATTTTAACAATAACTTTTCCAAGTGGACAATTAATAAAAAAAAACTAATGAGGCAATATAAAACATGATTGACATAAAATAACATAAATTGCATCATTCACTTCACACATTAATTTAATCCAGTGTATAGGCTTAAACTATTTTATGATCCAAATAAAAAAAAAATTATTTTGTGACAAAGATACATTATTAGAGAAAGTATCTATTATACAAATGTCACAAAATATAAGAGTAATAAAATAGAAACTTTGGATCCAATGTTAAGAGTGTGGTAGTGAAAAACAATATATTTATTTTAATTTAAAATATTAATCCAAGACCAAAAATTTAACAATTTTAATTATCACAAGAAGGAAGATAAAAAATGGCACGATAACAATATTGTCATTTCATTATATCTTAATCAATCAATCAATCACATAAATAACAAGATACCGAGATAGAGATCTGAGGATTCTTTCCAATTCTTATAGTTTATCCCATTAAGAGTTTTGATAGAATGTGATAAAGAAGCTGAATCAAGAAACGACAAAGAACCATTATGCACAAAAGGCTTCATGCAATAACAGAGAAAATGATTCCATATGATTTCAGCCAATCACACCTTTAATGGGGAAAAAATTTCATATTTATTACGATCCCGCCTAAGGGTCCCGAATTATAACAAATAAAAAATATAAATGAACAATACAATATATAAACTTATATCACCAAAAATTTTCAATACCGATAGGGTATGTGAAAACACAAATTGACATAAGCACAAGATAATATATATTGTATTTTCAACAAATTACATCAATAATAGTACACCGATAGGGTATAACTATTATTAATATAACACTCGCATAACTAAGAGTAAGACTTAATTATGTAGCTAACACAAATTTTGTATAATTAAACCCACGATAGGTGAGCTCACAATTATACAAAATGATAATAGTCATGCAAGGATTATGCCACAATTATATAAATATAACTAAATATTCAAATAGCATAGAATACACATGACTAAATTCAAATGAAAGCCTAAAATATTATTCCATAATAATGACATGTTAACAGAGAGAGTATGATACCCTACAATGTCATTCTAAGAATAAGGAATAAACACAAAAAAAAAATTTAGGCCAAAAAATCCGAGAATACAATATGAAAATTAACAATTTAAGCTCAGATTAATTAAAATAAATTGCTTTATGTGTCCAAAAATTTTCACAAAATATACCAAATTTTATAAAATATTAAATAATATTTATTTGGTAAAAAAAATTGGAAAAATGGACCATGGGAGTGGACCACGCTCTCCCACGCGCCAGGCCCGCGAGTGGGCATTGTAGAAAGAGTCATCTTCCTTGCCTAGAATGCAGGAAACGGGTACAGAGACCCGAGATGGTGACCCAGTTCGTTCTCCTAGTATAGGAGACCGTTTTGCTCGATTTGAGAGGGATTTTGATCGAACCTATTTGATATGTGGAAGCCCTCAATCAATTTTGAGAATCGTACACTCATTTTCGAGAAATCAGAGATTGAACACGATTGGGGTTTTCGCAAAAACGAAAAAGGAACAGAGGAATTATCACAGTACAGGCAACGAATCAGTACAATTTTTCATATTCAAGATCGAAATACATATACTAGAAGAAGCCCCAATATAATTTCGAGAAGTATTCATTCAACAAAGAGAATTGAACGCGAGAAGTTTTATGGTTCAACGGGACGAAATCGCGACATAACCCGCGACATGAAAGCTTTGATTCAGGCAACATAATCAACGATTTCATATGAAAAATGAGGGGTTTTGATCGAATAGTCACAAGAAAGAAAAGCCCTAAATCAATTTCTGGAAAAAATGATCCAAAAAGAGAAATCGAAAGAAATCCCAAAGTTAGGGTTCATATGGGGCAGCAATATTGGAGTATGAATTCTATCAATACAGTGAATGAAAAAACATGAAAATTGGTTATCTTTCTTGTGACACACAGGGGAATAAAAGCCCTAAGTCAATTTTAGATTCCATGCATAACAAAATGCGATTTTGATTCAAGAATTTTGGGAAAAAAATAGAACCTACGAATTTGGTATGTTTCAAGGGATTTCTTGATCTGATTCAAACAAAACAGCCATAAGGCTCTGATACCATTGTTGAATTTAGAATATTCATAGATACAAATTATAGCATGTTAATCTCAATAGCAATGAGTGATAGACGGAGATGTGTGTACCTGACATGGTTGGATCCATGGTTCACTGATTGCACAGAGCACCGTTCTTGAGAGGAAGTTGAAGTGAGAGTAAACTGCTCTCTTCACTGGTTAAGCGTATGAGTCAGAATAATACTGCTTAATGGAGAGACAGTATTTAACTTACCAGCAGAGACTAGGGACCTCTCTACGGGCTACTAATAGAATGACCCAACCCATCAGAGGGTCATTCTCAAACAAAAGCCCAGTAATATCCATCAATTACTTTAGGTGTTATATTAATAATTATTGACCATAATTAATATATAAATAATTAAAAGAGTAATTAACAATAATTGATTAATGCTAATCCAATATAATTGATTAACTAAATAATTAATCCAACATGAGCCACTTGAGTTATCTGGCATAGCCTCTGTAAGGCAGGTTAGACGTCTATGACCGCAAGCCAGCGTCCCAAACATGCTATGCACTTATCCTCAGCCTCCTTTAAGAATGACTAAAACTATCTCACACCTCATTGATAATTTGTTAAGTGAAATTCTTTACCAAGACTATCCTTCCAGATGAAAGTTCATGACTTATCTTCTAAATACAATCACATTCCAAAAATATAATGTAAAATATAAATCTATATCCCTAGTTTACTATTTCTACTAATACCATTTACAATTCTAATTTAACCTCAAGCATACACCTATAACACATTCATTAAGTGTTCATAAAGAACCACAATCATCAATATCCAATACTAGCAGAGATATTTATCAAAAAAAAATACTAGCAGAGATTTTATATATATATATATAACTAAGTTATATCCATCTATTTTACAACAACACAATAATTAAACCAACATAAAACTAGGATCAATTAATCATACAATCACCATAAGAAGTATAAAATGATCTAACTCCGATTGTTCCCATAAAATCAAAAATCAAAGCTCAAGGTTATAAAAATAGCTTTCTGGCAGTAAAAGTATTTAATTTAGTAAAAATAGTAAATCATTCTCAAAATTCCTAAACTTTTAACCATAGATTCCCAACACATCAAGGGTTCAAACAAAACAAGTTTCACAAAAACCAAATAAGTATGCGATTTTTAATGAATTAATTACTGAAGCTGTCAACAGAAAAGCCAACGGCCCCTTCCTAGCGCTGGGCGCTGCAGTGTTGTCCCAGAAACTTGAAAAACAGGTCTAGGGATAGAATTTGGGCATTGGGCACCCGTACCTAGCACTTGGGCACCCATGACAGCAGACCACATCAGAGAAAACGATTTTTCAACATAGACAACCATCAAAACTACAATCCAAATCTTTCCAACTCATAGAAAATCCCTTATGTAACATCCGTTTCTGTGATTAACTGTTTATTTTCGTCTTATATGAATTTTTATGATATGAATATTTTGAGAATTATTTTTTGCTTAAAAATAGGATTTAAATATGCATGTTTAAGAATACTTCCGAAAACGGTCAATATTCAGCTTCCTTCAGGTCTAGTTACAACATCCGCTTCTTTGTTTATCCGTCCTTTTTTCTGTTTTATATGAATTTTTGTTCCATAATTGTTGTGTGATTTACTTTTAGCTTAAAATTAGGAATAAAATACACATATTCTGGAATACTTCTGAAATGGTAGTTTTTCAATCAACATCGGGTCTTTTTACGGAAAACGGTTTACGTCTAACTGACGGAAGAAGATTTAAATAGCTTGAGTGTGTTAAACAAACCCAATAAATAAACTTCCTTCACAAAAGTTGGTTCTTTTAATATTTTTAATTTTTAAAAATTTTTCTGGGATTTTTGGAAAACTTTCAAAAAATTGCAGAAAATACGCTAAATGGAAGCGTATTGTGTAAAAATCTCATTTCAGTGTTATTTTCGTGACAAAGGTCCATAAGTATTTTATATTTTATTTTTAATTATTTATTTCATGATTTTAAAAATTATTTCTGTGTAAGTTTTGAAAATCTTATATTTTTGTATTTTTTGGAATTATACCTACAAAACGATAAAAACCGAAGAGTTTGCACTATTAATAAATTTCAAAAATAGATGCCACGAAATTATTTAGACTTTTCATGGCATTTTATAGCATTCTCATTGGTTCTCATCAATTTTAATTAATTATTCCAATTTTTGATTTATGAAATGACAAAATTACCCTTGATTTCTATCCTTTTTCATCCAAACCCTAGGGATATTTTGGTAAAATCACTTCTCCTCCTTCCAGTGCAGTTCTGGCCGCCTCCCCATGTCTCTTAAAGGGTCTAGAAGCTTCTCAAATTTTCTAGAGCCAAGATATTTTTGTTAGATATTTATTTGGTAATTAGGATTTTATTAATTTTCCAAAAATGAAAAAAAAATGGATATTTTCTTCTCCTCTCTCCATTCAGCCGTGGACCTCTCCCTATAAATAGGGAGGGGGTGCTCTTTTTTTCTTCATCCTCACTTGAAGCAAATCACTCCAACTTCTCTTTTCTTTCCTTTGTTTTTTCTTAAGTTTCCTTTGGTTTTTCTCTAACCAAGCTTTTGTGTTTTGTTCTTGTGTTCTTAGTTGTTCTTCATTGTTCTTGAGGCCAAGGTATGAGGAAATTCTTCTTAAGTTGGTTTGATCTTGTTTTGATGAGTGTTTTGTGTTTTGGGTGTTTATAGTTTTAATTAATTGTTATTTATTTGTTTTATTGTTTTAAAAACTTTATTTAAATTACTTGATGCTTTATTTTATTTAAAATGTGATTTTATAAATAGTAAAGTTATAATGCCCAATTTAATTATGAAGTTTAATAACTGTACCGTTACGCTGGCGAAATTTTAATTATAAAGGCTTGATCACTCAGTGGACTTTGCCTCCGTGATCAACAAATCTAAGAATTGGTAAAATTGAACCTCTGTAGTTCTTTTGACTAATGGGGAATACTGTGGTTGGTCAGACATGAGAGTACATCTTCGGTGTACTGTCATGTCGGGCTCAAGGGCCGTATCTCTATTAGACATTAGTACGTTGAGAAAGTGATTAAATACGCTAAAATTTCCGAATCAGTGTTTTCTTTCATTGCAATATACTGTTTTTGAAAATATATATACAGGCTGACTGGGTAAAATAATTTAATAGTAATGGGTTCTCGGTGAACTCTACTGTTATGTTATTTGGTAGAAATTCCTGGTTTGGAGTTCTGTTATATAAAAATTTGTGATTTTTACTGTTTATATACAGACTGATGGTTGGGTAAAGGTAGTTCACTTGTATGGATCTGTCTAGGAAAGACAAAAGTCATTGAAGGGGCCTAAAAGCTCACCTGATCTTTCCTGGGAACCATACCGATGCGCTCTTTTTCCTATCCTAGGGAGTTCGTATATACGTGGCGAAGATTACTTGATCAGCTTCCAAAGGGTTTTCCCAAAGAGAATGAGTTTAAGTTATGATTTGTATTAATATTAATATTATTGCAGTTATAGTTGGTCATCGCGTTCAGCTCTGCCGCCGAGTGGCTATTCCATAGCAATTTTTCCAAAAACGAGAAAAAGGTCACTTACCGAGTAAAAATGAATCTGAGTTTAATTATCGATAATCTCTTCTCTCTTTATCAATCCCGATGGCTCTGTCCCGTTTTGATATTCTGTTATTGCTTTGATCACTTTATTTTTTACCGATTCATTTTCGGGTAATCACCGCAGTTCGGCTCTGCCGCGGTGTGGTTACTCTTAAAATAAATGAGTAAAGCCGAAAAGAGTAATAAAACAGATAAGTTTCAAGAGTTATTTCTGTGTTGATAGAATAAAAGTATTTTATGTGTTTTTGTATTATAAGATATAATACAGTAAAACAGGGAGAGTTTTACAAGAAAATTTATATGCAATTGGCATTGTCTTTGCATATAGTGTTTTGAGCATACACTCCAGATTGGGATTGAGAATAGAGTTGTTCTATGTCTTGTTTGCATTGAATATAAAGTAATTTATTCTTTGCATGATTTGCATAAAAGAGTTTTTGAGCATTACGACCCGATGTAGTGAGGTTGAGAATATAGTACGGTTGGGCTACAATTGCCTTCTGGGATTGTCCAGGTTTCGATAGTCTTCTGTGGCCAAGTTGGTGAATACCCTCGAGCCGAGACGAGTCGTATACCCGACTTGGATAAATCTGACTGACTGACTTATTCATAAATTGGTATTAAGTAATAAATGTTAGTATTACCGAAGAATCCCTAGAAGTTCAGATTGGGCTGTCTGGCTATTCTGTTAGGTTCGCTACAGCCGATTGCTCAAGGGTGTTGAGGTTGGTAAAGTCTCCTTGGAGCATTACACCGGTGTGTTTTGAGAGATATAGAAGTGACATGCATCAATATTTTTGATTGAGTGATATATTCTGTGTTTGTCTGTACTTCTCTGAAAAGTTATATCATCTGTGTTTGTCTGTGCTTCTGTTAAAGAGATACATTCTGCGTTGACTGTGCTTGACATAAAGGTGATGCGTTATGTGACAAAAGATATATATATATATATCTGTGTTTGTAAGATTATAAAAATATACTGTATAAATGTTATATTTCTTGTACTGTTTTCTTAACTTCTGAAGTTTTTCACCTTTGCCTACTTTCCATGTTGTTTTGGTACATGGTTGAGTAGATGTTTTCCTAAGGAGTGGACTAAGTCTTTGGAGAGGATCTGAAGGCGGTTGCTGCACAGATTTCTAGAGATTCCGAGAAGAATTGGTGTTTACAGTCTTGTTTGGGTAGAGGTCTAGAGACTTGACCGGCTCAGGTGTTCACTGTTCAAACATATTTTGAGTATTTTAGAATATTGAGTTCTTTTTGTAAACTCGGATGATTCCATATATTAGATGAGGTTGCTTTCACAAAATTGTTGGTTTATATTTTTGCATTTAAAACTCTTCGAAAAGAATTAAAGGGATATACTCCCCATCCTTTTCATCTTTTAGAAAAGGCAAAAATTTTATCTACATTTTCGGAGAAGGAATATTAAGTTTACATCCAAATATTTTCTAAGTTATTTCAAAAATCTTGGTTACTATGGTATAATATCCTTTTTGGAAAAAAAGTGTTTTACCTTAAATCCTTCTCTCATGCAAAATTTACACATCATAAAGCATTACAAAGAGCTCTAAACAAACATGCAATGAAGATCCAAGATTCTCCTTTCAAATTAACACCATGTAATCAAAATCATCATTTACTTAAATCTATATGCAAGAGCATTCAAACCCATGAAAATACCGACACACTTGACCAGGATATCAATTCAAAAACCAACATGCAAACACATTTCCTCAATCTTTCCTCAAGGATACATCATACATGGATAGAAACTCCACGAACTTCAAAAATAGTTTCATATGTAGAAGGAAAAATGAAAGAGACTCACATGCAAAACTTGAAAAGCAAAGAAAGCTATGAAGAGACAAGACCCAGCTCTCTTTAGCTCTTCTCCCCTTTTATTCTTCTCCTTCTTCTTCTCTTCTTCTTTCTCTTTTCTTATTCTACCTTTTCTTTCTCTCTTCCTCTCTTTCTTTCTTCTTTTCCTCTACGTGGAGATGTGAGTGGTGTGTGTTTTTGAGAGGAAATTAAAGTGTTTTAGTGATAGTGTGTGGGTGTGTGCCGAGAGAGAGGTGAGAGAGATCTGAAAAAAGAGTGTTGTAAAATATGTGAGTGACATGCTTTTCCTATTTTCCTCCTCTACCATTTCAGTCCCTCAACTATCCCTAATGCAATTTTATTTAAACACACATGTACCCAAAATGCCGGTAACATGATAAATAAGTAGATTCACACATCCAATGTTTAAATTCATGTAGAATATATAACACTCAACAAACCTTAGCTACTAAAAAAATAAAGAATCATAAAATAAAACTTGGAGATGTGACACTCTTGAGGATGTTACATTAACCCTATTTTTAAGCCTCGGTGTTACTATTGCACACGAAAATAAGATTTTACAAATAAAGTAATTTGATGCACACTTGATGAATATGCTACGAGTATTTACGAGTATCCTTTTAATTAATATGCTGTTGTAAAATTACATAAACGTAACTTGGCAGTGAAAATAATCCAAAAAGACATGTAATTAACGGACTAATAAGAACCCATCAACCTTTACAAAATGAAAGTAAAAAGGAAAAAAAAATTGTACTGACGGTGATAATTTCTATTTGACTGAGGGGCACTCAATTTTTCTCATTGTTTTTTATTCTATTGCTATGAATTCAGAACAGTTTTTCCTTCTTAGATTTGATTCCAATAGAAAAAGGGGGATAAAGTTGGATTTTTTTTCTCATTCCCACACATGAGAGATATCAATTTTTGATTAAAGAAAAGGAAAGAAAAAAGCGAAAACCATGAAGTGAGAATCTGAAAGGAAATATTTTTTAAATTTAAATAAAGGCCACAGGGACTAAAAATAATATATTTTAAAAAATAAAAGACTAAAAAGAAACAACAAATTTTTGAGGGACTAAAAGTAAAAATTGAGATATTTGCTTGGACTAAAAGAAAAAAAATTCAATGCCATCTCATACTGAATGAGAATTGGAGAATTGTAATTCAACACAGCAGAGTCAGAAACAAAAGCATATATTTTATGGAATAAAAAGACTCTATTAGTACGTATGCATTTCTTGGTAGTTGGCATCAAAGCTGTCATAAATACCTTGCTATCATCCTATTATCTGCTAATAAAAAAATTTGTGAAGAAAATACTTAGGTCCTTAAAATTTAGACATGCCAAAAACTGACATTTGAAAATAAAATACAGCTATTTTTAAAAAAAAATAAGAGCTAGACGAACATATTAATTGAGGCAGAGTATATGAGTTTAAAAATCTCAATTATTTCTATAAAAAAATCTCAATTATCATCGTCAAAAAACATCTCAATTATTAAAATGACCCGTTTAAATTTCAATTAATCTAGATCGCTATGTACTAAAAAATACACGCACATTTTCTCTTTTACTATTTTTTTTTGTCTGAATTTTCTCTTTTACTATAAACAGAAGATAAAGCTAAATGTATTGCGCTGGACTAAATGTTAAAAAGAGAAGAAAGGAAAAATAATGAAAGATTTAGTAGAACTGAAAATTGGTTTTTGTTTTGGTCAAACTGAAAATTGGTTTAGTAGAGGGTCCTGACCTATTTGAACCAGAAACACAGAAAATTTGAACCACATTTTGGGCCCAATATTAAAAAAAAAATCTCATATGCGGCATGCGAAGACTTGTGACAAAGTTTGGGTCCATTTCATACCAAAGGCTACAAATGTGCCATTCCTAACGACCAAAAAAAACGATCAAAAAAAAAAGTTCCATTCCTATAAGGGGTAGTTTATTTCAAGTTATAAACCTATCGATTGCTTAGAACCCTAAAATTTTTCGAAGCTTGCAGACACTGCCACAACTTTTTTTTTCCTCCTCGTCCAATCCAATTTCTGAATAAGTGCCTCTTCCTCTTCTACAGTTCTTTCTTTTTCTCCCACCGTGGCCACCCATCGTTGTCGGCTCGTGATGGCGGCGTAGTGAAGCACAAGGGCGATTGGGGGTCAGCGGAGGAGGAGGAGCTGTTGGTTCTGACGGCTGTGGTGCAAAGGTGGAAGTAGAGGTGCCCGATCTTCTCTTTGCAGCGTTCTGGGTTGGGTGGCACGACGTTTTAGCAAGGATGAACAAAACCATTGATCCAAACTGAGATCCTTCGGTTGGGGTTTGGAGACATCGCTATCAGCGAGGTTTGGGATGAGATCCTCCCTCGTCAGGAAGGTGTTGTTGTCTCTTTCATGGTTGGAGGCTCAGGTGCGCTAGTAGTGGTTGCGTTTTGTGTTTGTGTTGGCTGTTGTTGTTGCACTTGTTGGTCGCTGTTGGTTTTTTTCTCTGCTCTTCTTCTCCGAGCTGCCGCCTTTTATGGAACGTTGATGCAAAGCCTTGTTGACCTTGTTGGGAGTGCTTAAAAGAGACATGAGGGATAACTTTGTGGAGGCAGAAGGTATATGGATGCCCAAATGGGTTTTTCCCGACCCACCTCAAAAATTACTTTTTACATGTCTGTATCCTTTTTAGTGTATCCTTTTGGTGTCTCGGTGTTTGTTGTCTGTGTTCTTTTTATGGTTTGGCAGCTTGGTTTTTTAGCTTTTGTTGTTTTCCTTGTCTTTAGTTTATTTCAGCAGCGTGTCTTGGTTTGTAACGTTATATTTGTTTAGGTTCTGCTTATGTTGTTGGTTGTTGTAGATGCCGTATAACCGAGGTTTTCCCTTGCTATGATCTTGTTCATTGACAAAAAAAAGTTATAAACCTATATTCTGTTAATTAGTAATATCACCAGCTATTTTATTCTTGGGTATAATTCATAATGTGTTTGGCAACTATTAATATTCTTGGGAATGTTTTTAAAATTTATTAAGTTAAAAAAAATAAAATATGATAGATGAGTTGAGACTAGGAAGTTATGATTTGAATAGCTTCAAAATCATTTCTATTCCCATGGGCTGTATGATTCTCACCGTTTAACATGGAAATAAAAGTTGAGAAAACTGTGAATAAATAAGGTTTATATGAATAATTGATACCTACCTAATAATATTTTTTTAAAACCTAAAATAAACATGTGAATGTCATATTTCCAATTTTACTTTGCTGGGAATAATTCTAGATAGATTTAAAACAAACACACCGTAAGTGTTTTCATGTCTAATATTTATTATATTTATCTAATATTATCTCTAGGGCATGTTTGGATTGATTTATGCAGAGCTTATTTTACTGACATAAGCACTTGTAACAGTATTTGGAAAAGCTTACATAAATAGTTTTTGACAAGCTCATAAGCTATTTTGGACTTATTTAATTTTCATAAGCTTTTCAAAATAGCTTATTGAAGCAACCCGAAAAATTACAGAGGAGTCGCCACCAAAGTTTATTTTTTGGGAAAAATATTGGAAAACCCATTTTTGAATAAAATGGCCTTTGGAACCAGATTTAGGGTTCGGGAGTCGATTACGCGTAGGGAAGGTATTAGCACCCTACGACATCCGCTAAAAAGCGGTTACCTCTAATTAAATGTGCAAATCTTGTTAGCTTTTAAAATTATTTATTTTACCCCAAAAAGAAATTATTTATTATTTATTTATTTATTTACAAAACAAAGGAGAAAAATTATGAAAATTTATTTTTTTTGCGCTCGACAAGGAAGGTCCCTGCTCCTACGTATTCTCAGGTGCAATGAGAATATCAAAGCTACGTAGTTTCTTTAGTAGAAAAAGATTGTGTGTCCATTTGTTTTAATTTTTGTGGAATTTGTTTTTTTTCGAAAATAATTCATTTGGTCTCATAGTAACCAAATAGGAAGAGGATCCAAAATGGTTACTAATTTTGACCGACTGAAATAAAGAAGTTTTTTCGCAACAGCCGAATAGGAAGAGGATCCAAAACGACTATCACTATTGAGTTTTCATCTAAAATGTTTTTGCAATAGTCAAATAGGAAGAAGATCCAAAATTGACTATCACTAATTACTTAATTAATTAATTACAAAAAAATAGAGTTTTCACAATAGCCAAATAGGAAGAGAATCCAAAATGGCTATCACTAACAACTCTATATATATTTTTTAATGATAAAAAAAATAAATGCAAGAGGTTAGGATTAATATATTTTTTTAAGACATATTTAAATAATAATAAAGAGGAATTAATTTAGAAATAACTTTATTTTATTTGTGAAGTAAATTATGGCAAAAATCATGGGTCATAAGTAATAGGCTAAGCCCGACATAGAGACAGACATAGAAAACAAAAGAGAGAAGAAAAAGAAAAAAACAAATTGGGCCAAAGCCCAAAACCACAAATCAGATTATTGTAAAAAAGGGAAAGGAAACAAAAACGCAGAAATGGGCCAAAGGCCCTAACACCCATGCAAACATCCCTTCTCTAATTTCAGGAAAAAAACGCAGTTGGGCTAAGGCCCAAAGTGAAACATCAGATTTCCCAAAAAACAGAACAAAAGATGGAGACAAAAAACCAAACAATGGGCCCAAGGCCCTAACCAAACTAACTAACTTGAAGCTAAAAAAAAAAAGATAAATAGATAAAATAAAACTAAATAAAACAAAATAAAAAAACAAAAACAAATTGGGATTTGAAATCCCTAGTATCAGAAACGAAAAAGAGCAGAGAGGGGAAAGAGGGAAAAGAGGAAAGAGAAGGGGGAAGAGGAGAAAGAAAAGGGAGAAGCAAGAGAAAAGGGAGGGGGTGGCGGTGATCCATAGTGACCACGGCGGCCATGATGGCCGCTGCCACAAGCCACGCGGCGGCGACGAGGCTTGGGGCGCGCTCGACGGCGGCGATGGGAGAGGGAAAGAGGACGTGATGGAGAGAGAAAGAGAGAGAGAGATGGGAGAAGAGAGAGCAAGAGGACAAGAGGAGAGGAAAAGGGGCAGTGGTTCACGGCCTGGACGGAGGTGCCAGAGAGGGGGAAGGGGAAGACGATCATGAGGGAGAAGGGTGAGTGGGGCGACTTGGACGGAGGGTGGGGTCGTGGTGGCGCGGCCGCGACGGCAGCGGCCGAGGTAGAGGCCCCCAAGCCCTCCTTTCTCTCTGCGTTTTCTGCTCACTGTTTTTTTTCATTTTCTCTGATGTTGGTTTATTTGGGGATTGCAGGGAAATGAAAAACGAAAAAACAAAATGGAGCAAGGCAAGATGCACAAGAAGGAGAGATCTCCTTACCTGCTAGTGGCCTACAATATGAGGGTAATCTCCTTCTTCTCTCAACTGCTATTTTTTTCACTGTGTATGCTTGCTGGGCTCTATATTGTGCTCTCTGTGATTGATGAACAAAATTGGTTCACCAATCAAAACTGTTTTTCCTCTCGTTTTTCTCTCTTTTTCTGTGTTTCTGTGTCTGTTTTTACTGTGCTATTGGCTATTTATATAGAAGGGAGGGATATCAAATGTAGGGCAAACCATGTGGTGAGGTGGTGGTGTGTCGTGGTGCTTTTTCAGAATTGTGTGTGTGTGTACTGTGGGTGTGTGTGTGGGTGTTGTGTTTGCTGAATTGCAGAATTGTGTGTGCCTTGTACGATGGGTGCGTGTGTGTGCTGCTTTTTTGTTCCCTGCTGATGCTATTGCTTGCCCTCCAATATAATTTCTTCCTTTTTTGCCCTCCTCCTCCTTCATTCTAACTTGTGCCCTTTAATCTTCCTCTATGTTAACAGCTTGGTTCTCTTGGCATTATGCAAAAATGGATTACAGGGAGAGGAGGGGCGCAGCATCATCCCCCTTTTTTGTCCCTTCTGATTTTTCTTTCAAATTTCACCTTTTACCCTTTTTTATTTTTTGCATTTGCTGCCCTTTTGTATTGTATTTGGACTGATATTGAACAATAAATGTACAAAAGTTTTTTTTTTTGACCAATTGGACCTTAACAGGACTCATCAAAAACATAAGCCCAATTGTAGTTAGTTCAACCAAACAAAGGCCCAATAAATTAAAAACAGGTTTTTTTTGGTTTGTTTGTGAAAAGACCACAATATAAATGAGCTTAAGTCAATTGGACCCCCTTTAGACCAAATTAAAAGGAGGACAAAAATTGGTGTCTACACTTATCAACACAGTTTACAATTTGTATAAAATCTATTTCACCACATTTCCTCTCTGATTATAAAAATAGCTCATACATAAGTGCTTATGATCATATAGCCATGAGTGCTTAAATAAGCGTTTATTATAATGGAAGTTTTTTTATGATGAATATCACGTTTTAGTAATATTATATTTATTGTCTTTTTCAACTGATCAAAGTTGTCATATAATACTTGATAATCATCCTATTATATTTAGCAATCTCCTATCTATATTTACGAGTGAAAACTGTTCGATCCATATTCTTTGAAAAAAATCTTCGCATTGCAATGCCATATATATGGATAGATTTGATGGATATCTACATGTATCCAACAATATCTATTAGAATATAACAATTAAAAAATATAAAAAAATCTCAAAACAAAACCTAATTTAAAGGAACCTAGGTAAATATAAAGTAACACAATTTGAAAATAAAATAGACTACTTTTAAAACTGTAATAACCATAACACAATATTTTGTTCGAATACATAAAAAAGTACCTAAATTGAAAGTTAATGATAAAATTATGGTAAAATGTATTTGTATACAGTAAGGGGTATTTAAGTAAATTCATAATTTAGATACCGCAAGAATGGTTACCTCAATAACTAGGGATGTAAATGGGGCGGGGGCGGGCACGGGTAGTAGCTCCCCACTACCCGCCCCGTTTAATATACTCGCTACTCGTACCCGCCCCATACCCGCACGGGTACCCGTTATCTAGATTTTAGCGGGTATCCGTGAAATCCGCGGGTATCCGTGAAATCCGCGGGTATCCGCGGATATCTATGGATATTAAAAAAAATTGTTTCCACACAATATTTGTCATAATGAACATCATATTAATAAGACTAAATTATACAAATCATATAATTTTAACTTAATCGTTATATCAATAATTGTTCAATTAAATAAAAACAAATAAAACTATAAAATGAAAAATATGAATGTGAGAATTAATACATGACACAACAATAATATATATTTTGGAGTCACTTTGTTCAATATTAAAACAAAACAAGACAATAACTAAAAGTATTGTATCACACTCTAATATTTGTCAAATTGTGCATTGGTGTTTTAGACTTTTAGGTATGTATATAAATAAAAGGATATTTTTTGTAATTTTACTAACGGGTACGGGTACCCGCGGGTACGGGTACCTCACTATCCATCCCAATTTATTGGCGGGTACCTCAAGTACCCGTTTAATTTACCCGCGGGTACCCGCCCCATACCCGTAACGGATTTTATCCGCGGGTACGAGTTTTTTTGTCATCCCTATCAATAACCGCATTTTTTAATAATTAAATAGAAATTTTTTTATTTATTTTATAGATAAGTACCATTAAGAAACTTGAACTCAACCCCCAATGAATTTTACTTGTGGGTAGGTGAGGATAATTTTGCCAAACCTAATAATTTATTAGTTTAATAATCTAATAAATTAAAAATTATATTTAAAATAAAATATTGCACATGCAAACATATTAATTAGTTTGATATCATAATTAGTCACTTTAGATTTATTACCATTATACTTACTTTTTGTACCTATTCTTAATCGTTATGTATTCTTTTGGTACCTTTTTAGAGTATAAATAAAACAATTTGATCAAAAACTTGTGATATGAATAACAAAGTCGAGTTATTTGGGAGATTTATTTTTTGGTCTAACCCCTCAATATCTAGAAGTCGCATTGGACTTTGACTAATCCAAGTTGAGTTGGGGTGGAACCATATTAGGGTACAAAACTCTCCTAGCATCTATTTCTTCATTCGCAATACCTAAAGCTAGAGCTGAGTATGGGTTGAAGCCCGCGGGCCACCCGTTTAACCCGCAGTTCGAGCGGGCCACCGGCCCTAAAAATTGATGACCATTTAATTGCGAGCCTTTTTTGCTCAGTCCATTTAAACCACAGATTTAACATATTTTATCCACAAGCTTGCGGATTGGCCCGCGGACATTTTCTAAAAAATAGGTTTTTTAAATAAACCTAATTGATACACATACACAATATAATCATCGATCAAGTTACGTAATTTCTTCTTTTCTTGGGATATTTTGTTGGATTTATCTCCTTTTTAGTCTAATTTGGTTACTGATATAGAATTTAAATGAACATAATTACAGAATTTGTTTTTATTTTTATATTTTTTATAATATGTCTGACGTATTTGCACCTGGGATGTGAAATTTGCCCCAGATGTGAACGAATCTGTTAACTGGAAGTCACTCCGTTAGTCAGATACAATATGTCTGACTTAATCACACTCTGGGTGTAAAATTTTACCCAGGTGTGAACGACTCTGTATTGACGTTTCTCCCCGTTTTTTAATTTTTTAATTTTTAATCACGGGCCACGGGCTGGATCATTAGCCTGCAGGCCCGTGCGGTGCGGATGTGGGCCTATACATCTTAGCTCATTTATTTTGCGGGCTGAGCCGGCTCGATCCGTTTACATTGCGGGTTTTAGCGGGATGGTCCTAAACGGACGGGCCGGCCCGCATACCCAACTCTACCTAAACCAAAGTCCTTATTTAAGGGAACTCAAGCTTCTTGTCACAAGTGCCGATGGGAGATTGTATTTAATGTTGTATCTTTTATATGCTCTCAGTGCTCTGTTTATATTTTAAAAGGGTTGCTCTTAATTGTCTTTTGATAATTTTATTTACTCTTTAAATATTATTTTCTTTCTATATCTCACCTAACATATATTTTTCTTTGGCCATGTTACGATCCATAATAAAAGACATTTTTTATTCTTACACACTCTCAAAATAAATAGCAGAGATTAGGTTAATAGTCAAGTCTATGGTATGGCATTTTTTATAGAAGAATTTGACAATATGAGAAATGCTAGCGAGACTCTCTCTGGCGTATTCTTTCTGACACACTATTCATGTGCATCCCACCACTAAAGGAATGGGTCCACCATTAGATCATGATATCTACATAACTTAATGGGACACATGAACTTTACTAGGGGCGGAGCTAGGGGGCCTGGTCATGCCATGGCACCCCCTAAATTTTGTCAAAATGTACCAATATAATGCATAATAATTTTTGTGGTCCCCCTTAATATCTAAATGGTGCTTTTTGTCACCCCTTTTGTCTTTCTATTAGTTTACTACTTGATGTATATTACATAAAGTTTGTCACGGGAGTTGCGTTTTTTATTCCAATCATATAAGGATTTTATATATTGCATATTATATATATTGTTACTAATATATTATATTTTATTATATATTATACACCAATTACAAATTTAGATGCATATGTTAAAAAAAAATTATAGTTGAATAACCACTAGTTTTTATTCTACATGTAATGAAAGAAATTATGGGAATTATTGACAAACTTTGTCAAGCTTTGCAGCAAATTTCTCAAGATGTTTTGAATGCTATGTGTATGTTTTTATTCTCTTATTAATTTTATACTTTGCAGAATTTATCTTCATTTGAGAGATAAGGACAGTTATTTTTTTGTTACTTTTTGAGATGGTGCAACTTTTTTTTCCTTCTAATTTTTCTGTTTTTTTTGCTAGGAATATTGAATGCACTTATTGGTTAATAATACCTCTTGTCTCTTCTACTCAATAAAATTATATTTTTTTACTTATTAGAAAATATTAGTGTTATATTTGAATTCTTGCACATATATGTGTGGAATTTATTTTTACCAAGTCATCTTTTGTCTTCACCCCCCCCCCCCCCCCCCCCAAAGTAAAAATCCTGGCCGCGCCATTGAACTTTATCCAATCATATATAGAGAGAATATGGGGAAAAAAATATATTACTAGCACTTCTTCTTGAGTGTATTGTCCACACCTTTAAGCACTTTGAGGGTTGTTAAAAGAATGAACCCTTTTTGTAAGAAATTTTAATTGCAGGGCACCTTTTTTTGCTCAAAGGGAAATTGTTGCAGGGCACCTAATCTTCTAATTGGACTAACTACTCCCTCTTGTTCAAATTTTTAGTAGTTTTAGCTTTTTATTTTTGTTCCAAAACTTTTGTTGTTTTAGGATTTCAAGAGATAATTTATCACATTTTTTTAACTATACCTTTAATATAATTAATAAGTTTTGAGTGGAGAAATAATTAGGATAGTTGAGAATGATGAATAATAAATAGGGTCATTTTAGTCTAAAATTTGTTCAATTAATTATTTCTTAATCTATGTGTCAAAACCTTAAACAACCAAAGATTTGGACTAGAAGGAGTATTGATTATCTTTATTGTGCAAGAAGTGCACTTGGATTTTTATTGCCTTGGGTTCCTCATTTATTGAATTCTTTATTGCTCCAGACTTTATTTTTGGGTAGGATTATTACTTTTTTTTATCAATAGTAGGATTATTACTTTGAGAACAAACAATATTAATGTAGTTTTATTTTTATAGGTAAATGTTACTAATTACTCCCCTCTACATATTGTTTGTTGCTTAAGGTTGTGATACAGGAATTAAGAAATACAATTAATAGCTCAGAATTTATAGAAATTATTTTTCTTTTTCCTGATTTGCCCTTTGTTAGCCTCTCCCTTATAGTAATTGACAATCAATTATTCCCTCTCTCACTACACATAAAACTATATTAATGCTTTAAGGGTATAATAGAAAAAAAATATTAAATGCTTTATTGATATTATAAAACAACAAATAATATGGGACAATTTTTTTTACTAAAATAACAAATAATATGGGACAGAGTGAGTTGTAAGTAACATTAGTGGGAGAATTTGAACTCTTGATCATATTATCAATCTAACCCGAATCTCTCTCCCTTCAACCACCAAATCACCTTATCACTTCTAAAAAATCCATATGTATATATGGTTTAAAGAAGGGGAAATTGACCCCAAAAAAAATAAGCAAAGGTGAGAGATTTAATTATTAAATATCATGTTTGGTTGAGAGAGAGGAGAGGAAGCAACGCTATTCTTATTTAGTTCACAAGGGGAGAGGAGGGAATAATTTACTTTTTATACACTCATAACCTTTAATGTTAAGATTTTTTTTTGGTAGAAATTTTATATAACCTTTAATGTTACATGTTATAATTTTTTTATATATAAAAATATTTAAGTCAATGTATTTAAAATATTTTAAACTTATCTTTTCTCCCCTCCAAATCCCCTAATATTGGAGAGGATCCAAAATTGAGTGAGGAGAGATTTTTCTCCCATTCCATCCCCTAAAAAGTTGAACCAAACAAGAAAGCTTTTAAGTAATCTCTCCCCTTCCCTCTACTTTATTTTTTTTCTTCTACTAAATAGTTTGTAAGTGTGGGAAAATGAATTTGAACCTTCAGCTGACTGTGATCACATTGAACGTTATCGTGTCTCTCTCTTATGTTTATGTTTATGTGCTAAGTTGTACTACACCACTGCTCCCCAGTCACCACTCTTTATGGGTTTCTAATCATAGTTCTATGACTTTGATTTGACTATTTTTTGTACATTAAGATAGTGTTAAACACACTATTACTTAAAATAACACCTACATTATGGTGATTCATATGAAACTATTATTGTATAAGTTTAATTGCACTTTTAGTCCCTAATGTATTGCTATTGTGCGATTTGAGTCCCTCCATTTTCAATTGTACAAATTGGGTTCCTTATCTTTTCATTATGTTACAATCGAGTCCCTCTGTCTAATTTTCGTCAATTTACTAACGAAAAATGCTGACGTGGCATGAACTAAGACACGTGGCATCTGAGTTGGCACATAGTCACTGACATGGCTGACATGTTATTTTTCACTGACATGACACCTTGGTAGAGAGATGCTGGCACATGGCATCTGAGTTGACACTTAGTCACTGACGTGGCAAACATGTCATTTATTCGCTAATATAGCAGGCGGAAAAATGCAGGAGAAAATTAAAAATTGCATAACATGGAGATCAAACACATGTCTTGGCTGATACAAGACTCACTGACTCAACCTATGCCACTAGGCCAACTAGAATCCATAGTATATTTGTGTAAACTAACTAAGATATATATTACAAAGTTAATTATTCTAAATAAATAAATTTATTAATATACTAATTTATATATATTAATTTTATTAATGCATATTTATATATTTTATTAATATATAAGTCTATTAATGGAACATTTATTGATAGTTTGATAAAATGATATATGGAGTATATGGATAATAATGAACCAAAATTATAAGAAAACAATTCTCTTGTTGGTAGGCTATACGTAAAATCCACAATAAATCCTCGCCGAGGTTGGTGGTTCTCCTTATTTTTTACATGGGGGAGTGTCTCCCCCATTCTAGATTTATTTACATAAAAAAATTAGAAGAAAATCTAATTATATATATTAAAAAATTGTACTGCATAATAGAAAATTTTATTTTAATTATTAAAAATAACTTTTATTAAATAAATTTTTTATTATCAAAAGTTTGTAATTAAAATAAAAGTTTTCTATTATGTAGTAAAATATTGTAATATATATAATTAGATTTTCTTCTAATTATAGTTCATTATTATTTATATACTTCAAATATTATTTTGTTAATGTACTCACTACTCATAAATGATATATTAATAAATTTATATATTAATAAGATATATATAAATATGTAATAATAAATTGAATATACATAAATTAGTATATTAATAAATTCATTTATTTAGAATAATCAACTTTGTAATATATATCTTAGTTAGTTTACGCAAATATACCATAGATTCTAGTTGGCCTAGTGGCACAGGTTGAGTTTTGTATCAGTCAAGACATGTGTACGATTCCCATGTCATGTAATTTTTAATTTTCTCCCACATTTTTCTGTCTGCTATATTAGCGAATAAATGACATGTCTGCCATGTCAGCGACTAAATGCCAACTCATATGCCATGTGTCAGCATCTCTCTACTAAGGTGCCATGTGTCAGTGAAAAATGACATGCATATGCCACATATTTGCCACGTCAGCGACTTAGTGTCAATTCAAATGTCACGTAGTACTAACTCAGATTCCACATATCTCAGTCCATGCCACGTCAGCATTTTCCGTTAGTAAATTGACAAAAATTAAACTGAGGGACTTGATTGTAACATTATGAAAAGATGAGGGACCCAATTTGCATAATTAAAAATGAAGGGACTCAAATCGCATAATAAGAATATATGAAGGACTAAAAGTGCAATTAAGTCTATTGTATAATAAGATTAAGAAAAGTTTCATGATCATTAAATGGTTGTTTTCTCCTAAAATTGCTATATATGGATAGTTAAGCTTTTATTGGTGGTTCCACACGAAACTGCTACCTAAAATATCACGTGAAGAGATGCATAGAACCATGATTTGCCTTTTATGCCTATGATGTAGGGAATAAACCAAAAAATTAGACAAAAGAAATTCTATACCCTCAATTCAAAATATTGTAATTAAAAGTTTCCACTAGCGCTCATGACTTGATCAGTTCTTCCCAACCCAAAAGGAAAAAGAAAAGATGTTTGATTGTTCTTAGTGAGAAGTTAGGATTTGGATAGGGAAAATTGAACTCACCTCTCCTAAGATATGCATAAATGACACACACACACTCCCTCTTTTATTAAACGAACACTCAGCACTATTTGTTGGCCAAAATGCACTAAACTTCCCTCAGATTTTCTTAAATGAGACCTCCTCTATGTTTATAAAATAGAGGGGAGGTGTGTGTAATTGATGGGAGTTCAACATGATTTATAAAACATAAGGGATATATATGTCATTTAAGCATATCTCAAAGAAGGTGAGTGTAATTTTTCCATTTGGATATATCATTCTTAATTTTAAAATAGAGTTAAATATAGTTGTAGTCCTTATAGATTTGGAAATATATTAATTTTGGTCCCGTGAAAATTTAATATATTTTTTGTTCCCAATAATATATTTTAGTCTCTCACCATTCCCTCTCTAAGAACTAAAGGCATCCATTTTTTACATATTGTAGGAAATAAAAAAATATATAAAATATAGAGAATAAAATCATCACATTTTGAATTTAATAATCATTAAAAACATATTTAATTCTTAAAAATATATAACTTTATTATTGAAAACTAGAGCATTTATATATGACTTCATCTATAGTGCACCGAAAAAGCAGAACAATGCATTACATCCCAACAGACACTTTTTAGCATCCAAATTAAGCAAAGCGTGGGTGGTCACAAAGATCCTTTCTACAAATGGATAAACCTTTGACTAATTATCCAGCTGCAGCTATCAAAGTTAATTCAAATATCTTTTCTCGAGGTATAATATCACAAAGAAATCATAGCTCTTATTTAAATGAAGTCCTATATACATCAGTCTAAAGTTGTGATTTAACCGATTCACCTAAATACAGTTTGGCTTTTGCCAAGGGACCTACGACCTTAATTAGATAGAATAAAGAAAACAAAAGAAAAACCTAAAGAGGAAAACAAGTTTGGTTCAAGAAGGTGAATGTGACAGAGAACTTTTATCCACACAAGGGACACTGCATAAAGGAATAATTTGAGCAAGCTTAAGCTAGATACTAAAAAAGAAGCCAAAATTGCCAATAGGGTTAGCACATATCCTCTGCACTACACTAGCTGTAATTTGGGTTCAAATCTTGAATTCTCTCCTTGATAGGTTATATGTAAATTCCATCGTAATCTATTATCGAGGTTGGTGGTTCTCATTGGCCTTGCATGGGGTGTGTCTCCCCTAATCTAATTTTTTGTAAGCAAAAAAACCCCAAAATTCATTTTTTTAAAAAGAAAAAAAGAAACACCTAATGGACAATATAATTGATGCAAGTGCAACACAATCATGTATCCTTTACTCACATGCAGGCCCAAGATGCTAGCTTGTTAGTTGCCTTCTAAAATGAGGAATTAATAGCCCTAAGACCCACAAATCCTACTGGATTCCACTCAAGTCACCACTCACGGTTTCAATTATCATTTTTTAGAAAAGCTACATCTTTTTATACTCCATTCATTCCTTTTTAATTGTCAATTTTTAAGAAGAAATTTGTTATTATTTATTTATCATTTTAATAGTTTAAAGTTATATTTTGTCAATTATACTCTTATCACCATTAATAGTTTTATACATTTTCCATACACTTAATGTAGAGAGAGTAACTGGATATAGTGGAATAAGTTATAGGGAAAAGACGACGATACAACAGGAAAAATTTTATCAATTAAATGATTCTTTGATTATTGTGAAATAACTTTAGAAGACAGATAAAAAGAAACTAATGAAGTATATGTTAATTACATGCTCTCCCATTATTAGCATCACTTAAATTTTTTTTTCTCGTCTTTAAATTCCTTTCACTTTGTGGTTCCTAAATTTGTGACAATGTTAGGCTTCGTTTGGAAAAAAAAATAGTGGATAGCGGATAAGCTAGTGGATCAGGTAGCTTATAGCGGATAAGCTACCAAATTGAATTTAAAGTTTTTGATAAAATTAGTAGTTAAACTGCCTGATAAATGTCAAATGACGTAAAAGGATATATTTAATTATTGTTTATATTTCTTTAATCAATATTAAATTAAATATTAAAAATGATAAAATATTTTTAAATAATAAACTAATTATTATAATATTTAGAAGTTAAAATTTAAAAATTTATATTTTAATGATATTATCTATTTATTATGTGTTGTGACCTTATTAAAATAATTTTTATTGGTTAAAAATATTATATTTTAAATTTAGTTTATTTTATTATCATTATTATTATAATATTTTATTTTATTTAATAGAGAATAGGAAAGAAATTTAATAAAAAAATAAGGGTAAAAATGATAAAAAAAATCATACACTATAAACTCGAATGCTACTTCTGAAAAAATACTATACACTACTAAAAAAAACACTATAACCTACCAATTACTAAATACTTCTATTCTTTTAATCCGTTATTCACCGATCAAATACGCTGGTCATTTTATTTTTCGTCCTTTCCAACCTGATTGCTCCCAAGAGTACTTTTGGATGTTCCGGGTCCCACTCTATCATGCCAACGAATATTTGCAAACAAAATGAAGAGGCACTTTTACAAGAACAATTTTCACCAAAAAAAAACTTTTACAAGAACAATTAATTTAAGATTATTGTTTGCTTTTAAAAAAATTAATTTACGATTATTGCAATTTGCAATATTCATGTACCAAACAAAATAAAAAATAAAAGGTTATGATTAAATAGGCACTTTTTTTAACTGGATAATTAAATAGACACTTTTACGAAGAGATTTTTGGATAGCACAATTTCAAAGAGTTTTTTTTTCAATCTCCTTAATATTAAAGTTTATAATCAAATAACCTTTATAATATTTTTTATTACAGCCTTTATGATAATTCTAAATTAAATTAGAGCTTTCGTAAAATATTTTACCACTTCTTTAATATAATCTCTTGTTAATTTTTATTTGTACAATTAAGTTTTTTAAATTTTGTCAAAAAAATTAAGTTTTTTAAATATAAGTTTACAATTATACACCCTTTAGAATAAATTTAAATAAAAGTTGAGCTTTTATAAAAATATTTTGCCAAACAACATCTAGTTTAAAAGTAGCTTTTAAGTTAATAAAAAGAAAAAAATATCAAATAATTTTAACTTTATTTTTAAAGTCCTTTTTTTAACTTTAACTTAAAAAGCTTTAAAGCAAAAAAAAAAAAACAGGGCCAGACACACCTATATATATGAGTAGTCGCAGGATTATACATTTTAATCTTTATACTAATTAATTGAAATCAAATAATAACAAAGAGGATTGTTAATGCTGTCACTTGTTTTCTAGAACTAGAAAGAGGAAATTATAACAAATTTTTTAGAAGTATATTAACAAATAATACAGTCAGCGACTAAAATACTCTCACTTGTTTTATTTAGAAAGAAAATATGTTCAAGTTATATCTTTAAAAATACATATTTCCAAATCTATAATTATAACTTATTAAAGTATTTTTTTTTTAAAATGTGAAAATGCGTTAACAATTCCAATAAAAAAATTCTTGTAAATCCCTTAATCTCACTGTAAATGGCTAACTTTGAATTGACCTACTGAGCTTAAATAGGCTAAACACTGCATAATTTTATATTTCTATTGCTACACAAACTCTCACACACACACATATACACATAAATATACATAAACACAAGCCAAAATTAATAAATATTTGTAAAAAATATTAAATATATATTTTAAATAAATCAATCAATTATGTTCCGGGGTTATCCAGAATCGGACCTGACCCACAATCCTTAAAACAAGACAGTTCAGGCCCAACACCCACCAAAGGGACGGCATGGCCCGGACATTCCAAAGGCCCATGGAGCTCCAACCCAAGGGAGCATGCGGAAACGTGACCCCAATACATGACAACTGTACCTGCCATAACTGCCGCATCCCTGCACTTGCGATTATCCGTGCGAGCGCACGCAACAACACGCGGGGGATGGGAAAATCGTCCTTTCGTACGAAATCTGTACCACTTGATACTCTGGCCCATGGGGGGACCACGGGCCAGAGTATAAATAGAGAAGGAGACTCTTAGCCTCCATGTATGTGTTCACTCCCACCTTACACCCACTCTGCTGGGATTCTCCACTAACTTGAGCGTCGAAATGTTGCAGGTATCCCAGCCACGAGACTCACCGGAGCCCAAGGTCTGCCACCACAAGAGCCCAAGCCTAATAGGTCCGGGGTGAAAGGAAGAACAAATTATTAAAAATTATGCATGAGCCATGGGTGTAACGCACGCTCCTTTGGAGAGTGATTAATGAGAATTAAGAAGGGAGGGAAGGGTGAATAAATTAACATGCGAGAGGGGCGTGGTGGTGTGTAGGTGGAAGTGCAGGGTGATGGGTGAGGAAGACATTGACTGGGCTACTTGGTCTGTTTGCCGATTGAACTAGCGTGGCGGCATAGGCCCCACCGTAGTGGGCGAAGTACGTGACTGCATGTTAGCGGGTTATTACATGCTGAGTTTGAAACCCCACCCCTCAACCCATTAGCCACTAATTAACCACGACATACCCCCCCTCCCCTCCAACTCGACTAGTTCTGAATTTGGAAACTGCATGTTAGCCTTTTCTTTTCCCTTTTTTAATGAGATTTCAACCTATGATTTACATTAACTATTAAAATCTCTCCCTGTTGACCACTTTTAGTAGTTTGTCTATAATCCATTTTTAGTAGTTTTGTTTACTAGCTTTTTTTTAACTTGGCTATCATCTATGATTATGGAGATTAATCACTCAAGGTACTGAGATATATTTAAGTGGTTGACTAGTATTATTATTTCTATTTCTATAATCTATTTGCAATTGTAACCTTGTTCTACCTTGAAAATTCCATCTGCAATGTTTTCACATCCATTTGCTTCTTAGTTTGCGTTTCCCGAAAAATCCATTACTTTCCTAGTTGGAAGAAGACAAAGGCTCTGTTCGGAAAAGTCAATGAGCTAGCTTATAGCTTATTTGACTAGCTTATAAGCTTGTTTGACCACAATAGAAGTGTTCGGTATATGAGTTTATTACATTAACTTATAACTTTTTTTGAAAAACTACCTCATGAAGCTTATAGCTTATAGCTTTTTTTTTCTTACATTTCTACCCTTATTACTTTATTCTTATTCCTCCATTAGCCTCTCTTTAAATATCTACAATTTAATTAAAGGATATTAATCTAATAAAAGATCTTAATATACTTTTTATCTATAAAACAAAAATTATATTAGGAAACATATAAACATGTTATTTATTTTATTATTTCATTTGATAAAAAAATTAATAAAAATGTAAATAATTAATACCTTAATTTTTAAAATGATAAATAATTTGAAATAAATTAAGATAATAAAGTAATAACTATTCTAAAATGATATATATACTAGAACGTGACCCGTGCGATGCCCGAGTGTTTTTTATGTATTTTTTTAAATAAATATTATCTTAATTTTATGATTTTTAGTATCATATTTTGACCATAGTTAGTTTATTTAGTTTACAAAAGTGATGTTTCATATATAGTAGATTGGATTTTGGACGTATGTCTTGAAGTGAATACCTTTGTAAAAGAGTAATATGATTAGCAGTTTAGTATCTAGTATTGAAAGTTACATCAATTAATGGGAAAAATAGGTATCAAATTGAGGACAAACAAATTGATCACTTATTAATTTGCATCATTCGTTTACATATACTCTCATGAATAAATATTTTATGAGACTACATTAACATCTAAATCCCTATGAAAAATATTATACTTTATTATAATTTTAGTACTTTTTTGAAACCAATATTAAAATAATTTTAATACAAATATGTTTATACATTTCTTACAAATTTAAAAATTATGCACCATCTACAATGCATAGGTTAGGTTGCAGCTTGCTTTAGAGTCCAAAAGATGAACAATATAGATAAATTATCTCATTTTTTTAGCAAAATTTCAACTAAAAAAATCATTTTAAAACAAATTATATGCAACTTAAAGCAAATATTTTTATTTCTCATTCGTTCTTCTCTTTTCAAACAATTGAGCAATAGATAGAACATCTTAAAATTTCGAAGAGAATAATGTAGAACAAACATTAACCCTTGCTTTTGTGACCAATTTAAACAAACTCGTTATTGATTTCACATCTTTTCAACCTACTTTCATTGTTTATCAATATATTAATAGTTCTCCAAGCATATATTGACCATAGATGAAAAAAGTTATAAGATAGTAAAGGTAGAATAAGGTCAATCCAATAATTTAATAGTAGCTTACCATAATTTTATCATAAATTTCACATGAGCCTTATTATAACATGTCTCTCCCATATGTTATAGCTAGTTTGTCCACTTATTCCCACAATCTATAAATCTATAAAGAATAGACAAATTCAGTCAATCACTATAAGATGGCTTGAACTCCAAATACATAATAATTTTAGAAGCAAACAATTAAAAATAAAATTATTTTACCTGATTGAAGAAACTGTATACAACACAGATTTTGTAGGTGTTGTGCGAACAAACCTAATAGAAAGAACAATTATAAAGCAAACCAAGAAACATAGAAAAAAAATCAACCTTAAAAATATGTTGGTGACCCTAAAAAATAACAAACGTCGGACTAATTGAATAAAATGTAAATAAAAATAATTTAAAAATAGGCCATAATAATTTTTTACTTGAAATAAGAAATTGTATCATTTTACAGGTGATATGTGAGCAACGTAACAAAAAAAAAAGTGTTGTGTGAACAATCAAATAGAAAAAATAATTAGAAAACAAACCCAGAAACAAAAAAGAAAGAAGAGAAAACCAACCTTAAAAATATGTTGGTGACCTTGAAATATAAAAACATTGGACTGGTTGAATAAAATCTATATACAAATAATTTAAAAACTAAACCATAATAATTTGTTCCTGAATGTAGAAACTATATCATTTTACAGTTGTTGTATGAGAAATGTAACAAAAGGAGTTGTGCGAGCAATATTACCAAAACAAAAAACAATAAAAGATCAAACCCATAAGCTCTTCCAAAAAAAAAGAACAAATCATCATGTTATATAGATAAAAAGACAATAACTCATTCCTAAAACCAGTATGCAGTAACCCATTTGTGAATGGGCTGGAAAATAAAAATTCAACTATCCTCATAAGGTGTTTGTAAATCTGATAGACCTCTTGATAGTTTATTAACCAAGAAACTAATACAGAGTACAAAATATATACAAAATAGATGACATCAATTTCAGCATAAAAGACCATGTGCATAATCTAATCGAAGATCACAGAACCATGACATGAAATTTGCTGGGGAAAATAAAGCCACCAATTATTGGAGACACCTCACATTGGGTGAGCAAGATTGCTCCTCTCGCTGTCCTTTTTTTTTGTCCTCCTTTGCCCACTCTTTCTCTTTAAGTGCTCCTCTCCTTTCTCTGATTTTTGTTTTTACTATCACAGGTCACTCCCTTTTATTCCACCTAATTCTGATGGGAATTGGCTTTAGGAATTGGAGAGAATATTTATACCAATCTTGTTCTGACTTTTGAACATCCCCACACCCATTCAACTATACGTATCACCTTGCACACAAAAATGAATGCTTACACATTTAAGATTTGATTCAAATGGATGTTTCAACTTTAGTTAAGTGAACATAATAATCTGGATTATATCACATTACTTATTTTACTGGATATTACGGAGCCTGTTCATGCAGGATATGATCGAGTCTGATCATAGAAAATATTCTCTTTAAGCGAACCGGCCTATCCTCCGTAGGGGGCTTGCGCGGTGGTTGGAACAAAGACACATTTAATTGTGAATTCAAATTCTAATAAATCGAATAATTGAAAATGACTCTTGAAATTAACGAATTTTTGACTCCCGAATACCCAACTGATTTATTAATTCTAACAATATCGCTATTTTTTTTAATCCTAGCTATATATGAGATCTAATTGTCAAAAACGACATGACCTTTCTTTGCTCCTATGCGTTACAATTGTTGCCATATTGTATTATTAATGTTATTTAATATTATTATTATTATTATAATTGTTATTATCATAGATAAAACCAATAAAAGCTATAAAACTATAGTAATTTACTTCTTTATCCCTGACTTAGATGAAAATACCCAAACTACCCCAGCGACCACTCTTTTAGATAGATAGATAGATAGATAGATAGATAGATAGATAGATAGATAGATAGATAGATAGATAGATAGATAGATAGATAGATAGATAGATAGATAGATAGATAGATAGATAGATAGATAGATAGATAGATAGATAGATAGATAGATAGATAGATAGATAGATAGATAGATAGATAGATAGATAGATAGATAGATAGATAGATAGATAGATAGATAGATAGATAGATAGATAGATAGATAGATAGATAGATAGATAGATAGATAGATAGATAGATAGATAGATAGATAGATAGATAGATAGATAGATAGATAGATAGATAGATAGATAGATAGATAGATAGATAGATAGATAGATAGATAGATAGATAGATAGATAGATAGATAGATAGATAGATAGATAGATAGATAGATAGATAGATAGATAGATAATTGTTATATTATTATTTAATTATCTTCAATTTTAAGTAATATCATTTGACAAAAAAATTAAGAAATTGTAAAACAAAAATAAATTACAAAAATATTTAATTCCCACTACATAGAAAATGTAGAGCAATAAATACAATATTACAAAAAAAATTAAATTATTACACTATTGTCAAGTTTCAAATATAAAATTATAATTGTTATATTATTATTTAGTTATTTTCAATTTTAAATAATATTATTCGACAAAAGAATTAAGAAATTATAAAACAAAAATAAATTACAACAATATTTAATTCCCACTATATAGAAAATTTAGAGCAACAAATACAATAGTAAAAATAAATTAAAAATTTCAAAAAATAAAATGTCAAATTTGCCCCCCACAACCTTCTTTTATATCTCTTTACCAAATTACCCCTATTCTACTTAAAATATGACAATAATACCCCAACAACCTTCTTTTTTATATATATAGATACCATATATTCTTTTACGTCATTTTACATTTATCAGCTAGTTGAAGAGCTAATTTTACCAAACAATTTAAATTCAATCAGTTAACTTTTCAGCTATAAGCTATAAGTCATCAGCCATTAGCTATAAGCTAACTTATCAGCTATCAGCTGTCAGCTATCTCATCAGCTATAAGCTAGCATATCAGCTATTTTTGCCGAACGGAACCACAAATAGTAGATCCCGCACCCGTCGGAGAGTCGAGCCAGACGCTTGGCACTAATGATTTCGACGCCGCTCATTTCTTCTCTGGGGAGAGGGAGAGAAGAATATTCGGCGACTTTGACTGAACTCAGACACACCACCCTCCACGGCGTTGTTTTGGTGCTACAGCTGCACCCACTTTGTTCACCTCCTGAACCACCACAATGTTGTTTACCTTTACTGCCAAAGTGGATTTGCCGAGGAGATCCACGCGGCCAGAGAGGCACCACAATAGCAAGGGAAGCAGTTTTGAGTTGTACTATGATGATGGCATAGAGATTTGGGCAATCCTCATGGGCTTCAAGTTGGCGAGGTTTCATGGCTATGCTAGAATGGTGATAGAGTCAGACTCTATGGCAGCAATCAACTTGATTAGTAAAGGTTGCTCCCCTCAACATCCTTCTTACAATTTGATCAAAGAGACAAATGGATTTCTGCATCTAGATGGTTCAGTGTCTGTTGTCCACTCGTTAGGCTGTAATCGGTTTAGTTTGGTTCGTTTTTGTAACATCCGTTTTTCTAAGTAACTATTCTGATTTCTGTCTTATATGAATTTTTGCAAAATAAATATTTTGAGATTCATTTTTGGTTTACAAAGAGGATTTAAATATCCATGTTTAAAATTTCTTCTGAAAACGGTCAATTTCAGCTTCTGTCAGGTTTACCTATACGATCTGTTTCCTTGTCTATTCGTCCCTATTCTGTTTTATATGAATTTTTATGGTAAAAATGTTTTGTGAAACACATGTATTTTGAAATACTTCTGAAACAGTGGTTTTTCAGTAAACTTTGAGTCTTTTTATGGAAAACGGTTTACGTCTAACTGACGGAAAAGGATTTAAATAGTTTGAGTGTGTCAAATCAATTCAGAAAACAAACTTCCTTCACAAAAGTTACTTCTTTTAATATTTATGATTTTCTAAAATTTTTGGGAAACTTTCAAAATTTACCAAAAATTACGCTAACCGGGGGCGTGTAGCGTAAATATCTTATTTCACAGGTATAATTTTCGTGTCAAAGGTCTACAACCATTTTATATTTTATTTTTATTTATTTCTTTCATGATTTTAGAAAGTATTTATGCGTAAGTTTTGAAAACCCTATTTTTCTGCATTTTCGGGGTTTTCCTTGCGAAACGGTGAAAATCGAAGAGTTTGCACTATCAATAAAATTCAAAAATGAATGCCACGAAATTATTTGGACTTTTCATGGCATTTTCTAGCATTCTCATTGGTTCTCATCAATTTTAAATTAATTATTTCAATTTTTGATTTATGAAAGACATTTTTACCCTTGTTTTTAATCCAAACCCTAGGGGTATTTTGGTCAAATCACTTCCCTCTCCTCCCAGCTCATTTTGGCCGACCTGAACCTTGTCTTGGAGGGTCTTCAAGCTTCTCAATTTTTCTAGAAGCAAGATATTTTGTTAGATACTTTTTTAGATATTTTTAAATATTTATTTGATAAATAGGTTTTATTATTTTTCTAAAAATGAGAAAAAATTGAAATTATCTTCTTCTCTTTTTCTCATGATCGTGGGCCTCCCCTATAAATAGGGAGGGGCTGCTCTTCAATTTTTCCCATCCCCACTTGAAGCAAATCACTCAAATTTCTCTTTTCTTTCCTTTGTTTTTCTTAAGTTTTCTTTGGTTTTTCTAATCAAACCTCTTGTGTTTTTTCCTTGTGTTCTTAGCTTGTTCTTCATTGTTCTTGAGGCCAAGGTATGGGGAAATTCTTCTTAAGTTGGTTTGATCTTGTTTTGATGAGGATTTTGTGTTTTGGGTGTTTATAGTTTTAATAAATTGTTATATATTTGTTTAAATGTTTTAAAAATGATACTGTCTTATTTTTGTTTACAAATGTGATTTTATCAAAAGTAAAGTTATAATGCTCAATTTAATTATAAAGTTTAATAATTGTACCGTTACGCTGGCGAAATTTTAATTATAAAGGCTTGATCACTCAGTGGGCTATGCCTCCGTGATCAACAAATCTAAGAAATTGTAAAATTGAACCTCTGTAGTTCTTTTGGCTAATGGGGAATACTGTAACATCCTAAAATTTCACTCTAAGAGACAGTGTTAATTTTAGAGGATTAGAACTACTTTGAAGTTTTTCGGATAAAAACTTAGTAGTTTAGAACTAAATACGGAAGACAAGAGATTAGATACGGACACTCAGATTATTGGGATAAATGACAAAATGAATTTGGAAAATTTATTCGTCATTTCCAAAAGGTATTTAAGGAAAAACATAGTAGTTTGATAACGCATAAAATATTTTAGGAATTAAGTTAGATTTTAAGAGGAGGATATAGAGAAAATACAGTTTTAGTCCTTTTGACGGAACTCTGTAGTCTGTAAGTAAGAAAAGGATACATACCGGAGATAGGAAAATAGATAAGCTAGAGATTGGAAAGAATTGATAGAAACCTAAGAAAAATAGAATGACCAGTTACGGTTAAGTATTATAGTGTGAATAGTAAAATAAATAAGTATTATGAATAGTTTTGTTTTCTGTATTTCTGTCTTTTATCTGTTTTATGTGTTCTGGTATGAACTAAGTGATAAGAAAATTATGTTAGCCTTATAATTAAGGGTTTATAATACTTGTCAAATTATTTCAGTAAAACAGTCATTTTTCTTACGATGTTTCAAAACCGTACTTACCTTAATAGATGGAAAAGAGTTTAATTAGTAAAAATATGTTAACCAACCCAGAAAATTATCTTTCTTCACAAAAGTTTTCTCTTATAATATTTATGATTTTTTGGAATTTTTCTAGAATTTATGGAGAAACTAATTTCTGAAATTACAGTTTTGGTCCCCGCAAGTTTCGGTGAGAGTTAAAAAACTGATACGGATGCCAAAATGATGTCAAAATAAAAAACTGAAACAGCACCCCATGTTTTTATATTTTTCATGAATTATGAAATTTATTTTGGAATTTTTTGAAAGACAAATAAAGAATTACGTTTTCGGTCCCTATGAGCACGTAAAACAAAATTTACGGAAACCATGATAGATTTTCAGTGGACAGGGAGTGCTCAAAATCAAATTCTAAGAGGGACCATTGTTGTTTAAATTAAATTTGTGATCTTCTAGGAATTTTTCTGGAATTTTCTAGAAAATTACTGTTTTGGGCTTACGGCGCGTCCGTTTTCCTTCGTTAGTACAAACCGTAAAGCCTACCCTATACCATAAAAACCCATAAACTCTTGTATGAAGTCTTTAAGACTATTAGTAGCTATTTTCAAAATTTTCTTGAAGGTCCTCACCTTTTAATGAATTATTTATGAGATCTGTTTGCAAAAAGACCATATAGCCATCAGTTTTCTGTTTATTTACGAAACCATAAAGTTTTTCACTATTTGATCAAATGGCTCTTCTTCTCCCTTATGGTGGTCGACATCCACCTTGAATGAGGGCCCTTGGATGAACTTTTTGGCTTATGAGTCATAAGCCTTGTCACATTTATTAACCAATTAGAAAAATGGATGAATTATGTATTTACGGTTTATGACATAAGGCCTAAAAAGCTAGATGAGGTCACAAATTTTTAATTCCCTCTCGCTCCCTCCTTGGCCGCCCTCTCCTTCCTATAAATAGGGGTCCTTGCTTCATAATTTTCACACAACACCAACAAGGAGCAAGAAGGCATACAAAGTTCTCTCTCTTTTTCTCTTAGTTGTCTTAAATTTCTTTTGGTGTTCTTGGTTGTTCTTCATCAAGTTTGGCCAAGGTAAGGGGCTTCTCTTCTCCTTTTAATTTTAGTGATCTTGTTTGTGTTTGAAATTGTTTGTTTGTATGTTTATAGTTTTTGTTTGTTTAAACATGCTTTGTGAGTGTTTATAGTCTTAAATTAATTGGTTTGTGCTAATTATAAATTGTAGAGTTATAATGCCCAATTTTATATAAGATTTCGAGTAAGAGGAGAGGTTATGACAAAATCACTTTTGAGCTTTTGTAAACATACCGTCATAATGGCAAATTTTAGACGTACCTCAAATAAGGTTTTACCGCAAGAAAAATACAATTTATTGTTTGTGAAAACCCGATATTATCTGTTATTTATATACAAGGTCATGATTAAGATAAATGGTTTATCAGTATGGATCTGTCTAGAAAGGAAGGGAGACCTATGAAGGGGCTAAAGCAGTCCGTCTCTCTCCGGCCTGGGATCTATATTGATACGCTGTTTGGGAAATCTGAACATTGGAGACCCGATATATACGTGACAAGATAAAATTGGGAAAGAAGTATTTTTCTTAACACCGTATATATAAATAGATTGGATTGGATTAAAGAGTGTAACAGTAATGGATTCTCGGTGAACCTACTGTTATAGCATCTTACGGAAAATAATCTAACGGTAATGGATTCTCGGTGAATTCTACTGTTATATTATTAGTGGGAAATATCGAGTGGGTAACCAATCTGTATATATATGCACGTAACTCAGTTTAATTTCCAATGTCTACGGCAGTGAAAATTAGTGAAATAGGCTTTCAACGGACCTTTTTCCTGGAAGATAATTGGAGCATAAATATTTTTGAAGAGAAATAAATGAACTACGTTCATTTAGAAATATAGGATCGATTTTTAAAGGTAACTGATTACCAAAGATGGCTCTGCCGTCGTGTGAACCTTTCATTTTCAACAGTAACTTAAGCTAAAAATTAATCAGTTATATTTTCGTTCACTCAGCAATATATAAGGATTTTAAGAAAATTGGACACTAATTATTTCAGGAAGCTTAGCTACTGTATAATTATTCCTTTACTAAAGAGCTATTTAAAAATAAAGAGAAACAGACAAATATTTTAGAAAGTGGACACAAGTTTGTTTCAGTAAATCTCTTCTGTCTTAATCAATCCAAAGTAGCTATGCCCGGTTTGATCTTCTTGGAATACATTTAAGCACTTTTTATAAATTCACTCTATTGAGCTATTTAAATTCAAGAGAATGAATCACTCCGTAATTAAAGCAGAAAAAGAAGATAAAAGTTTTATGTTTTTCAAAGTATTGAGTGAAAAGAGTTTTATGAGAAACAGTGATTTTTAAACAGTTATCTGTTTATACAAGTGGTCTTTCCATAAAAGGATTTGATTTGTTTCTTACAAAGAGTTTTGAGAAGATTCAGAGATTTTTGAGAAAGAGAGTTAGTAAAACAGAGGAGTTTTATAGAGAAAGAGAGTTAGTAAAACAGAGGAAGTTTTACAGAGAAAGAGATTTCTGATGATTTGCAAATTTTGATGATCATTTGCATTATAGACGATGAGCATACAACCTAGATGCTGGGGTTGAAAATAGGTTCTGTTGGACTACAATTGTCTACTAGGATTATCCAGGTTTCGAAAGTCTCAAATAGCCTTGCTCGGCGATAGCCCTTGAGCTGAGACGAATCGTATACCCGACTTGGATAAATCTGACTGGCAGATCTATTTATGATTTGGTATTAAATTTTAAATGTAGTATTTCCGAAGTATTCTCAGGGGTCTATAGACGGGATTCCCTGTTTATGCTGTTAAGTTTACTGCAGTCAATCGCTCTATGATGTGAGGTTGGATAAGTTTCCTTGGAGCAATACACCGGTGTGATTAGAGAGATATTGAAGTGACATGCATAAATATGCTTGGTTATGAGATTGTTTATTTTGTGAATGAGTTATTTTGTAGGATTGCAGTACAAGGAAGACCTGCTCTATTGAGATTTGATTGTGTATTTTCAATGCTTTACAACATTGTCATGTGATTGGAATGACTTGAGTGTCTATGATATTAATTTGTTCTTGATGTTGAGTTGAGTGCTGAGTGATCTATATTTGATAATATGATTGTACTACTTCTATTAACTTGAGTTAGAGATTCACCCTGCCTGCTTTGTTGTGTTGATGCATGACTAAGTAGATGGACCCAAAGGACAAAGGATTGGGAACTGTCCGACACTTAACTATAGAACCTCAAGGAGGAGACAGTATAAAGTGGAACATATGTCCTAGTACACAATGGGGAAGGTTTGTAGGGAGAGTTGAGACTTTAGATACTGGAGGTGGAGCACCGCCAAACCCAATACCCATCCAGGAACAAATGATATTAGATATTAAGTTACCCCGACGTCAATTAAGACCCTTAGGATATATCTCAGATGACTTTACTTGCGGTAGTGAGGATAGTGGTGACAGCGAAGGAGGTAGTTCACATCCTTCGGGGCATGATGGAAATGGTTTTGGTCGTGTGCCTTCCAACTCAAGAGACAAAACCCCAAACGAGAACCAAGATAGAACCTCTGAAGACACCTCTGCGGCAGCACCTACCAGAACTAAGGGTTCTGTGGGTCATATACCGGTTTCGCCTCTGGGAGAAGCGAATTCACCAACCTATTTCCCTTTACCCTGTCCATCGGAGTCAGAATCCGAAGACATCATCGGGTTATCTGAATATTTATCGAATGAGGAAATAGAAGAAGATCCCGAGGAAGAACCTGAAGAGTCTATTTACTCTTGGGCTACTTCTAACCTTACTGAAGATACTTCACCTAGACCAGACCTAACCAAATTCGACTTTGACTCAGGTTCCCCACTTGAGGTCTAGCCTGCCTGGGATAGGAGGATCTACCTGGTCTTGCCCATAGATGTATCTAAGTTGGGGTTTAGGGTAGTAGATCCCTTTTTGTGTAGATAAAGGGATCATGCTCGACAGTACATAGTAGCGTTTGTTTTTCTTTTACCACTTTTATACGTGGCGAAGATTACTTGATTAACTTCCAAAGAGCTTTACCAAAGAGAATGAGTTAAGACGATTTTTATTAATATTATTACAGTTAAGGTTGGTCACCGCGTTCGGATCTGCCGCCGTGTGGCTATTCCATAGTAGGTTTTCCCAAAAACGAGAAATAGTCACTTACCGATTAAAAATGAAACAGAGTTTAAATTATAGTTAATCTCTTCTCTCTTAATCAATCCCGGTGGCTATTGTAGGTAACAAGATGAAACATAAGAAGGGGGGTTAAATTGTGTTTCAAAGCTTTTGAAAACTTTTCATAAACGTTGGACGCTGATTATTAAAAACGTTGGACTCTCAGCGCAACTGGTTTATTGGACGCACAGATATGTTGGACGCAAAAACATCCACTTAGTTTAAAACAGGTTTTCTTTGTGCGATTAAGGCGTATTGAACAACTTGTTAAAATAAGTTCAAAATCAATCCCCTCAGTTAGTATAAACAAATAAATTAACAGAGAAAGGGATAGAGAAAATAACACAAGTGTTTATCCTGGTTCACCCTTTCCTAAGAGCTACGTCCAGTCCCCTCAAACTAGAGAGATTTCACCATCAATCAAGATAGAATACAAGTATTCTTCAACAGCCTCTTCAGGCCTTATACAAGTATTCTTTGCACACCTAGCCTCTCCAGGCTCAACACAAGTATTCTTTGACAACTAAGCCTCTCCAGGCTTAACCCCAAGTATTCTTTGCACGCAGCCTCTCCAAGCTATATCCCAAGTATTCTTTTACAGACAAGCCTCTCCAGGCTATATCCCAAGTATTCTTTTACAGACAAGCCTCTCCAGGCTCAGACAACTCAGAAGAGTGTTTTTGACATAAAGTGCTATCTAACTCACGCAAGTGAGAATATGAAAATTTTAAGCACTTGGAGAGTTAAGCAAACTCTCTTTTACAATAAGGAAGAAAATAATACAAGACTTTTTACAATAGACAGAGTATTTGCACAGCGTTTCAGATCTTTCTTTTTCTTGGTTTAGTCTCTTGTATTCTTCTTCTTGTTCACGGTATTTATAGGCTTTGATGAAGCTTCAGACTTGTTCTTCGAATAGCTTAGCTTCAGCCTTCATAAATATGACCGTTCTCTAATAGCATTAAATGCTATTTTTCCGTTGCTCTGAGGAGTTCCACTTCAGTGTGTATGTCTGCGTCTTTTTCTCCTAAGTCAGAAGCAACCTGTACTCACAGTCTCAATTGCACAAAGGTTAATAGTAATATTATGTTGAGACACAGGGAATACACTGTGTAAATCAAAAAAGGGTGTTTAGAGAGATATAGAAATAGTCAGAGTGCATTCTCTCTCTAAGTACACTTTCCACAGTACTTTATGTTTTTCATTTAATGCATGTTCAAACACGTTGAATACAACTATTTATTTCAAATCATTTGCTCAATAAATATGTTTCATATTAAATGCAAGAACAATAAATAGCAAGTTATGTATTCTGCGTTTTGGACGCAACATGTAGAATGTATGGAATTTTCAAGTTATGTACAAAATGGACGCATATTCATTGCTTACCATATGGACCTATGACTTTGCTTCTCTGATAGTGCGTCTCTATGACAGTCAATAGACGTTTATCAATTTTGCTTCCTTGGACGCAAAGCATAGTTCGTCTCCATGACTAATTACTGGACGCTTATAGGTTCTGCTTCTTTGGACGCAAAACTTCATTTGACGTTTTGCTTCTCAAAGTCTATTGGATGATACTTTTCTGAGGTAAGTATCAAAGACCATTGAACGCTCCACTCTTGGATTGTACATATATGTGCCAATGTCACTTTGGACAATGGACTTATCTTTGTTGTATCTACAAGAGCTTGTCAACAAACTTTGTAAAACCTTTAATAATTATTGTTATCATCAAACTCACTTAGGGAATTCATGCATTAGAAATGCTTTTGAATAATTTGGTTCCAACAGCTATGCCCCGTTTTGATCTGTTGTTACTGCTTTAATCACTTTGATTCTATACTGATTCACTTTCGGGTAATCATCCCAGTTTGGCTCTGACGCAGTGTGGTTATTCTTAAAATAAATGAGTAAAGCCGGAAAGAGTTAAGTAGCAAAAGATATTTTCTGTGTTGATGGGATAAGATTATTTTGGAGTATGATGTTTTACCTGAAATTATATGTTTTATCTGAGTGATGTGATTCGATGTTCCTATCTGAGCAGTGTGATTCTGTGTTTGATTGAGATATGTGACTCTGAGTTCTTATCTGAGAAACTTGATTTTGTGATTACTTGTGATTCCGTGTTTATTTGAGAGTTAAGTCGTAAATTGGTGTCTATGGTTACTAAGAAAAATCTCTCAGAGTAGTGAGCTGAATGCTCGTGGCTGTGTGCCAAAATTCCTATGGTAAAATCTCCATGAGTAGCGAGTGACTTACTCGTGGGTGTGTCCCGAATTTAAGTGAAAGTCTCCAGGAGCAGCGGGTTGTTATACTCGTGGGTGTGTCCCAAAAGTCAATAAGTAAGATTCCCCAAGAGTAGCGGGCAGAGTGCTCGTGGGTGTGTCCCAGAAGTTTAGAGAGTCTATGTGAATTAATGTACCGACGATGTTTTGTGTTGTTTTTCCATTATTGTACAGGCGAGGACTTGGCATTTGTGTTTATTTTGAGGATGAGTATAACAGTATTATTGCGTGATATTTACCGTATGAATTTTATTTGTTGTGTGTTTTATATCTGTTGAGTGTCTTAAATGATGAAGATTTTCACCGATGCCTACTTTCCATGTTTTGTCCATATGTGGTCGAGTAGATATTTTTCCCAAGGAGTGGGCTAAGTCTTAGGAGAAGATCTGATGGTGGTTGCGCGAATTCCAAGAAGAACCAGTGTTTACTGTATTGCTTTGGGTAAACATCTAGAGATTACCGGCTCAGATGTTCACTATTTAAAGTATTTTGAGTATCTTGAAATTACCTTGTAAACTCTGAATATTTTATATGAGATGAGATTTTATTCACAAGTGTATTATCTTACGTTTCCGCATTTAAAAACTTTAAGAAAAGATTTAGGGAAGCATATTCTCCATCCTTTTCATCTTCTTAAACAGAGTGAAAAAATTTTACCCGCATTTTGGAAGAAGGATTTCCAACTTTCACTATTATATTTTCTAAATATTTTAAAATTCTTGGTAACTATGGTGTAATATCCTTTTTGGAGAAAGGGTGTTGCAGTTTTAGGTGAACCCAAGAACCGAACCAATTAAATCAGCTTGGTTCGAGTTTTTGCAATTTTTTTTAATAACCCAAACCAAACAACCTCATACAGTGCGAGTTGGTTCGGTTCGGTTCTATCGGGTCCAATGCAATATAAAAATTAAAAAATCTATTAAATTTTTCTAAAATATTAGTAATTCTTTTCTAACATTTTAGAAAAGAAACAAGCCAAAGAAGGGAACCTATATTCACGAGTGAACAGTATTCTCGTATGCTAGCAATAACAAAACAATAACAAAACAAGCAACAAGCCATATAAGGGAACCTGTATTCACAGTACGATGACGACGAACTACAAATCGGAGCTATAGGAGCACAACGGCAAAGGAAGAGAAGGGATGAAGTTGGAAGATTGAAAGGCATGAGGAACACTGGAATAGAGGAAAGGAACGTGGAACCAGAGTGTGAGATTGTGACTCTCTCTCATCAATGGGCAGTGGCTTAGACGAAATGCTTAACTGGTGTAACAACTCAAATTTTCACTCTGAGACAATGTTAATTTTAGAGGATTAAGATTATTCTTAGTATTTTCATATGATAAATAATGGTTTAAAGCTGACATAGAAGTCAAAACGGTATTCGATAGACATTTGTGACTGTCAGAATAAGTTTATAATGATATAGAAAATTCCAATTTGACTTAGAAAAGAAATTTGAGAATTCAAATAGTGATTTGATATTATTTGAGAATTTTAGGAATTTATTTGGAAATTTTCAGAGAAACAAATAAGAAGTGATACTGTTTTGGTCCCTATAGTATGGTAGGTTAATATGAGGATTTATTCTCTTTTATTTAATTATTTCGTGATATATGTGTTTACTAATTTATTTTTATCTTAGAAATATAGTTTTATTATGCATATTTATTCTTAGTATACAAATGGATAGTTTTCGTTTGACGTTGAGATTTAAATGGAAAACAGTTTACATTTTAACTGACGGAATAAGGTTTTATTAGCTTATAAATCCTATATGAAGTCAGAAAAATATTTTACTTCCCAAAATATTTGTTTTTCATTATTTTTTATTTATGAAAATTTTTCTAAAATTTTTGGAAAAATTAGGAAATATGCCCTATCGTTGACAAATGACGGAAATACCCCTAGATTAAACCGTTTTAACCATTTAAGTGATTTTTTAAAAAAATGGACTTTTTTATTTTTAATTTCTTTTTTGTGGATTTTAGAAGTTATTCTTGTATAGAATTGTGCAATTATTGTTTTACCTTTTTGGGTTTTTGAGACGTATACGCGACCGAGTACCGACGACTTACACTTTTTGTAATTTTTCCAAAATCTCTTCCACGAAGCTATTAGGGCTAACATGGAATTTTCAAGCATTCTCATTGGTTCTCATCAATTATTTCAATTTTTGATTTATTAGAAGTCCATTTTACTCTTTCTTTCTCCTTCCTTTTCACTTAAAAATGTAACATCCATTTTTTTAGTTACCATTTTAATTCTGTTTTATATGAAATTTTGTAATCTAAATGTTAAGTGATTTATTTTTGTCTTATAATTATGGATTTAATATGCTTATCAAATTATTTCATTAAAATAGTCGCTTTTTCTTTGACGTTTGGTACCCGTATTTACCGTAATTAATGGATAAGATTTTAAATAGCTAAAGTATATAAAAAATTCCAAAAAACAAAACTTCCTTCACAAAAGTTGGTTCTTTTAATGTTTGTGATTTTCTGAAATTTTTCTAGAATTTTTGGAAAAATAAATTTAGAAATTACCGTTTTGGTCCCTATAGTTTACAGCAAGAACTAAGAACTGATTCGGAGACCAAGTTGAGGTCAGAAAAATATTTTGACAAGCTGAATCATGTTTTTATAATTTTTAGGATTTTTAGAAATTATTTCATAATTTTCTGAAAAGCATATCAAAGTTACTTTTTCATGTCCTTGTTAACACGAGAAACGAGGATTCTCGAAAAGAAAATGAATTTTTAGTGATCAGTCAGTGCTTAAAATCATTTTTCAAGAGGGATCATTAGTGTTTAAATTAAATTTTTGATTTTCTCAAAATTTTGTTGGAATTTTCTGAAAAATGACTGTTTTACACTTACGGCGCGTCTGTTTTCCTTTGTTTATACGAACTGCGAAGCATACCCTTACCGTAAAAAATCCAGAAACTCTTCCATGAAGCTCTTAAATGGTATCTTCGAGATTCCTTATTGTTTCTCATCTATTGAATTAATTTTTGAATTATAGATTAGTGAAAAGACTATTTCACCCTTGATTTTCACTTAAAACTACCAAAACCTAAAGTTTTTAACCAAGCTATCTAATGGTTCTTCTTCCTCCTTGTTTGGTCGACATCACCATTCATTTAGGGCGCTTGGATGTGCTTTTCCCTAATGAGTCACTAAGCATAGTCGTAAGCCTTAGCCAATTAGAAAAATGATTGATTTCATTAATTAGAGTTTATGACATAATCACCAAAAAGCACCATGACAACACAAATTTATAATTCCTTCCTCCTCCCTAAGCTTGGCCGCCCCTTGGCTATAAATAGGAGGGCAGTGTCTCATAAATTTTCACCAAACCAACAAATCTTGTGTTGACAAGCAAACTCTCTCTCTTTTTCTCCTTGAATTCTTAAATTTCTTACTTGGTGTCCTTGGTTCTTCAAGTCTTGTTCTTCCAAGTTCTTGTGACAAAGGTAAGGGAAACTTTTTGCAAATTAATTTGAGAAGTATGAGTTTGATTCTTGGTGTCTTTGTTTGTTTATTTATGCTTTATAATTGTTTTATGGCTTTAAATTAATTGTTTTATGCTATTTATTAATTGTAGTGTTATAATGCCCAAATTTCTTTAAATTTCGTGGCAATAAGATGAGGATGATAAAATTAATTTTGAGCTTTTGTAAACATACCGTTATAATGGAAAAATTTAGATATACCGTAAATATGATTTTACCGTAAAGAAAATACAATTTATTCTTTTGTGAAAACTCTGATATTGTCTATCATTGATATACAAGGTGATGGTTAAGATAAATAGTTAATCAGTATGGGTCTTTCTAGGAAAGACAGAGACCTTTGATGGGTTTTTTGAGTCCATCTCTCTTTCTTGGGAACTGTACTGATACGTTGTTTGGGGAATTCCTAACCTAGGGACCCGGTATATTCGTGACTAAGATAAATTGGCAAAGAAGTGATTTCTTAATAAACGTATATATAAATAGATTGGATTAGATAAAAAGAGTATAACAGTAATGGATTCTCAGTGAATTCTACTGTTATAGCATCTATCAGAAATTAATATAAACGATAATGGATTCTCGGTGAATTCTACTGTTATATTATAAGTGGGAAATATTGAGTGGGTATCCAATCTGTATATATATATAATATAATTAACTCAATTTAATTTTCAATGTCTATAGCAGTGGAAATTAGTGAGATAGACTTTCAATGGGCCTCTTTCCTGGATGATAATTGGTGCTTAAGTGTTTCCGTAAATAAACAGCTGAATTCGCTCACTTAGAATATATCGAGTTTTCAAGAAAGCTGGACACTGATTACCACAGTAGGCTCAGCCGCCATGTAATTATTCCTTTACCAAAATCAATCTAAAATCTGAGAACAGACACTTGCTGATTAAAAAATGGACATAAGTTTATATTAGTGTTGATCTCTTCTATCTTTAATCAATCCTAGGTGGCTATGCCCCGTTTTGGTCTTCTTGAGATAAGTTAATAACCTTTAGTTTATCTATCGATTTACTCTGTTGGGCTGCTCACCTCAGTTCGGCTTTGCCACGGTGTGATCAGTCATAAATTAAATTATTACAGCCGGAAGAATAACTTAACTCGTAACTAAATGAGTAATGAAGGCAAGAATATTTTTATCAGAAAGAGATAAGTTATTCTATACAATGGTATTCAGGAAAAACTACAGTAAAACAAAGGAAGTTTTACAAAGAAGAATTGTGTGCAAATTTAGACGGTCATTTGCATTATAGACGATGAGCATACAACCTAGAGGATGGGGTTAAAAATAGGTTTTGTTGGACTACAATTGTCTACTGCGATTATCCAGGTTTCAAAAGTCTCAATAGCCTTGTCTGTGATAACCCCCGAGCAGAGACGAGTTGTATACCTGGATTGGATAAATCTGACTGACATATCTATTTATGATTTGGAATTCATTTTAAATGCGGTATTACCGAAGTATTTTCAGGGATCTAGGTGGGATTCCCTGATTATTCTGTTAAGTTTACTGCAGGCAGTCGCTCAAATGATGTGAGGTTGGAAAGTCTCCTTGGAGCATTACACCGGTGTGTTTTGAGAGATATTGAAGTGGCATGCATAAATATACCTTCACTTGGTGTTATATTATTGAGAATGCATGACTTTTGTAGGATTCCAGCACAAGGTAAGATCCGTTTAAACGAGATCTGTTAATAAGTCTTAATTGATCTGTTATATTGCTATGTGCTTTGATGTGCGAATTGATCTGTGTTTTGGGTGTGCTCCTACTTTTCATGTTACTTTGTTTTAGAGTCTCACCCTTGCCTACTTTTATGTTATGTTAATGCATGACTGAGTAGATGGTTTACCTGAGGATTGAGTTAGTTCCAGTCAGGCGTCTTAGGATTCAACCCCATGAGGTTAGGAAGACGAGGTGGAAGATAAACACTGATACACAGTGGGTACGTATTCTGGTTATGTACTTATCACTGCGGGAAGGGTTGATAAACCCAACTGGAGAGTAGAAACCCAGCTAGTCTTAGACATTAAGCTACCCATGGAGTAGATAAAGAACATCATCCGGAAAGAAGATGGCAACGCAGGTAAGTGGAGAAGTAGAAGAAGACTGCTCAAAAGAGGATTTATCGTGTTAGGGTTAGAAAGTTGTTGCTGCCGTTACATCTTCGTTTAAAGATGGTTAAGTTGGGTAGTTGATCTGAGATTGATCTAGCTCACACATAAATACTAGCATATATTTTCTTTTAACACTTTCGTATTTTCAGTTTACTAGTATTTCCTGCTTTTCTTACTTTTGCAGAGTCTATACTATGGTTTGTACTAAAGCGAACTCTTTGTAAGATAACCTGGTTTATAATATATATGATGAAATGCTTTTACAAATATGATGGTGTTACTCTACACTTACAATTTATGTGAAAAGAAGAGAAGAAAAAAATTTATCCATATTTTCAAACGATGATTATGAAGTTTTATCAAAATATTTTCTAAGATATTTGTGAAACTTTTGGTTACTACGGTGTAATATCCTTTTTGGAGAAATGGTGTTACAAAAAACATCAAGGGTAAAATTGTAACTTCACACCCTCCTCTTCCAGCCCTCAAAACTGCCCTTTCCCTAGAGAGGAAGAGTCTTGATCCTTCTTAAAGCCTTGAGTCACAATTTTGAACTAATTAAAAAATTAGCTAATTAATTATTTTCCTAATTACCTAACTTACCTTTTAAGCAAAGAAATTATAATCCCATGCTTCCACTACCACATAAACTCGCCCCACTCCCTATAAATAGAGGGGAGGGGTCTTCATGATTTCCTACACCAAATCTTGAAGCATTTCCAAGATTTTTCTTTCTTTCTCTTTATAGTTTTCTTAGTTTTCTTCATAGTGCTCTTGCTTTAGTTCTTGAGTTTTGAAGTTTTAATCTTCAAAAACCCTTTTTCTTCAAAGTTTAGAGGTAAGGGAAAAATTCTTCAAAGTTACTTGAAATTTCATTAGTTTGATCTTTGTTTGCTAACCACTTAGGTGGTTTATGTGTTTATAAGCTTTATTTTAATTATTTACGAGCTTTACTTTAATTGTTTACTAGCTTGAATATTATAACTCTTTAATCATCATGACCGACATATGCACAGACTTCCTACTTAAAGCATCGGCCACAATGTTAGCCTTTCCTGGATGATACATCAGATTAAAATCATAGTCCTTAAGAAATTCTACCCATCTCCTCTGTCTCTTATTTAACTCTTTCTAATCAAACAGATACTTCAAACTCTTGTGATCACTGAACACTGTAAAAGTTAGTCCATATAGGTAATGTCTCCAAATCTTCATAGCAAAAACTACTGAAGCTAACTCAAGATCATGAGTTGGATAATTTCTTTCATGTGTTTTCAACTGACAAGACACATAGGATACGACTCTCCTATTTTGCATTAACACACAGCCTAATCCCTGATAAGAAGCATCACGATATACTTCCATAGGTTCTTCCGAATCAGGTAACACTAACACAGGTGAGGTCGTTAACCTTTCTTTCATCTCAAGAAAACTCTTCTCACACTCCTCAGTCCAGACAAAAGGTTGATCTTTTCGGGTCAACTTAGTCAATGGGGCTACAATCTTTAAAAATCCTTAGATAAACCTCCTGTAGTACCCCATTAACCCTACAAAACTACGAATCTCGGATACAGTCTTTGGTCTTTCCCACGAGAGTACTGCTTCTACCTTCGTAGGATCTACGACTATACCTTCTTTAGTAATCACATGACCTAAGAACTGTACTTCTCTCAACCAGAATTCACAATTAGACAACTTAGCATACAATTTATGTTCACTCAAAACTTGCAACACTTGTCGCAAATGTTCCTCATGTTCCTCCTTATTCTTAGAGTAAATCAGAATATCATCAATGAACACCACCACAAAACTATCTAGGAACGGACTAAAAACCATATTCATGTAATCCATGAATATTGCTGGTGCATTAGTCACACCAAATGGCATTACAAGATACTCATAATGACCATATCGGGTTCTAAAAGCAGTCTTAGGTATATCCTCAGTCTTCACTCGAATCTGATGATACCCTGTTCTTAGATCTATCTTGGAGAATGTAGCAGCTCCACGCAGTTGATCCATCAAATCATCAATACGTGGCAAAGGATATTTGTTCTTGATCGTTATCTTATTCAACTGTCTATAATCCACACACAACCTAGAAGTTCCATCCTTCTTCTTCACCAGCAACACTGGTGCACCCCACGGAGAAACACTAGGTCTAATAAACTACTTAGACAATAAATCCTCTAACTGCTTTTTCAACTCAGCCAATTCCATTGGCGACATTCTATACGGAGCTATAGAAATTGGACCTGATCCGGGTACTAAATCTATGGTAAACTCTATCTCTCTTACAGGTGGCAAACTTGGAACATCTTCAGGAAACACTTTGGAGAATTCCCTCACTACTGGCACATTGTTCAATTCTTTGTCACTCTCGAATTTCAACAAGCAAAATAACATGTATCCCTTTGCTCCTTCTTTTAAAGAAGCTTTTACTTGGTTGGCAGACATAAGTCCAGAAACTCCAGAATTAGGAAAAACTAAGGTCTTACTGGCACAGTCTAAAAGAACATTATTGACGGACAGCCAATCCATTCCTAAAACAATATCTAATTGGATTAAAGGTAAACAGATTAGGTCTATATGGTATTTCTTACCGAGGATAGTGACCGGACAATTTAAATAAATAGGATTTACAATGACTGGTTCAGCAATAGGCAAGGAAACAACCAAATCATATGACATCAAAGAAGTAGGCAAATTCAACCGTTTCACACAATCGAAAGATATAAACGAATGAGTTGCACCTGAATCATACAGTACAATTAAAGGATAACCAGCTATGTCGCATGTACCTTGTATGAGATCATCCGATTTCGAAGCCTCAATGCCACTCAGGGTATCAACACGTCCTTTTGTCCTTGGTCTCACAGCCTGCATATTGTTCACTGATGGTTCTGACTTTACTGTCCTGTAATCCTTAGACATATGTCCCTCCTTTCCACATCTAAAACAAGTCGCTCCTTTTTTATTGCAGCTAGTAGAGTAATGTTTTGCCTTCCCACAATTAAAACACCTAATCTCATTCCGCCCTTGGTTTCCACGATTTCCACTCCAACCAGCAGATACTACACTGCTATTATGCTGCTGATTGCCAAAATTTCCAAGTCTTGCATAAGGTTTTCTCTGGAATTGTCTTCCCTTCTGATTCTGTGGCCTAAACCTCGAGGGTCCACCCACATTACTCCTTATCACTTTTTCCTTTTTCAGAATCCTAATCTTTCTACATTTCTCCACCAGGGGTTGAAATTGACGAATTTCCAAAGGTGACACAGCCTCCTTAATCTCATATCGTAAACCTTTTTCGAATTTCGCACTTCCACCCTTCATTAGGTTGTAGCTGAAAGAAACAAAAATACTTAGCCAGGGTTTCAAACTTTGCTTCATAGGCATCTACAGTCATCTCCTTCTGTAGTACACTCAGAAATTCTAGTTCTTTCTGGGTTCTAGCACTCTGAGGAAAATATTTCTCTAGGAATCTAGTACGAAAAATCTCCAAAGTAACAGCCTGGTGTTCAGCCTCCAGTAACTATTGCACTCCCTTCCACCAGTACTCCGCATCACCAATCAGTAGATAAGTGGCATAGGGTACCTTAACTTCCTCAGCACAATGTAAAGCAAGAAAGATTTTCTCTATCTCCTGTATCCATAAATCAGCCTTTTCAGGATCTGGTTCCCAATCAAACTGAGGTGGATCATGTTTCTTAAAGTCAAACAGTCCTTTATTCTCTGCAGCCCTAGTAGCTCTCAGCTGATTCTGGATTTCTCTCTGCTCGACACGTTCAGCCTGTTGTGCCATAGTTGCTGCCATATGGTTCATGGCACCAACTGCCCTTTCAATCGCATCAGCATTATGAGCCATGGATTCCTGCAATTTAACCAATAAAGGTACAATCCAGAATCCATCCAAGCAATTCAATCAACACACACACATTACAAAGCAATCAATGTCAATCAAAGTTCACCTCTCAAAGTCAATCAGAGTTCACACAACCTAACCTAATAGGCCTATACCCTAAACATCCCAGCATGACTCAACCGGGCTCTAATACCACTAGTTGCAACACCCTTTCTCATAAAAGAATATTACAACATAAGTAACCTGATTATTTATAATAAATAATAGTGATCTTCATTTTAAAGAAATTACCTTTTTTAATCATCTCAAGTCAATTTCGAAAATGGGTATAAATTTTTTTTCTTTAATTCCTGAAAACTATTTTAACTTGAAACTCTCACTTATATTGTTTAGATTTTGAAATTCATTTATGTCGTAACGTATCATAAAAAAAACGAGATAAATAACTACCAAATAACTAATAAACATCATATATACTACTAGTCCAAAGTTTACAAGTACATCACTGATCAACTGGTAAAGTCACATAATATAAGGTACAGTCATCCAAAATATCTCTAAACATAAGCCCAATCCGGTACAGAGTCAGTCTACAAAAAAAACAAGATAAGATAATGCAACAGCTTGCGCTATGTCAACTCCTACACACTCCCCACAGACTCCTCTAAAGGATCACTCTCCTCCTCCACTATCTGCTTCCCTTTCCCTTTACTATAATTGGCCTCCTGATGAGCTTGTGTTCACCAAGACGGCATAACAATAGAAGGAAAAGGTCTCGGTCTCCCACTAGGTTCAGCAAAAGAAACTGGAACGGCTGGGATAGGGGTAGCAGTCTGCATAGTAGGTAGGCATGGCAACGGGGCAGGGCGGGGGCGGGTTTTATATTCCCCGTCCCCGCCCCCGATAGTGCTCGGGTTTCCCCTTCCCGCCCCCGATTTTGGTCGGGGTTGAAAAATCAACACCCATCCCCGCCCCCAGCGGGTGTCGGGTTTCCCCGCCCCGTCCCCGCCCCCGCACCTAGTATTTTACAATCCAAATTTTATTTTAGAATTTTAATTTTGATAGAATTAAAGAAATTTAATACTCTATTTTTTAAGACATTTTTTTAATATATTTTGTTAGCAAATAATAATGAAGAAATAAAGAATTAAAAATGTAATTTTTTATAATATTAATGTATTAAATATTATATTATAAGTGTAATAAATGTATGGGACGGGTTTGGGGGCAGGTTCGGGGTGGGTATTAGTTTCCCCAACCCCGACTTTTAAATGCGGGAAAAACCCGAATTCGTCCCCGACCCCAGTCAAAATGGGTTTTCTCCGTCAAAGTTGAGACGGGTTCGGATGGGTACCCACGGGTTCGGGCCTCATTGCCAAGCCTAATAGTAGGTGTCCTCTCAGTAGGCACCTTTTCTGCTAATGTAACTCTAACTGGCTGGGAACGACGCACAGTACTCTTGCGCGCGGTCTGTCTCCATCTACCAAAATACCTCTTACATAGAGGAGTCCTAGGTCTCTGGTGCTGTGGCTCTGGCTTGCAGGCTCCTGCTGCATTGGCTCAAGTCTCTGTGCAGGCTCATGTTGAGCTACCTATTCTCTTTGCCTTTCTCTCTCTCTCCAGGTATCCCATAGTTCCTAGATGGGCATCTTTACATCTAATATCATATCTTCTACGGTCCATCGGTAACGTCCCTCCGCAGATGTCTCTAGTGAATTAACATACCCTAAGTACGTACCCCACTGGGTCTCGGGGTTTATTATCCACCCCTCCCCACTTGCCCCTCGGGGCAACAGACTTAATCTACGGACCTTCGTCAGCCCCTCCGGCGGGCGATCCATCTATATGAATCATGTTCAAAAGAGAGCATAAAACATATAGGTAAGGGTGAAAAATCCTCATACACAAATAATAAAGCATAGAGACAACAGATAGAAAATATACCATATTTATCAAATATATCTACATTAAGAAATTATCTACCACTTACCATTCTCAAAACAAGAGCATAAAGTTTTCCTGCAACATGATGTTCTCAAAGACACAATGAAAATAATCACAGTCACAAACACATATCTCAGCATCAAGCAATATATCATCAACTCAAATATATCATAATGCATGTTACTTTTATTTCCCCTCACATCACCCTCATAGTGCTCCAAGGAGACTTCTTACCTCCAACACCATTGAGCGATTGGCTGTAGCAGACATACCAGACTTACCAGAGAGTCCCACCAGACTTCATAGTAATCATTCAGATAAGCTACATCTCACCATATCATGAATAGTCAAGTCCGTCAGATTTATCCAAGCAGGGTTGTGCGACTTGCCTCGGCTCAGGGGATATCGCCTACCTGACCATCTGAGAGGTTTCGCAACCTGGATAATCCCAATAGGCTACTGTGGCCAGACTATCCCTATTCTCAACCCCATCCGGGTTGTAATGCTCATCTCATGGCCTCATGCCAATTCTCTTTCTCTTTATGCAAAATGACACATACATTAAGCATACAAAGCAATTTTCTCAAGCATTGATAAGTTTTGGTTTCTCTTGTAATTGCATTAACCTCTTCACTAGGTTATCACTTGCATAATCACATATAACCTTCACTCTTGGTTATAGCATTATCATCTCTTATGATATTCACATCTCTTTGTGCATAATTCTCCATCAACATGGTTTTCTCCTCTTTCATTCACACTCTTTATAAATCTTCATCTTTTTAACAAAAATGTATTTTCAAAAACTATTGCTTAAGTTCTAAAATCAATTAACCAAAATACTTACCAATCTTTATATTTAAAAGTTCATTTTTATTTTAAGCATATTTGTTTAAAAAGCTGGAAAAAAAAGTGATTTTCGCAAATTCATTTGCTGTTAAAAGTTCAGGATCCAGAACTGTTCACAGGCGCGCTACTTTTCACACCCGCGGTGCAGACAGTTCTGTCCCCTGTTTTCCAGTTTTCCCCAACTACGAAAATGGCCACACCCAGGGCATGGCAGATTTGCGATTTTTCAAAGTTTAACCCAAATCAATCTTTTCTTTACATAGTTGTGACCAAATGAATAAAAATAAGCAAATTTTACCATCTTTGGATTGATCACAAGACACAACCAAGTAACATCAAGCCATGAATTCAAACTCATCGATGAAATGAATCAAGATCATCATCACACACCAAGCTTATTAACATACAACTACCAATTTCATCATGCCAAGGTTGTGTAGATAATCACAACAACAACCACTCAATCAACTCAAATCAAGCATGAAACAAGAATCATCATGCATCCAACATAGAGCAAACTCATCTCACACAATACAATTAATTTTCCACAACCAAGAGAAATCCACAAGCAAAGACAACCTAGTCTTATTTCCATCTAGGTTAAGACCATCCAAAACTATCATCAATCAAAGCTTTCTTAACCAAGCCACTCAAGAGGGTTCATATCAATCACAAGACAACCTCTAGGCTCATCCATCACCATAAGAACATAAAAGTATATGGCTCAACAATCATCATATTCTCTAGCTTAAATTAAAATAATCTTAATCCAACCAATACCAACATAGTTCTCATATGTCCACTAAGTTTTAAAATCTTGCATAAGAAAATTTTCCCTTACCAAGCTTTTGTAGAAAACCCTAACCTTCACTCCCTTCTTCTTCCTTCTCCTTCTTCTTCTTGCTTGGTTCCTTGCAACTTGTTAATCACAAGATTAAGAACAAACCCTTGAAAATTTGCTAACTTGGACAAAATTTTGGAAAGCAAAGCTTGGAGTATGGCTATGGTGTAGAAGCAAGATGAAGAAAATGAACAGAGACTCTCCTCTTCCTTCTCTCCCAAACTCGGCCTCTCCCTCTCCTTTTCCTATCCACCAATATTTTTTCTTAAGTCATGATTACTCTTAACTAGAGTCTTAACCCTAGTTAATCACTTGGACTAATCCTATTGGCCAACAACTATGAGTCAAGGGTCAAGAATTTTCCACACACTTTGTCTCCTTCAATCTGGTGCAGCAGCTGGTCCAAATGGGTAAAATAATTTTTTCACCTTAACCATGGAAAATGGTAAGTCTCCAAGGTAATTAAATGTGATAACTTTTGTATTTCATAGTAAAAATTGTCCAAAGATAACCTATTGAGGTAAAAACTCTCATGAATCTTAAAATAAGTCCTAAGCCATGAAAATAAGGTGTCACAAAGGTCTTAGTTCATAATAATCAAGTTTAGAAGCATTACGGTAATTTTCGATTTTTACCGTAACCCGAAACTTAGGGTAAAAATGAACTTACTCAGAAAAATCCCAGAAAATTTCTAAAAATCATAAATATTGTAAAAACACCATTGGTTACTCTTTTGGTTGATTTTGGATCATTTCCTAAGTTTTTGGTATTCACCTGTTCTTCCTGCTATCCTGTTCTCAAACTACAGGTACCAAAACCGCAATTCTTTGTCTGCTATTCTAAAAAATTCCCAAAATAATTTCTAAAATTCTAAAATAATATATAACCTCATTTGGCATCTCCAAAAATATTTCTTAACTTGTTTTGGTCTCCAAACCAACTCACAGTTCAACCTAGTCAAACTACAGGGACCAAAACGGTAACATTTTTTTTTGTTTCTCAGAAAATTCCCAAATAAATTTCTAAAATCCTCAAATATTATAAAATCACTATTTGTACCTCCAAATCTCTCTCTTAACCTAAATCTAGGGTTTCTACTTCACAAAGTCACCATTCCGTCTATTTATGGTAAACAGAACTCTGTCTGTATCTAAACGTCCAACTTAAACTACTGTTTTCTAATGTCAGGGAAACTTTGTCTATGAAATTAATCTTACTAAAATATATCTAACATGTACAAGCACACATCACACAAATAAAATTAAAATAGAATCATAAATTACGGACGTTACACTGTCTGGTTATTCATGTTAAGTTTACTACAGCAAATCCCTCAATGGAGTTGGAGTAAGAAAAGCCTCCTTGGAGCATTACATCGGTGTGATTTTTGGATGTAGAAGTGACATGCATAAATATATCTTGAAGTGATGATGTAATTTCTGCGTGTATAGTATGCATGTTATTTCCTGAGTACAAATTATTTTAGGGTATGTTTGGATATTTTAAAATGAACGGAGCGGAGCGGAATGGAATGGAACGGAACATAATGGAGTGGAGCGGAATAGAACATATGTTCCATTCCATTGTTTAGGTAGTTTATGATGGAACGGAATAAAATTTTCGTGTCATCGTTTGGAAAATGAACAGAATGGGATGAAATATATTTGTTTATTTTTTTTACCCTTATCATAAAAAATTATACTGTAGAATTAAAATTAAAATATATACTAGAATTAAAAAGGTATCTGTTAATATATACTATATACACAAATACATAGAAAACTATAATAGTATAATACAGACACCTTCACCTTCTTGTCGTTTGTATTTTCATTTCTAAAACTTGCGAAATCCAACTCTATTGCCACGATTTATCTATTCCTCTATTATTGGTTTTGAAGATTTTCAGGTGAGAGTTTTTTTCTTAATTTTCCCCGATGAGAAACCCATGAACGCGCGAAGCTAACCCGTGCATAGTGGTGATGGAGGAGATGGACTCCTGTCCCACTGCAGAACTCAGAGTTGCAATAGAAATGTCTAATTTTTAGGTGGATAAATTTGTAACTCGTTAATTAGAATGAGTGATTTCATCCTATACCTCCCAAATTGGAGGGAAAGAAAAATAAGGGGAGAGGATGGAATGGGATGGAATGGATCCCATCAAGTTCCATTCCATTCCATCCATTTTTTAAAAATCCAAACAATGGAACATTGTCCCAAACCATTCCATTCTATCACATTTCACCCCATTTTATCAATCCAAACATACCCTTAATGCAAGGCATGAGTTGTATTTCCTTGATCTTCTTATGTACTCATATGATACGATATGACTTATTTACAAGATTTTGACCCTTGCATGTTTTTTGTGTTCTTCGCAGGTATGTTTAAGTAGATGAGTTACCTTATGAGTGGGTTGAATCCGATCAAGCGATTTAGAGAAGATGGAAGCAGAGTAGATTCCTAAGTATCCGTCTGTGGATACATATATATTTTAGGTAGCTAGTAGTGACTGAATTGGCTCAGATGTACACTCAATATCTTTTATTTTGTTTATCTAGCTTATGTTTTATTTTTAGATTTCTTAGAACTTTATACAGTTTTCTTTAGTTTTTCGCAGTTACTTATGTACAGTTTACCTTAGAAAACTATGATTGTACTAATGCAAGATTTTTGATATACATATATGAGATGAGGTTTCATACTTGTGTTGTATATTTTTAATTTCCAGTGTTTGAATTTCTACAGAAAATTGTGAAAGGGATTTTATTCTCCATTCTTCTCATCTTTTAGAAAAGGCAAAAATTTTACCCACATGTTTTCGAATAAACATGGTTTTTAAATCAATGTTATTTAAGAAATTTATGAAATCCTTAGTTACTATGATGTAATATCCTTTTTGGAGAAAGGTGTTACAACTGGCACAAGAAAGGAAAAAAGTTTAAAGTCATACGCAGGTTTGGTTTGGCTCTCAGGTGGTTGGTTTTCTAAATCATGAACCCGATGACCGAACCAATAGAGGTCAAGTTTGTTTGGTTTGGTCCCGGTTGAACCCGAACACGAGAAGAAAAAAAGCAAACCAATTTGAATGGTTTAGTTTGGTTCGTCAGGTCGATTCGGGACAACTTACACCCCTACTGCTTGTTGCGTGAGGGCAATCAAGCTATAGATAGCTTTGCAAAGTTGGGCTTAGCCTTAAGTTTTGTAGTGGATTTCTTTAGTGTATTTCTAATTTTGCTTCGGCCTCTATCAGGGTTGATATGGTTGGGACTCCATTCCTGTGTGAAGACAATCAAGCTACAGATAGCTTTGCAAAGTTGGGCTTAGCCTTAAGTTTTGTAGTGGATTTCTTTAGTGTATTTCTAATTTTGCTTCGGCCTCTATCAGGGCTGATATGGTTGGGACTCCATTCCTGCGTGAGGGCAATCAAGCTACAGATAGCTTTGCAAAGTTGGGCCTAGCCTTAAGTTTTGTAGTAGATTTTTTTAGTGTATTTCTAATTTTGCTTCGGCCTCTATCAGGGCTGATATGGTTGGGACTCCATTCCCTAGAGGTTTTTAGTTTCTGTTTGTTTGTTCTGGTCTTAGGGGTTTTCCCTTACTAGGAATGTAAATAGCGCGGGGCGGGTATGGGTGCTACCCGCTACCTGCCGAACTGGATATACCTGCTACCCGTTACTCGCCCCATACCTACGCTGGTACCCGCCATCCAGGTTCTAATAGTGCCTATGATATTCATGGGTATCCACGGATATCCATGGACATTAAAAAAATCTATAAAAAATCTATTGATAAATGTTTCCACACAAAATTGGTCATAATCACAAAATTGGTCATAATGAAGATCATATTGATAAGACTAAATTATACTAATCATTATAATATTGACCAAGTTAAATAGAAACAAATAAAGCTATAACATCATAAATCATGTGTGAGAATTAATACATGGCACAATAATCATACATATTTTGGAGTCACTTTATTCAAACAAAGCAAGACAATAACTAAAATCAATACATTACACTCTAATATTTGTCAAATTGTACATTGGTGATTTTGACTTTTAGGTATGTATATAAATAAAAGAGTTTTTTTTGTAATTTTACTAACGGGTACCTCACTACCTGCCCCAGTCTTTATTTATTGTTGGGTACCTCAAATATCCATTTAATTTAGAGTAAAATACATTTCCCTCCCGTAAGAGATACCGATATTACACTCTCCTCCCCTTTTGTTTGAAAACACGCACTCTCCTCTCCTGAGAGTTACTAATATTACACTCCGATCCTCTCTTGTTTGAAGACACACATTCCTCTCCCCTAAGGCTATGTTTGGATGGGGGTTTTTGGAGGGGAAGGGAGGGGAGGGGAGTTGAGGAAAGAGCTTATAATTCCTAATTATCTTGTTTAGTTTTAATAGGACAAAGAAAATATTATTTTAGAAGGTAACAGACACTAAGATGTAAAACTTTTTTTTAATTTTAAAAACTTCCAAACAATGTAATTGGAGATTATAAATTTTCCCCTCCCCTCCCTTTCCCTCCAAAAACCCCCATCCAAACATAGCCTAAGAGATACTAATGTTACACACTTTCTTTCCTTCAAAGATAAAATATGATACACTTTTTTCTATTTTTGTAATTTAATTTCCATTGACATAAAAGTTAGCCTCTGTAAAAATATTTTTTATTACCATAATAATTTTTTATCTTTTATTTCATTTTTGTTTTTGCCACATTTCCTTTCTTATTCCGATTTTTGATTCTTGAAATCAGAATCATCGTTTCACCGCCGTTCACCACCACATTCCACTAAAATCACAACGATTCCATTGTTGGTGGAATGTGGTGGTCAATAGTGGTGAAACGGTAATTTTGATTTCAGTAATTAGAAATTGAAATGAGAAAAGAAATGAGACAAAAATGGAATTAAAATGAAAGATAAAAAATTATTACGGTAATAAAAGATATTTTAACAGTGGCAAACTTTTACGTTAATAGAAAATTTCAAAAATAAAAAAAAAATATATCATATTTTATCTTTAAAGTAAAGAGAGTGTATATTTTCAAACAAGAGAAAAAGAGAATTTAATATTGACATCCATTAATAGAGGATAATATATTTTACTCTTTAATTTATCTATAGATACGCGTTAAGGTACTCCCCTCGTACGGATTTCATATGCAAGTACCCAGGGTCACGGTTTTTTTTTTTGGCTATTCCTGCCATTTGCGCCCACCGAAAGCAAGTTCACTGGAACCGTACTTTATAAAGAAACTTTGTGAAAAATAAAATAAAATTAGAATTAATTTTATTCATAGAGAATTATTTTGATTATGATAAAAATAAATTAAAATATAACAAATCAAGATATTTTAAACATTTGACTTTTAAAAGTTTTAAAATTTAGTCTAATTAGTAGAAAATATCTAAATAATAATTTATAAATATATTATCCTGTTTAATATTGACTAAAGAAATTATAAAAAAATCTGTTTTAATTGAATAATTAATTAAAAATTAATATTTTTTAATTTGGTTAAATTTTATTTAGCGTAAAATTTCAAAATATATGTCATAACAAATGAAATATACATAATAATATATGAAGTAGAATTTAATTTTTAAAAATTTCGAAGTTTAGTCAGATAAATAGAAAAATATCTTAATAATTTATAAATATATTATGATGTTTAATATTAATTAAAGAAAAATAAATATTGATTAAAAATTTTATGAAAATGTCTTTTTATCTTAATAACTAATTAAAAAATAATATTAATTTCATTTGATTAAATTTGTTTAGTGTAGAAATTCAAATATATGTCACATGAAGAAAAGATACACAATTTTATATGAAGTAAAATTAATCTAACAATCCCATTCTGTTATAAAAAAAACTCAAAATTTGACAAGATAGAATTTGACAGGTGCTTTTCTGTCAAGTCAATCAAATCCATGTGTATAAGACAATATATTTTTTATGTAATTATATTTTTTTGGACGAATTTTTATGTTATTATCTAAAAAAATATTATGAAGGTAGTATAAAGAAAAAATATCCTCACCCTTTTTTCCCTTTACCAGCTATATGATTCCCTCAACCAAATACATATTACAAATGAGGTTCTAGTATTGGTTTAAAAATTTAATTTAATTATATTTAAAGGTAATATTTTTTCTTAATTTCCGCATGTTTTGAAATTAATTTCGCTCCTTGATACTATTTTTCAAAGTTATTTTGGGCATAACACATACAGAATGAAAATGGCAAAAATAGCCAAACGCGAAATGCAGATAATAATGTGAAAACTTGCAAGCAAGGGATGCTTAGTCAAGAAGACAAAGTGAGATATCGATAAAGGGCAATCGAAGATACTTTCGGGTAAATAAAGAAAACAAAACAAAAATTTATGTGAAAAAAAAAGGGATGGAAATGGAACGAGTGTGCAGTGTTGCCAGGTGGACATCATCTTATTGGACAAATCAGAATCCCAAATTTAAAATCTCTTTTTATTTTTTTATTAGAAAAAAAGTTTCACATTTTATTTAAAAAATAATATAAAGAAAAAAATTATTTATTTTGGTTACTTTTTTGGGTGGGCCCCAGAAAGCGGTGTTGTGCTGCTTGCGCAATGCTTCAACCGCCAAGCAAACGAGGCGTGAGTGAATGGGGAGCAACTCAGTCACGTCGTGGAGTCACTCGTTTTCAATCTCTCTTTGGCAGTCACTTTCACACCTTCCCCCCAAGTGTTTCACACCTTCCATATCCATATTTCATATTCATATATTTTTTCTTGAGTTAAGTTCTGTATTTAAATAACAAGTTTATCTATTGTTTATAGAATAAGTTGTATAAGTTATTTTTATAATTAAAAAAAATTATAATAAAATTTATTTTATATAAGTCATAAACTATTTTGATAAGTTATCTTAGGTAGTTTATGAAAAATAAACCCAAAAAAGCTTATGAATCAATCATAAGCTTTGTTCATAAGCTCTACATAAGTCAATCCAAACAAGCTCTTAATCTTCATTTTGGCCTCTGAAATTATAATATGGTCTCACTTAAGTCCTTGAAATTAATAAAAAGACAATTTAGTCTCTGAAATTGTAAAACGTCGGTCAAGTTAGTCTCTAAAATTGTAAAACGACGGACTAACTTGACTATCATTTTACAATTTTAGGGACTAATTTGACCGATATTTTATAATTTCAAGGGCTAAATTACTTTTTCGTTAGTTTCAGGAACCTAAATGAGACTGTTTCACAATTTTAGAGGCTAAAATAACAGTTAACTCATTATTTCTTTCTTTTTTTTGTCCAAATTCATATATTCTTTCTAAAAATCCAAAAATAAATAGGTTAGTTATATGGGTAAGTCAATTTCATAAAATTTTGTCTTGTATTAAACTAAAAAATAAATTGCTTATTTTAAAATTTATTTAAATGATTTGACATATATTATTTTTCGCTGTAGAGTTTTGGTTGATATTTCAAAATTTAACTAGTATATTACACTTTTGTAAAAAAAAAGACTTAAATATGTTTTTAGTCTCTCATATTTGGTTTAAGTTCATTTTTAGTCTCTCAAATATCAATAATATTATTTTAGTCCTTAATTTCTTAAAAATCAATCACTTTTAGTCCCTCACATGATTATTTTAGGCCAAACATAAGGGACCAAAAATATATTTAAGCCCAAAAAAAATTAGTATATTACACTCTGTCCTAATTCAGTGTATTTTTGGTTTTTTTTTATAGCGCTATTTATTTTTTTATTTACTAAACTAGCACTTTTTGTTATGTATCAAAGTAGCACTCTTTTAAATAAAATATTCATTTAATTATTTTTTAATGAATTAAATATTAATAGTTGAAGATTGTGATTAAGTTGTTAATTAAATTAATATTTAATCGTTAAATATTTATTAACCCAATTTGTCAACCAATTGAATATTCAACTCTCACCGTATTCATATCTTCAACCGAGAACAAAGTATTTTCATAGTTTAAGAGTTGATTCGTCCACCATCTGGCCGACCTAGTGGGACAGTGGTGTGACTATGGTGAATTTCAAGCATTACACTATCCTTATTCGCATGTCATCACTGTTTGTTCCCATATTCACCACGACTACATGACATACATGTCTCCCTAGTATATATTGCAAAATGTATATAATGTTTACCGCGAAGAGTTCAAACCGGTGTCTCGCCATTCATATTGGCCAGAATACAATGGAATTAAATTGTGCCACAATCCAGCAATACGGAGAGATCTAAATGGTCGTTCACAGTCCACAAGAATTCGTATCGAAATGGATCAAACGGAAAAGAGTCATCATCCCAAGAGATGTGGACTGTGTCGAAGTGAAGGGCATAACAAGAAAAATTGTCATTACCGTTCTGGAGCTGATACGCAATAGTAAAAAAATTCTATTGTTTGTATTTAGTTCACTTTTGTATAATTTATGTTTGTATCACTTTTGTATTTGTATTTTTAAATTTTGAATCAATTTGAGCTATTTTCTATAATTATATTCTCAATTAGTTGACAAATTGAGTTAATAAATATTTAATAATTAAATATTAATTTAATTAATGACTTAATCACAATCTTAAACCAACTATTAATATTTAATTCATTAAAAAATAATTAAATAAATATTTTATTTAAAAAAGTGCTACTTTGGTACATCAAAAAAAGTACTAGTTTTGTAAATAAAAAAATAAATAGTGCTATAAAAAAAAGGCCTGTATTTTTATTAGATTTTTTCATACATATAAAAATCAATGGTTTCTACTGTGAACTATTTTATCACGTGATTTACTATGGATCACAAAAATTAATAGTTCTGATTTTACCATTACCTAAATTATTGTTAGCTTATCTTATTATATTAAAACAAAAATAAAAAAGGATTGTAACTCTCATGTCTTTGTGTTTATACACATCGTGGCAGCCACTGCTGCTACCACCGCTACTAGAGTAACCCGACGCGAACTACCAAGAGCTTGCCTTTGAGAGTGAGAGAGTGCAGAAGTTGTGCCGACATTGATGGAGGTGGATGCGAAGGGGGAGGAGGCAATAAAGATGATGAAGCTGGTGACGGTGTTGACGACAACGTCAAATGAGGAGATGGCGCAGGGGAATAAAGTGCGATAATTATAAGAGAAATCTAGTGCCAAAAGTTTATGGTAAGATCGTGAGAAATAGATTAATTCAATGGCTAATAAAAATGTCCATCGTGAACCACTTAATAACTCGTTCACCCTAAACGTCACCATAAAAATAATTGAGTAAAATATACTTTTTTTCCTTAACAGATACCAATATTACACCATTCTCTTCGAAAACACACATTTTTTTCCTGTGAGAGATACCAATATTATACTGTGATTCTCTCTTATTTGAAAAAACATACAATTCTTTCTATTTAAAGATAAAATATGATACATTTTTCTCCAATTTTGTATTTTTCCGTTAACGTAAAAGTTAGCCTACGTTAAAATATTTTTTATTACCATAATAACTTTTTATCTTTTATTTCATTTTCGTTTTTGCCCTATTTCCATTTTCTTTCCCATTCTAATTTCTATTCCTGAAATTAGAATAATTGTTTCACTACCGTTCACCACCATATTCCACCAACAATGGGTTCGTTTTAATTTTAGTGGAATGTGGTGGTGAACTGCGGTGAAACGATGATTCTAATTTCAAGAATTAGAAATAGAAAGGCGAAAAAAATAGGACAAAATAGAAATAAAATGAAAGATAATAACTTATTATGGTAATAAATTTTTAACAGATGCTAACTTTTTTGTTGACAAAAAATTACAAAAATGGATAAAAGTGTATTATATTTTATTTTTGAAGGAAAAAGAGAGTGTGTTTTCAAACAAAATGGGAGGGTAGTGTAACATTGGTATCTCTTAGGAGAGAAGAGTGTGTTTTTTCAAATAAAAAAAGAAAAAATTGTAATATTGATATCTTTCAGGGGAAAAGAGTGTATTTTACTAAAAATAATTTAATATGAGGTTCTATTATTTTTTACTATTGAATTATCTTTATTTTAATAATATATTTTAATCATATCTTGTCTTATGTAACTATTTACCAATCATAACATTTTCATGAATAAATTATAAAGCTCAAGTAGTTTTTTCCTACATGATAAAAGTTCAATAAAAATAATTAATAGCGTAATTAAAAAATTATATATTTCTTGTTTATTATTAACACATGATTATTATAATGTTAAAAAATGAATCATTTACTATGCCACATTTTTCATATTTGACAAAAAGTCAATAACTTATAAAATTCATCTTCGCAAACAGAAATTAGATGTTTATTATCTTTTCTCATTATAATTACATGATTTGTATTAAAATTAAGTTTATTTCAACTTTAAATTTAGGGAGTTTTCTTTTACTTTAATTTTTTCAAATAAAACTTCTATTTCTTCTAAATAGAAGTAAAAAGTAAGAATTTTGTCACTCATTATCTTTGTTTCATATTTTGCAATTTTAAATTTGATTGTTGTATTTGTTTTTGACAAGATCTGTTGTATTTTTTTTTGGTGAATTTAGGTATCCTCCACGTATAACTGTGGAGACTAATCTCTCGAGGATCAAACCCCCGATATCATGCTTAAGGGACTCGGGTATCTACCACTCGTGCCACACCATATTGATAGATATGTTGTATTTTAGAACCTTGTTGTAAAATTTACTTAATTTAGACATAATATTATATATTACATTTGAGAAATATTTTTATTTTTATTTTTCATGGTTAAAATGCGGGTAACGAATATTGTTACAAGTACTTAGTACCTTTACGACGATCAAAGTTGCTACCCATACTGGTGCTAGTATTTTTTAAAATTAAAGGTATGAGGATGGATATTATAGTATTCTACTCAAACCCTACCAATTGCCATCCCTATTTGTAGAGAGTAAAAGAATCGTTATTCATACTAGCAGACAACACGCACGAGTGCCTGTTTCTTCATCTCTCCTCCTTTTTTTTGAGACGATTACTTACGGTTATCATGAGTAAAAAAAATAGTAAGGTTAAATCCTCCGACAATCCTCTTATATGTCCTTCTATTACTTTGCTCCAATAAAGTAATTATTGAATAAAAAAGTGTATATATTTAATATCTTGGAAACATAAAAAGTATTTAATACTTTCTTAATTTAGTAATTATGAGGATTAGTATCAATAAAGGGCAAAAGTATTTAGAATTATTAAAAAAAATTTAAGTTAGATAAGGACAATATTGAAAAATTAATTAATTAGAACACCAAAGGTGATAGTTATTATTTTGTGTTTTCTCATAGAATGTAGATATTTATGCCTATATTTTAGGAAATATTCTTACACGATGGCAGCACCGTGTGATATAATTGGATTATGTGTAAAAAAAATTAATAAATGTTATATCTTTTTATAAATCTTCTTACATATTTTTTTATTATTTTATATTTTCTTGAAAATTGAAAATACAATTAATATCTTAAAAATATAAAAAATATTTAATATATTCTTTATTTAATAATTAGAAAAACTTATAAGACTAAAAAGTAAAAAAATTTAGAATTATTCAAAAAAAGTTTATACCGAAGAGTCATAGAAATCAAACTCTAGATAAAAATAACTAATAATCACTTAACATTTTTTATTTTTTATACAACTCTATTTCTTAATGAGTGCCTTGGAAACCGAAGGTATAAATTTCACAAATAACAATTCAAAACAAACAATCTATATTACTACTTTTTTTTTTTTGGTGAAGAATCTATATTACTACTTGAACTAGAACTTTGAATTTTTTTTTATCCAATGAACGTAAAATATCATTAATTATTTTTACAATTTATTTCATTAAATAATGATAATTAGCAACAATATATTTTTTGCTTTAGAAGATCATGATTAGTGTGCGAGTGAAAGAGAATCTGAATCCGCGTGTCACACTCACATGTTTTGGCACAATATACGACGGACCCACAGAAACAAAAGAAGAAGAGAAAACTTGTAACAAAAACATAAGAAGAAGAGAAACCAAAGAAAACGGTTAGAAAATGGGAAGACCAAAAGGCCAATACAGTGCTGCATTGCATGGTTGGCGCGTGTAACCCCAAAAGAAAGAACCACCGCCTCTCTGTCCTTTTTTACTTTTTCCCCCCAAATCCTCTACAAAGACACCCTTCTTCCCCCCTCGTTTTCTCAAATCTCAAATTTAAAAATAAAAAAGAAAAGGGAAAGAAAATATCACAACACCAAAACCGTTTCCCTGTGTTACACAAAGGGGAATAGAATACTCTGTTCTGTTCTTCGACAAAAAAGCACACCCCTCAGAATTCAGATCCCTCCTTCATTCCCTGCTAGTTTCCCTCCTTTTATATTTTGGCATAGTTGTTGGGTCCCTTCTATAATAACAGAGTCCCCCCGAAAGCCCAAAAACAACCCAAATCTAAATTCAAATTCAAATTCAGATTCACTCACTCATTCACTCACTTTCTCTATGGCTGAAAAAACTCTAGACGACGGCACGTTCTGGCTCCCGTCTCAGTTCCTCACCAACGACGACGACGACACGCCGTTTCGGAACTTTAAAATCAACAACAACACTGCCGCCTTGAATCTCCAAAATGACGACGTTGCTTCGAGGGCTATGTTTTTTCCGTACATGAATAGTTCCCCCGTGGAGTCCTTAATGGGGTCCAGCGAGACAGAGAGCGACGAGGAAGAACACATGGCCGAGTTGACTCGCCGAATGGCTCACTCCACTATCCAACACCACCACCGAGTCAACAACCACCACCACCACCGCACCTTCGCATCTGAACAAAACCCCAAGGTAATAATAAATAATAAATAATAACAAAGACAAAAAAACTAGAACAATAAGAATAGTGAGAACCGTAGTGGTATATTTATTTATTTTTTATATTTTTTGGTAGGGTGTGTTTGTTAGTGGTTCGCCGCAGTCGACGCTGAGCGCGTTGGGGAGTGGAGGGAAGGGATCGAGTCCAAACGGCGGCGTTTCGAAGCAGAGGGAAACGTGGGATCTGCTGCGGGCGGCTGCAGGGGAAGTTGAGAGGATGCGCTTCAACGAGGAAGAAGAGGCTTTAGCATACAGTTTTCTCCGCAGAAAGCCCTCTCCTATTGGACTCTACACTCATCAGCAACTACAACAACAACAACCGTCGCTTTCTCCCCACCAATTGCAACAGATAGCACAAGTAAGCACAACAAAACAAAAAACTAACAACAGCAACTTTTGTGTGTGGTTATTAGTTACTGATTTTTGCTTTTTTTTTAATTATTTTTTATTTTAGTTTCGGATGTTGAGGCAGCAGCAGCAGCAAGTTTGTTCGGTGTGGGGTCGTGGTGGTGGTTCTTGTTCTTCGCAGAGGCAAAGTAATAATAACTACCAAATGGTCCCCAATAACAGAGGAAGGAACCAAAACGACGTCGTTTCGGGTTTGTCTCAATCTGCATGGCCTCTTCTTCCCAAGCAGCAGCCACAATATGGGTGTGGTGGCGGCGGCGTGAGAGCGGTTTTTCTTGGGAACCCTTGTAGCAAAAAGGGAAGAAACGGAACCGGTGTTTTTTTGCCTCGTTGTGTTGACACCCCCACTGAATCACGAAAAAAACCAGGTCTAGATTTTTTTTGAACAACCCAACATCCCTTTTTTCTTCATTTTTTCTTCTCTTTTTTCCAGTAGTTTCGTTACTTTTAATTAATTAGTACTATGACGGTTCTGTTATTTTTATTTGTCGTTAATTATTTTTTTATTTTTTGTTCACTTTTTGTTTGTTTACGTTTTGTTTTTTACTAATATTTTTTTTTATTTTCTTGCAGCGTGTACAACTGTATTGGTTCCAGATAGAGTGGCTCAGGCCTTGAATCTGAAGCTGGAGGGTGGTGTGGTGGGAGGTTACCAGCAACACCAGGCTCGTTTCAACGGGGAAAATGGTAAGTATTTATATATTATATATTGGTTTATTATTGATTATTTATATTTATTTATTGATTTATTTCAGTAGATTTAGCATTTTTCCTTGTGGATTTTTTTATGCGCATGTTAAGGTTACTGATATGTGAATTATTTATTATTATTATTATTATTTAGCATTTTTTCTTGTGGGTTATTTTGTGTGTACTTGTTAAGGTTATTGATGTGTGAATTTATTTATGATTTATGATATGATTATTTTGTTTGGTTATGTGTGTAGTAGTGGCATCATCAGCTGGTGTTCCAAGGAATCGGAGTAATTATTATGGGTTTACTCAACAAAAGCGCAACGTGAGGCCTCAAGCACCACCGGTGAACCATGAGATTCGGCTTCCTCAGGAATGGACTTATTGATTTTGGGTGAAAAAAAAAGGGTGATAATTTTAGTTTTAATTTTTAGGAGAATATAGTATTAGGAATATTAGGAATAATAATAATAATGATAATGGTAATACAGGGAAGAATAAATAGGGCTTTTGTTTTTTGTTTGGAAGGGAAAAACAGGTCCTTGTTTAAGGTTAGCTGTGGTTGAAGTACTACTATGAAATAATTTTGGGGGGTCTATGGAAAAAGCTATGTGGATGCAGCCAGTAGGAGCAGGAGCAGCAGAATATAGCGCAGTTATATCAGGAACTTTTGTTGGTTCCTTTTTTTCTTATGGCTTGGGAAAGGTAAAAAGCGGTGGATATGGGTGAAATTTTGCCCCCTCTCAGTTCACTTGGCTGTGATTTTTGAGAAACAACATAATAATAATAGTTTTGGAAATTTGGGAAGTTGAAAAAGCACAAGGCTGGACCGGATTTGCCGAGGATTAGCACCTTTCCTATTATTGAATCACAATGTAATCATTCAGGGTAATTACTGCCATTACAGTAAGATCTCATCTGATTACAACCTGTCTACCCCAATTACTTAATAATAATGGAATGATTTTCATCTAATGATTGCTTAACCATCACGATTTTAATTTGAATTCAGTTTACTTTTTTTGCTTAACCATCACGATCCCTGTAGGTACTAGGTAAGTTTCATTGTGGTAAAAATGGCGGTTAATGTAATTAAGGGCCGGTTTGGATAATAAGTTTATCTATTTCTTATGATATAAGTTGTATAAATTATTTTTATAATCGAAGAAAAATTATAGTGAAATTTATTTTATATAAGCCATAAGCTGTTTTGATAAGTTATCTTGGGTAGTTTATGAAAAATAAGCTCAAAACAGCTTATGAATCAATCATAAATTGTGTTCATAAGTTCTGCATAAGCCAATCCAAACAGACCCCAACTGCTATTACTATTTTAAATTGGAAAATAGTAAAAGGGCCTTTTGCCCTTATTGAGATGTCCTTACATTCTTTGTAGTTATTTGTTGTTTTGGTGTGTGCTTTGGAACAACAAAAATACGGTGTAAATTTAAGTTGCTTTTACTTACACCAAGAAGCGGTGGCAGCTGGATTTGTTTTGCATTTGTTTATTTTTCATGTTTATCTTAGATTTAGATTTAGGTTAGATTTGGATTTGTATTATTTATTATTTATTTGGTATTTTTACATATAATATCAGGTCAAAAAAAGTATATTTACATAATTGTTCACACCGCTTTTCTTACTATAGTTATTTTGTATTCTATCCGTGTATTTAATTTTTTTATATTTAACGTGTGGCTATTTTTTACTTATAAAACGTTATTTTCTTTCTTTCATACATAACTTCTGTACACTCACATGGGGTGGATAAAAGCATAGTTTTTCTGTTCATACATCTTTAACCAATTATGGATTCTCCTCCCACTGTTTTTTTTTCTTATATCTTAAAAAGTTAGAAATAAAATCAAATTATAAATAGTTAAAAGATTAAAATATAAATGATTAATATTAAACTATAAGATCAAATTATAAATGGTCAAGATTAAAATATATAGTTATATAATTTTTTAAATAGTCATGTAATCACTAATTAATTTTAATCTTAACTATTCATATATAATTATATAGTTTAAATTTAATTCTCTCATATTAAAATTCTTTTCACTTGATATATCCCCATGAGTAGAGTTGTTCGAGAATGGTATATTAAATGAAAAGCAAGTAGTGTGAGTACCATTATTCATTTCCGTAGCATGACGACCGTCTTGCTTTTTCTGAGTTGTTGCCTTTACTTGGGAGGGAAGTTTCTTTGAAATGTTGTAGGCCCTAATAATGTTGTGGGGGCCAGTTTTGACACGTGTAATACGGATAGGATACGGGTACGGTCTGTTCTATTTTTTTATTTCTTTTTTCTATAAAAATCATGTTTATGAAATAATTTTCTGATCTTGCTATTCATTGAATTTTTTTGGTGATTGGTAAGGGCACAGGCCTATTGCTTTCATTGATGGTAAAAAGATCTCTCTCGGAACTCAATACCAATTGAGCGGTAGCCGATTTTAAAGGGAAAAGACCCTATCCATTTTTTTCTCTATTTTTTCTTTTACTGTGATTTTGAAAAAATTAATAAAATAAATATGATACACACATAATAGAGTAGTATTTATTTTTCTATAAACATAATAATAAAAGAAACAGAGTAAAAAAGAAGTAAACCATTACTTTGACCCTTGATATTGTAGGGTGTTTACATTTTGGTCTCTGACATGAGTAAATAAGCAAATTGATCTCTAACTTTGATAATTGTCTATCAAGTTAGTTACTCTATTAGTCAAGTAATGGTGTGTAATGCTGCTGATGTCGCATATTAAGTGTCACCATGGCACGTTCATTTCTCCTAATCAAAAAAGGGTACAAAACAAAGAAGTAAAAAGATGAATTGTAATGGAAAAAACAACGCCAAGAAAGAATGTTAACGCCATGAAACCAGTTAAAAGAGAAACCCCACATGCACCATTCTTATAATTTCAACACTAACCGCACTACAATGTGCGTCATGGTGGTACTTAACTTGTTACATCAATAACGTTAACATGTGACTGACGTTAATGAAGAGATTAACTTGACCAATGATGGTTTACTCATAAAAAAAGGCTTAAATATGTTTTTAGTCCTCATTTTTTTACTGAGTTTCATTTTTAGTCCCTCAAAAATAAAACGCGTCTTTTTAGTCTATCATTTTTGAAAAATTGTCACTTTTAGTCTCTAGGGCCATATTTTAAATTTGAAAAGTATTTTATAAATTTATACTTTGAACCCTCCTAAAGTCTGATGTTCACCTTAATCCATTTTTTCGTTCTCCTCCACCTCCACTGATGCACCGCAACCCCCATCCCCGTGCGACCAAGGGAGGAGCTTCGCGAGGTCAAGGGAGGTTGCGCACAATGGCGGGAAGGGAGGCAGCCAGCGCGATCGCATAGGGAAGAGAACGAGAGAGAGGCCGCATCTCATGGAGGCTTTGAGGGAGGACATTGCAACTACTCCTAGCAGAGATGGGGGGACACGGTGCATCGATGGAGAGGGAGGAGAATCGAAAAACGAGTTAAGATGAAAATCAAGCTTAAGAGGAGTCAAAGTATAAATTAAAAAATATTTTTTAAATTTAAAATATAGCCCTAAAAATTAAAAATGATAATTTTTAAAAAATAAAAAATTAAAAAAACATATTTTATTTTTAAAAGACTAAAAACAAAATTCGATAAAAAATAAAAAACTAAAAACAAATTTAAACTTACAAAAAATAGAAAATATTTTTTTTCCTGATTTTAAATGGTCCTTTTCTCATAGGAAACGTAGCCATCTATATCTATGTTGCCTGCGCCTGTGCCTTTGGCAGGGGCGTTCGTCTCTGTTCAGTGTTCTCAGGACGTAGACACATAGCCATAGGGGGGAATACAAGTTAGTACATGGCAGCATGGCATAGACATTACTAACACTGTGATACTTACATGCCCAATACTTATGAAAAAAGTACTTTTTCTCTTTTTTTGTGGGGGGTGGGTTGGGAACTTGGTTGGCATACGTGATTGAAAAATGATTGGTGGACACTCAAATGCTAATTTATCACTAGAGAGAGAAAGAGAGAGATGAGAGAAAAATGATAAAATAATGTGATATGTAATGTGATAGTTAGAGAGAGATAGAAAGAAATGAGAGGTGTTGGATGGGTGAATATATTTTTTGGGTGTATGTGTATCATTGCTCTATGTGATTATGCCACGCGCGTTGAAGGGTTCGAATGATGCTTTCGTGGTTGATGCGTGGTGGGGGTAGTGGAGAACGTGCCATGTGTAACGCTGTGGTATTGCGTGGAAAGGGTATTTGACTCGGTCATTGCTGATTCTGTGTTTGTGGGACCCACACTTGCTGTGTCCACCCACCAAACTCCTCCGTGCCTTCCTTTGGTTCTTTCTTTCTGTATTCTTTGTGCTCCTCATTTTTCCTTTTTTTTTTATTTTCTTTCTATAATAATAATAATAATAATAATAATTTCTTGGATTGGTCTCTCTCAAATTGTAGGTTTTTTTTTTTACCAAAATGGTATAAAATGGTTTTAAAATTATTAAAATGATGCAAACATAAAAGTTACTACTAAAATGGGATAAGTCGTAACTGTTAGTGGCAATTTTGTTTTTTTTCTCTCTGTAGCAAAGTCGCAACAAAAGCTGATGACTATTTTTTTTTAAAAATATAAAAGTCGCAACCTTCAATGATGATTCTATTTTTTATTTTTTTAATGAAGTCACGACCTACAATAATGATTTTTTATTTTTTTTATTAAATCACCAACAAGAACGACAATTTTTTTTTTGATGAAGTCGCCGGCATGAATGGCCGCTTTCTTCTATATTAAAAAATTGCCATTTATGAAAACACAAGGTTACATATGTACAGTCAGTGTCAATTGATTAATGTGACAAGGAAAAACACAACACAATTATAATGACATAACTTGGAAAACCAAAACAAAACAGGAAATGGGGGAAAAAAAGGAAGACAAAATAGGAAGAGATAATAATGCGGCTTTTTTTGGAATCTACCATCTTTCCAAAATTTAATTTAAAAAATATCACTGTTTTTAAATTAATTAGCAATCTACCACTATTTTTTTTAGGTGAGAAGTCCCCTCCCCCAAAAGGGACTTCTCACCATCGTTTTATTTTTTTTTTCCAAAATTCCCTATGGGAAGTCTCCTCCCCAAAAGGGACTTCTTACCATCGTTTTATATTTTTTTTAAAATCGCCAATGGAAAATCCCCTCCCCCAAAAGGGACTTCTCACCATGATTTTTTTATTTTATTTTCTTTTTTCCGTTTGATTTTAGCGGTTTTAGGTTTTTGTTAAAGTGGTTTATGGTATTAGGTGGTTTGTGGTTTTAGGGTTTGGGTGGTTTTAGGGTTTTGGGGTTATTTGAATTAATTAATTAATTTTCTTTATTATTTCAATTTATTAATTAATAATTACCATAATTAAGTTAGTCTAGAATCTTAATAGTAAATAATAATACAATAAAATGATTACCATTAAAATTTCAAAAGGGGTACAACGATCCACATTTCCTACTTTGTGGAATGTCTAGGATGGTAATTAGGACATCTATTCTTGGTATGACCCTCATTTCGACACAGTCCACACCTTTTAGTGTGACGACTCCTTTCTATCTGATCCATCTCAGTGCGAATGCGGGTAGATTGTGGACGACCTCGTGGTAGCCTTCGCATTTGCGGATCGTGGCACACTTGAGGTCCAGTATATTGTGGCCAATATTCTTCGTTAGGCAACACACTGATACCACAAACCACTTTAACAAAGCCCAAAACCCTAAAACCACCCAAACCCTAAAACCGCAAACCACCTAATACCATAAACCACTTTAACAAAAACCTAAAACCGGTAAAATCAAACGGAAAAATGAAAATAAAAAAATATGGTAGGGAATTTTGAAAAAAATAAATAAAACGACGGTGAGAAGTCCCTTTTGGGGGGAGGAGACTTCTCAACTAAAAAAAAATGGTAGATTGCTAATTAATCTGAAAACAGTGGTATTTTCCAAATTAAATTTTGGAAAGATGGTAGATTCCAAAAAAAGCCTAATAATGCGAATGCAATAGTAATTAATTAAAGGATTATTAACCTTAGCTTGAAGGGCCTTTGTGTTCTTGACAACGAAGTCAACCAAAGAGCCACCACAGAAACCGGGGTTGTTCTCAGTAGTACTGTAGTTGTCATCAAAGGTGTGAGAATTGAAAGGGAACTTGGCTCTCTTAATGAGGCCAAAAACGATGTATCTTCTTGCCTAACCAAAGCCTCCCTCACTGAATTCAGTAGGGCTGATCATGGGTTAGGTCGACCAGAAGCTTCATAATCGGGTTGGAACCAACCTGTGGGCATACTCTGTTTAAGCAGGTCTAAACCCGAGCTACTCGGGTCAGGTATCGGGTTGATCAAACTCAAACCCGTCTAAACCGATCCGACCCAGGGGTATTACAGGTTTTTAAAAGCTTTACGCATTACGTAGGTGAGAGAGATAGACTTCTTTGGTTCTTTCGTGTTCTGCTTTCCTTCCCTCTTCCAAGTCCAACCCTAGCCACCGCAGCACCTCCCAGCCTAGGCCTCGCTGCCGTGACCCAGGCGTCTCTTTTGTCTAAATTCTCGCCTCTTTGTCGCTGCTCCTCTCCGTTTGCTGCCACAGCCAGTTGTCCTCTCCTTTCCAGAGTTCCTCGCACCAGTCTCTGTTCGTCCAGCTCTGTTTAGCAGCTTTCCTTCGTCTTCAATCAACAACATTCCTTCGTCATTCGTTCAGCCCAGCTTACGAGAGTGAGACTGCAGTTTGACCAACAACGAGAGACAAACTGTTTGATCTGGTTTTGATCTATTTTTTTATGATTTTCTCACTTATCATCACAGAGGGTTCGAATGTTGTTTGATCTGGTTTTGATCTATTTTTTATGATTTTCTCACTTATCATCACAGAGGGTTCGAATGTCTCATTAATGGAGGGTTTTGTTTTGTTCTGTTTTGTTGATCTGGTTTGTTATGGTTTTGATCAGTTTTTCTTGATTTTCTCGCTGGTTTTTCCTGGTTTTGCCCTTTTTTTTATGCATTTTTTGTTTCACCCCAACCCGACTACCCGAACCGACCCACCCATACTCGGTTCGGTTCAAGTCAGGTTTCACACCCAAGATGGATGAAAACCAAACCGATCTCTTTTGCTCGGTTCGGTTCTATTTTTCCCATCAACTTGACCCAACTCGACCTATGAACAACCCTAGAATTCAGCGTGTATCCACCAATATCCCCAGATTTAGGACTTGCTTCTATAGAAAAAAGTCGCCATTCATGCCGGCGATTTTAACCAAAAAAAAAAGTTACCATTGTTGTTGGCGATTTTATAAAAAAAAATTAAAAAAAACAAAAGTCATCATTGTAGGTTGCGATTTCATTAAAAAAAAATAAAAAAAGGACAAAGTCGCCAAAAAATTGTGACTTCTATATTTGTTTAAAAAAAAAAACAAAGTCGCTAGCGTTAGTTGTGACTTTGCTGCAAAGAGAAAAAAAAATCGCAACTAGTAATTGCAACTTACCTCATTTTGGTAATAACTTTTAAGTTTGTACCATTTTGGTAATTTTGAAACAATTTTACACCATTTTGGTAAAAAAAACTATGTACCGCTGGCACAGTTTTAAGAAACGAAAAAAATCTTTGAAGTTATAACTTCTGAATCATATTAGTGTGCGCTTGTTGTAGATTTCTGGGAGGCGCGCAGGAATCGATTTTGGGTTGTAGGAATTGATTTTAGGAATTTTTTTTTGTTTGGGTGAAAAACTATGGTGAGTAAAATTGATTTTGGGTGGGTAGAATTGATTTTGATATAAGTAAAAACCTATTAGTTTTTGCGTGGAATAAAATTAATTTTATACGTGAGACTCACAAATTTTTTTATATTTACATATCAAAAGTGATTATACCTTTTATCATCCAAACACAATCAATTCTTCTAAACACACTTTTAAAATATCATTACCAAACACAAATCAATTCTTTTCAACACAATTTTTTTAAAATCAATTCTTCAAACACAATTCTATCAAACACAATTCTACCAAAATCTAAAACAAATGGACCCTAAAATACATCTTATTCCCAAAAATCAATCTTATCAATCTGAAATTAATAATATTTTATCAATTTTTGTTCTAAAAAAGCAAAATGAATATATTACTAAAAAATAACCAACCAGCACAAGGTGATTTTCTTCCTTTACCAAAAAAAAAAACCCAGCACAAGGTGTGCTGTGCTGATAGGCATGAACAGATACAGCAGAAATGTGCAACTCCAAAAAATGAAAAATTCCTAAAAAACTTATATGACAATTTGAGATAGATGATATTTAAATTTATCCTTATATAATAAATTTAACCTTCATTCTTAAAAATGAAATAATCTTTTGGTTTAAATATATTATTGGCCCCTATAATGTAGGAGTATTTTATTTTTGATCCCTAAAAGAAAAGTTAAACATTTTTTGTCCCTATAATATTTTTTTATTTGATTTGGGTGAGTTGACTTGCTGACGTAGCTCAATAAAATCTACCACATGTTAAACACCTCAATTGACACATTAACATTTTGTTCACATCATCTCTCTCTCTCTCCTCCCTCCCTCGTGCTCCTCTTCTCCACGTACTCCCTTTGTATTTGAATATAAGCAAAAATACCTAAACTCATGTTTATTAAGAAAATTAGTTAACGACAATTAAGTTTCTTGATCTCATATAAAAATTTAGTGTAGTCTCTAAATTATCCTTAATAATTGCATAGAAAATTGTTACTTAGGAACAAACTATACATTGGAAAACAAAATTTAAATTAACTTAAAGGTATTATAGGAATAATGTTATTAAATGAGATAGAAGTGATTATTTTTTGCTTATATTTAATAACAAAATATTTTGGTACTTTTTACTTATATTAAAAAACAGAGGGAGTATGTGACAAGAAGAATCAAAGGAAACATAATGAATGACATGAAAAGAGTTAGTAGGTAGGCTCTCATGCAAAATGAGGGAAAGAAAGTGTTCATATATTTCAATATATTTTATTAAAATAGTCTTATTAAAAATAGTTTGATTTAATTTTTTATATTTTATAGATGTATCTATTTAATGAACGAAATATTAAATTAATCCCTTAATATTTAGTGATTTTCATATTGTTTGCGAAAATGTTACTACTTCAACACCTGCTTCATGTTTTCGGTTAAGACTACAAACATGTGTTGAACGGGAAGCGGATTTTCTACCTTTCATGCGGGAAAGGTAGAGTAACTTTCAACAATTGTGATCCGTTGGATGATTCTTGCGGCTCCAATTACGCCACGTGGCCTACTTTTATTTTTGAAAAAAAAAACGCTTAAAACACACCACACAGTCGCACAGGGACCCGGAAACGGTTTCGTGACTCGAACTTCTTGCGCCGCCCCTCCGACGCAGCCGCCCCTCCGACTCCGCCGCCGATTGCGCCACCCAGAATCGCACAGAGTAACTTGGACGTGAACGTGACGGAGAAGTAACGGGACCTCCTGCTGCCGCCCCTCCTCCGTCGCTCTCCGCCGCCGCCCACCGTGTAAAAGATCCACCATCTTCTATGTGGACAGCGTGTCTTCTGGTAAGGATGGCATCTTAAACAGTAATTGGACAGTGCGCCCTCTAGTGCTCATGACCAACTTGAAATTGCAATCAGAGAATGCAAAGACGAGGAACTGATTTATGCACTGAAGTGTTGCCTGTGCCGTGACCAAGTGTTGGTTCTTTTTATATCTTATATAGTGTACCAAGGGTCATTTGGTTAATGAGTTGGTAAATTATGAGAAATAATGAGAGTGGATTAATTGGTAGCTTTTAGCCCTGATGGGTGGTATATAGGACACTATGGAATATTACTAGTCCATTGTAGATCAGTACTATCAAAGTTACCAACTTTTCCTTGTTCTTCAATGATATTTGAAAACTCTAGGGGCATCTATTTTTTATTTTAGTGTTGCTGGCATGTAGTTACTCTAGTTATTATTATTATTATACTTGAATGAGCAGTTACGTACTGGTATATTAAATAACATTTGCCAAGGTCTCAAGGCTTTGCTAGTAAAATTCTGCTCAAAGTTTTGACCGCAATGTATGCAAAGGGGTGTTGGAGCGATACCCATAAGCAATAGCTAGATTCACATTAGTATGGAGAATAGGAGATTATTAGTTCCATATTGCCCTATATGATGGTTGACTTCGTTTGGAGGGTGCATTAGGGAGTTTCACTCATGGGAATGTCATGCCTACATCTATGAAGACAGAACAATTTACACCGGGGCTGTGACAATATACACAGCTGGGATATAATCTGCCCTGAGTGGTCTCTTGATCTTGAAAATACTGACAGTTCCACACTACCAGTGGGAAAATTATCACAACTGTGATCAAGTCTGGGATGTTTAAATTATAGTTACCATTATGTACGCACACTTATTGATTATGCATCTTCTTTTCTATTGACTGGCTTATGCATATGTTGTGCTCTAGCTGGCTTATTTTTTCATTAATAAAATATTTAGCTTATTTAATTCTTTTATGCTTTTGTCAAGTTCTTTATTTGGGGAGTTTGATTAAGCATGGCATCTTCAAGTGTTGATAGGAAGCCAAGGATTGGTTGGAATTTGACAATATAGAGGCAGCTTATCAATTTTGGCTCACATATAGTGCACATGTTGGCTTTGAAGTTAGAAAATGTTATGCAACACCCTTTCTCATAAAAGGATATTACAACATAAGTAATCTTTTTATCGAAAGTAATACTAATCTTTATTTTTAAAAGAAAATTCTCTTTGAATTATTTCAAGTCTATTTCGAAAATGAGTATAAATTTATTTTTTTTATTTCCTGAAAATTATTTTCATTTGAAACTCTCACTTGTGCTATTTATATTTCGAAACCTATTCACGTCGTAACGTATTACTGAAAAACTAGATAAGTCTCATCTGAATGAATAATGTACTTCATATATAATACTGAATCCAAAGTTTTATAAGTACATTAAACCGAACAGCTAGTAATGTCATATCAAATAGTACAGTCCTCTGGCAAAGGATAATCATAATAGTCTACCCCAAATGAGCCTAAGCCGGTTGAGTCTCCGATCACCCCCAAAAGACTATCTAGTCAAAAGCCACTCCAGACGGTAGTCTTCTTCATTCCTCCGTCCTGGTCAATTCACTTGACTGGTGGTACTTCTATATGAATCATGTTCCAAAGAGCACAAAACATATAGGCAAGGGTGAAAAATTCTCGTACAAAAGTTATCTCACAACAATGAAAATAAAAAGGATAAAAGAGACTCATACATATCGTACATCATAACTCTATCCTATAGCATACAGTTCTCTATCACAATAATACATTAACACAAGCCCATTGAATTTCACTACAGTAATATACAATTACACACATATAATATCACTATAGCAATATGCTATTGTAGCTTATAAAACACAACTCATCATCAAGGCAATATGTCGTCACACAGATACATTTAAAATGCATGACACTTCTATTTCTCTCTCAACACCGGTGTAATGCTCCATGGAGACTTTTCTCTTCCTCAACAACATTTGAGCGATAGGCCACAGTCAATCCTTAACATACTGTTCAAGGCTACACACGGTGAAGTCCAAGTAACAGTATTCAGGAAAGCTATGTTTAAGTCATAATTGTTCCTGATTCTACACTGTAAAATTCAGGTAACAGTACACTCATCTCTATTGACACCATATCACAAATAGGTCAGTCAGTTAGATTTATCCAAGCCGGGTGCTTTACTCGATCTCGGCTCGCTGGGAGTCACCACGCGGTCATTGAGACTTTTCGAAACCTGGATAATCCCAGTAGGCAATTGTAGCCCAACCATACCCTATTTCCAACCCCTCTCTGGGTTGTAGCTCATCTCATGGCCATCCGCCAAAATCTCTTTCTCTTTATGCAAATGGCATAACATATTGCACACAAAGTCAATCACAATCAATTTCATTTTGATTTCTCATGCACAACTCTATGTTACCACTTGTAACATTCTCAATCTCTTCTCAATGTTACCTCTTGTAACAATCACACATAACCTTCTCTCTTGGTTATGGAATAATCATCTCTTTTTAATTATCTCAACCAACATATCTCTTTCTCTTTCATTTAACTTTCTTACAAAATTATAATTCTGTTTCCAAAAACAGTATTTTCCGTATTCAATGTTTAATCTGCAAGGAAAATCAGACTAAAATACCTATTGATTTCCAAACTCAAATTTGATATTTTTCCCTTAAAAAGACTCTATTTTATAAGCTTTTAAAAATAAATTTCGTAAATTCTGGGTTGGTTTTTCAGAGACTCCAGAAATGTTCACAGGCGTGTGAAGTTTCACACCCGCGGCGTGAACAGGACTGTCCCCTGTTTCTAAACAGAGCAGGCAATTTTCACAGCTTTGAAGAATATCCCACCCAGGGCGCGACAGGTCCAGTGTTCACAAAATTAAAGTCAATTAGATAAAAATATGCTCTTGGACTATTTCAAAAGCTTTCCAAATCATGAACAAATGCTTTGGCTTTTAGGAAAATTCATTCAAAACTTGGCTTCCATCAAGGACTCTTGTAAAACTTGGATTATAATCTTTACTCTACCAACTTCTAATATCAATTTGGCCTAGAGGATTAAGCATCAAACACAAGCTATTGATCAAAGCCAAGAATCAAGGCATAGAGCACAAGATCTTCACAACAAACTAGAGGTCACTTCACACCCAAAATCATGGTCATAGAATAATGAAAATCAACATCCATAACACAAGACTCAAGCCTCCCAAAAGTCATCATCCATCACTTGTCATGTTACCTATATTCTATAACAATCCCTATCATAAACAAACGTGTCTATTAAACTAACCACAACATCACATGAACAAGGAAATCATAGCCAAACATAACATATATATCTCAAGCACATAAATAACTTTGTAAGAGAAATTTTCCCTTACCTCTTTCTCCTAGCTTGATGAAGAAAATCCTAACTCCTTGACCTCTTACTACTCTTTGATCACCATCTATACCAAACACCTTTGTAGCTTGAAGATTCAAAATCCATAAGAACAAAATCTATAAAGAGTTGATGATCTTGATGAAGGCTAGGGTCTTAGAATGAATTCTCTACACTTAATTATTGTATAGAGGATCAAGAATATGATGGGAGATGGTGAAGACCTTCCATGGAAATGGAAGAAAAAGCTTGGAAGAAGAAGAAAGAGTTAGAGAGAAAATGGGAAAGTTTGGTTTTTTGACAAGAAGATGCAAGTGGGCAAATGAACAAAGAACTCCCTCCTCTTGCTTCCTAAAGTTCGGCCAGCCCCCTCCTAGAATAAACTTGGATGAGCTTGCATTAATTTTAGTAATTATCACTTGATATATTAACTAGATAATTTAATAAATTATCTTTTTCCTAATTGGCTAAAAACCATGAGTAAGCCAATGACTCAATAAGAGTAATAATGATTAAATCCTATTTCCTTGGTGTGTTGGGCGGACAAGAATAATCCAAGAAGAAGGGAATATGCTTGATGCCAACTAGAGTTAGGGCTTGGTTAAAATGGAACCAAACTAGGTTAGCTTTTAACTAGGATTTGTGTAATTAAATTAAATCAATGGCCAAGATGTTCTCTCCATCAAATGAAGTGCCAAATCAAGGGTCCATATTAAACAAGGTGGCTGCATGACCATTTTGTAATTTAAGGCAAACTTGAGGGCAAAAACAAAAGGGCAAAGGGGTCATTTCCTATTTTGATAATTAATTATTTAAGCTAACGGTAAAATAGTCTTTTCCCATGGGTCAAGAAAATTCTACTCTCCTCCCCAAGTGTGCAGGGCGGTTCTGGAATGTCAAAGAGTCAAGGTAAATAATTTTTCACTTTTAACCACGGTAAAAGGTAAATTACGGTAATAAACTGCGGTAACTTTTACGGTTCACGGTTAAAATTGTCCAAAATTAACCTATTGAGGTAAAAAGCTCTCATGACCCTTATGACAAGCCAAGACCACAAAAATTAAGTGCCCAAAGGGTCTTGGTACCTAGAAATCAAACCCATGAGTAACACGGTAACTTTTCGGTTTCACCGTAACCTGTAAATTAGGGTTAAACTGCACTTTCTTTGAAAAATCCCAGGAAATTCCTAAAAATCATAAATCTTATAAGAATACTATTGGTAGCCTTTAAATTTGTTTTTAGATCATTTCTTAACCCTCTAGCATCCATTTAATCTCCCATTTACCCAATCTTCAATTCTACAGGGACCAAAACCGAAATTCTTAATCTGCTATTCTAAAAATTCTGAAAATAATTTCTAAAATTCCAAAATAATGTAAAAACATTATTTAACTCATAAAAATATTTTTTCCACTTGTTCTGACCTCCTATCTCTCTTACAGTCCATACTAGTCATACTACAGACACCAAAATTGCAATTCTTCTCATCCGTTTATCAGAAAATTCCCAAATAAATTTCTAAAATCCTCAAATATTATAAAATCAATATTGAGATCCTCAAATCCCTTTTCTAACTTCAATTTAGGGTTTCTTCCTCATAACGTAGCCATTTCGACAGTTAAAACACTACCGTTTCTCCGTTTTATTGTCGACGTCGAATTTGAACTATTGATCTCCGAGTTCAAGAGAATCATATCTACAGGATTTAGTTTCCTAAAATATATTTAATCCACAGGAATCATATATCCCCATATTAAAATATAATAAAGTCAGAAACCTAAAAATACGGACGTTACATGTTACGCGAACAAGAATAAAGAAGATGGTTCTATATCATCGTGTAGGTTTGTTTGTTGCAAGGAAGATATGCGAAAGCCAGACACGAGAGATGTTTTTGTTAGCAATCATAGAGCTGAGACTAGAACCGGTTGCAAAGCAAGGAATTCACTTGTATTAAATAATAGAAATTTTGTCATCCATGAATTTGTAGAGGACCACAACCACCCTCAGGTATATAATTTGATGTGTAGATCACTTATTTTTTAATTTTACATGTACTAATACTATCACTTGTTTTTATTTTACATAATCATTTCAGGACATGGAATTAACAAGTCATTTGCCTAATGAAGTATCTTGTTCGGCACCTCCAACTTATAATCCCCCACAAACACAAGAGGATCAATTTAGTTTCACAACATTTTTTGTGGTAATGATCTATCTTTTATTAATGGGGATTATCTTTACATTTATACTTATCATGATTTTGATTAGTTTGTGTTATTATGTAAGCAGCCCTTAATGATGCAGACACTGCAAGATATGAAGCTGTTAAAAACAGTTAGTGGATAATAGTTCACCGGTATTTACAAGGAAGAAAATATTGGAAGGCTTTTGTAATTTTGACGTACATTTTTTGGGAAATTATACTTTGGTGTACATTTTCTTATTTTGTTGATGTACCTTTTGGAAACAGTGGGAAAATTATACTTTGTGTACATTTTCTGTTTTTGTTAAAGTTCTCTATGCCAAAATAAAGGAATTCAGATTTGCTGCAGTCAGCAGAATCACGCAGTCAGACGATCTGGGCCGTTTGATCGAGATCGGACGACTAACGATTTTCAGAAGATGAACTCGGTTTACAATAAACCAAAAATCGCCGGTCGTCCGATCTCGATCGAACGGCCCAGATCGTTTGACTGCATGACTGCGTGATTCTGCTGACTGCAGGAAATCCGAATTCCAAAATAAAGATAGAAAGTTGTGCTGTCTTGCCAAAATTCTTTGTGCACATTAACTTCCTGTTGTTAATTTCAGTGTAATCAAAGCCGCAAAAAAAATTATCAGTATTAGTCATACAATGATTGCAAAATCTTGTTTCACAGAATGCCCACAATGCTCTTTTATAAATGGCATAATAGATTTCATTACATAGAAAATACTTGAACTCGATACAAGTCACTTGCTATCAATTCCAAAAACCCTAAGCTTGAACTACTTGATACATGTCCTAAAACTACTTTACAAATCCATAAGAAGTCATTTGATACATATCCTAAAACTACTTTACAAATCCATAACAAAGTCACTTGATACATGTCCTAAAAGTACTTTACAAATTTTCTATCAGTTCCAAAAATCCTAAACACACTACTTTGTCCTTTGCCAATGAATGAGAAAGCTTCAAATTCAACATAATGGTTTTGATGCCCCTTTATCTTTGTGCTGTCAAATCTATGCTTGTCAAGAGAATTAATCAACAAATTTGTCAATTACATAAAGAGCATATGAAAGTTGCATGTAATACCCTTTCTCCAAAAAGGATATTACACTATAGTAACAAGTAATTTTTGCAAAATTTTCTTTAAGTAACCTTGATTTAAAACTAAGTTTTATTCCAAAAAATGTGAGTAAAATTTTTGCCCTTTTAAAAGATGAGAAGAACAGGGAATTCATTCCTTCTACTTTTTTTTGTTGAAAATTAAGAACAACAAATATTAAACACTGATGTAAAAGCAACTTCCTCAAATTTCTTTGGAAATGCTTCAAAGAAATGTTGTGAGAAATTATGAAGGCCCTTCCCCTATTTATAGTGAAAAGGGGCGGGCAAAATAACCAAGGAAGATGACTATGGTTGGCTTAGAAAACAGCCATGGTTCATGTTTAATAAAATAGAAATTAATTATCTAAATTCCAATTGGTTAATGCTCATGACTCAAAAAGCAACTTGGCTCCCACTTGCACAAGGAGGTCGGCCAAGAGGGGCTGTGAGAGGGGGGTATGCTTTGACAATTTTACCCTTAGGGTTTGTGTGAAAAAGAAATGAAAATCAAGTGTATAATAGTCTTTTCATAAATCAAAAATTGAAATAATTTGATTTAATTGATGAGAACCAATGAGAATGCTTGAAAATTCCATGTTAGCCCTAAATAGATTCATGGTGTCATTTTTGGAATTTAATGATAGTGCAATCTCTTCGGTTTTCACCATTTCGCAGGTATAATTCCGAAAATAGAGCAGAAAATGGCATTTTCAAAACATACACAAAAGTAATTTGTAAAATCCAAAACTAAACAATTAAAAATAAAATATAAATTGTTTGTGGACTTGTGTCACGAAAGTTTGCATTGCGATACAAGATTTTTGCGCTATTTGCTCCCGTTTATCGTATTTTTCGGTAAATTTAGAAAATTTTCCAAAAATTTCAATTTTTTTTTAGAAAATCACAGTTATTAAAATAAACAACTTTTGTGAGGGAATATAATTTTATGGGTTGGTTTGGTGTGTTCATGCTATTTAAAACCTATACCGTCAGTTACGACGAAAACCATTTTCTGTTTAAAACCCAACGCCAACCGAAAACTATCCATTTCAAAAGAGAGAATGATTTTGTATATTAAAAAGCTATTTTTAAGATAAAATTAAATTACTAATCACTCATCACAAAACTTTAAATAAATATAGAAAAAGACGGTAAACAGAAAACAAACGTTACAACTCTTCCCCTCTAAAATAATTTCGTCCTCGAAATTACTTACCTAAAATAACGTTGGATACAACTCACGCATGTTATCTTCTAGTTCTGATGTCGCATCACCGGTAACATCATCCCAGATAACCTTTACTAAAGAAATTTGTTTACCCCTGAGCTGTTTGATCTTTCGATCGTCGATTTGTACAGGGTTTGTATCATAAGTCAAGTTTTCTCTTAATTGTACTATATCTGGCTCAATTATATGAGATGGGCCAGCAACATATTTCCTTAATTGAGAGACATGAAAGATATTATGAAGATTTGAAAGAAATGGGGGTAAAACAATCGTTTTTTCCATCTGACCATCCGTTTGAGGATGATAAGCAGAACTTAGTCTTAACTTAGTCCCTAAAGCTTGTTGTAAATTCTGCCAAAATCTAGAGGTAAACCTAGGATCTCTATCAGAAACAATGCTAGAAGGTATTCCATGTAATCAAATGATCTCTCTAACATATAATTAGGTAAGCCTCTCCAAAGAATACTCTAACAGGTAAAAAATGTGATGATTTTGTTAGTCTATCTACAATCACCCAAATTTCATCACATCCCTTCGAAGTCTTTGGCAACCCTGTTATAAAATTCATGGATATATCTAAAGAATGCATCATTCCCGCGGGTCATTGGTATTCTACCTTAGCTTTCTGACTGGTTAGACATGCTGCTACATACTCTTCAACTTGTTTCTTCATTCCTGGCCACCAAAATCTTTGTTTTAGATCCTGATACATCTTTGTGGTTTCAGGGTGAATACTTAACTTACTTTTGTGTGCTTCATCTAAGATTAATTTCCCCATCTCCATCTCCAAATTATCAGGCACACAAACTCTACCCTTGCATCTCAAAATGCCGTCACTTCCTAAACTAAACTCCGCAACCTTTCCTGGCTTTAACAACTCTTTCTTTTCTGTCAAATGTTCATCAGTTGTTTGCTGTTCTTTAATCTCATTCATCAAATCACTAGATATCTTGATCATATTCATGCAAATCCTATCTCTATGTAAATCTATGCTCAAGTTAAGATCAAGAAATCCTTCTATCAATTCCAATTATTTTATCATCATGCCTGGCATATGAATGGTCTTTCTACTTAAGGCGTTAGCTACGACATTTGCTTTTCCAGGATGGTACATCAATGAAAAATCATAGTCTTTTAGAAACTCCATCCATCCCCTTTGTTTCATATTGAGTTCGTTTTGATTGAACAGATATTTCAGACGCTTATGATCACTGAAGACAATAAACACAGATCCATACAGATAATGTCTCCAAATCTTTAAAGCAAGCACTACTGCAGCCAATTCTAGGTCATGGGTTGGGTAATTCTTTCCATGGGTTTTTAGCTGACGAGATGCATAAGCTATAACCTTTTTGTATTGCATCAACACACATCCTAATCCTTGATAAAAAGTGTAGTACCCTTTCTCCAAAAAGGATATTACACCATAGTAACCAAAAGTTTAAGAAAACTTAGAAAATATTTAGATAAAAGTTAATAATCATTCTCTGAAAATGCGGTTAAAATTTTTCGTTTTTCTAAAAGATGATAAGGATGGGGAATTAATCCCTGTAAGACTTTCTCTTTGAAAATACTTTAGGTGTAAAGAGTATAACATAACTTCGTACCCAAAATTTGATCATCTCATATATAAAAATTATCAGAGTTTACAACAGAGTTTGTACAGTGGACTCTTGAGCCAGTCAAGTCTTTAGACCTCTACCCAATCTCAAATAGTAAATACCAATTCTTCTTGGAATCCCTATCAATCTACATAGCATCCTCTTCGAATCTTTCTTCTAAGAGCTAGCCCACGTCTTGGATAAATTATCTACTCGGCCATGCATCAACACAACAAAGCAGGCAAGGGTGAAACTCTAAACAAAGTAATAAGACAAGTAGGTACACAATCAAAACACAATTACACATATATAAATTACTTTGCACAGCAAGACACACACATTCAAAATACAGAACAATCAAGACTTATAAACAAATCTCGTTTAAGCAGACCTTACCTTTGTGCTGAAACCCTGCAAAACAGTAGATTCACATTAATATATCACCAAATCCAAGTATTCTTATGCATGTCACTTCAATATCTCAAAAGTCACACCGGTGTAATGCTCCAAGGAGACTTTACCAACCTTAACACCATCGAGCAACTGGCTGTAGTAAACTTAACAGAATAACCAGATAGCCTCTTCAAGGCTTCTAGAAACCTTCGGTAATACTAACATTTATTACTTTAATACCAATTTATGAATAGGTCAGCCAGTCAGATTTATCCAAGCCGAGTATACGATTTGTCTCGACTCGAGGGGATCAATCCTTCACGACCATTGAGACTTTCGAAACCTGGATAATTCCAGTAGGCAATTGTAGCCCAGCCAAACCCTATTCTCAACCATACTACTTCGGGTTGTAAAGCACAAAAACTCTTTATGCAAATGATGTAACACTTCTCTTCATCATCTCTTAAAAATCCTCTTCCATCTTACTGTAGCTCCCACACTCTGAAAAATCTTTCTGAAATCTCTCACTCATTTTGAAGAAAAGTCTTGCTCTTATTAAGTTATTCTTCTGACTATATTAATTCAATTTATGACTAATCACACCGCGGCAGAGCCGAACTGAGGTGAAAAGCCCACAGAGTGATTCGATATCAATATAACTAAGTTTTATTACTTATTTAAGAAGATCAAAGCGGGGCAGAGCCTCTCTGAATTCGATCAAGGGAGAAAGAGTAACCGTAAATAAACTTACGTCCGCTTTTGAACCCGATAACGTCTGTTCTCTATTTTTTAAGTAAATCTTTGGTAATGGAATAATTACACAGCGGCTGAGCCGACTGCGGTAATCAGTGTCCAGTTTTCTTAAAAACTTGATATAAGCTTGATGAACGAAATAAAACTAACTGTTTTACCGGCTTACTTAATTTTGAAGATGAAAAGATCACACGACGGCAGAGCCATCTTTGGTGATTGGTACCTGTTTAAAATCGATATACTATGCTAAAGTGAACGTAATCCAATTTATTTTTTTGGAAATACTTAAGCACTGATTATCTTCCCGGAAAAAGGCCCGTTGGAAGCCTATCTCACTAATTTCCACTGTCTTAAACATTGGAAATTAAACCGAGTTCATTGCATATATAAACAGATTGGATACCCACTCGATATTTTCCACAAATAACATAACAGTAGAATTCACTGAGAATCCATTACTGTTACATTAATTTCCGAAAGATGCTATAACAGTAGGTTCACCGAGAATCCATTACTGTTACCCTATTTTATCCGACGGATGCTATAACAGTAGAATTCACCGAGAATCCATTACTGTTATACTCTTTTATCCAATCCAATCTATTTATATATACGATATTAATAAATCACTTCTTTCCCAGATTATCTTAGGCACGTATATCCCTGGTCCCTAGTGTTAAGATTTTTAAATAGCGTGTTAATACAGATCCCAGACTAGAAAGAGACGGACTTTATAATAGTCCCTTCAAAGGTCTCTTTCCTTTTTAGACAGATCCATACCAGTAAACCAATCAAATCTTAACCATCACCTTTGTCCATATACATGTTAGATAATATCAGAGTTTTTCACAAAGAATAAAACATATTTTCTTTACGGGAAAATCATATTTGCAGTAAACTAAAATTCGTCATTATAACGGTATGTTTACTAAACTCAAAATTCATTTTGCCATTCCAACCTCACTCCCACGAAAATCTCAAGAAAATTTGGATAGAATAAGCCCACAATAAATGAGAAGCAAAGACAAACACATTTCAAGCCACATAAACACCAAAAAGCACTCAAGCACACAATACTCAAGATCAAACACAAACTTCTCAAATTATTTTGCAAGAGGTTCCCCCTACCTTTCACTAAAAATGGATGAAGAACAAAGCTTGAAGATTCAAGAACACCAAGCAAGAACAGAAGAACTTCAAGGAGAAAAAGAGAGTTTTTGCTTGTAAACACAAGGCTTTTGAAGTGGGGAATTTTTATGAATGAAAGAGGAGTATTTCAAGAGGAGAGGGGCGTATTTCTTGAGGCAAGAAGTGAGAAGAACAAAGCTTTGAAGATCAAGCTTAAACTCAAGAACAAAGAGAGAAAAAGGCTAGGATTTCAAAGGGAGAAAGAAAGGATTTTGCTTTGTTAACACAAAGACTTTGGTGTGAGATTTATGAAGAGTGAAGGAGGGTATTTATAGGGGAAGTGGGCAGCCAAGGGGTTGGTTTAAAGAACCATGGTTAGCTTAGAAAGAAATCATAGTTTAGTTCTTAAAAATAAACCAAAACATTTATCTAATTCCTAATTGGCCTAAACTACTTCACAAGGATTGAATCCAAGTGAAAATTCATCATCCAAGGGCTCTTGGGGAAGGAGAGGGGCGGCCAAAGAGATGAAGGGAGGAAGATGGAAGATAGAATCATGATGTATGCCATGACTACTAAATTAACCATTTATCAAATTAGTTTTAATCAAACTTTTTCCTAATTGGCTTAAAGACTTTCACAAGGATTGAATCCAAGTGAAAATCATCATCCAAGGGCTCTAGATGAGGAAGATGAGGCAGCCAAAGAGGAAGGCAAAGGAGGGAGAGGATTGTTCAAGTGATGTAAGCCATGACCATCAAAATACCTATTTGTTAATTAGGTTTAATCCACCCTTTTTCTAATTGGTCCTAAGGCTTTCACAAGGATTATTGACTCATGAAGAAATCTGATCCAAGGCCCCTAAATACCTCTTATTGTTGACCAAAGCAAGGAGGAAGAAAGGCCATTGGATTGCTTGAACAAAGGCTTTATGTTTTTGTAATTATCATGTAAAATAAATGATTACATAGTCTTTATTTCAATCCTTCTTGACTAAGGCTTGTGGCTGAGTCAAAGACACTATTTCCAACTTCATAAAATTATTCTAAGGTCCTTTGAAAATTCCCAGTTCTTATTTCAACCCCGGTTGCTTCCTATACGCTTTTATACGGCAGAAATACCGCATAAAAGAGTCAAAACAGTAGAAAAATAATATTGTCTAGAAATATTTTTAAAAATCATGAAATAAAGAATAAAAAATAAAACAAAAATTGTTTGGGACCTTTTTCGAAATTTTCATATACTGTATAGCAAGTTCTATACGTTATACTGACCAATTTGCGGTATATTTTGGTATTTTTTGGAAGTTTTCCAAAAATTCCAGAAAATCAAAAATATTAAAAGAAGAAACTTTTGTGAAGCAAGATAAAATTCTGGGTTGGTTTAACATACTTTCTCTATTTAAAACCTTATCCGTTAATAACGGTAGAATATAGTTTTCCATAAAAATCCAAACGTTGAAGAAAAAGCGTCTGTTTTGATAAAGTAATTTGATAAGTATACTAATATCATGATTCAAAGACTAACATAAATTACTTAGCACTTAGTTCACACAAATTCATTAAAAACAGATAATTGATGGAAAACATACAGAAGTCTATATAAGACTTTAACTATCTTACTGTTGTGACCTACAATATCACACAACCTTATTATTTCTGTACTATACAGAATATACAAGATCCCAAAGTCTATACCTTATCTACCTTTCTTTCTTCAGTATCTAACTCATTTCTTATTTACTGAATACGGAGTTTCTCCTAAAGGGACCAAAACCGTAATTCCCTTTTATCTCTTCTGCTAAAATTCAAACTTAGTCTTTAAAACCTTTTTGAACATCCAAATAACTCATAATCTATCTTCTAATACTCGTTGGAACCTAACATGAATTTTCCATATTCACTTTCCGCTTATTCTGACTGTTCAGAATGTTCGTATTTTACTGTTTGACGTTTACGTCAATTCTAAACTATCTATACTTAATCTGAAAATCCTAAGATTAATTCTAATCCTCTAAAATTAATACTCTGTCTTATAGAGTGAAATTTTAGGATGTTACAAGAAGCGTCACAGTACACTTCCATCGGTTCCCCTGGGTTTGGTAAGTCCAACACATGTGAGGTTGTCAGTAACCATTTTATCTTTGTAAAATTCTCTTCATACTCATCTGTCCAAACAAACGGTTGATTCTTCCTAGTTAACTGGGTTAACGGAGCTACAATTTTGGAAAATCCTTCGATAAATCTTCGGTAATACCCTGCTGGACCTATAAAACTACGAATTTCCGTTGCAGTTGTTGGCTTCTCCCATGAAAGTACTACTTCTACCTTTGCAGGAGCCACTGCAATTCCCTCTTTAGAAATAACATGACCCAAAAACTGTACCTCACTAAGCCAAAACTCACACTTTGACAGCTTAGCATATAGCTGTTTTTCACTCAACACTTGCATCACCTGTCGGAAATGTTGCTCATGCTCCTCATGAGTTCTAGAGTAGATCAAAATATCATCGATAAACACAACAACAAACTAATCTAAGAACAGACTAAAAGACTCTATTCACGTAATCCTAAATATAGCAGGTGCATTTGTCACACCAAATGGCATTATAAGGTATTCATAATGACCATATCGTGTCCTAAACGCAGTCTTGGATATATATTCTGTTTTAACTCTAATATGGTGGTAACCACTTCTCAAGTCTATCTTGGGGAAAACGGTGGCTCCACAGAGCTGATCCATTAGGTCATCTATACGCGACAAAGGATATCTATTCTTGGTGGTCACTTTGTTCAATTGCCTATAGTCAACACACAACCTAGATGTTCTATCCTTCTTTTTCACTAACAGTATTGGCGCTACCCATGTGGATACGCTGAACCTAATGAACTGTTTAGACAACAAATCCTCTAATTGCTTTTTCAACTCAACCAATTCTGTTGGTGACATTCTATATGGGGCTATAGAAATTGGTTCAGAACCGGGTACTAGATCTATTGTGAACTCTATCTCACGTACTGGCGGTAAGCCTGGTATCTCTTCTGGAAATACTTCTGAGAAATCTCTAATGACAGGCACATTGCCCAATTCAACTTCCCTCTTACTTTCCAACGAGGTTAGCATCATGTTTTCCTGAATTCCTTCCTTCGAAGAAACTTCTGATTGGTTTGTAGGTATAAATCTATGAATCTCAGAATTAGGAAAAATTAAGATTGTATTAGAACAATCTAATAGGATAACCAATCCATGCCTAAAATCACATCTAACTGTGTTAAAGGCAAACACATCAAATTAACATGGTATACTTTATCAAGAATGGTAATAGGACAACTTACACAGACAGTATTTACAGTAACATGTTTAGTAGTAGGTAAAGAAAAAATTAAATCGAAAGGCATCAAAGACACAGACAATTTTAATTGTTTCACACAATCAAAGGAAATGAAAGAATAAGTTGCACCCGAATCGTATAGTACAATTAAAGGATTACTGGCTATGCTACAATTACCTTGTATTAAATCATCAGATTTAGAAACCTCAACACCACTCATGGTGTAAACTCGTCCCTTCGTCTTTGGTCTTGCCGCTTGCACATTCTTATTCACTGGTGTCGGCTTCTACTCCCTACAATTGTTCACCAAGTGGCCAATATTTCCACATTTGAAACAGGTCACTCCCCTCTGATTGCAGTTGCTAGAATGGTATCCTAGGTTCCCATAATTGAAACACTCAATAACATTTGGCCGTATCCTCCACTCCCATCAGCAGGTGCATTGTTCCGATTCTGTTGGGATTCTTGATATCATGGGATTCAACAATTTTCCACATTTAGAAATCAAGATATATGAATATGAATCCAACTTTCGAAGTGTGTAGCATTCAGACCTTGTGTTTCCACGGTCCTTTGTACGCTGGATTGGGAATTTTGGGGGCCTTCCATAGTCCATCGTCTTCATCATCCCAGTCAATGCAAACACTAAAAAAAGGAGAAGGTGTGTGACATACATGAAGAAGAAATACAAGTTACCGTGAGACGGTTGGTGGCGGCGGCGGAGCACGGCGGTATCGGCGTCGTAGCGCGTCGAAGTTAGAGGGGCGGCGTCGTTGGAGAGGCGGCGCAAGAAGGTCCAGTCACGAAACCGTTTCTGGGTCACTGTGCGGCTGTGTGGTGTGTGTTTTAAGCTTTTTTTTCAAAAATAAAAGTAGGCCACGTGGCGCAATTGGAGCCGAAAGATTCATCTAACGGATCACAATTGTTGAAAGTTACTCAACCTTTCTCGCTTGAAAGGTAGAAAATCAGCTTCCGTGTTGAACCAAGTTGAATATGCAATATGAAAAAGAAAAATACTTGTGAGAGAGGCTATAATCTTTAGTGCATGGTCATATTTCGGGAGATTAGTTTCTCACTTATTAAGTGAGAGAATACTTTGGAAACATATTTTAGTAGATAATTTTTTTGCTTGTTGAATGAGAGAATACTTTGGTAAAAGAAGAAAAGATTAAGTTTATAGAATCCGAGATGTAATGAAATATTTACAAATCAAACATAATATTAGGGGTTTTAGTTTTTAGTTATGTTTCAAAATATAAGTCCTTTTAGAATTCTAAGATGAAATTAGACTATTATCTCTAACTATACCGTTACATGTGATTGTTTGGGCTTTTTGACCGATGTAGTGCAATTTCTTTTGTAATTTACCAAAATACGGTAAGTTGTACTCGAGATTGTAGACTTACAATTGTAGACTTTTGTTTTTTTTTCCCTGAAAACCCAAGTCACCGATACCATATACAACTTTGCATGGCTATTTTTCAATTCAATGGAAGTCAACAATGGCATGTAGGACTTTAATTTTTTTTAAAAAAAAATTCATCCAAGTGACACAATTGGTTACATTTTTTCAAACATAATAATTAAAATACCACAAAAATAAATTACATGCAAATTAACATAAAATAAATAAAAATACATTTAATGGTGAGATGAAGTGCCACAATGAGGTCGTCTCTTTATCCATGCCAGCTGGACCCTGCGAGGCTACTCTGCTTGTGCTTGGGCACCTCTTTTTCTTCCACTACGTACCGTCCTTTGTTCAACTGTGGGTCCATCATCGTGACCACCATCAATATTATTGTCATTATCGTCACCACTCTCAAATAAATGGAAGTCCCACATGCCATTGTAGACTTCCACAAAACTAAAAAAATAAAATGCAAAGTCGTACATGCCACTGACAACTTGTGGGGTGTTACGGAAAAATACAGAAGACTACAATGACATTATAGACTTTTTCTTTTTAAAAAATATGACTTACACCTTGCAGGTAAAATCTTTTAACTTGCACCAAATTGGTAAATATGCTATACAAATTGCACTATATTGGTAAAAAAACTGATTATTTGTCATAGTAGAATATTTGTTATAGTGGAACATACTAGTAGAGTATTTTCATTATACTATAAATTGAGTTTGAAGTACAAATTTGCAATTCAAAGACAAAATATAGAGAAAGTTGAAAACTCATTTGAAGAGAGTTGAAGATTCTTTTCAATTTGATTCTCAAGTCTCATCAACATTGAATTATAAAGATTATAATGCAACAATTAATGTAGAAGAGAAGAAAGTATCACTAGATATTGATTTAAATCTTCCGGTTGATATTGGATTTAGGGCTGTTCACGGGCCGATTTGGATCGGATTTGACCAAATCTGTTATCCGAACCGATCAAAATTGTACGAGTTGAGTTGGATCGGATTCAGGCATTTTTTTAGCCAAACCCAAACCGAACCCACCCAATCAAGAGCGGGTTGGTTTGGGTCGAGCCAATCGGGTCCAAGATAAAAATATATATTTTTAATTTCTAAACAATCTGGGCCATTGGAAAATCAAAGGGATGATTTTTAGGAGAAAAAGACGAAGAAAGGGACGACTAATTTGGGATAAAGACGTCAAGGTGGAAACTGAAAAGTGCATCATACTTTACTTCTCAGTATCATATTTGAATAAAGAAAAAAGACAAGAGCTGAATCCAATTATTCGTATAGGGCAACGATGCTGCATACACAATTTCTTGAAGGATCAATCAATTAGTAAACTCCATATACAAGAAATACATGCCCAAAGATGAGGAAATGTGAATGAATACGGACTCCTCCAAGCGTTGAGGGAGAAGAAATGGCTACAGTGCGTTAACCCTCTCTATTCTTCCGACTGTACCTTGTCATCCCTCACCTCACTATTCCTCCAAGCGCCGCCACCAATCCACTACAATAACCCTAGAATGCTTAAAGGGAGAAGAAAAGGCTACAGTGCAGTTCTCGGTTTCACACACGTGAGAGATGCACTTAATATTAAGCTAATAATATAAAAATAGAAAAATAAAAAGTGTCATGCCACGTGTTCGAATTGGGCTCACGGGTCCAAAAATCAAAATCTGTTATCCGAACCAAACCAACTCGGATTTGTTCCGTTTGGTTCGGGTTGGATCCGAATTATGCAAAATTTTCAAAATTTTTGTTTGGTTCGGTTTGGATTGCTTCAGGTTTGCGGGTTACCTGAACCTGTGAACACCCCTAATTGTATTTGATATGAACAAGTTTCTAGATCAATAAGACTTAAACTTTTGAAGATAAATTAGAGACTTGTTAAAGATTTATCTTCCTAACTTGTATCAATAGTTATGCTCTACTTTTTGCGTAAAATTTAACTGTTCTAAGCAGTACATTTCGTTTTATTCTCAGTTACAAGTTTTTATAAAAAGTTTACCTATTTTGAGTTCTATGATAGAAGTTTTATATTAACTTTGTCCATATTTGTTTACTATTCTGACCACTATTCGTAGGAGCAAACAAGACCAATTATATTCGTATATGTTGTTTTACTTTTTTCTAATTCGTCTCTGAATCTCAGCATCTATCTAAGGCGTGTCAGTAGCGAACGTGCTGATTGATACGATCTTGCATCTTGTTTTTCTACTAAACAATTCATTCCCTTGTTTCATTAGGATTTGGATATATATTCCCAATTATTTGTTCTTTCATTAAGAGTGGACCAATGCTTATTAATTAAAAACAATACCAGTAAATGTAGACATGATGGGATAAAGTGCAAAAATTCAAACTACATGAAAACAAAAGAAAACAATTAGTGTGATTGTGCAGCCAGTAACTCTCATTCATGTTACAATCACACCATTGCTATCTTAAAACAAAATCTAACTTAAATAATGAAGAATATCTTGCGCCAATGTAGAATGTTATACTTATGAGAGCTGTCATTTTCTTTCTAACATTTCTTTGTTTAGATGTGGAATGTTATATTTATGAGAGCTTTTTGGGTTCATGGTTTCTATCTTTCGTAATTGCAAAGTATAAAATATACAATTTTTTTTATACCACAAAAATATACAATTTGACTTTATTGATGAAAATGTTTCAAATGTTTTGATAACAACAATAACAAAGTGCATCAACACTTTTAGGTGACTCTTTAAGTTGTAAGAATTGAATGACATTGAAAAACCCAAGATCTAGAACATTTATATCTGAAGAATTTGCAAGTTGACTCAAACAAATTTGGTCGAATTTTTAGAGCTTCTTGCCAAAATTCATCATCATTTTGATTAATGCTTGTTCTTGTGTTGTTTTGTTGAATAAATATGGGATAACTTAAGTCCTAACTTGGCAATTTTTTCTTGATAGTGGGTAATACTTTATATTTCAAATTTGATCTCATAATTTCTCTATCGACTGAAATGTTCAATTGTCTCTATTGCTCATGCAACTCTATTAACACTACTCCTTTTTAGCAGGTTCTTGTGACAAAAGAAAATACACCAATTTTTTCAGAGAATATTTCATTTCTATACGCATGAAGCCTTGGGCAAACCAAAGAAACTAAAAACAATAAAAAATTTGCTTTCATAAGTGAGTATTGATCCTTTTTGTCTGGCAACAAGTTGTAATTCTAAGATTACATTGTCACATAGAACCACATCTCATTAATATGAATAATGTAATTCTCAGATTTGATTGTCATATAGAACCACGAATCTGTGCAAGATCAAGTTCCATTTTTTCTACCACAATTTAACTTTTTTATGTACATCAATAGAGATGCCACAATCATTTGCCTGTTTCCAAATGTGTTGAATAGTCTTTATAGGAATTGAAAACTGTGATACCACAAATCTTGTAGCCATATTTTCTTTTCCTTATCTGTACTCTTATGCAATAACATCTTATTGGACAAAAATAATAGTTTTCTCAGCTCATTACAATATGTTTGTGGTAGTTTCATTATCATTGATGCCTTCCTCTAATTAAAGAAAACATATATGAATATCATGGGCTTGAAGTATGTAGCAACATGAAATTGTTGACGTAAACATGTAATTGCAGTCACTGAGTATGTGAAATTATAGAATAAGTTAAATGCTACCTCCATTTCGTAATATAAAGGGTTCTGGACTTTTAGTTTTTATTACAAATTATAAGTCTTTTTAAAATTCCAAGATGTAATTAGAGTTTTTCTACCACAATACCCTTATATGTAATTTAGAGCATAAATTTATAGCATTTAATTTGATTGTTACGAGATTATTATGGTAAAACATTTTTTATAGTGTTTGCATTGAAACTATGGAATAGAGAATCGATTCCACCCTGGGATAAAAACGACACCTTGGTCAGTCCAAGCCTTTACGAAAGAGCACAAATTAGTCTTTCGTTGAAAGCGTTGGGACACTGCGTGGGTAGCTAGCGATGGTCCTAAACCAAAAAAAAAAAGAAACTTTAATAGTGGAATATTTATTATAGTGTAGTAGTGTGGAGTACTATAGTATTTGCATTGAATTGTATATTAAGTTTGAAGCATAAATTTGTAATTGCAAGAAAAAATATGAAGAAAGTTGAATATTCATTTGAAGAGAGAGATGAAGATTCTTTTGAATGATTCTCAAGACTTAGCGACATTAGACTATAAAGATTATAATGCAACAATTCATTTAGAATAAAAGAAAGTTTCGATGGATATTGATTTAAATATTCCAGCTGATATTAGATTTGATATAAATAAGTTTCTAGATAAAGAAGGTGAAACTTTTGAAGAGGAAATATGAAATGATAAAATGCAATACTAATAAACTAAAAACAATACTAATAAATGCAAATATACAATTGTAAATTGCAAAATTTAAACTACATGAAAGCTATTCTTTTGTTTCACACTTGATTTATCCTAGAAGCTAATATTTTCTTTCTAACCTTTATTTGTTCACATGTCAAATAATATTCCTATGAGAGCTTTTTGGTTTCATGATTTCAATGATGCATATTTGTAAAGTAAAAAAATAAACTATTTGATTTTATCGATGAAAATGCCTCAAATGATTGAACGGAACTAAAAAGTTTGATATCTAGAGCAGTCAAATATAGATAATTTGCAGGTTGACACATGAAACGAATATTTAGTCCATTCTTTTGCGTTGCTTGCCAAAACTCATCATTATTTTGATTAATGTGTGTTCTTGCATTGTCTTGTTGAATAAATAAGGGATTCCTTAAGTCTTTTTTTGACCATTTTTTCTTGATAGTGGGTAATATTTTATCTATCAAATATGATCATATAATTTCTCCATTAACTGAAATGCTCTATTTTGTCACTAATTTTCCTATTAACACTACTCCTTTTTGCAGGTTCTTAATTTTTTGACAAAAGGACAAATGCCAATTTTTCCAAAGAATGTTTCATTTCTTTAATCTTCAAGCCTTGGGCAAGACAAAGCAACAAAAAACATGACCTTATCACTAATAATTTTTTTGTGTTTACAAGTGCGTACTATATCTTTTTTGCCTAGCAACAAGTAGTTGTTCTCATATTTCTTAGTCATTAAGTACCACTTTTCATTAGTATGATTGAAGATATACATCCCCCAAAAGTTGGATCATGTGGTATGCTAGCAATACCAAGCATTGATATGCAATATCACAATCTTGCTCTTTTATTTTTTTTAAGGAAAGGCTTTATAGCATTTGGATGTCATTGTCGTCTTCATTATCTTCAAGGCAGGAGTTAGGAAGTCAACATTTGTTTGATGATGCAAATGGATATCTCGCATTTGAGGAAGATCAAGTTCCATATTCTCCCTATCAAAGTTTGACATTATATTCGATACATCAAAATAGATGCTACAATATATTTGTCCATTTTTAAATGCATTGAACAGTCTTTATGCGAATTGAAAACTATGGTGCCACAATTCTTGTTGCCAATTTTTCAATTTTCCATCAATACACTTATAATTACATCTCATATATGGTTTTGCATAGATCATTAGACAAAAATAATAGTTTTCTCTGCTCATTACCATGTGCTTGTGATAGTTCCATGTCTTGATTATATTGATGTCTAATAAAAGAAAAATATGTATAAATATCATGGGCTTGAAATACACAACAACATCAGATTGTTGACGTAAACATTAATTCCATTTAATATGCAATTGTAGAATAATTTCATAAATTTATTACTACCACAATTATGTTATATAAGGGTCTATTTGATTCTGTTTTGTATTTTTGTTTTTCAAAAACTATTTTGAAAAATAGATTTGAAAAACTAATTCTTGGTACAAAACAAAAATAAAACTTGTTTGGTAAGTATAGTTTTGAAAACAATTTTAGATAACAGAAAATAAAAAACTTGCTTGGCAAATTTGTTTTGAGAACATGTTTTGAAAACATAAAAACAGAAAACCTATTTGATTGTATTTTTATTTTTTTCATAGTTTTTGAAATAAATAGAAATTGGACATATTTTTCAAGTAGTAAAAATAAGGTTAAAGTGAATCATATAACAAATTTATTGTAAAAGATATATAACATATCAACCCTTAAAAATTCCAAATCTGTGGAATGTGAATATATAGCTTGGGAGGAATATGCTAGAATTATTAAATGGTGAGCCATGTCAACAACAATAAAGTTGCAATTCACAAAATTCTTCTCATCATATGCTAAAACAATAATATAAAAAGAATATTCATTGATATTGGTAATGCAACACCCTTTCTCCAAAAAGGATATTACACCATAGTAACCAAGATTTTCGTAATAATTTTCTAAGTAACTTTGATTTAAAACAAGTTTAGTTCCCAAAAATGGGGATACATTTTTTTCCTTTTTTAAAAGATGAGAAGAATGGGGAGTCCATTCTTTCCTTTTCTATCACGTGGTGAAATAAGAATAGTATTAGTAGAAATACTGAAATAAAAACAACCTCCTCAAGTATATATATATCAAAAGAGCTTGCATCAGTACAAGCCAGGAGTTTTAAAACTACTATACATCAAAAAGCAGTAAAAACTCTAAAATAAACTAAAAAGAAAATGACTGAAATAAAAAGACTGAAATGAAAGCTACTAAGTAATATAAAAGCCAGGTTCAATCTCTAACAGCTACCCGGATCATAGTAAGATATAGGCGGTGCATCAATGACGGGAGTATCTCTCTCTGGCCTCGACCCTTGCCCGCTGGACCCTTGCCCGCTGGACCCTTGCCCTTATCCAACTCATAGATATTGTGTAATCATAGATCCTACGCACTGTATATAAGTCGGGTTCATCGACCCTGTGCTCCGTGATAAGTACGTGTCCATCAAAAGTAGTCCAAGGGCCAGACGCTAAAACGTCGTCCCAGACTCGAGTCCCTCCGTGAGTCGGTCATCTACTCAACCACATACAAAACAACATGGAAAGTAGGTAGGGTGAAAAACTTACACAAGTTAAGAATGTTAGTTTCAAAGAGTATACATACAATACTTATGCAGTATATTTTCAGAGTCTTACCACCCAAATCACACTTAGGAATAAAACACTGTAAAACCAAGAAACAATCAAGAATAGATCACCAATCACAGAAGTAACGTTAATCACAGATAAAACATCAATCACAGATATATTGTCAATCACATCCAGAACACTAATCACAGACATAATTATGCATGACACTTCAAACTTTCTGATAATACACCGGTGTGCTGCTCCAAGGAGACTTTCCCCACCAAACTCCATTGAGCGATAGGCCTACGACAAGTCTTAACAGAACAACCAGGTAATCTGTCTTAGACCCCCTGGCAGTCATTCCGAAATGCGCATTCACATCCATATCATGAAATAGGTCCGTCAGTCAGATTTATCCAAGCCGGGTATACGACTCGTCTCAGCTCAAGGGTATTCACCATGCAAGGCTATTGAGACTTTCGAAACCTGGATAATCCCAGAAGGCAATTGTAGCCCAACGCAACTCTATTCTCAACCCTCTCTGGGTTGTACTGCTCAAAAACCTTTATGCAAATGATCACTCAAACATTGCATAATATCACTTTGGTTTCTCTTGTAAAACCCTCTCTGTTTTACTGTATTAAATCTCTTAATACAAAACCACATAGAATACTCTTATTCTATCACCACTGAAATACTCTTGAAAACTTAACCATTATATTACTCTTTTCGGTTGTACTCATTTATTTTAATAATAATTACACTGTGATAGAGTTAAACGCGGTAACGAACTTAACCAGAATAATATTAACGGAAATCATTACTTAAGTTTATTCTTTTTGGGAAAGCCCTTTGGAAGCTAGTCAAGTAATCTTCGCTACACATATACAAACTTATTAAGATAGGAAAAATAGCGCACCGGTATGGTTCCCAGGAAAGATCTTGGTGAGCTTTTGGACTCCTTCAAAGACCTTTGTCTTTCCTAGACAGATCCATACAAATGAACTACCTTAACCCATCATCAGTCTGTATATAAATAGTAAAAATCACAAGTTTTATATATATTTGAAAAAAACATGGAAATGGAAGAAAAATATCGGTTTAGGATTTTTTAGCGTATTTAGTCGCTTGCTCTCGTCCCAATGACGTAATAGAGATACGGCCCCTGAGCCTGACCGTATGAGTACACCGAAGATGTATTCTTATGCCTAACCAAAGCACCCCATCCATATCCGTCAAAAGAACTACAGAGGTTCAATTTTACAATTTCTTAAATTTGTTGATCACGGAGGCATAGCCCACTGGGTGATCAAGCCTTTATCGATAAAATTTCGCCAGCGTAATAGTACAATTATTAAACTTTATAATTAAATTGGGCATTATAACTTTACTATTTAAAAAATCACATTTTAAATAAAAATATGGCATAGTATAATTTTTCAAAACCATTTTACAAATAAATAACAATTATTTAAAACATAAACACCCAAAACTCAAAAATCCATCAAAACAAAGATCAAACTAACTTTGGAAGAATTTCCCCATACTTTAGCCTTATGAAGATGGAAGAACAAGCTAAGAACACAAAGAACAACACAAAGAAACTTGATTAGAAAAACAAAGAAAGCTTAAAGAAAACAAAGGAAAGAAAAGGATTTTTGGAGTGAGATTTGTGAGTGAATCTTCAAGTGAGAGTTGATGAGAAAAATGAAGAGCAACCCCCTCTATTTATAGCCAAAATTTCGTGCAAGGGGTGGGGTAGAAGACCAACCATGGTTTGGTTTAATTTAACCATGATTTAATTAAAAAAAACCCCAAAATTAATTATTTAAAATCCCATTGGCCAACACCTATGACTCATACTCAATTAGGACCACTTGGACTTCCCACTTGCATGGATGAGGCGGCCAGAATGAGCTGGGAGGAGAGGGATGTGATTTTCCAAAAATACCCCTAGGGTTTGGATGAAAATCAAGGGTATTTTGGTCTTTTCATAAATCAAAAATTGAAATAATTAATTAAAAATGATGAGAACCAATGAGAATGCTAGAAAATGCCATAAGAAGTCCAAATAATTTCGTGGCATCCATTTTTGAAATTTATAGATAGTGCAAACTCTTCGGTTTTCATCGTTTCGTAGGTAAAACCCCCGAAAAATGCAGAAAATAGGGTTTTCAAAACTTACACAGAAATAATTTTAAAAATCATAAAATAAATAATTAAAAATAAAATATAAATTGGTTATGGACCTTTGTCACGAAAATTATACCTGTTAAACAAGGTTTTTGTGTTAAAACGTCCCCGGGTAGCGTAGTTTTCGGTATTTTTTCAAAGTTTTCCAAAAATTCCAAAAAATCTAAAATAATAAAATAACCAACTTTTGTGAAGGAAGTTTATTTATTGAGTTGGTTTAATACACTCAAGCTATTTAAATCACTTTCCGTCAGTTAGACGTAAACCGTTTTCTGTAAAAAGACTCGATTTTGACTGAAAAACTACTGTTTTATAAGTATTTCAGAATACATGTATTTTATTACTAATTTTAAGCTAAAAATAAATTACACAACATTTTTGGAACATAAATTCATATAAAACAGAAAAAAGACGAAAAACACAAAGAAACGGATGTTGTAATTAGTCCTAATAGAAGCTATAAATCAACCACTTTCAGAAGTATTCTTAAACATGTATATTTAACTACTATTTTTAAGCTAAAAATAAATCTCAAAAGAATTATATCGCAAAAATTCAAATAAGACGAAAATAAACAGTTAGTCAAAACAACGGATGTTACAACTCTTCCCCTCTAAAAATAATTTCGTCCTCGAAATTACATACCTAGAACAAAGCTGGATATAACTCCCGCATATTATCCTCTAACTCCCATGTTGCATCCTCTGTAACATCACCCCAAATGACCTTGACTAAAGAAAGTTGTTTACCCCCGAGCTGTTTGATCATTCGATCGTCGATTCACATAGGGTGTTTATCATAAGTCAAGTTCTCTTTTAACTGTACTATGTCTGGCTCAATTGTATGAGATGGGTCAGCAACATATTTCCTTAATTGTGAAACATGAAAAACACTATGAAGATTTGAAGGAAACGGGGGGTAAGGCAATCTGGTAAGCTACAGGACCTATCCGACGAAGAATTTGATAGGGTCCTAAGAATTTTGGAGTAAGTTTCTTAGATTTTATAACTCTACCGACCCCAGTCATTGGAGTGACTCTTAGAAAAATGTGTCACCTTCCTGAAATTCAATAGGTCTACTCCGTTTGTCGGAGTAGCTCTTTTGTCTGCTTTGTGCTGCTTTCATTCTTTCTCAGATTTGCCGTACTTGCGCATTAGTTTGCTGCAAATACTCAGGTCCTACAGTTGTACTTACCCCTTCCTAGTACCAACACAAAGGTGTCTGGCTCTTTCTCCCATACAAAGCCTCAAAAGGCGCCATCCCTATACTAGAATGATAATTATTGTTATATGTGAACTCTATCAATGGTAGAATATCATCCCAGCTTCCTCTTTGATCTAAGACACATGCCCTCAACAAGTCTTCTAATGATTGGATTGTCCTTTCTGTCTGACCATCTGTTTGAGGATGATAAGCAGAACTCAACCTCAACTTAGTCCCTAAGGCTTGTTGCAAACTCTGCCAAAACCTAGAAGTAAACCTAGGATCTCTATCAGAAACGATACTAGACGGTACTCCATGCAGTCTAACAATCTCTCCCACATACAACTGGGTTAGTTTCTCTAAAGTCCACTTCATACTAACAGGTAAGAAATGTGATGTTTTTGTCAGCCTATCAATAATCACCCAAATCCCATCACATCCCTTTGAAGTTCTTGGTAAACTTGTTACAAAATCCATGGATATACTTTCCCATTTCCATTCTGGGATGTCTAGAGACTGTAACATTCCTGCAGGTCTTTGGTGTTCTACCTTAGTCTTCTGACAAACCAGACATGCTGCTACATATTCCTCGACCTGTTTCTTAATTCTTGGCCACCAAAATCGTTGTTTTAGATCCTGATACATCTTTGTGGCTCCAGGGTGAATACTTAGCCTACTCTTATGCGCCTCATCTAGGATCAGTCTCCTCATCTGCACATTATCAGGTACACAGATCCTATCTTTACATCTCAGAATTCCATCATTCCCGAGACTAAACTCCGAAATTTTCCCTTGTTTTAACAGCTCTCTCTTCTCTTTCAGATGTTCATCTGTTGCCTGCTGCTCCTTAATCTCACTCATCAAACTGCTAGATATCTTAATCATATTCATGCACATCTTACCTTGATGAAAATCTACACTTAGGTTTAAGTCACGAAAACTTTCTATCAATTCTAACTCCTTGATCATCATGCTTGATATATGAACAGTCTTTCTACTCAAGGCATCAGCTACTACATTTGCTTTTAGGTGAATTTTACTAAGATTGAATTTTAGGTGAATCTTAGGTGAATTAAATTCATATGAGATTCCAGACAAACTTTGTTGCTGTGAATCGATTCACACTTCTGAGGATACCCGTGTTTAATGGTGATGGTTATGCATATTGGACAGAAAGGATGCGCATTTTCATTTGCTCCCACGACCTAGACATTTGGAATGTAATTGAAAACGAACCATTTGATCCTACTTATGTGATAGATGGTATAACTAAAGAAAAACCTAGGGATATGTGGGATGAAGATGAAAAGAAAAAGGTCCAACTTGATTGGAGGGCTAAAAATGTTATTTCTGCATCATTCGGCCAAGATGAATTTTTTCGCATTTGTAATTGTAAGAATGCCCAGGAGATGTGGTATGCCTTAGAGGTCACCCATGAGGGAACCAATGGGGTTAAACGTGCTAGAGTCAACACATTGACTCATGAGTTTGAGCTATTCCATATGTTCACAGTGAATCAATACAGGAAATGCAAAAACGATTCACACATATTGTAAATCATTTGTCGACATTGGGAAAGTCCTTTCCCAATAAGGATCTTATTAACAAGGTTTTGAGATGTTTGAGCAAGAATTGACAACCAAAAGTGACGGCCATTGCGGAATCAAGGAACTTGTCCACTATGACTTTGGCGACATTATTTGGAAAGCTTCAAGAGCATAAGTTAGAACTTAACCACCTCCAAGAAAATTGAAGAAGGTGAGAAAAAGAAGATAGGATTGACGTTGGTAGCATCATCCTCAAGGAGAAAAAATGTACAAAGTGATGAGGAGGATGATTCCGACGATCAAGATGAAAGCGACGAAGACCTTACTCATTCTGTGAAGAGGTTTGAAAAATTCATCAAGAAGAAAAATGGAAATAAACGGTCCTTTAAGAAGGAATCCCGTCTCAAATAAGTTGCTACGAATGTGGGAAAAAAGGACACATTAAAATGGAATGTTCTCAACTCCAAAAGAAAACCAAAAAGTTTGAGAGAAAGACGAGAAGGACAAAAAGGGCAAAAAGGCATGCATTGTATAGGATGAAAATGACTCTCCATCCGAGAGCTCCGGTGATGAAGAAGTAGCAAATCCATGTCTCATGGCAAGCCACAACGAAGAAGATGAGGTAAGCAATGATGAACTTGATCTTTTACCTTCTTATGATGAGTTGCATGATGAATATATTAGATTAATAAAATTTAATGCTTCTAAAAAACGCGTGATATGTGATTGCCAAGAGATGATTTATGGATTAACAACTAAGCTAGAAAAGGTTACTAATGACTACGATGCTTTAAAGGCTTTGCATGATAAGTGCTCACTAAATAAGAAGTCAATTAGTAATGTTCATGCATGTAATGATTGTGCTAAATATAGACTTGATGTAAAGTACATGAAGTGCATGCTTGATAAGTTTACATTGGGTAGAGACAATCTAAACATGCTACTTTCTAGTCAAAAGAGGATATATGGTAAAGCGGGAATAGGATACAATCTTAATGAACAAAGAAAATCTCTTAAAAATTGCTCTGGTCAAAGAAGCAAAGTAACTACCCCCCCTTTCCACATGTTACTATTGTTGTAGAAAAGGGCATCTTGCATCATTTTGCATGTTTAGAAACAATTGCCTATCCAATGTTAAACAAATTTGGATTCTAAAAGGTACGATACCCAAAGCTAACCCTCAAGGACCCAAAGTAACATGGTACCTAAAACTTAATCTTGTTTTGTAGGTGTGCTTGAAGACCCAAAGTAAACATTGGTATTTGGATAGTAGGTGTTTAAAGCACATGACGGAAGACTACACCAAGTTTACACAACTATCTCCAAGGAATCACAAGCATGTGACCTATGGAGACAACAAGAAAGGAAAAATACTTGGATGTGGTAAGATAAGTAAAGATTGCTCAACTTGCATTGAAAATGTGTTGTATGTGGATGGTTTAAAGCATAATTTGCTTAGCATTAGTTAACTTTGTGATAAAGGGTATTGAGTCATCTTTGATTTTGATGCATGTTCAATTGAAAGTAAAGTAGACAATGAAATAAAGTTTGTAGGACAGAGGATAAATAATATTTACATGCTAGATCTAGATGACATACCTTCACATGATGTTCATTGTCTCCTAAGCAAGGATATAGATGCTACCTTATAGCATAGACGCATTGCACATATTTATATAGATCATCTAAACAAACTAGTTTCTAAGTGGTAAGTTTACCAACAATAAAATTTGTAAAAGAAGGCTTATGTGATGCATGTCAGCAAGGTCAATAAATTAAAACATCGTTTAAACCTAAGAATATAGTCTCTACCACTAGGCGATTACAACTATTGCATATGAACTTGTTTGGCCCCTCTAGAGTTAGAAGTTTTGGTGGAAATTACTATGTTTTTGTAATTGTTGATGATTATTCAAGATTTACATGGATTTAATTTCTAGCCAATAAAAGTGATGCATATCATGCATTTAAGAGATTAGTCAAACAAATACAAAATGAGAATAACACCAATTGAAAGTAAGGTAGACTCTTTAAATTCATCTTGCATAGATTGAGAATATGCTTAAGGTTGTACGATATTAGTAACCTTTGCATATGATGAACAAAAAAAAGTATATTATATCGTGTAACGTTATGAAATGACTTAATTCATGTTTAAAAGTGAGAATCAATAACTCAGCATGTGATTTTTGTATCTCTTTGCTATGAACATTGTGCTTCTTTGAAACATGCCTAACTTTTGTATTGAAACTTGTTTGAAGAAATTAAATAGCTAAATTGCATGAAAATTAACAAGCGATGATTCAATCATTGCAAAATAGGCCAATTAGAACACCTTTCTGCATAAAATAGCTGATTTATGCAATTTTAGGCCCAATGAATCGATTCTTAGAGGAAGTGAATCAATTCACAGAGAAAAATATTTGAAGTTGTGAGAAAATCACTTGCTGTGAATCGATTCCCATGAGCAATGAATCGATTCACAGCAGCATAAAACGTGTTCTAACTTTTGAAAAACGTCCAATGAATTGATTCCTCTCTTTATGAATTCAATTCACACGCATTTGGGAACTTAAGAGCATTGATGACATTGATGTGTTTCAGTTGCACCTTCCATGTTTCTCTATCATGATCTGTTTTTTTATGTTGATGTTTCATATTCTGTTTTAGACTATATTTTGTATTTTGTTCTTACTATTTCCATTCTGAGACTGTTTTATCATGATTTATATTTTGTTCGATTACTCATGACTTTGATTTAGTTTGGACAATGTTTAACTCATGTATGTTTTCATTTGGATCATTATCTCTTGACATGATTTAGACTATTATCCTTATTGGATGTTCATCTTTTGGATTGATTGTTTTATTACTCATAGATGACATCTCATTGGAAATGTTGGTGATTGCTCCCTGAATTGTCGAATTGCACCTTGTATACATATTTATATTTTCACTTCTGTGTTTTCGATAATGCCGAAGGGGGAGAAAAGTTGTACCATTGTTTTTTTCAGGTTTTAACTTTCCTTTTGGTAAGTAAGCACAAAGTGAGGGGGAGCATAGTCACAAAGTCTTCATTATGTTGTCATCATCAAAAAGAGAGAGATTGTAAATTGCACCTTCCCATGAGCTTCAAGGATTATCAAGTTTTGAAGATGACAAGCTTGGATGGAAGCATGAAGACTTGTAAAGATCAAGGGTCTAGAAATAGGTTTAATGTGTTTTTGATTTAACTTCTAGGACCTTTTGTATAATATCTAAGATAAGATTGAGATGCTAAGTAAAATCAACCTAGGATCTAAAATTGAATTGCATTCATGCATTACATGTTTTTAAAATTGATTTTACTAAGGTTGAATTTCAGGTGAATTGAATTCACAGGTCACTGGAACAGTGAATAGCATGTGAGTTGAATTCATGTGATATTCCAGACTAACTTTGATGCAGTGAATCACACCTGTGAGGAATCAATTCACAGAGGGCAAAATTGTGTTTCTAAAATTCACGCTTGCTGGGAATCGATTCACTGTAGCAAAAAATGCTTTCTTAACAGAAACAGTGCGAGTTTTCAGATAACACTTGTGAGTAATCATTCATACACTGAGAGAAAATTTCTCCACGAACGAAAAGCACTCTGTGGGCAAAATCTGTGAAGAAGCATCTCAATCAAAGTCTTGATATTGATAGTGATTATCATTGTGGCAATTCCACACAATTTTAGTGTGTTCTTTCATTGGTAAACCCTAAACCTTTTATCTTGTTGGTTGATTCTTGTAAGAGGTGAGGTATCGTCTTTGTTGTAGTCTAGGGTGAGGTATCCCTACGTGTTGTTGTAATTAGGGTGGAGAATCCCTAATTTTGGTTGTGGGTTTAGCAGTGGGGCATCTCCTTATAAAAAGATTACGTGTAATCATACCCGTTTTAGTAGTTGTTGGAAATCTTAATTCGAAAACGAATTGGGGACTGGACGTAGGTCGCATTAGGTGACTGAACCAGTATAAATCTCGCTATGTTCATCTTCTATTTCCTTTGGTTCTTTCAATTTCGTATTTGGTTCAAGAACTGTGATTTTAGGGTTCAGTGAATTTCACGTGAATTCAATTCCTCTTAAATTCACAGACCAGAAAAATACATTTTTCTTAAACTTGTGATTGTTTCCTTTTTGCATTCGCATTAACCATCAATAAGAAAATCATTTTCGAAAAGTTTTTGAAAAATCGAAAGAATTCTATTCACCCCCTCTAGGATTCATCTTGTTAGAAGCCACTTGGGCTAACACACTTCCTTATATAATTGTGAATAGCACAACATCCTGTCACTATGAGTCGCTACATAGAAGGTTTATACAGAGGCATTGACTTCAAAATAGGAAATCTATTCTTCAAGACTCCAAAGCAGCGTTCAATTGCCATTCTTAGGGATGAGTGTCTATAGTTGAATAACTCTTCATGACTCCTAGGTCGTCTACCTTGCCCTCTTAATTCTTGTGCCTGATACCTTTTGCCCCGGTAATGGGGAAGGAAATCTCCTGTGCATGGATAGCCTAATCCAACAAGATAGAACAAACCTAGATCAACAAAATATGCATTAGTTTTGTATATTTATTTTATCAACAGAAAGAAATACTTAGATAATGATAGTATTCACCTCCAAATGGCCAAGGAAATTGTGCATTTGGATTGGTTATAAGTACTCACCGTGAATAGACAGATGTGAATATCATATTGAAGTCACAAGTACACATAACATTTTATGTGATTGTTGTCTTTCTACCTTTGCATGAAACTTCTTTCTTAGCAGCAACCCATGCACTTATATGTGTACCATCAATTGCACTAGGACAATTCTATAACAAAATCAAAATAAAAATTAAAACTAGAAAAATAAATAATACATGGATATAAATGTCTTAATGATAAAATTACATACCTTGAACCAAGGATAATATTTAATTTGAGTTATATTTAATTCTGCCAAGCAATTCTACGGACTCTTATTTTATGACCTCTTTTCCTAATCAACATATTGCTCTTAATACTTCTTGAAATAACGAGAAACAGTTTCTATAGAATGCTAAAATCGATCTGCAATAACCCTATAACGAATATTAAGGCCAATTATGAATAAAAACATGGCATCTTGTTCTTCAATAAGCACATCCCATGAGTCACTTAAGTAGCTCTTCCCCCCCCCCCCATTTCGTTACAAAAATTAACAAAACACGTCTTCTTCATTCGATATAATTCAAAGCAACTCGTTCCATCTCCATTTAACACCTCAGCAAGAAATTCACAACCAGTTAATATAGATGTTCGAACCTTTGTTTTATTTAAAAAAATTTGTTGATATTCATAAATCATATTAACGATCAATAACTCGGCTAATTCATATCACTTGAATCGGAAGAACATTCATCAAAGCTATTTGCTTCATTCTCTAATGAGTTTTTATTAACATCCATTGTAGTTATAATTAACCTGTCATACAATTCCAAAAGAACACATTGATAAAAATCAATTCCATGAAAATTACATGGTAAATGTTCAAAAAATAACCATAAGGTTAAATAGTTCATAAAAAACACAGTACGAATGTTCATCATAATCTCAAAAAAACTTAAGCATAAAGACAATAAAAAAAACAAAAATAAGTACATCAAATAAGTAGTGCAAGTTTGTCCCTAAAGTCTAACTAGCCATGCTGCCCTTATCCTATCACTAGACATTTTAAGAAATATTTTCCTCCAATTAGGTTCTCTAAAAATTGCCGTAAATTTTATATATGTCATTTGAAACATCTTCAATCTCTTCAAAAGCAGCTATACACTTAGCAATAGAATAATCAGGCATTACAACTGAAGAAGTGACCTTCATGCTCCTAGACATAATACTCTCAGCTTTAGCTAAAGCAACCTCTACTTTTGCCTTAGATGCTTCAACCCATGCTGCCGATGCATCTCCCATTTGACTATTTTAAGGTTCTTTCCTAAAAATTTGTGCTCCTTCACTTGAATTATGCGCTTTCCACTCCGTGTAATGCACTCTACTTGTTGTATGTCATCATCTGAACTATCCTTATTAACATCTACATGATACCCTGTTTTAAGGTATTGGTTTTCGAGCTCATTTTCTTCATCTGTATTTGGTGGGTCTTGGGTAGATGAATGATGGAGTACTCCAGTTGCAGTGCTTCTACTGAATATGATTCCCAACAACTTGTAAAGTAGCATCTTTATGGGACTAAGACAATGTAAGTAATTTGTCAGCCAATACTTTAACATATTGACTACTAAATGTTCATCATAAGCCCACATAAATAAATTCATACCCGAATGTAATTTTGCCAAACTTGTTCACTTGGAGTATCAGTGTTCGTTTCTGCATCCCACCAAAATCCAATGTGTTGCAAGAGTAAAGAAAACTCACGATGCATAGCCCGCAATCTATGTATCTTTTGCTTTAGTTGTTTAACATTAATTGAACGATTAGTTGTGGCATTTAATCTAGCGGTCATGAAAGTACATGTTCTAGAGTGAAAGACACCATTTGGCATATTCGCTTTTGTAACTACGGCGACAAATTGGACCCATACCGATTGGGCATCGGCAAAAATTACCAATGATGGAGAGGGTAACTACCCTTTTAATGGATACAGGAATGGGTAATTACCCACAAAGTTTGATGGGTACGGGTGCGGTACCCACCCTGCCCCAGACCCGCACACACACATACTGCAACGCCCTTTTTCATAAAAGGATATTGCAATGTGAAAAGATAATGTTTTAAATACTTTTTTCGTCCCTGCAAAATGACTGAGTTTCATTTTTCGTCGCTGTAAAAAATTTTGTTTGTTTGTGATCCCTGTAAAACAAAAAGTTTTATTTTTAGTCCCTGCAAAATTGTTTTAGTCCTTGTAAAATTTAGATCATGTTGAATTAGTCCCTGTAATATGTGAACAATTTTGTTTTTAGTCCCTATTAAATTTATTTTACAAGGACTATTTTGGCAATTATCTAAATATTACAGGGACTAATTCAACATGATCTAAATTTTACAGGGACTAAAACAATTTTGCAGGGACTAAAAATAAAACTTTTTGATTTACAGGGATCACAAACAAACAAAATTTTTACAGGGACGAAAAATGAAACTCGGTCATTTTACAGGGACGAAAAAGATATTTAAACCAAAGATAATTTATGAAAATAATTAAGTTATTGATTTTAATTTCAAATAATATTGTTTTATTACTTTATTTATTTTCCAAAAAGGTGAATAATTTTTTTTCTTTTTATAATAGAAAAGACTTTATTAAAATGGAACTCTTAATTGCAAACTTTAGCGTTTAAGATAAATCAAATACAACGTATACAGAAACATACCTCATATATATATATATTGTACATCAGACTACAATGTTTGCCCATGCAAACTAGGATAACACACCATATTTACAAGAGTTGAAAGCAATAAAGTAATAGTAAAGTAGAGTCATAAATATTATACAGTCATCCAAAATAAACTAAGCTATAAGTCTAGCCCGTAGAGTCATCACTACCAAAAGATGGGATCCTGACTACATCTGTCCCAAAGTCTCTAGCAGAACCCTTATCTAACTGGTTTTGCTAAGACTCCTACACCATCGGTTCATCAGAACTTTGTCCCTCTGGACCCTCACTTAGGATCCCCTTCCCCTTCTCCCCTTGCTCTGCTGCGTCCCTCCTAACATGGGCTCTCCAAACAGCGAAGTCAACTGGGGAAAAGGCATGGGACTACCCCCAGGCAGTGCACAAGAGATAGGGATAGCAGGGATTGCTGGGTCAACCACCATGGCGGTTGCTTCCCCAACAGGTGCTCCTCCAGCTGGCACCTCGGAACTGATTGGGGTCGTCTCACGTTACTCTCCTCGCATTCTGTTTGGTCCTACCAAAGTACCTCCGGCAAGGCGGAGTACTAGCACCTCTGTGCTCTGTCTCTGGTTGCCCTGCCTCCTGCGGTCCTGCGTCTTGCGGTCCTGCGTCCTGCCTCGTCCAACGATCTCACAACTCATGAAGAGGCATCTGTACATCAATACTAAATTCTCTTCGACCCACCTTTGTGGTCCACCTGACATAGTCTCCAGGGACATAATATTTCCAGCATATGTCCCCTACTGAGTATGCGGGTTAATCACCCACCCGCTATCCTCTCCCTCGCAGGGACAGTAACTAATCTGTCGGGTCCGGATCAACCCACTCTGATGGGGATACATCTATATGAATCATGTTCAGAAGACCAAAAAACATATAGGCAATGGTGAAAAACACTCTTTTGCAAGTCATAAAGATATCACAGAAAACAGATATAGATCAAGAAATTAAGAAGGAATCATGCATAACATACACAGTTACAATTCATAGCACATATCATGTATGTCAACACCAAATCATATATCATCATACAAGATATATTATAATGCATGACACTTCTATTTCCCTCTCAAACACCGGTGTAATGCTCCTAGGAGACTTTTCTCTTTTCCCAACAACATTGAGCGATCAGCTGTAGCAGACTTAACAGACTTATCAGATAGTCCCTACAGGCTTCATGATAATCATTCAGATAAGCTATATTTAAGGTACCGAATCATGAATAGTCAAGTCAGTCAGATTTATCCAAGTCAGGTTGTGCGACATGCCTCGGCTCATGGGTTATCACCTACACTGGCCATTAGAGGGGTTTCGCAACCTGGATAATCCCAATAGGCATTTGTGGCCCCACTATCCCTATTCTCAACCCTCTCTGGGTTGTATGCTCGTCTCGTGACCATTTGGCCAATTCTCTTTAATACAAATGACATATAGTATTTTGCACACGCAATAACATCACAATTATCTCTTTATTGCTTTGGTTTCTCTTGTAACCTCTTGAATCTCTTCTCTTCGTTACCTCTTGTAACATTCAATATATGACATTATCTCTTAGTCATCTCATAAATTCTCTTCTCTTTGGTTATCTTAACCAATTTCTCTCTCTTTGGTTCAGAAAACCGATTTACTGTATTTACCGTTTTACCTTCAAAATTGATATAAAATACTTAGACTAAGATAAATTTAAAATAATTTTTTTCCTTAAAAATACATTAATTTATGAGCTTTTAAGCATAAATTTTACAAATTTCGAATTTTAAAAGACCTGACACATTCACAGGCGTGAGAAAAATCACAGCGCTAGTGTGAACCAGTCTGTTTCCCTATTTTCTGATTTCTAAATAAAACCCGATTTTCACACCCTTTTTTCTGGAAACCACACCAGAGGTGTAAACTGGTCTGTTTTTACTAAAATTCAATAAGTTAGAAACTTTATTTTAATTTTAAAAATACAACACCTTTTAATTTGAATTGATTAGAATAAAAACAAGACATTTGGGTTCTAACTATGACTTTTCTTCCAAAAGTTCATTTTTAACTTAGTAAGTTATTATTAAAACTTCATTTAAAGTCCATTGGATACTTATTTATTTGAAAATTCTTTTACTTAATGAACCCTGTCAAAGCTTTGGACTTTGTTGCTAGTTAATTTGTCCTTAATTATTCCTTTTAGTTCATTTCTATGTCCTCTTCATCACACTCCATAAAGCTTGGGTCATTGGTTAACTTGTCATAATTTAATCCATTCAAACCTCCTCAATCACCAATCATCAAGCATAATAACAACAAAGCAATAAACTACTTTAAATATTACAATTCCAAATTGAATATAAAGAACATAGAAAATGAAAATCAAGAACAACAACAGAACAATCATCACAAGCCAAAATAACATCAACATCAAGCATAGAGCGATATCAACATCAAGCAAAGAAATAAATCAACATCAAACAAAGGATGATATCAACTTTAAGCATAAAGACAAAAGTCATAAGTACAAAATATCTTCATCAAGTAATCATTATATCCACATCAAAACATAAATACTTCAAGAAGTCTTTACCAAACACTTTTCACTTCATGATTAATGTAACACCCTCTTCCAAAAAGGGCATTACATTTAGTAACCAATCCAAAACATGAAATTAAATTTATTTAATTACTTTCTTTCTTTCGGAAAATAATGTCAAAGTTATTTAATTTTCACAAATGAATTTTCGTTGCCATTTTTTTTTTGAAAGATACTAAGTGAAGACATGATTAAAATAATACTCAACACACAAGTTAAAAGAAAAACAGGCCACGTAACTAAATTCATATATCTCTTTACAATTCAATGTTTGAGAATACTATATCATACAAGAAACTTTCCTCCCCTAAAAGAATACTGACTCCCTATGCTGGTCAAGCACTGAAAATCCTACTGAGATTCGATGAGAAAACCCAACCCTTAAACTAAGACATGCGCATCCATCTTCCTTGTTGAAGCATCACCATTGATCCTCTTGTTCTGAACTTCCGTCAAATCTCCAGCAGAACGACTTAAGAAAACATATTTACATACAGGAAAACAATACATTGCAAGGGTGTAAATCTCATTCACAGTTATATCGTCATAGTTACACAAGCAATACACAGCAGATATAATGCATACAACAATTATAATGCACACAACAAGTATAATGCCCACATAGTGTTATACTCATCCTCAAAAGAATTCATATTCATCACATCTATTCCTCACAGCAGGACTCTCAATCCACTGTCATTCAGTCCAATGGCTCATGATCCATAGACACCCAGCCCAATGACATCCAGTCCTAAGCACTCACAGTCCAATGGCACTCTGTCCATAGACACCCAGTCCAATGACATCTAGTCATAGACACTCACAGTCCAATGGCTCTCTGTCCATAGACACCCAGTCCAATGACATCCAGTCATAGACACTCACAGTCCAATGGTACTAAATCCATAGACACCCAGTCCAATGACATCCAGTCATGGACTCTCACAGTCCAATGGCACTTCGTCCATAGACACTTCGAAATTCATCGTATTTGAATGCTAGACCTCTCTCTAGGCTACTAGACTTACACTCCTACATTTTCACTTTTAAGAAATCGTTTGGGAACCCGTTTTGAACCTCATTTTGGGAAAACCTTAAACTCATTAGGCTTTAGCCCTTTTTGAGAAAACTCTTTAATAAAAAACCCTTCGCTTTCTCTTTAATTATTAAAACCCATAACTCTTTGATAATACTCTCCCCCACTTGACCTTTTAAAACAACCATGTTCTTTACTTTAAATAAATATCCCTTTTTTTATTAATTATCAAAATGTCAATTTTTTTCAAAATTTACATTTTGGTCATCGAAATATCCAGATTGCATTTCTAGTCCCCAAACTTCAAAAATTACCTTCTTGGTCCTATAAATATGCAAATTACCATTTCAGTCTCTTTATTTTAAAATTTTACTTTCTGCCCTTGAATTTTCAAAAATTACACTTTTGTCCCTAATCTTTCAAAAATTACATTTTTGGCCCTTGTACTTTTAAAAATCGCATTTTTTACAGGCAGCAGAAATCACAGGCTGTGAAAATATCACACCCGAAGTGTGAACAGTTCTGGAAAAATGATCCAAAAATCCGAAAATTTATTTTTCTTTTAGAGTTTGATTATTTAATCTATTTCCATCCTTTTTACAGCCAAAAACCAGATTTTACCTTTATGAAATTTGATTCATTAACTTAGATTTTCAAAAGTTCTTTTCATAGTTCTTTGAAATTATTTTTCATAAAACTAACACTTGATATACTTATACAAGTTTGGAATCACTTGTTCAATCATCATGGTTTAAATTCCTTTAATCTCTCCACTTCTCCAACAACCAAGCACCAATCACAATAACATGAGAAATCTCCATATAAGAAATCACTCATCACAACATAAGAATTCACTTCCCCACACATGATAATTAATAGTAAAGCCACACATCAACTTTATTCATCACAAGCCATGGAATAAATCCAAGCTTCAACCAAATATACATCACAAGGCACATAAGAAATCACTCAATCACAACCACATAAGAAATCATCCATCATCACATATGAAATCCATCACCAACACAAGAGAAATCATTCACCATCACTTAAGAAATCAATCACCAAGAACATATAAAAATCACATAGAACACACATGCTCATGTAACTATGATAACTAGAGAATTTTCCCCTTACCTTAAATCTTTCTCCTTCAAAATTTTCTTGATCCCCAAGTCCAAGAACTCAAACTCCCAAAGTCCAAAAATCCTAGCTTGATGTTCTTGAAAAATAAGAACACTTGATGATCAAAAGTGGTGAAGGCTTTGTGTTTAAAGTGTTTAAAAGTGATCACCCACACTTGATTAGTATGTGGAAGATCAAGATTATGGATCAAAGATTGAGGAGCTTAAAGAAAATAATGGAGGAAATCAAAGGAAAAGATGAAGAGTTTAGAGAGAAGTTAGAGGAAAATGGCATGTAGTGTGAGAAAGCATCATGAAAAATGAGATAACTCTCCTCCTCCTTCTTCCTATCTCATGCCCTCTCTACTTGGCCAAGAATTGCTTGTCACTTACAAGGATGGATTTCAAACCATTATCAATTAAAGCTTTGAAAATAAAATAGCTCTCTTTAATTACACAAAAATGAACCTAGACTTAATCTTAGCCTAAAGGGGCGAATTTGGGCTGACCAATAGGGAAAGGATAAGCTCAAATTCAATTGAGTGGAAATTACCAAAAAGGACAAAGGGTAAAAATGTATTTTCCATGGTTTTGGTAATTAAAGAGTGAGATCAAGGGTACTTTGATAACTTCCCATGTCAACATAATAGAAGTCAACTATACTATGCTACATGGGTCCCTCTTTCCCTGCAATCCAATTTCTGGAACTCAGTCTTTTACCCGTTCTTCGGTTTTCCCTGTACCAAGGGTATAATGGTAATTTCACTAAACTCTTCTAGAAATATTTTCTAAAACCTCCAAATAAATAAATATAAATAAAAATTACCATTTTTGGTTTTATGAATAGTAACTAAACTGTTCCAGGTAGGGGTATTTTGGTCATTTGCTAATTACAGTGGCATTTTGGTAATTTTTAGAATTTTTCCCAAAAATTTCAGAAAAATTCCCATAAATCCTAAATAATGTAAAAACACTTTTTGGCTCGTCGAAATAATTTTCTAATGTGTTTTGGTCTCCAAACTCACTCGCAGTTTCATCATAGTCCTAATACAGGGACCAAAATGGTACTATTTCTGATCGTTTCTCAGAAAATTCCCAAATAAATTTCTAAAATCCTCAAATATTATAAAATCATCATTGGTATCCTCAGATATCTTTTCTGATTCCAATTAGAGTTTCTATATCGTTATGCTCCTATTCTGACAGTCAAACGTCTACAGAGTTTTCGTTTGACTTCCTTCGTCAATTTTAAACCATTGTTAATCTCATTAAAATCCTAATATTAACAATAATCCTCCCTTATTAACACTCTGTCTCTTAGAGTGAAAATTTGGGGCGTTACAATTAATCAATAAAAATTATCACTTGATTAAAACTATACTTTTTTCCAAAAAGATCATCTCTTTGAACAAAAATTATTACTTTTCAAAAACGAATATCTTTTTCATAAAAGTTCTTACTTTCTAAAGAATTCACCACTTGATCAAAATCATTACTTTGATAAAGATCAATATTTTTCCATCAAGATCACTTCTTTAATAAGAAAAATATATCTTTTCATAAAGATCAAAACTTTTAGAATCATCAAGGCATCCTTTTTAAGTATGATTCTCAAGCTCTTTGAGAAATCATAATCAAACAAAACACATAGCACACCAAGAATCCTATAACTCACAAAAAGGGCGATTTCCCCTTACCTTTCTTCTTCTCTTTTTGGAAAAGATCCTTGGTCTCTTGGCTTCCTAACCTCACTTGATCACCACCTTAAAAATCAAGACATGAACATAGCTAAAAATACTACAAATAAGATTCTTTTACCCCAAACAAGAAAAGAAGGACTAGAGAAAAAAGATTATTTCTTTTCAAACCCTTGTTGCTAAGAACCAAGAGAAGAAGAAAAATCAAAGCTTGGATCAAAGATCCCTTTACCTTCACAAGCTTGAGTTCCTTCAAACCAAAAATGAATAAACACACTTTTAGACACATGAACTTGATGATCATGAATAGCAAAGAAGATCTAATGGATTGAGATGAGAAATCAACTTTAGTTGCTTGAAGGTCAAAGATCAAAGGCTTTGGAAAAGTGGAAGAACACTTTGAAGAACTCTTGGAATTTTGTGAGAAAAGTGAGAAAAAATGAAAGAGATGAGTTTAGGAAAGAGAATGGAAATGAAGAAATGAACCAACACACTCCTGTCCCTCCTCCTATGTCACGGCCAAGCTCTCTCCCACGGGAGACTTGGATAAGCTTGCCAAAAAAACTATCATTACACTTAATTAATTTTTGGAAAAATAATAAATCAAGAAATTACTCTATTGGTCCCTCTCCATGACTCATGTTTTTCTAGAAGATTCTAGGCTTGTTTTAGGGCACATGGGGAGGTTTTTGGGCTGAGGTGAAATGAGGAAGATAAGATGAATCACTTACCAAGGTTTAAGCTAGGTTAAAATCAATTCAAGTGTGGTAACTTTGATCATACCTAGTTAAAACTATTCCTACAAGGCTTGTTTGTGTGCATGGCTTACATGGCTCACATGGAGTAGCCTAGCCACGAAATTAGTCCTCAAAAATAAAATGAGTCTTTTTAGTCCTTCATTTTTGAAAATTTGTCACTTTTAGTCCATGAGGCCATATTTTAATTTTGAAAAGTATTTTTGAAATTTATACTTTGACCCCTCCCAAATCCCGATTCTCACCATAACCCGTTTTCCGTTCTCCTCCCTCTCCACTGATGCACCGCGACCCCCCCAATCCCCGCTAAGAGTAGTTCCAACGTCCTCCCTCAAAGCCGCCACGAGATGCGGCCCATCTCTCGTTCTCTTCCCTGTGCGATCGCGGTGGCTGCCTCCCTTCCCGCTATTGTGCGCAGCCTCCCTTGGCTGAGCGGGGATGGGGGGCCGCGATGCATTAGTGAAGGGGGAGGAGAACATAAAAATTGGTTACGGTGAGCATCAGACTTTAGGAGGGGTCAAAGTATAAATTTAGAAAATACTTTTCAAATTTAAAATATAGCCCAGGGACTAAAAGTGACAAATTTTCAAAATGAATGACTAAAAAGACGAGTTTTATTTTTTAGGGATTAAAAACGGAACTCAATAAAAAATGAGGGCCTAAAAATAGATTTAAGCCTAGAAATAATAACAAAAGATTTTGAAACTCAATTGATATATTTATTTGTGAGATGTATTATATGGTATTTTTCTTTCTTATGTATCTTTCGTGATATAACTTGCGGACAAGAGTTTCACCCTTGCATGTGTGTTATTGTCTGTTTTGATACATGGTACCAAATAGTTGGATCCGGATGAGGACTTGATTCCCACTATCAAGGAGAGTTATAGGCCCCTTGGGGGCGATGGGCGAGGCTTGATATATAATCCAGCCACTAAGTGGGTTAGCTATGCAAGGTATATAATGAAGACCTCAGGAGGAGTAAATGGACCAGATGAGAGACTAGAGAGGAATATGATACTAGATGTCATGATTCCTCTAGATGAGGCACGGTGGATACAGTCGGATAACTAGAGTAGCTATTGGAGTCTGGGGCACCAGCGCCGAAGCTAGAGTGAGGCACCAGCACCGAAGTCAGAGTTAGAGACAGAAGAATCTTCCCCGCCATATATCCGATACGCCGGAAGACGTAGGAGGCCCGCAGTGAGGAGCACTCCTGCACGACCTGCGAGTACATCTACTTCGCCGGTTGTGGAGGATGGTCCTTCGGGATTTACTTCACCCATCCGTGCTGCTACTCTTTGCTTTGCACCTTTGTCAAGAATCCCTAGGCCCTACTTAGGAGATTCTCAGGCCGGGACTTCTAGGCGGGGAAGGAAAGGGAAGGGGAAGATTTGGGAGGAACCATCGGACGACTAGATCGGGGAGAGTTCATAGTTGTAGATATTTTGGTGGTCCATAATAGGTCCTAGAGGGGTTTCTGGAACTCGACCGCCTAGGATGGATGAGAGCATCTAACTCGTGTGCTTACTATGCTGTCTAGTTTCGCTTTGACTGTTTACTTTCTCTCTGATGATCATATGTATAGGTCACTCTGTTGTGGCCAAGACTATTGCATGCTAGAGCAAGCCCCTATTTTTCTGTGATATGTATATTATGTGTGGTGCGTTTTCTGTAGCTATGTGTTTGAAAATAATTTCATAAACACTAATTTTCTACAAAGGAAATTATTAGAAAACATATTCCAATCCTTCTCATCTTTTAAAAAAAATTCACTCACATTTTTGGAAGAGAATATTTAAGTGAAAGTATTATTTTCCAAAATTCAAAGTATTTTTAAAATAAATATGTAATGCCCTATTAGGAAAAACGGTGTTACACATGTCGCTGCGAAAAGACGTGTATATTGCAACACCCTTTTTCCGAAAAGGATGTTATACCATAGTAACCCATATTTTCATAAATTACTTAGATAATAATTGTTTTCAAATATAATTTGCTTCCAAAAATACTGGTAAAATTTTTTTCTCTTTAAATGACGAAAAGAATGGGGAATAAATCCCATTAAGATTTTTTCTTTTTGTAAACATCCAAGCGTGAAGAATATAAAGTACAACTTTGTTCAAAAAATTTCTAATCTCATATATATAATCATCAGAGTTTTACAATGAAAATTCAGTATACCCAAATTCTCAAAATAATCTATACGGTGAACATCTGAGCTGGTCAAGTCTCTAGACCTCTACCCAAAACAATACAATAAACACAAATTCTTCTCAGAATCCCTATCAATCCATGCAGCGTTCTCCTTCAGATCTCCTTCTGAGAGTTAGCCTTCGGATTAAAACTAGCCCACTCCTTGGGTAAATCATTTACTTAAACATGCATCAACACAACATAGAAAACACGCAATGGTGAAAACCTTATCATCGAGTTATGTTATAAGAGAATATACAAGCAACATACATCAGATATAAAATATACACAACACTATGTTCATTAACAAAAGAAATCAAACACATTTAATAACATCATTGAATGAAACATCGTATTAAAACACCATATTGAAACATCATATTGAAACGTCATATTGAAACATCGTATTGGAAACATTGTCGGATTGGAACGTCGCGTGTCAAAACATCGCCGATTAGAGTACTATAATGCAAAACATTGCCGGTTAGGATAACCGTATTAAAAATATTGCCGGATTGACACGTCGTATGCCCAAGACATCGCCGGTTAAACAACCGTATTGCAAAACATCGCTGGTTAAACAACCAATTGCTAAACATTGCCATAATTCTCAAAGGAGTACAAAATCATATTTCTCAAATAAACACCGCATCACATTACACAGAGTCATATTCCTCAAATAAACATAGAATCATATTCCTTAAATACACACAAAATCATATTCCTCAAATAAACACAGAATCATATTCCTCAAATAAACACCAAATCACATCTCTATTATCCTGTATATAACAACCCAGTAAAACATAAACATTTTACCAATACTTGGATTATTCTTGGAAATTTATCGATTATGTTACTCTCCGGCTCTAATCTTCTAATTAACAGAGTGACAACGAGATCAATCCAGGTTGATTCCGTGATAATTAAATATAGGTTCATTCTCATTAAAAAGCCCGTTGAAATCTTACCCTCAAGTAATCTTCCCCACGTATATACAAACTCACTAAGGTAGGGATTATAAACAATACATTAGTAAGGTTCCCAGGAAATATAGGTGAGTCTAGGGATGTAAATGGGGCGGAGCAGGCACGGGTAGGAGCTACCCGCCCCGTTTAATATACCCACTACCCGTACCCGCCCCATACCCGCGGATTTCACGGGTACCCGTTATCTAGGTTTTAGCGGGTACCCGTGAAATCCGCGGATATCTATGGATATTAAAAAATTAAAAAAATTACATAAAAAATTTATTAAAAGAAATTGTTTCCACACAATATTTGTCATAATGAACATCATATTAATAAAACTAAATTATACCAATCATATAATTTTAACTCAATTGTTATATCAATAATTGTTCAATTAAATAAAAACAAATAAAACTATAAAATGAAAAATATGAGTCTGAGAATTAATACATGACACAACAATAATACATATTTTGGAGTCACTTTGTTCAATATTAAAACAAAGCAAAACAATAACTAAAAGTAATGCATCACACTTTAATACTTGTCAAATTGTACATTGGTGTTTTACACTTTTCAAATTGTACATTGGTGTTTTACACTTTTCAAATTGTACATTGGTGTTTTACACTTTTAGTATAAATAAAATAATTTTTTTTTGTAATTTTACTAACGGGTACCCGCGGGTACGGGTACCTCACTACCCGCCCCCATCCCCATTTATTGCCGGGTACCTCAAATACCCATTTAATTTACCCGCGGGTACCCGTTAAGGTACCCGTCCCATACCCGTAACGGATTTTATCTACGGATATCCGCGGGTATGAATTTTTTGTCATCGCTAGGTGAGCCAAGCTTCTGAGAGACCTGGTCTTTCCTTAGCCAGAATAATACCAACAAACTATTCGACCGAACTATCTTTCTGTATATCTTAGGTAAAAATTTCAGGTTTCATATACAAAATGACCCCAAAACTAGGAATTTCTTCTAAACAGTACAATGGTAGAGCTCCTAGGAGAACCCTACAGTATATACTATTTCATCCAGTCAGCGTTTATATATAATTGCGAAATCATTTAGCAGTTCAAAATAAATAAAAGCAAGAAAGTTTTTACGTGTTAATTATTTTTCTCACGTAATGGTGTCCAAAAGTGTTACATACCCGAAGCAGGTAGGAAAATACATTAGAAATGCACTTTCATGCAAAATCGTAATATACACTAGTGGCCAAGAAAATTACAGAGGTTTTAATTTACAGATTCTAAATTCGATTGTTTGGTATTGATCACACAGAGGCACAGCCCACTGGGTGATCAAGGCTTAGCAGATAAAATTTTGCCATTATAATGGTGCAATTATTAAAGCTCACAAATAATTTTGCTAGGATAACATTACTAATAATAAAGCTTATAAACAATTAACAAGAAGGCTATAACACAGTTAAATGAGAATAAATAACAAAGCTATAACATGTAAACCACTTAAGTATTTAGAAAGTAAGATCAAACAAGTAAACAGTAAATGGTTTACGTTGACGTTGAGATTTAGACAGAAAATGGTTTACGTCTTAACTGACGGATTAGGTTTTAAATAGCATGAGTATACCAAACCAACCCAAAAAATTTTCTTCCTTCACAAAAGTTGTTTTCTTTTAATATTCGCAATTTTTTAGAATTTTTGAAAAACTTTCAAAATTTACAGAAAAATACGCTAAACGAGAGCAAATAGCGTAAAGATCTTGTTTCATTGTAAAAAAAAATTCGTGATACAAGTCCCCAATAATTTATATTTTATTTTTAATTATTTATTTGAGAATTTTAGAAATTATTTTTGTGTAGGTTTTGAAATACCATTTTCTGCTCTTTTTGCGGAGTTATACCTAAGAAACGGCAAAAACTGAAGAGATTGCACTATCAGTAAATTCCAAAAATGATACTATGAAGCTATTTAAGGCTAAACATGACATTTTCAAGCAATCTCATTGGTTCTCATATTTTAAATTAATTTTGTGAAATTTTTATTTATGAAAAGATTATTTTACCCTTACTTTTTCATTCTTTTTCACTTAAACCATCAAGGGCAAAATTGTCAAATCACTCTCCTCCCTCTTCCAGACCCTTGGCTGACCTCGTTGAGCAAGAAGGAAAGGCACTGCATTTTGAGTCATCACCTTTGAACCAATCACAAAATAGCATGATTTTCCTATTTTTCCTAATTAGTCTTTTATGACATATGTCATGACTTAGCAAAATTTTAAAATGACCACCCCTTGCCCACCCTTGGCCGTGAGCCTCCCCTATAAATAGAGGGGGAGGGGGCTTCACAATTCTTCACCCCATTCTTTGAAGCATTACCAATGAATTTTTTTCTCCCTCTTTATAGCTTTTCTTTTGTTTCTTAGTTTTTCTTTTCAAAGTTCTTGAGTTTTGAAGCTTTGATCTTTAAAATCCTTTTTCTTCTAAGTTTGGAGGTAAGGAGAAAATTATTTCAAAGATACTAGTACTTTACCCTTGCATCCGCACAGGCGTGAACTATATAGTATCGATATAAAGGGAATCGAATTATGTGATGGCTAAATTCGTTAACGTTGAATATATTCATTTTTTTGAAATTACTCGAACAAATGAATGTCATATATTTAGTAAAAATCAACATGACCAGTTTAAAGGAGAATGCATATATGAGTTTGATGGCAAAAACTATTCAAAGTTAGTATAACAAAAGTTAATGAAGGAAATATTTTTTATATAGTTAATGAATTCAAATAAAAGTTAAATAGTAATGTTATTTCATATCAAAGATTCAATCCCCATGCAGTATATTTCCATCAGAAAGTAATATCAGAAAAAAGTTTTTTTTTTGACATAATTCAGAAATAACACACTCTAATAATAGAAAATAAAAAGAATCAACACAAATACTATTAAAATTAGAAATGGAAATTAAAACACAAAAGAAATGCATATATGGAGTAACTTGGCAAGTTTAAGACTTGTCAAATTTAAGCATAAAACCCAATGTATCTTGATGTTGAGTTTCATAAAAATGAAAATGAAGTACTGAGTTTTATAAAAATGAAGTACTGAGCAGATTAGAATGATTTGATAGCTTGAAACTGTGAAAAATTATTCAAATCAATCGAACAAACTCAATATATAGCTTAACTTCATGAATTGCTAAAACAATAACATCCAACATATCATAATTCAGAGAAGCATAGTAAAATGGACAACCACAAAAAGAAATATCATTTACTCTTATGTAAGAATTTATACACTTGAATTCTGTAACAAATAATGATTACAGATTGACATGTACCGCTAATACTAAATCAATCTAATTTCAAATTTAATAATCTTTTGACTTTGTTAGTTACAAATCTTATATAAGTAAAATAATCTTCAGCAATTTTTCAAAATTTTCTTCATCAAACCGCATGATACAATTATGCACATCTACTATGGAATTCCATCCTCACCTGTAGAATACAATGAATTCAGAAATATAAATTAGCAAATCAGGATCCCTGGTTACAATGAAAACAATCAAATTAATGAATAACAATTTGAGATCAATTACCTGTATACCAAAACCTGCAATCTCAGTTATATTATATGTTTAAATAAAGAAAATACATATATCAGTTAAAGGGAACACGAATAGAAACTTACATCTAACGATCAATGCAAATAACAATAACATCAACCACTCAATCGGGGCGCAAAACAAAATCCAAACTTAGCAATGAGTGTCCAAATATCATCCAAACAGTCCAAATTGTCAAAGAGTTTAAAAAGTTTAACACTCAAACAACAAATGTTAATACAAAATAGTTCAACTGCTGCCAAAAAAGACTTAAAATATAAGTCTTAAGAAAATAAAATGCCCAAAACGGCTTGTTAAGCTAATTTTCAACCCAATTTTTTTCGAACTAGATATTTATCTTCAACATTTTTGTACTTGCTCCATCCTCCATCTCTGAACCACCAGCAAAATACCTTTTCCCGGGAGTTATCTCAACAGAATCAGCAGAGGTATCCTCAAACAACATCAGCAGGATTTGATTCATTATTAGGAATATCATCTATTTTATCAGGATTTGACTCATTTAAGCAAATAAAATTGAATGCACACCATTAAACCCTTTTTAAAGGAATGAAACTGACCAAATCTCACCACAAAATGAAAACACAACCAAGTTGTATTCAAACCTTGTACTTGCAGCTAGTAGTAAAACAAAAATAAAAGATCATCATGCATATCCATTCTAATAAAATTATGAACGACACAACATGCAAATGACAACATGTACTGACACGTGACTAATGGAGTAAAAGAGTTGAGAAATATATTTTTGGGTAGAAGAATATCGAAGACATTGTATTTTCAAAAATTGTAGAAGATTCAATGGATTTGGAGATTGTTAAAAATCTCTAATGATGATGCACCCTTAAAAAGTTCACCCGCAAATGTATCGATAGAAAGCTTTTCTCCTTGTGGTTCCTTCAAAAGTTCGTTCCTAAGGTCATCACCGAATGCATGTTCTTCTTGATCATTATCAATGTCCATTGTCTCAGAACTCTCTGTTGGTGCCATTTCAAGATCTCTATTATCAATGTCCATCTTCTCTGTACTCTCTGCTGATACCATTTCAAGATCTTTACCATGATTAATGACCATCATATCTGTTTCTTCACTACTACTTGAAATGACCATCATATCTGTTTCTGCAGAACCCATTTCTTGATTTTCAGGTTCTTCATGATCACTCTTCACTTTCTTGTAACCACCGCCATCTGGATTATTATTTTCAACATTAAAATTCTCAAACGGTATTGTTGTTGCAGGACCGGTCTTGACAGAAGGTAAGTTTAAATCTGGGAGTTTCTGGAATGAATGAATGACAATGAAAATGGGTATGAGTATGAGTATGAGTATGAGTATAGTCATGAGACACATTCATCATTAATTAATTGTTTCATCAATCAATAAAAAAATGGAATAGCCAATTAATGATATGAATGAAACAATGTGATCATGGCTCAATTAGAACAAGAAAAAAAAAAAGAAAGAGGGTGAACTAGAGTGTTACATTTGCACAAAGGAGTACTACTACTTGTGAAGGTGCAAAGGGGTTTACAGTCCCATTTCTTGATTTTCAGGTTCTTCATGATCAGTCTCTACAGAAGGAAAGTTTAAATCTGGGAGTTTCTGGAATGAATGAATGAATGAATGAAAATGAAAATGGGTATGAGTATACTCATGAGACACATTCATGATTAATTAATTGTTTCATCAATCAATAAAAAAATGGAAATGCAATTAATGATATGAATGAAACAATGTGATTATGGCTCAATTAGAACCCAAAAAAAAAAAAGAGAAAGAGGGTGAACTAGAGTGTTACATTTGCATGAAGGAGTACTACTACTTGTGAACATGCAGAAGGGTCTGCAGAACCCATTGCTTGATTTTCATGTTCTTCATGATCAGTCTTCATTTTCTTGGAACCACCATCAAGATTATTATTTTCAGCTACTGCAGAACCACCATCATTCATTTCCATATACTCTTAAAAAGTCAAGATGAAGAATATCAAAGACATTGTACGTTCAGAAATAGTAGAAGATGCAATGGATTTGGAGATTGTTAAAAACTCTACTGATACACAAGATGATAGAGACTTTATATTTTCAAACTCCCAGATTTAAACTTACCTTCTGTCGAGACTGATCATGAAGAACCTGAAAATCAAGAAATGGGTTTTGCAGACCCCTCTGCATCTTTGCAAGTAGTAGTACTCCTTCGTGCAAATGTAACACTTTAGTTCACCCTCTTTCTCTTTTTTTTTCTTGTTATAATTGAGCCATGATCACATTGTTTCATTCATATCATTAATTGGCATTTCCATTTTTTTTATTGATTGATGAAACAATTAATTAATGATGAATGTGTCTCATGAGTATACTCATACCCATTTTCATTTTCATTTATTCATTCCAGAAACTCCCAGATTTAAACTTACCTTCTGTCGAGATCGATCCTGCAACAACAGTACCGTTTGAGAACCTTAATGCTGAAAATAATAATCCAAATGGTGGTGGTTACAAGAAAGTGAAGTCTGATCATGAAGAACCTCAAAATCAAGAAATGGGTTCTGCAGAAATAGATATGATGGTCATTTCAAGTAGTAGTGAAGAAACAGATATGATGGTCATTGATCATGGTAAAGATCTTGAAATGGCATCAGCAGAGAGTACAGAGACGATGGACATTGATAACAGAGATCTTGAAATGGCACCAACAGAGAGTACTGAGACGATGGACATTGATAATGACCAAGAAGAACATGCATTTGGTGATGACCTTAGGAACGAACTTTGAAAGGAACCACAAGGAGAAGAGCTTCCTATCGATACATTTGCGGGTGAACTTTTTAAGGCTCCATGGATTTGCAAATGGTTAAAGATTCTATGGATACAAAAGATGATAAAGACTCCATTGATGTCACATCTTCATTAGAGAAAAAAAAACACAACTTGATACAAATTTAAATATTCCTATAATTGGTGGATTCGATTTGAACAAATTTCCTGTAGTTTAGTTGAGAATATGAAAATATGTTTTGATTCTCTAATGTTCCGTTTTGAAATTTTTTTTATAAGCTTACCACTATGCCAAGACAACTATTGATATCTATTTTGAATTTTAATTACCAATTATGAATAATATGCTAAAAACTTGGGTTTGGTTCTCTTTAGTTCTATATTTATAAATTTCTTTAGCTAACTCAAATTGATTTTTTTAATGGATTTGGAGCACTAATTACTTGATATGTGCTAAGTGTTTCTTTCCTTTTTTCTTTTAAGAAAAGCACTTGATTGGTATGCATAAGATGTTTGCCAATGTCTTTGTCGAACCAACTATGTGCAATCTCTTACGATAAGTGTGTGAAGTCATATGTTCATATATGCTAGTTAAACTACAAGACTATTCATTTATACATGTGTCAGTACATTTGTATCTTGAATTTTTTTGTGTTCGTTGATTTCTTTAATCATCATATTATTAAAGTATTTACGTTATTGGTTAATTAGCCTTGTTTTTCTTTATTCTTTCATTTATTAAATGCATAGAAAAAGACATACTAAACTAATTCTACTGATATTGTAGGTCAAGTAAGGGTATCTCAACTACTTTGAGAGGAGAAAATATTCAAAGCAAAGCTAGACAAATGAATTAGTGTAGGAATGTTTTTAGTGTTGGAACTATTTGCAAGTTTCTTTTCATGAAGACAAAAACTTTTATGACACAATAATTTTGTAAATAATATTTTATGGTATTTTGTTATGTTTATGTAAATTATGTTCATGCCTATATTTTTTGCATTAACAATATCATGATTTTTGTTTTAATATAATTTATTTTTGAATAGTTATGATGTCTAAATAATGTGACTAATACTAATTCTAAAAAATAATAAAAAATTTTATTTTTATTAAAAAATTAATATTAACGATTTTAATGACATTAGTTGCTAAAAAATATGTATATTTTAATACTAATTCCAACAATTTAAGTTGTTGGAAAATGTAATTTATGGCAGTAACTTTTTTTTGTTGAGAAAGATAAAAATATTGCAACGGTTAGTGTTGTTGAGAAAAATATCGTGTCACAATTACATTTTTTTGGACAAGGTCGCAACGACCTTAGTTGTTGAGAAAAAAATACTTTAGTGCAATGGCAAAGATTGTTACAACTTATTATATACGACACCAACAATTGTTGTTGAAAAAAAATACTTTATCGCAATGATAAATGTTGTTGCAACACATCAGATACGACAACTATATTTGTTGTTGGCAAAATTTTAGTTATGGCAGCAACACTTAATGTTGCTTCAAATCTTTTTACAATAGCACTTATCGGCACGACATGCAATAACATTTTTTCGCTGCGATAAGACCCTTTCCTAGTGGCTTCACATTTTTCTCAGCGACATTTGTTACTACCAAAAGCCTTTTATTTTGTAGTATGACTAACGTGATATATGTGATGTGCTAATATTGGTATTCAAGCTTTTGCTACTTTGTTATATCCCTGGGCTATCATTTTCTTATATGTATTCCAAATATTTGGGTTTTATATAGGAATCTAATCCTATAATCGAATTTGTCAATCTTTATTTTTGGATAAAAGGCAAATGAATTTGTCAACTCCTATACTAACTTTAATAAAGCTAGATGTACTTCCTAGAACAAAATTGATTCAAAGCTATTTTTTTTACTAAGCCAAACGAAAAAAAATCAACCAGCAAAGACTCTGTTACAGCCATCCCTCTGCCTCAAACATCGAATTTGCCAATCCTATAATTGACCTATATATATTGAAATAGCATATCAAAACCAAAATATCTTACAAAATCAAAATTCTAACATATCAAATTAACTCTGTACTGTTGTATTTGTTGAAGAGGAGATGAGATTTCATTAAAGGTAAATTGACAAAAATAATATTTGGAGAAAAGATGATGAGACTTCAAAATAGGGCTGAGAGAAGAAGTGAAACCATGGGGACTGGTAGAAAAGATGATGAGACTTCAAAACAGGGCTAAGAGAAGAAGTGAAACCATGGGGACTGGGGGCTGAGAGGAGAAGTAGAGAACCATCGAGCGGAAAGGAGAAGCAGAATGATTGACCGTATGTTTAATTTTTTTCTAAAATCCTAATAAATGTTGTCACTTAGTTACATATATGCCATTAATGAAAAAACCCTCTTCTCTGCCTTTTGCTGGTTTTGGGAATTTAAAAAGTAAAAGGGACAACAGAAACAACTTTTCCCTGTTTCCGTTTTTTGGTTTTAAAAACAACTTAATTGGAATAGTTGTGCAAAACTGTCTTTAAAAAGATGTTGCCCAAATTTTTTTTATTTTTGAAAACAGAAAAATAGTTTTAAGAACCTATCAAACAGGACCTAAAGTTTTTAGGTTTTTAGTTTTGTTTCAAAACTAGCGTATGTGACCCGTGCCATACACGGGATATAAAACTACTTTAAATATTAATTCAATAGTACAACAAAAAAATTATTTAGTTATGGTTGAAGTCATAAAAATATTTATGTGGTGATACTCGCTTGAACCCGTGAAATGTTATTTAACATAAAATGTTCATTCTGATGTATTAACATTAATTTGTATATATATATATATATATGTAATTTCATATATTTGTTCGTCCCTGTTGTTATATATTATCAATAATTTCTAATTAATTATTTTGCATATTTATATATAGATACTAATGTGTAAAAAAGTTAAATTTTATTAGCTAAAAGAAATATGCAATAAATTAGTTGGGGATAAAATAAAAAAATTAAAAATATATTTACAATAAATTATCATAAAGTGAAATTGAAAATTATTTTAATTATATATTAAATTTTAATTCTTTAAGTAATTCACATATCGATAAGATTGTAGGTAAAATATTTGACACAATGTTAAAGGCACAAGTTTTTCTTGTTTACTTTCAAGTAAAATGTTTATCTTGCATATCATTTGTTTATTTATACTTTTTACATTAATCAATTTATATGTAGATATAAAAACTCCAAGTTTTCTAAAAAAAAATTAAAATATTTTCCTAAATTAGTTAGATGATTGTTTCAAAAAAATTAGTTAGATGATAACATTTTTTTTCATAAACACGGGCATGCAAAAACATCACAATAACGACTACGATCCCAATTAGTTAGATGATAACATACTAATAAAGAAAAAAATATTTATTCTCATTTTATATCCTTTATTTGTTGTTCCTAAATGTCAAAACAAAATTTAAAGTTTAGAATTCATACTAATCTTGAAGAGATCAATTTTTTTGTAACCATGATATTGGTACAAAGTACTCACAACCTTCTTTTATTTATTGTCTAATCTTGAGAAAAATTGTTCAAATTAATTCAAATAAAGATAAAATAAAATTATTACCTAAATTTTAAAATCATATTCATATCAAGATGGAAGAGATCATTTTAATTTTTTATATAATCTTAAAACGTTAAAATCAAATCTTTTTGAATTTTAAAATTTTTTCTAACCCTAAAAGGATCAAATTTGAACTCATCAAATATTTTTTTTACCATCTATAGAAAACAAAAAACATCAATATTTTGGAGGCTATGAGAAAATGAACAAAAAGTATCAAAATATGAATGCCTCAATATTGGTGTCGCATTGAGAAAAATTCTAAGCCTAAGTGTCATCATACATGCCATTTTTTTATAGTATCATATAGGAGATAATGCATATACAGTAGATTTATATATAAATATAAATTCCAAAATCACACTTTTCAAATGTGAAATTTTAAAATATAATAAAGATTGTAACTGAAAATGAATGTTACAAATTGAAAGTAAAAATGGAATGCTTTGATTGAGAAATTCAATGTCAATATAAATTCTGTCAAGAATATTTTGAAATTTAATTTGCATTAAAGACTACAATCCTATGTGGATGCCAAATACATACAATTGCGACACATAAGAATTTCTTGGAGGGAATGCTTTAGAGGTTGATATGTAGGAGAGTAAATTAAGGAGAGACTGACACTTGTAAGTTGTTATTTTGAAATCATTTTGCATTGTTTATAGTATAGATATAAGTCCTTTTAGAATTTTAAAATGAAATTGGAGTATTTTTTTTCCAACAATACTTGTACATGTAATTAAAATTATCAATTAATAACATTTGATTATTACGAAACTGTTATGGTGGAGCATTTATATTAGCGTTTGCATTGAAACCATGGAAAAGTAAAATTTTAATAGTAGAATATTTATTATAGTGTAGTGTAGAGTAGTTGAGTATTTGTGTTGTATACCAACTTTTCTAGAGAATATTTCATTTATTTATATATCAAACATTGGTAAAAATTTTGTTTTTACAAGTGCGTGTTGGATCCTCTTCGTCTGGCAACAAGTAGTAGTTCTCATATTTCTTCATCATTAAGGACCACTTCTCATTAGTATGAATAATGTTATACATCCCCGCAAAAGTTGGATCATGTGGTATGCTAGCGGTATCAAACATTGATATGCAAAATTGCAATGTAGCTCTTTTGTTTTCTTTTTTTAGGAAAGATTTTATAGCATTTAAATGTCTTTGTATAGCTCTAACACCAAAATAATATCATCTTGGCCATTGTCAAGGCTTGATCTAGGGAGTCAACTTTTGTTTGTTGATGTAAAGGGATATTATGAATTCGAGAAAGATCAAATTTCATTTTCTTTATACCAGAATTTGACATTTTATTGAATACATCAAAAGAGATGCAACAACATCTTGCCCTTTTCCAAATGTGTTGAACAGTATTCATGGGAACTAAAAACTACAATGCTAGAATTTGTGTTTCCATTTTTTCAAATTTCCATCAATATTCTGCTACAATGACATATCATATTTAACTCTTCAGAAATTATTAGACAAAAATAATAGCATTCTCTGCTCATTACCATGTGCTTGTAGTAGTTTCACGTCTTGATTATCATTAACGCTTTCGTCAAGTAAACGTGCAACAACATCAAATTGTTTATGTAAACATGGAATTCCATTGAATGACTATATGCAACTGTAGAATAATATATATATATATATAATATCTCCATTACGTAATTTAAAGTGTTTTAGATTTTTAGTTTAGTGGCAAAATATAAATCCATGTAGAATTCCAAGAAGATATTGAAATATTTTCCAACTATTCCCTTACATGTAATTCAGAGGATCAATTTGTAACATTCTGGCTGCTTTTCGGATTGACGACTGTCCCCACATACCAACACGGGTCTTTTCAGCACACTTTGTCCTCACTCACATGCTTTCTAGGAAACTTTCCAGAAGGTTACTCATCCCGAAATTACTCCAAGTCAAGCACGTTTAATTTGGAGCTCTTAAGTCATAGGCTACCGAAAAGAAGATGCATCTTGTTGGTATAGGTAGTACCAATCAATTCTATTAAGCTTTCCTTAACTGTACTGTCCCATACCTGCACAGTTTCAGAATTCCTCTCATTCGGGTATGTTTTCAGTTCATTCATGTACCCCTTCGCCTAGAAGTCTGCCAGGAGTCACTCCTTATTCGTACCTCTCTGGACCGGCGATCACTTCTCGCCCTCGTCGGCCTTAGGGTGTCACACAATTAATAACATTTGATTATTACGAGATTATTATGGAGGGCGTTTATGATAGTGTTTGCATTGAAACCATGGAATAGTGAAACATTTACTATAGTGGAGTAGTACAATATTTGCATTACACTATAAATTAAATTTGAAGCACACATTTGAAATTACATGATAAAATATGGTAAAAGTTTAAGACTCGTTTGAAGAAAGAGTTGAAGACTCATTTGAAGTGAGAGTTGAAGATTCTATTAAATTTAATTCTCAAGACTCAACAACATCATATTAAAAAGATTATAATGCAATCAGTGGATGTTAATTTAATCTTCCAGTTGATATTGGATTTGATATAATCAAGTTTTCAAATGTAGAAAGAAAAACTTTTGAGGTTGAAGAGTTAAAGAAAACAATTAGAGATTTGTTAAAAGTTTATCTTGACAGATTTTATTGATTGTTTTGCTATACTTTTGGTGTAAATTTTTTACTATTCTTAGTAGTACATTTTGCTTTATTGTTAGTTTTTGTTCAAAACTTACCTGTTCTTAGTGGTATGATAGAAATTTCATCTCATATTTGTCCATTGTTATTTATTATTCTAAACACTACTTGTAGGTACAAATAACACCAACTAAATTTGTATGTTTATTACTTTTTTCTGATTCGTCTCTTAACCTTAGCATCTGAGAAACATATTGATATGACCTCGTGTCTTATTTTTCTACTAAACAATTCATGTGCTTGTTTCATTTGGAAGTTTATAGTTTATATATACTGCAACTAAATCACTCATACAGAATTCTATCGGGTCAAACATTATTGATAATACTAAGATTACTGTCTTCATAACTATGCACTAATGAGTTGACAAAGGTATTGTGCCTTTCGGATGTCGCCCTGTCCGAGTCACTACCATCTGATAGGTTAGAAATACTTAGTAGCACCTTAATGGGTCATAGAGCCTGCGAAATTACCGTAATCAACATTATACCACCATATGATGGGGAATCGTATCCCTTGACTGCCTCCTCACATTTATTGACCGAGCAATATAAAAGGAAATGTGTGGCAGCAGGAGGAGGTATATTTGCACCTTCACCGGGGTTGATTTCATTCTCAACACCAGAGCTCGAGGTCAAATTTCTGTCGTGAACGTGTATAAAATATGAAGATTTACATAGTGTAATTGAATAACTATGCTTCTATTTATTCTCTTGGGTTTCAACTAGGAAGACATTTAGAATATGGTTTGGCGGATTGAATAATAGATGACATTATGCTTGGCAAGTTATAGCCTGGTACAAGGATATTACATTATGATTGTATTGGGTAGATCACGGCTGGTGTTTACGCATTTAATACGTCTTTCATGTTGTACGTAATTTATTTTTGGAATAATTGAGTTTTGAGTGCTATCATAGATATCTTTGTCAACTTCTTGGTGAAACCAAACAATTTTGTGCCAACCTTAATTAGCATATCAAAGGTTCACAATAGTCTTCTATTGATAATCAACCAAAGTTATTTTGCCTATCGAAAAAAGTTGTGTTTCTATTATTCATAAAATCTAGATGTTTGTATTGCACGGCACAACTACTGTTTAGCAAGATTCATATGCATTATTTTTTAATAAAGTTCTGTTTATAAGCGCACAATTTATCTAAATATCTAAAGTCCAACCTTAGGGCAACAGGACTAAGAAAGTGGGTGGCTTCATCCAAGATGGACATCTCAATGTAAGTTTGAATTTGGCTAGAGCAATCGGTAATAGTAGCATGTGTGTTTTGATAATTTATTTCTTGAATGATTATTTTTTTGTTTTTTAAAAATATACTTGAGATGTATTGTTGATATGTGTAGCAAAGAAATAATGTATTTTTTATCATGGCACATTTGATGGAACTACTTGAAAGGAAGAAAAGGATCATAACAATATTGATCATATATTTTGGATAGGGCTGCATTCCATAAGTTATGTGAGATGTTGAAAGTTGTGGGTAGATTACTTCTAACTCGACATATGTGTGTAGAAGAGTTAGTGACCATGTTTCTTCACATATTGGCACATCATGTTAAGAATAGAATGAATAGAATACAATTTGTTAGGTCCGGTGAAACAATTAGTAGTCATTTCACAAATGTGTTATTGACAGTTTTGAGGTGTCATAAAAAATTGTTAAAACAACATGTGCCCATTTTGGCGAGCGACATTGATGAAAGATGGAAATACTTCAAGGTATAGATAATATGTTATCTCTATTGTTTTCATTAATATGTTATTTAAACTTTACTTTCATTGTAGTAACAATTATAGTTTTGACAATATATAAAATTGTCTATGAGCTCTACATGGCACATATATTAAGGTCAATGTGCCTTAAGCTGAGAGAAGTAGATACAAAACAAGAAAGGGTGAGATAACTACAAATGTGTTAGGTGTATGTTCGACAAACTTGCAATTCATATATGTTTGACTGCGTTGGAGGGCTCAACTGCTGACTCTAGGGTTTTCAGAAATGCTATTTCTCGACCAAATGGATTAAAAGTTCCTCAAGGTATAATAATTATATTTATGTAAAAATAATACATATCATGCATGTGTTACACGATAATAATTTTAATTTTATTGATGTATTATTATTTATTTGATGATCGCTACATGAATGTTGAAGGAGTTCTTACTCCTTATAGAGGTCAAAGGTATCCCCTCAAGTAAGTGGAGAAATGGCTCACAACCGGCTACACCTAATGAAATTTTCAATATGAAATATTCCTCAGCTAGAAATGTAATAGAAAGATGATTTGGATCTTGAAAGGACGTTGGGCTACATTGAGAGAGAAGTCGTTCTATCTTGTTAAAACTCAAGGAAGAATAATAAATGTTTGTTGCTTTATATATAATCATATTTGTAAAGAAATGACAATGGATCCTTTGGAAAGAAATTTAATAGATGTTGAGTTCTCTAATGAAGTCATGTGGTGACATGATAACTGTGGTGGAGCCAAGTGATACATAGAGTCAATGGAGGGGTAATTTAGCATTGGAACTGTTTAATAAATGGAGAGGTGAAAACCATTGATTGTTTTCCTATTTTTTATTTGTCATTTATGTTTTTTATGTAATTTTTTTATTTTGATTGCACTATTGAATTTGTTTTAAAAGTTTAATTCAATGTATATTATTAATGTTTATAATTTTATTATGTATCTATTGAATAATGCATTTGTAATATAATGACTTATTTATATGTTTTTTTAATTTTAGTATATATATTTATTGAATTGTTGAATAGATGGAAGAGTCTCTTGAAAATCAGCAAGTGAAAGGCACAAAACGACAATGGACTGCTAAAGATGATGTCATACCAATGGTTGAATGACTTGGGTAAAACGTTTGAATAAGTGGCATTATTTAATAAAATTTTGCCCCTTTTTCCTAGCCTGGGTGTACAGAAGGTCAAGTATTAGTGGAAGGTATATTGCAACTTGTGGAGAATGATTGGCAAGCTGATGCAGACACATAAAAAAATCTCAAATTGCACTTTAAAGGCTCGCCCTCACACTGAATCAAGAGTGAAACATCTAAAGAAACAATATGGTGTCATCAAAGATATGTTGGGTCCAAATGCAAGTGGTTTCGAGTGGGATGATACCAGGAAGATGATTGTAGTGGAGAAGGAGATTTACAAACAATGGTGCAAGGTAATGTGTGACATACCATTTAACATTTTAACAACACATTGTATTTTTTAATTGGATAATTATTTTACATTAAAATTATGCTTCATACATATTTTTTCTTTCAATGTAGTCCCACCCTGCTGCAATTGGCTTGTATGGGAAACCATCCTCACTTTGGTAGCTTGCAGTTTGTATTTGGAAAAGATAGGGCAGGTGGTAGTATTACAGAAAGTCCAGCTAATTTTGCTTTTGAGATGGTAAATAAGTTTTACAACACAATACCAGGGGGTGAGTCGGGATTGAATTTAGATGTACATGAAAATAACTGTGACTCACAAATACCAAAAGCACCACCTATGATACTACTCAAGCATCAAAGTCAATGGATCAATCACAATCTAATGCCACAACATACAAGACCATAAAGCGTGGTGCAAAAAGGATGAAACGTAACGATGATGTATCCGAGGGTTTATTAAATTCATTGAACAAGTTAAGTGAGTTTTACACTGTAACTGTTGAGAATGCACAACAACTCACTTCTTGTTTTTTGCATGAGAAACACACAGCTGAGTAGAGGAACCAAAATTTCTCTATATTAAAAGAAATATAAGGACTGTCTGGAGCAGACATTGTGAGAGTTGGTTTCTTGATAACCAAAGACAACAACACTTGTAACTACTTTTTTTTCTATAGACACTCTTGAATTGAAGAAGGGTTTTGAACTCATGATTTTAAATAATAATGGTGCTTGATAGAATTCGGAATGTCCAGTGCTTTCAATATATATCGTAAACTCATGTAGAATTTGTAATTTGTTGATACTATTACTTAGTTTTACTTTTTTTTTGGATAGACATTTAGTTTTATTTGTATATATTGAAGAAGGACAAATATTTAGTTTTTGGTATTATTATTTAGATTTATGAAACTTTGTCCAAATGTTTACATTAGTAGAGTTCATAATGTTCTGCATAAATAAATATCTATTTTATGTCATGGATGCGGCTGCAGCAACCGTCGATAGGCCTAACGAATGTGATTTGTCATTTATGTTGGCAATTGGGGGTAGCAACCTTCCTCTTGCTATGTTGATGTAACAATATTGATGTTTGGGGCAGGAGATTTTATTTTTTTTATGTTTGGTAGGACCTTGAACAGACTGTGACTCTTTGCAACAGGTAACAAATGCAGGGGCTATTTGGAGTTTCAGCAAATTTTCAGCACTTGCCAGTAGATGCAAGATGTCACATATTCCAAATGAATGCTTACCTATGTTATTATAGTGTGAATGAAGGACTTGTATGTATTGTATGAACGCTTACTGAGGTGTGAGTACAGTGGCTCAATTGCAGCTGCTACAGTCTGTCTTATTTTGGAGTCTTTTGTTAGGCCTCTATTATACATGTAATTGTCACATCCTTTTGGCTTGTGGGATGGATGAGGGTGGTAATATTTCTTAATTAGTAGTAGTATTAGTTTTAAAAAGTTTAGGCATTCTTATGGGTCATGTACAATTCTTGTACCTTTCTTCAAGGCGGGACAAAACTTGCGATTTAGTCCTTTAATTTTAGGTTTAAATATCTTTTTCGTCCCAGTAAAATGACCGAGTTTCATTTTTCGTCCCTGTAAAAAATTTTGTTTGTTTGTGATCCCTGTAAATCAAAAAGTTTTATTTTTAGTCCCTGCAAAATTGTTTTAGTCCCTGTAAAATTTAGATCATGTTGAATTAGTCCCTGTAATATTTAGATAATTGCCAAAGTAGTCCTTGTAAAATAAATTTAATAGGGACTAAAAACAAAATTGTTCACATATTACAGGGACTAATTCAACATGATCTAAATTTTACAAGGACTAAAACAATTTTGCAGGGACTAAAAATAAAACTTTTTGTTTTACAGGGATCACAAACAAACAAAATTTTTTACAGGGACGAAAAATGAAACTCAGTCATTTTGCAGGGACGAAAAAAGTATTTAAACCTTAATTTTAAATATATGTTTATTTGGCTTTTAAAAAAAATGTTTGGGTCAAGAGTAATGGTATTTGCTAAGCTTTGAATTGAAATGAACCTGATGTTTTCATACTCATTGTGTGAAATTTTCCACATCTGTGATTTCATTTGTTGAAACTTCAAATTGAATTTCACTCTTTTACACCCCTAGTGTGAAATTTCCCAAGTTGTTATTTAGTCTGTTGAAACTTCGAATTGAACTTGATGCTTTCACACTTGTGGTGTGAAATTACGCACAGCTATGATTAGTTCTATCATAGCACATCAGAAGTTGTAAACAAGTCATGCATTCACATCGCGGATGTGAAAATCTCCACAACTGTAATGTCCTCTGATTCAATATCTCAAATTCACTAATTGCTCAATTAATTACATAGGAGTATTTTAAGAATTATAACATATATTCCTTGGAATATCAATTACAAACCTAACATATTTTTGTTATTCCCAAGCATTTTATAAAAAGAATCAAGTTTGTGTATCGGGTAGTAAGGGATGGGAGAACTACTAATGCTTCGTCTGACAAGTGGCTTAATCCCTATATCAAATTTGATACTTATTGTTCTTTGCTTTCCCATGAGATGCAGGGATGGAGAGTGAGTGACCTTGTTGATAGTGGTGGGCACTGAAGGATGGGCGTGCTCCTTCAAGTCCTTCCTCACCATGTTGTGGAACGGTTTATGGCGGTGGTTCCTCCTTCTTTTGAGGACCTAGACCTCCATCTCTAGCTTGCGAATAAGATGGGGCATTTTTTAGTGGCCTAGGCTTACAACATGTTGTGTGGTTTTCATGAGATGGATGACACTAGGAGCTGGAGGAAAGTGTGGCAGCTTGATGTAGCAAAGTGAGTTCGGGTGTTTGTTTGGCAGTTGATGCATGACTGTCTTCTAACCAACTGTAGGAAGCATATTTGGGGGCTTGGCTCCCCTTATTGTAATTAGTGTCCCCTCATGGATGAGATTACATGCTCTTCGGGACTGCCTGTGTGTGGTCTCATCTTCTCAAGCGGGGTGCTTGTGTTGCATTCTTTGGTTGGGGGGGTTAGTGGAGTGGATTGAGCTTAATTTTACTAACACTTAGGTCAGTCTGATGACCTTCCTTGGAGTGCAGTGTGGGCCATGTGTTGCTATTGGTTGTGGCGATGGAGGAATTATCGTGTGCGTGACCCTTCCTATGTCTTGCCAATCAGGCCTTGAGCGGTTATTCTGGACATGCTTCATAGCCATCAGGAGGCTTCTTGGATTGATGGGTGTGTTAGTGGGCGTAGATAGCAGGTGTTATATGTTAACTAGGAACCTCCCCCTGGGGGTGTGGTAAGGCTCAACACAGATGGAGCTTCCAAGAGTGAGGATGGGGTTGCGTGGTGTGCAGGTGTCTTCAAGGGGTGGACGAGCTTTGGCTTGGTGGGTTTTGCCAAGTATCTGGGTCATTGTATTCCATTTGTGACTGAGCTTTGGGATGCTTAGCATGGGTTGGAGATGACTCGCAGTTTGGGGTTCATGTAGGTTGAGTTGCACACTGATTCTGAGGCAGTGGTACAGTGTCTTGCCTCGGGTTCTTTTGGGTCAGCCATTGGGTGGAGTTTGGTGCGTAGGATCAGAAGATTGCTCTAGCTGGATCAGTCTATCCGGATCTCTCATGTGTACCGTGAGGCTAATAGGTGTGCGGATACTAGGGTGTGAAGAGACGGCTACTGGGGAGCTCCTTCAGCGTCCTTCTTTAGAAGTAGCACAAGTTTTCTTGATGACTTTAGGGGTGTTTCTATCCCCCATGTAGTTCCATTGTAGTTTTTTCTTTCTGGGCTTCGACCCCGTTGTTCTCAAAAAGATAAATAAATAAATAAATAAAGATACTGAAAATTGTCTTAACGTGTTTGATTGAAAAGTTCACATCTATTGATTAATGTATTAATTTTTTCATATTCACCCTATAAACTCCTATAATTTTTTGAATTACAACCCGATTCTTGTTTTTAGTAAAATATTTTTTTTCCAAAATAACTTCATATGATCATTCTTTCGAACTAATATGGTGTTGCATGGTGATAGATACCTAAATCCATTAAACACGATATTGGGGATTCGATCCCCACCGTGTGTATGGAAGAGGATCTCAGTGGCTCGAGGGAAAAATGATAATTTCTTTCAATAAATTAACTATATTTAAATGGTTTTTTTCATCATTTTACTTCATTAAGTTATCTTAGAGCATCTCTAGCGGCGTTCTTTAACGCGTTCCTTAACAGTTTAGCAACGTTGCTTAACTGATTTCACCATTGAAGCAGATGAGTTGGCGTCCCTTGTACAAGATGCGTTGCTTGTATAAGCAACTTTGCTATCTAAATAAGCAACATTGCTTAACAATAAAAAACGATTTTACAGCAGCCAAATAGCAACCGAAAGAGGAGGGAAATTAACTGATCCTATTCATGATCAAACAAAACGGATCCAGAACAAAAGCAAAGCCAAAAACAGAATGAAAAAAATTACAAATATCACAAAACCAGTTCACACCAAAGAAACTAGATCTCGAAAATCTCAACAAAAAAAAAAAAGAGAAAAATCTATTATGCAGAAGCAAACCCCAGGCACCCCACCCTACCACCGCACGAGAAGCCTTGACTTGGACCTTCATCCCACTCCATCGCTATTTGCATGTTGTTGGTCGAGGGAGAAGAGTCAGTCCCATGAGGGATTGAAATCGATGGCCGACCGGGAGTGAGATTTGGGGGAGAAAGACAATGAGGGGTGAAAGGGGAGTGAGGCCGATGAAGGAGAGGGGATGGGGTAGAGAGGCGTTGGGCTAGGTGAGGGAAAACGGAAGAGAATGGGGCCAAAGGAGAGGTGAGAGAATTAGGGTCAGAGGCGTGAGAAATGGGGAGGAAGATTTTTATGTCGATGGTTCTAGACCATCCATTGTGGCATTGTCTCATTTTTTATTTAATTTAATTTTTGCGATATCAAGTTATGTTTTTCCCATCACTTAAAAAAAGGATTCAAGACAGTTTAATATGTAATTTAATATTTATTTATTTTTTGAATTTTTATTTTTTAAAATCAGAATATATATGAATGAATATTTTAATTTGAATTAAAAATATTTTTAAAATTAAAATATAAATATGTGGGGTCCATAGTGGGACCCACTTAAACAACTCATTTTAAGCAATTTTCGTCGGAGTGAAAATAAGTGAGTGTTGCTTAAAGTCTATGTGGCATTGTGGGATCCACTTAAGCAACTTAAGTAACCGAAGTTAAGCAACTCCATTGTGAGTGCTCTTAGATTACATTGTTTCCTTCAATTATTACAATCAAGTTGTATTTATTAATTAAAAATATTAAACAATTTTGTATGCATAAGATACTTGGTTTTATAATTATTCATTTTTATTAAAAGGATTTTTTTTCCATTTGACTTTATTCAGTTATCTTATAAATATCTATAATCTATAATTTCTATAACTATATATAATGGAAATAACCTAAAATAACATCTCTTTTGGTGTTCTATTTTTTTTATTCTTCTTATTTTGTTCCTATAACTACTACTTAATTATACACTAAAACTAGAATATTATTAACATTATGTAATCACACATTATTACCCATAAATATAAAAAAGCTAGTAAATTATAATGTTTTCTTCAATTATTACAATCAAGTTGTATTTATGGTGGCTTCTAAAGTGAGAGGCCTTGCAAGGCCCTCACCAGTGAGGAGGTAATAAGGATCGCTGGATATAATAATAAATAAATGGATGGATGAGATTCACTCAGCTAACAGGTTATCAACCTGTTGTAACAAGTCTATTATGAATTATGAAAACATCCCCCACATAATCGATTTTTACAAAACCCAATTGTTTTCTGAGTAGTTGGAAGTCAACATAAGGAGATCTGGGAATAATCGTTTTAACACACACGAGCTTTACAACAAGGGTTCATGTCTGATGCCACGTTGATGGTGGTGGGGTCCCTTCTGGGGATGTCGCCCGATGATGGTGTTCATCGAGTCATCGACGGGAACCCGGAAGGGTGGGAGGACAGGGATCACGACCCTCACCCATGTCGGCATATTTCTTCATGGCCTGTTCTTCACGCCATTGCTAGCTTCGATTCGACGTGGGTGGTGGGGCGGCCGCTGATACTTGTTGGGGTGTTGATGATGAGATTGGCGTGCTCATTGGTGGGAGTGGGGTTTATAACATTGTGTTGAACCTTTGGGATTGGGGGTTGTAGGTTTTGGGGCACTTCGGGTTAGTGTGACGGTGGTTTTCAAGTAGGGGCAGGTTCGGCTTATGGATTGGAGTGAGAACTTCAAGCTAGGTGAAGGTTGGTATGAAAATAGTGAGTCTTGCAAGATGGTGTTTGGACCGGAAAAGGGAGACTGGTTTCTAGACTTTGATGGGTGCTAGAAAGTGGTTTCATGGTGTATGGAATGGGTGCGTGAATTGAATTGCTTTGATAGTTTGATGAAGTTTTACAACGGAGGTTGTGATGTATTTCATGATGATTTTTTGGATGGGTAATGTAATGGGTTAATATGGTGACAGGGAAGATAAAATTGGAAGCCGAGGGAGATGGTGATTGGTGAAGGCTTCCCCCCTCTATATTTTGCTCTCTCTGTTCTTTGTTATACTTTTTATTCCTTCCTTTTCTACCAATCTACGAGCTTGAACAACCTTTTATTTTCTATTTCCTTTTGCTTTTTGCATAGCCCCGATGTCACTCACTGTCTTAGCCAACTTTCAAGATTTTTTGTGAGCTCAGGATCGAATTCCTTTTCTAAAAGCAAGTAATTTCTTTTCAAATTGTTAAATGGTAGCTTTAAATGATTGTGTTAGAACATCTTTCCCAAAGTTCATTCTAAGGTTCAATGCAGTATTTTAATTCAAAACAAGTGGTCCGATAATTAGCAGATAATCAGCGGTTCAGCCGATAATCAGTACTTCGAGTTCAATCCTGGCATTTTATAGCAAAAAGACACTGTACTATTTTGCAATTTTGCAAGTTTTTTCATCTTTGGCACTATACTATTTAATATTACGTAACATACCCCGTGTCCACCTGCTATCTCCGGTAAATTTGCCCCCTCATTGGTGAGGGCCTTGGAAGGCCCCTCACCTTAGAAGCCACTTGTATTTATTTGTTTTTGAAAGAAAGTTATATTTACTTGTTTTCTTATAATAAAAAAATTTTATATTAAAAGAGACACACTCTATGTAACGCAATTGAGGATTATTAACCTCAATAAAAATTTATAGTAAAATTTACATATAACCGACAAACGGAAAAAAAAATGCAGGATTTAAATCCTGGTGCGAGCAAATGAGTATTTACTTGTTAATTATTAATATTAATATTAATTAAAAATTTAAAAATTAAGAATACAAAATAATTTTTATGCACAAGATCCATGTTGTTTACTTATTCATTCATTTTCATTTTTTTATTTTTATTCGATCGCATACGAATACGATTGACGAGAGGGTGCGTAATCGTTCCCCGCTTCTTAGAGCGAAGACTGAGTCTGAACTCTGAAGTGCAGTCAACCGAGTTGGCCCGATTCATTCCGGTTCGTCTTGTGTGTGAGCACTTAAATTCACCCCTTCTCTTTGTGTTTATTGTTTAATCCCCAAATCAAATTTCATTGAGATGAAATTTTGGCGTTCTAGAAAATTCCAAACAAGTCATTGAATCTTGGTTGGTCACCAACTCTCCAACTAAACTAAACTTTTGCCTTTTGCATTATTATAGCAGCAACCTTCTTTGAACCTTAAAAAAAAAAAACAATTCAGATCGTTTTTTTTTTGTAGCTCTAGGTTTTGGGTGCTGAGAAAAATTCAGTGATTATGGCTGCTGTAACTGAAGATGCTGAACAGGAATTTGCTCCTCCAAAAAAGAAACCACCTTCTGAGGATGAGAAGAGGTAGATTTTTCTTTCTTTCTTTCTGTTTTCTTGTTTTTTTATGTGCTTTGGCTACAGTGGTTCTTTATTTTTTATTTTTTATTTTGTGTGTTCTGAATGTTTGTTTCTTTGGGGGGAATTAATTAAAGGAAGAAGAAAATTGTGCCTGGGAGTTTGATGAAAGCTTTGATGAGGCCTGGTGGCGGTGATTCTGGACCTTCAGATGGTGACCAGGTTATTTCTGTTCTATTCTTTCTTGGTTGTGAATGAAAACATTAAGCTAGAAATGCTTTTGGTGTAATGCAGCCAATAATTGTTGTAATGTGTTCTTTCTATAGTGGGTCTATTTTTCATCAAGAAATGTGTAATGTCTTGTGTCTCAGGTTATCTATCACTGCACAGTTAGAACTTTGGATGGAGTAATTGTGGAATCTACCCGATCAGAGCATGGAGGTGAGGCGATTTAACAGGATGATAGTCAGTTCTTTTCTGTTGATTGTCTTCCATTTTCTTCTGAAATGTTACTCTTTTTAATCCTGTGATTTTGGTTACTGCTTAGTTTATTTTTTGTTTTGAGAATTGACATGGATGAAGTACTTCTTGTCCACCTGTTTGCAACTCCTAGGGTGTATTTTGTTTCAAGGTTTGTAGACTTGTTCCCCCTGGAATGTCTTGGGAATACAGCATTCTCGTGCGTGGTACAGAAAAAATATTCTTAGGAGTTATTGATTCTTAAGAAAGGGACATACTCATATTTTTTTTTTAAATTCCCATTAGAAAGGGTGAGTATCTTACTTTCCCTTTGGGAATGGAAGTTGGTTTGAAACCATAACAACCATAACTTCCACCTGACTTCCTCATACCACATTCTTTCTTCCATTTTTGAGTCTTTTTTTCTTTGAACTAAAGAAATTTTTCTAAAAATACTAAATACTAACAAAACATATTTGTAAATTTACACGAAAATAACATTCCTAGTTAGTGTTTGTAAGAAAATAATTCTTGGGAATGTAATTTACCCGAGAATAACACTCCTAGTTAGTGTTTGTGGGAAAATCATTCTTGGGAATGTAATTACATATCCTGAAACGAAAGCCCCCTAGGTATTACAAAAACATGACTTGAGTTCTTTTGTTAGAGAGTTTGAGACTTGACTTTCTAATTTCATAGTTAAACACCCTACTTTAGAAAATGTTGGAATTTGGCTTCAGATTTAATAATTAGCTTTAAGTAGTTAAAGCTAAATTATTGTCTTTTGTTGTAGACATAATTGATGGGTTAGACAATCTTTTACGTCATTGCAACAGGCACAGGCACACCGATAAGACATGTTTTGGGCAAAAGCAAGATACTATTGGGCTTGCTAGAAGGAATTCCAACAATGTTGAAGGGTGAAGTGGCAATGGTAACATACTATTTATTGAATTTTCTTGTCTTTCTTATCTTTATATTTTTTGTGAATGACTAGAAGCTGAAATCATCTTGTCTCGTGCTAAATCCATATTATATTGGAGCTTCTCATTGGTCTTTATTTATTATGATTTTGAACTAAAGACCATAATTTAATGCATAATGCAACACAGGGACACTTACTTTTTTCATTTGTAGATTTAACAGAATATTGCTTTGAATGTGCTGAATTAACAAAGAAACTGTTATTATTATCATTATCATCATCTATGACTTCTACTATAATTATAACAAAAGAGAGGAGGAAAATTGACTGTTACCTGATGCTTCCATTTTGATGAAATATACTGTTAATTTTCATGAACATTTTAGGGTCTGTTTGGTTTAAGAAAACATGTTATTTTTCCATTTCGTGTTTCCACTAATAATTATAAAAATATCATTTTGTTTCTTGTTTTGTAATCGGAAATAGTGAAAACACTAATCATTTTCATACAAATATTTGAAAACAGGAACCAAAATAAAATAAGGTAATATCTTTCTACTTATTAGTAAAAACAGGAAATAGAGCCAAAATAATTTTCTTTAACCAAACACGCCCTTGGGTTTTTGCTTCCTTGCTTTATTTTTGGCCACTTCTATCTATGTTATCTCTTAAGGATTTGAAGGATCATCTTTGAAATGTATTTTATTTTCTAAAACATATTAATAATTTGAGTGATCGATACTCAGCTCACAGGAGAATAATGAAAGTCAAATACTAATATATATATATGATGGGATCTGCCAGTGGTTTCTTTTGGGGTATTACATTGATGGATTTTTAGTTGGATATGAGGATGAGGACAATTCTAGCTTGATGTCCTTTTCATTTCCTCCTCCATTCTTCTCTTTCTATTAGGCGGATATCTTATCCCCTGTCTTTGTGATTTATTCTTTCATTTATTTATTATTTTAACTGAGAAAGAATTATCTAATTGTACTGAATTATTTTTCCAATTACTTGATTGTACTGTTTATACTTGTAGTTCAAGATGAAGCCTCAGTTGCATTATGGTGAGGATGATTGTCCTGTTTCCGCTCCTGACAGTTTTCCTAAGGATGATGAACTTCATTTTGAAATTGAGCTGATAGAGTTTTTCAAGGCCAAGGCAAGGATGTGAGCTTTGAGTTTCATTTTTTATTCTTTTGTTTATGTTCTCTATCTTTTTTTATCCTGATGAATTTTTGGGTTTCAATATACTCTTGGCTCTTATTAACTTCCCATTATTGATTGGTTTTTTTAACTGATTAAAAGAATATTATTCCCCAAAAAAATATTTCTTTTAATTTGTTTATCTTTTTAAACACTATTCTGTTTTGTATTATTAGTGTTGTTCATCCTTATTTTATCCTTCACCGATATTGTTGCTGTGTTCCCTAGTACTGCAGTACTGGTTTTCTAAATTTATATGGATTTTTCCCTCTTTTTCCGAGTAACTGTTTCTTGTGATTTAACTCTTTGTTCTAACTCTCTTTTTCTGCTTTTGTTTATATCTACAGGTTGTTACTGATGATTTGGGAGTTGTAAAAAAGGTACAAGTGTCTAGTTGTAAAATTTATTTTGTTCATGTTCCTATCATGTTGGATGGCTCATAAAATGGGAAATATGAATGTCAGACCAAAAGAGAAAAGGAAAAGTGTTGTGTTCTGATGTGTCTGATACAAATGTTCGATTCATCTCCAACATGAAATATTGGAAATGGCTCTCTTTTTTGGATTGTCTATGATTCATATCATGATTTTACATTGCGGTTGTGGTTGCATTAAAGGGCAACCTGGTGGTATCATAAGTATTGATATATAATCTTGTGGATACTCTCTGGAAATTGTCTTTGAGAAATATGGATTTGTATCATAATTTGGCTAAAATGTTCGGCAAAATTTGATGTCACTTTTATATGTTTTTACATCATGTGTTTCCATATGTATATATTGTGTTCAACAAGTCAAAATTGGAAAGGAGGATTCAATCTGGAAAGACATCCCCTTTGCGGAAAGTTTGAATGTTTCACCAGTTAACTTTCTCTGAGTGTAGGTAGTGCGTGAAGGACAGGGTTGGGAATCTCCAAGAGAACCTTATGAAGTGAAGGCTTGGTAAAATAAATCTTTGTTACCACCTTGTTCATGTCAGGCTGTAAAATGTTTTGATGGAAGTCTTAGATGATATTTTGTGTGGTCATTTCCAGGATTTCAGCAAATACAGTTGCTGGGAAATTGATCATGTCACATACAGAAGGAGAACCATACTTTTTTACATTTGGAAAATCAGAGGTAGTTAAATCACTTCACACCTTGTTTGTTTTCTATAATGATATAATAGTGGAATAACTTGCACTGGTAATTAGTTGGTCATTCCTAGTATGCCGAATATTTCAGCTATGATCTGATATGGTTGTGCCCATATTTTTTATTTCCTGATGACAGTAAGCCAAGCAGCTCCCTCAAAATAAATAAATATGTCAAGAAAACAATTTATTTCTTAGGCATTATTGTGTTGGCAATATCTTACAAAATGCTTTGACATTTAATTGATTTCTGCTCTTTGCATTTGGTGATAACCCTGCTGATACGCACAGGTACCTAAAGGTCTTGAAATGGGGATAGGAACAATGGCTCGGGAAGAGAAGGCTGTTATATATGTTACCAGTCAGTATTTAACTGAGTCTCCTCTGATGCCTGTTATACAAGATGATGAAGTCCAGTTTGAAGTGGAGCTTGTTCACTTCATTCAAGTGAGCATGATCTTCCTCACTAGAAATCCCTGGTTTATCAATGAACTTGTTTGTTGTTGTGTTGTGTTCGTGTTGTATGATATAATAGACAAAGAATGAATTTTTCTCGGCATTCTTCTCTCATTATATGCTTTATTAATTTACTGTGGCATTCATAACTTTCATTTCTCCATTTGTAACTTATCTCTGATGTGTATGTTGCATGGTAACATTTGCATTCTTTTTTTTTTGGTCAAAAACATTTGCATTCTTTAAAAGTGTCATATAAAACATGTCATATAAATTTGTACAATAAGCACTAAAAGATTTTGGTAATGGGGCTTGGAAATAATGAAATATACTCCCCGGTGATTTGGAGAGTTTCTAGACTAGATGGAAAATCCATTTAGTAAGACAATGTTTTTAAAAACTCGGATATTGATATGGGGGTATGTATTATATAAAAGTAAAATATTAACAATCAAGTAATACCTTTCAATCTTTAAAAGTTACCCAAGTGTTGAGGCATTTCAATCTTTAAGAAAAATAGGGATAAACCCTAATGATAGAGATACGAATTACTCATAAAGCAAGCAAACGAAGAATAGAATACTGCAGAACCTCTAGGGTATGCAAACCTCCCTGTCCAAAGGCCACCTACAACTCACTCACTGGTAGTGTTATCGATTGCGGATCGCGGAAAATAGCGGAAAGCCAAAAATCCGCTATGTGAAATAGCGGATAGCGTTGCGGCCAAATAGCGGAACTTTTAATAGCAGATTTAACACAGTTATATATATATATATATATATATATATATATATATAAAGGTAGAGGAAAGGTAGAGGTAGAGGAAAAAACCAGAAACAAAGGGAAAGGTAGAGGAAAAAACCAAAAAAAAAAGGGAAGGGGAAGGAGAGAAAAAAACCAGAAAAATAAAGGATGAGAAGGATGATATCAGAATCACAGAATACAAATAAAAAACAGAGGAAGAGAAGGGAGAGGAGAGAACATAACCATGGTTGTCAAACTCGCGAGTCAACTCGTAGACTCGTACGAGAAGAACAGCCACTGCTTGCTTGTAGAGAGGGTTATGTGAGGTGAGAGAGAGTGAATAAAAAAACCCTTTTTTACTTCTATTCCTACTTCTATATGGGAGTGAAAAGGAGGATGGAATTTGAAACATCTGAATAAGAGGCATGCGCAACTCACATGCTCAGTTTTAAGTATTAAAAAATTAAAAAAAAAACAAAAAGATCTGCTATTTGACCAAATTTCCACTATTTGGTGCTGATCCGCTATAGCCGCTATAGCAATAGTGGCCGCTATTTCTCTCATAGCGGAATGCATATAGCGTCACGGTTTGTATAACGGTTTGTCAAAATTCCGCTACGCTATAGCGCTATAGCCGCTATTTGATAACACTGCTCACTGGATGTCCTCTTCCCTACCTTTCCTCCCTTTGTCATTGCTGATTGCTGTCCTCTTTCCTTCCTTCCTACCCTCTTTTCCATGCAGGCATGGTTGTTACAACCCACATCCCTCTTCTGTCCCTTGCCCACATTTCCCCATATGGTCTAGCAAAGGAGTGCCTAACAATACTCCCCCTCCAAGAGATTCCTGAAGATGAAGTTTTGGATAAAACAGCATGTGAAAGAAGTTCCTCTTGGCTGCCACTGCTAAGCACAAGGACCAAGTTATGTGTGAAGCATAATAACAACATTATCCCATTGGCCTTCTAAAACTCCCACAACAAAAAGCAACAAGGGTTACAGGTGGGAAGATATTTTTCCCAGATTAACCGCATTATACTAGAAGGGTAGGAAGAGCAGAAGACACCATTCAAAGTAAACGTGTAATGGAGTCATGAATGTCCTAGTCCATGACTTAGAATTTACTCTATCCATGAATATTTTGGTGCAAAATAACAGTGATGTAGGACAAGTAACCATGAGTGCTGCTCTGAGAAGGGCACTTCCTTGATAAACCTAGAATACTCCTCTAGGATGGAGTGTTCCTTTGACTTGAATTTTAGATACTTTGAAGAAGTGCAAATGGCAGTACTATTAATTATCCAAAAGTGTTAATTACATAAGGCACCTAAAAAGTATTTAGAACCCAAAGATAATCAAATCATGGAAAAGTAAAATTCTAGATAAATCCTGGTTAGATACATCCTGAAACTAAATATCTTGTCACAAGTTCCTTTGATTGGGAGCCATTGCTTTCTTGCAAGGGTTTGCTCCTAGAGTCAGAAAGTCACCAAAAGCTCTCTCTGAGTTGCAAAATGTCTCTCCCTTGAATCCTAACTACAGCCTTCTATATGAGACAGCTCAAATGAAAGCCCAAAAATGCCCTTGGTAAACATGCACTGCCATGCTTACAAATGACATCAGCCCATGCATAATGATGTTGGTTCATGCTTGGACTGGGCAAATATTGTCGTGAAACAGTGCACATTTAAGTTGGGGCTTGCATATAAGTACAACCGGGGATGAAGACTGCATGCTGCCTCTTCTAAATTTTTAACTCCTTTTTCTGTCAAAATGCTTTGAAATTGGTTCCTTTTCACTAAATTTTTGCCTCAGGCGTCCAAATATCCAATCCATTGATTCTGCAATAAATAAGAGAAATTGAGTGAAAACAGCTATGAAAAAGTTGAGAATGTAATAAAATCACCCCAAATTCCTGCTAATAAACAGGCAGAATGATGATTTATCACATAGGCATGTAAATATTTGAAGGAAAAAGAAGGTTCTGTTCTCTAAGTTTTGTGGAATGTAACTTTGGCTGTTTTTGGGCCTGGCCCATCAACCTTATAGCTGACCCAGTACTACTGGAAAAGGCAGATGAGTACATTTCTAGCCTCCTTTATTTGAGGAACTGTTCTGGGTGGAATAATTGAATCTGAGACTGGATTTTGTTCATTGGGCTATAACATTAGACCTTTATAGGATGACTCAAACAGCATATAGTCTAAGTGCAAGGACACTGTAAGAAAACTTGTCCACAAAGTGTAAGGTTAAAGCTTGAGAGGAATAAAGTCACTCTGAGCTTGGGCCCTAGACCAAAAAAGATTGTTTTACTCGTCCATGTCTTAATTCTTCTTCATAGTTCATATCATTTACTTTTTATGAAACTTAGCAAGAAATATGGATATCAGCAATATTAGTGCATTAATGTCGTGTCAAGAATTTTGTACATGAAATTTAGATTCTGTTGTGATTAGGGACATACATAAATTTGTATGTACTATATAATATAATTGTTGTCTTCATAGTCATATTCAGAGACCTGGGTTTTTTCTTTTGTATTATTAGTGGTGTCTGGAACATGTGCTTCTGTAATTTTATTCCTTTCCACTGACCAAGACGTTGAGCATGTGAAATTTCTTGCTGGTAATATATCCACAGGTGAGGGACATGCTTGGAGATGGGCGCCTAATAAAACGCCGGATTCGTGATGGAAAAGGTGTGGGTTGAGAATCCAGAGTTATTTACTAGTATCAATCTTACAAAGACGGCAGAGATTATAGGAGCCTTCATGATTACTCTTTAGCAAAAGAAAAAAATAAAATAAAAAGGAAAGAAATAGAAAATGATGTTGTAGAAAATGCCTGGCTCTTGCTTGAGTTATACTCAAGATGTTATAATTATACAAGTCTGGTCGTTACCTTTTGTTTTCCCACAATTTTTATTTGTTCTCTTCTGTAAGATGGTATCTAGAGAGACACAGCTAATTTTTTTAATTTTATGCTTGCATTTATGTAGTTTAGGTACCAGTTGATTATTTGTATGCAAAAGTGTTTTATTTTTATATTATTTTGTTTGTAATAAATAGGTGAGTTTCCAATGGATTGCCCCCTTCATGACAGTCTACTTCGTGTTCATTACAAGGGTACTGTTCTCAATGAAGAAAAGAGAGTATTCTATGATACAAGAGTTGATAATGATGGTCAGCCATTGGAATTCTGTTCTGGAGAAGGGCTTGTGAGTTTACAATTTGAGCATAAATAAAGTCAAGTTTCATTGTTTTTTAGGGTAAATTGCACTTCCCTCCCCTGAAATAAGCTTGAATTACAATTCCCCTCCTCTTTTATGTTAAAATATACACTGCCCTCCCTTGAGAAGTAAGTATGTATTACACTTTAGTCTATTTTAACATAAATGAAGCTTCTATTGGTGGTGAACGACTTTGAACAATCATTTTATGAATGTTTTCTTTACAACTTTTAATGTCACTAGTAACGAATTTTGAACACTTTATTGTTGATTCTGTCTATGACATTGGAAGATAAAATAATGTTTTAAATACCCTTTTTATCGGCTTTAGAACTTTGCCCAAAATCTTTATTTTATCTTGTATTGTTTCATAGTTGGTAATAGGGGTTTTTAAAACTACGTTAAAGATATTAAGAATAAAAAACAGAAAAAATATGCATAAGAAGCTTGATTATATTAAAATGAACTAAAGTGTAATACATATATACTTTTCAAGGGAGGAGAGTGTAGATTGTAACATAAGAGGGGAGGGGAATGTAATTCAAACTACTCTTAGGAGAGGGGAAGGTGTGTAGTCTTTTCTTCTTTTTATTGTTTATTTTGTTAAAGGTGTTGCATCTAAAAATCCCTTGTGTAAGGTTTATTTAAAATGTCTGCCCTTTTCATTTTCACGCCATTCATGGAAATACATGAACATTCATGGAATCTCATTTTCGTTCTGTTTTAGGTACCAGAGGGATTTGAAATGTCTGTTCGTCTGATGCTTCCTGGAGAGATAGCTCTTGTCACATGTCCCCCAGACTATGCTTATGATAAGTTTCCAAGGTTGCTGATGAAAAATTTAGGTTTCCTAAAGTATTTTAGTGCTGGAAATCCCCATTTGAATATATATATATATATATATATATATATCTTAGCATCCACTGTCATTCTGTTCTATGATGCTTCATTACATTATTGGCATGTTCCTTTTTTTTTTATCAGGCCTTTAAATGTCCCTGAGGGTGCTCATATTCAATGGGAAATTGAACTTCTAGCTTTTGAAACGCCAAAGGTACTTTGGAAATTCTTTAGTTAAATTCAAGTTATTTACTATAGTAGTTGCAGATTTATATGTAGCAATTATAGGACCAGCATTGCTCTGTGATAGTGAATGTTTAGTGGTGAAGTACTGACAATAGCAAAAACAAGATTGGCAGAGATGAGAATGCTGAGCAAGTTATGTTTTATTGGTTTCTCAATTAAACTATTTTGTTTTTTTTGGTTAAGTTAGGCATTACTTAAAATTATATTCTAATGAGATTGATTTCAAGTTTAGATGAAGTACAATTGTTCTATGATTTTGGTCCCAGTTAATTATAACCCTTAACCTCTTTGGTTCCTAGTTTACATGTTACTGTGTACTTATTACCATGCCTGATGCATTATGGACTTAATTCCTCATTACAGGACTGGACTGGATTGGACTTTAAAAGTATAATGAATGATGCTGAAAATATCAGAAACACGGTATGCAAATGAATCTGCACAATTTTCTACATCTGGTTGGTCCTTAGCTTGCTATTACTTGTGTTTTGATGGCGCATTACATGATTGCCAAACATGCTTGTGCACATGTTTATGTGTGTTTTGAGCACAGTATATAGGACAAGGAACCAATATGCTTCTCCTGTTGAGAAAAAGCTTTCAATTGTGTACAATAGCATATAGCATATTCACCCTAATGGAAAGATATAATCTTTCTGGTCAAGCAATGAAGGAGTTTTCTTATTTCAAGTCCCTTTTCGGTGATTATTTTTGAAAATTTAAGTGGATCATTTTTTTAAATAATTATATATAGATTGGTTTTCATAGTCAGCTAAGTTGTCTACAGTCACTGAATTTATTTTTATCATGAACCAACTATGCCAAAAGCTTAAGCTGTTGGGTGAACTGGTGAAGGCACATGAATGGTCTTTTATTATATTTCTAACACACCCCCTCACTCAAGAGCCCTTTGGGCTTGAAGCGTGGACAATGCACAGGTCCACCTACCTTGTGCTGAAATTAAATTAATTTTATCAGAGAAGAATGGGGACTCCAAGGATCAAACCCTAGACCTTTTGGTCATAGCCTCTGATACCATGTCATGAACCAACTATCCCAAAAGATTAAGCTGTTGGGTGAAGACACATGAATGGTTTTATTATATTATATTTCTAACAATTTTAAAGCAATTGAAGAGTCTAGGAGTCAGTTATGGTGTGTATTGGTAGTTTTGGACATTCTCTCTAGGAGTTTCACAACTCTGGACTGCACCCTTGCTGTAGTTTCAGTAAAATTCTGTGTTTAATCATAATAAACTCTAATTAAACACCAATTTCAGGTATTGTTCTATCAGAATGTCTCATGCTGTTATTCTTTTCAGGGTAACAGGCTATTCAAAGAAGGAAAATATGAACTTGCAAAGGCAAAGTATGAAAAGGTATTCATCTTTCTCTCTTGAGCATGTACATGAGCATACCTTAGGGTTTGTTTGGTTCAAAGATGGGGAGTGGAGGTGGGATTTAGTTAGTTATTGTATTTGGTTTAGAGCGACTAATTTACTTCAGTGTTATCGATCGCGGATGGCGGATTATGGCGGAAAGCCAAAAATCCGCTATGTAAATATGGCGGATGGCGTTGCGGCATATGGCGGAAGCATGGCGGATAGAATATAATACATATAAAATATATATATATACACAAGAAAATTGCAGAAATAAGTAACACAGCCATAAAACAAGCAATATATCTCAAGAACCATAAACTAAATTGCTAGTAAATATCATAAGTCTCATAATGATTAAGTTTTAGACTTCAAATAACAACAAAACATAAAAATAACAATCAGTTCAAGTCTTCATGACTTAAAAATAACAAAATGATCAAAAGGTCAAAATTAAATGACATTTGAGAAGCAAAGAAGTAATAGAGTATACAGACTACGGTTGGTAAACAGTAAGTGGGAAGTAGGTGTATAAAATACTGTTAGTAAACAGTGAGTGGGACTGGGAAGTAGGTGAGCTACAGCTACTGCTGTAGTTAGTAGACTCGGGTAACTAAACTCCCTGGTTCTCATTAATACAAATCACAGAACAGATTTCAGATTCTCTCTCTCTTCTCTTTCTCTCACTTTCCCTCACTTTCTCGGTTTCCACCTTTTCTATCAAGAAGAAAAGAGATGGAAACAGAGAAAAAAAACGAAAACAGAGGGGGGAAAACGAAAAACAGAGAGAGTGATTATTTGAAGCACTGAGAGGATAAAAACAGAAAACAGAGGAAGCAATAGTTTGAGAATGACATTTGAGAAGCAACTAGAGGTTTGAATCAAAGAAGAAAAGAGATGGAAAAAAGAAGAAAAAACAGAGAAAAAAAAAGCAAAAAAACGAAAAACGGAGAAGAAAAAAAATCGCCTCTGGTGGTCGAAGGTGATGGCCGCCGCGGTGGTACCGTGCTGGTCGCCGGAGGTGGTCGCCTGAGGTGGTCGCCGGAGGTGGTCGCCGGAGATGGTGCAGTTTCGCAGGGACAGACGAAGAGAGTAGAAGACAGACTTAGAGAAAAGGGAAGTAAGAAAGTGAGGCTGGAGGCTGAAGAATTAGGGTATTTTGGTTTCTCTACATGTTCTGGGCCGGGTTTGGGATCGGGTCACATGACCCAACCCGAATTTTTTTATTTCAGAAAAAATCCGCTGCTTTTCCGCCATAGCAGCCGTATCCGCCATGGCCGCGACAGGAATAGCGGCTGCCATAGCCCGCCACGGAAAATCCGCAACGCCACCGCCATTGTATAGCGGCAGGCCAAAAATCCGCCACCGCCTTCCGCCATGGCCGCTTTTTGACAACACTGATTTACTTTTTATACAGTTATAAACTTTTATGTTGAATTCTATTTAAGGTTATTTAAATAAATGCATTTAAAATATTTAAACTTATCTTCCCCCCTCTTCAAATCCCCCAATATTGGAGGGGAGCCAAAATTGAGTGAGGAGGGATTTTGCTCCCTCCATTTCTCTCCAACCATTCATTATGTTATGCTCTTTCATGTTTTGGTTGACATATTTCTGAGTCAGAATTTATAGATGAAGCAGCTGTAGGTGTTGCTGCATCCTGATAATCATTGAATTGAATTGTACTCAGCTAGATGGTAGTTTATACTTTATTGCAACACACCTATGTCATATAAGGCTGGGATGGGAGAGTGGATGCCCAGGGTTTAAATTGCTGCTGCTCCCTTCACTAGGCCTATAATTTCTACAAAATGGCATCAGCTAACCACAAATAGTTCACTATTATTCTGACAATTTGCTTTTGTTATCCATATTCACACATTAAAGGAATTTTGTTAGCTGACCCCCAATGAAAGAGTGGGCTAGTCAGTTATGTAATTAGTTAGAGTGAGATCTAAGGGTTAAATAATAGGAGGGAAGTAATTGTTGTTGAGAAGGAAAAGAGAAGAGAGACATGTGATGGAATCTGTGTGCCTGAATCACAAGCTAGATAATATTGTATATACAAATAGTCATAAATATAAGAATTTGAAGTTACCATAATTACATAAAATCAGCCCATAATTACCCTATTTACATCATTTCTAACAAAACTCCTTAGGCTGGATAATAAAAATCAAATGCACCAAGCTTGTTACGTATATTAATTATTTGAGGACCTCTCAATGACTTAGTAAAGACATCTTCTAGTTAATCATTTGATTTTACAAAGCTTGTGTTAATGTCTCCCAGATAAGATCTAAACCCGAATGAAATGGAAATCTATCTCAAATGTATGGACCACTTATGGAATTCTGTATTGAGACAAGCAAAGCAACTTGATTATCACAAATGAGTATTATCTGCGTAACATCTCCAAACCTCAGTTCTTTGAGCAACTGTTTTAGCTAGATAAGTTCGCAGGTGGTTGAAACCATGACTTGATACTCTGTTTATGCACTTGATCTTGCCACAACATTCTGTTTCTGAACTTTATTAAAAGGATTGGATTTATACATGGATTGGAGTTCTGGTTTACATTTCATGGTGATCACTTGGATTTGTTTTTGGCTCTGAAACTCTCACTGTACTATCAATCTTATTAACATTATGTGGTAGTTGGAAACAGGTGCTTCGAGAATTTAATCATGTTCATCCACATGATGACGAGGAAGGAAAAGTTTTTGCAGATACACGTGTAAGTGATCTGATGTCTCTTTCCTAATATATTATTATTAATATTCTTAACAAGGGATGCATATCTACCTATCTTACGATTGGTAAGTTAATTTTGATTTATACTGAATCTCTCTTTCTCTCTCTCTCATGATTGAAGAATTTGCTACATCTGAATGTTGCTGCTTGCTATCTGAAGTTGGGAGAATGCAGAAAGTCCATTGAGGCATGCAATAAGGTATGCTTGATTGACCACTGCTTACATGTAGCCTTTATTTATTTCATTGGAATAGAGTCAATAAACAGAATAGCATATAGCATTAGTTGGTTTTGCTACTTCGAATTTGTAATATAGGTTTTGTTGGTAAAGCAAGTTATTGATTTTATCTTTGATTAAGAAACTTTCCATTACGATGGAGTTGCTGGAGTGTGGAAATATCCTTATTGTGTGATGGTATTGTGGTGTTGGGGGAGGGGGTTGCTGCATAAGCACTAATATTTTGTAAGTCCATAAAAAATATTAAGCTGCGTTATTTATATCCAAGAAAGCCTCATTTGTATTTAATCTGAATTATAATAGAATTCTAAGATGGTATCAGAGCCTATCTCGCACAAACCCAATAGCCTTGGGCTTGCGGGGGCGTATTGGAGAAAAGTTAAAGTCTCACATCGACTAGAGATAATACTTAAATAGAGAATATATACAAGAGGCAATCCTCACCATAAAAGCCGGTTTTGTGGAGTTGAGTTAGGCTCTAAGCCCTAAGATGCACAATCTGATTTTCTAGATTTCATTGCTATTCCACAATGAGACATTTGATAGGGGCTAGAACTTTAAAGGAGTAAACATTTTCATTCTTTAGTTTTATGGTTATTATTGAAACTAAGGTAGAGAGAGAGAGAGAGAGAGAAACTGAAAATAGTGATTATATTTGGGTACTATGATTCTGAAGAATTACAGTGAGCCGTGCCTCGTATATATAGAGAGAGGCTCATGCTCTGGAAATGACTCTCAACAGAAGTAACTGTCAACTAACTAATTCAGTTAATTAGTTACAGTTGTAAGAGGTTCCAAAAACATCTAGAGTCCTAGACTAATCAGGAAACATCTAGAGTAATCGAAACCGATACAAAATGCTACACATTGCAATGCTATTTGAGTACTATACTCCAATACTCCCCCCTCAAGCTCATGGAGGGTGTGAGCCGTTGAATTGAAGAATGGGATCACACACTTGGAGCTTGGAATGTAAATCGGCAAATCTAGTGGGAGAGAGTGCTTTAGTAAGCAGATCTGTACATTGTTCTTGAGTAGGAACTTGAATGACATGGTGGTGCTTGGTGGGAACCTTTTCTCTGAAGAATTGATCAAGCTCCATGTGTTTAATTTTAGCATGCAAAACTGGGTTGAGCTAGAACTACAGTTCTGTGATTATCACAGCATACATGTGGAATGGAGTGTGAAGCAGTGAGTTCAGACAATAAGGTCTGGATTCAAAGAATTTCACCAGCTGCATGAGCAAGGCTTCCGTACGGCATACTCAGCCTTGGTACTGGATCTGGCAATGACGAACTATTTCTTGGACCACCAAAAAATGAGATTGGGTCCAAGAAAAATGCATGTTCCAAAGGTTGAACAATGATCATCTGGGTCTGAAGCCCAATTAGCATCAAAATAAGCATGGATAGACAGTGGCTGACCTTGAGGAGCTGGAAGATGTAATCCTGAGGTAATAGTACCGTTTAGGTAACACAAATAAGTTTGACTGCTTCCAGAGAGATTCAAGTGCTTGAGACCAATATTTATATGCATCATGACTCGCCTTTCTAAACATTTCCAACTAAGGTAATAACTAATGGGGTTATCTATCACTTGGGGAGTGGGAGTCAGGTCTTGTTTGCAGGCTACCAAAGTCCTTATACGGCTTAAAACAGTCACTTCAAGATTAGCTTTGGAAGTTTAGCAAAGTCATTCAGCAGTTCGACTCGATTTGTTGTTAGGTCAACCATTCTATATTCTTTAAATGCTCACCATTTTATTAACTTATGTAATTATCAAGCAGGCATTATGGAATTGAAGCAATACCTATTTATACATTTTCAAACCAAATCTTGGCCAATTGCGATACTTTTTTGGGATTGGGGTAGCTCAATCAGAGATAAGTATTGCTATTTCTCAAGGAAATATGCTCTTGAAATTTTGGAAGAGATAGAGATGCTTGATTGTAAACTTGTTCATGTTCCTATGGACTCAAATTTGAAGCTTTTACCTAATCAGGTGGAGCTCTATCCTAAACCAAGCAGATATAGAGGAATACTTTGGATGTCAAATTATCTCACCATGACTAGATCGAACACTGTCTTTCTTGTCAATGTTGTGAGTTAGTTTCTCAACTCACCGTGTAATAGTCATTGGAATTTAGTTGTTCGGATCCTAAGATAAATCAAAGGATCACCTTTAAGGGTTTGTTTATATGGACATGGGTCATACTGATATCAAACGCAAATTGGGCAGGTGATGCTAGTGATAGGAGGTCCACTTCAGGCTACTGTGGGCTTATTAGAGGTAACTTGATCTCATGGAAAAGCAAGTGATAAGATGAAGCACTAAGTATCGTGTTATGACTAATACTACTTGTGAACTTTTGTGATATGCTCCATGATTTTAAGTTTTGTGAGATAGGCCCTATGGAACTTGCTGGTGAAAACTTATCAGTTTTGTATTTCTTCAAATCAGTTGAGAACTTAAGAAATAAAAATGAGACAGGAATTTCTGAATGCTTGAGTGAATAACACGCTCGGCAAAAAATCTATTTATATACATAAAATACAATTTACAAGAAGAGAAATTAAAACTAGCATCATCTCCTAAGTCATAAGATACAATGAATCTAAGAATGCAATAAACCTTATGATACAATGAATTCTAATGGTACTTGGAAAGTGGAACATTAATTATATTCTGTTTCCAACAAAATCCAATATGTAGACGGTCTGGAAGAGATGCCTTATGTAGCATTTGATTGTACCATCTGGGCTTGTGCCTACCCTCCTCGAGTGCCTTTGGTTGTCCAACTACAGTTCTGATACGGAGGCTTACCATGAAGCTTCCAGCATTTGTCATGAGTGTGTTGTGGCTTCTTACAGAAGGTATAGCAAAGAGAATCTTTACTCCCCACATCTAGTTACCTCTGTTCCTGCTGTTGACTTGCAGATCTCTGCCTTGTTTCTCTTGTTTTGTGTGACCGAGGTGGAAACCTTCATATGATTGAGGTTCCAACATCACTCATCTTCATGCTTCTGCTGCCTGAAATCATCCATCCATTGGATGAAGATGGCTCCTTTCCTAGCAAAACTGGAACAAATTCACTGTTCAGTCCTGCAAAGAACTTGTAGATCTTGCCTTTTTCAATGTAACTGTCAGCATCTTCATTGCACTTTGCATCTAGCCTGCTCGTAATGGTCCAACTCTTGCCCCCAATTCTGCAAGATCTGGGCATATTCACTGACTGATCGGTCCCCTCCCCTTCTTTTGTAGCAGAGATCTCACCGCCAGCCTTGGAACAGTTCTGTTTGCAAAAATCCCGTATGTCCTGGTTGTTTGCATAAAATACAAGTGTCACTCACCTCCGATGCCGTTGTATTCCGCAGCCATGAAATCACCACCGCTTCATCCCACGCAGCAAATTTGGGATCTGTAGAGTTTGGGGTTTTCCTGGTAAGATGGTTCAATTTACCCATCCTTTTTAGAAAGGTTTGGATGAAATGCGACCATTTTAGGTAACTTTTTCCATTGAGACGCTGGCTGGGTTGGATATTTTGTAACTTTCAGCGCTGACAGTGTCCATGTTCTGAGTTTGGGTAGAACGATTGGGTGTATTGGACATTTTTAGAAGGACTAGGTAAGGATAATAGGTTCAGAGGCTATTTAAGAAGGAAAAAAGGGGCAATGGCCAAGTGGTTATTGCGAAAGAAATAAGAAATTTTGTGGCAATGCAGGCCGCGAGGTTACACGGGCTCCTGTGGTTTTTGGATCTCTGATGCCATGTCAGAGTGTTTTCTGATAATTTCCTTAGAGGAGCGCATGCTCTCAGATAGAATACAAAATAATCTAGAAAATGAAACTCCTGATTTACTGACCCTTTTTGTGATTCCTATAATTATAGTTCAGTCATTTCTTCCATAAGTACAAACTAAAACTAGTTAACCCCTAATTATGGGATTCAATCCAATCTATACAAGGAAATATTCTGTACAATAGGATTCTGAATCCGATAGTTTTGTATCTTAATTTTTCCTCTCATCATGTGTTCTTCAATCAACTGTGCAGGTTTTGGAAGCAAATCCTGCACACGTCAAGGGTCTATATCGTCGTGGAATGGCCTACATGACCGCTGGTGATTTTGAAGAAGCAAGGAGTGATTTCAACATGGTAGAAATCCTCATACTCAACTTTCTTTAAGAATATAAGTTATAATAATATCATCCATTTCTGAAGTCAGTTGAATGCTATTTCAGATGATGAAAGTCGATAAGTCAACTGAATCAGATGCAACTGCAGCTCTTTCGAAACTGAAGCAAAAGGAGCAGGTCGGTTTGAAATTAATAATCATCAGTTATTCTCTTATATGCTTGAGGTCACAGAAGGAAACGCCAAGACTTCATTTTTTACCAATTGGAGAAGTGGCACGTGTCACAATCCGAAAGGTGACACGTGTCACAATTAGGAGGCTAGGACCTCCTAGTTTTCATGTACAGTAATTGATTGATTGATTCATTTGTAGGAAGTTGAGAAGAAAGCTCGGAAGCAATTTAAAGGGCTATTTGACAAGAAGCCTGGAGAAATTGCAGAAGCTAAAGCTATTGAAGATGGAGATCAGATAACAAGTGAAAGCCAGAAGGATGGTGAGGTACATTGGGGGGACTCATCAGATGGGACAAGTTCGGAGGATACGCATGAAGAAGCTGCGCCCGATGCACATCGAATGGGTTGGTTCTCTCACTTTTGGCCTACTGGTAGCAGATTTTTTTCATCTCTTGGGCTTCAAAGATGTGCCATACTATAATTTAACTTAAAAGTATGTTGTAGTTGGCCATAATACAGCTTTTAAATGGAGGCATTCCAGTCTGATACACTGGTTTTTAGAGAGTTCAGGCATTTACCAGGAATTTTATTTTTGTTCATTTTTATATTGTTATCTTAAACACCTTTTATATTTGATAAAAGAGGTGTAACTTGTAAGCATAATAGGAAATAGCAGAAGATGAACATTGAAGCAGTCGTTAAAAAGTGCTACAGAATACTTGAGTTGTTTCTTACTTGTAGGTTACAACTTACAATTCAGTGAGTTAATAGGTGGAGGTTTGGTAGGTTTCAACGGTATGTATGTTTAAATAAATGTAGCATCAAGTGAACCTTTTATTTTTCAACTGTAGCATCTACCATGTGCCCTCTCAATCACTGCTATGCGCTTATTTTTTTGGTTCAAAATTTAATTTGTCAAATCCATTCAATTTAAAGCAGTTTGGATTGGATTTTTTTCTTTAATCTCAACTTTTTTCTTTCAATAGATAATAAATAAATATATAACTTTTTTCCATAGCATAATTTTTTTGTATTCCGGAAATTAAATTCTAAAAGTGAATTTAATTGGGTTCTGGAATTTAATTTTTGGAACGTATTACAATTTTAAAATTATATTTTGGAAATCAATTTACTTCTAGAAAAAACGATTTTTGGATCACAAAAGAATAGTATTCCTGAAATTTATTTTTGGAATGTCTTTTGTTAAGTTCCAAAAATTAAATTTTGGGATATAAAGAAATGGAGAGAAAAAATTATAACACATGAGGGGTGTTTATTTTTCCGGGAGGAGGGAAATTTAAAAAAAAGGAAAGAGGGTGTGAAAAGAAATTAATGGGGTTGCAAAAAGCAATCCCCAAATTAAGGTATGGATTTGTTTTTTCTGTATAGTATAATAGTCGAGCTGATTGTATTTTTTGATATTTAATTTTAGTTTGATTGATTGTCCGCAAGATTAAGGACTGCTATAAGTCTCTATGTATATGGGTGTTTGAGTTAGAGCTGGCAAAATGGGTCGGGTCTGGTGATATTGACCTAATTAAATCTCTAATGTGATCGCTTGTATAAACACGCGCACACACACACTCCGTCCAACTTGAAGAAAATGTCACTCATGAATCGGCACCATATCTGAAAATCTAATAATATGAATGAGGGGCATGTGTTTTGATGACTCCAATTTTTTTTTTAAACTTTCAATTTTCTATTTATCTTCATGTGTTTCTTATATGAGGCTTACTTGCTTAGGGGTCATTAATTTGTGTCCTTAACCATTTAATAATTATCATATCTGGAAATGACAAACTCAAAGCACAAACTAGAAAAATCTAAAACAACACATGCAATTATAACAATTACACAAGCGGACACCTTTCATCCATCATCTATCTATATAAATAGAAAAAGAAAACCCCATTATTTTAAACTATATGCAATAATATCCATATCGCATAATGTTTAGATTTTTTCTTCATCAATATTATTGGAGGACCCATGATTTTGTTGTTCTCTGTTGGCAACAACAATAGCACGATACTTGACTAAAAAGAATCCCAAGGTGTGGCCAGCCACAGCAGCTATGAAGATTCCCAAATTGAAGGACATCACAGCAAGCATTACCAAATAAAGAAAACCAATTCGAAAGGCATAGATAGTGGCATGAATTAAACTTCCCTTGATGGGACTTGTAATTGTCCCACGCTTTATGAAATTGGGTTTGTTAGACATAAGCTCAGCAAACATGGAAAGGAAAAACACAAACAACATAGCTAGGATATACATGCCAATGTTGTGGTTAGGCCACCCAGAGAAAAGTAGTATTGCATCTTTTCCCCAGTAGAGGCTCATGTGCATCTTCATCTTTGTCATGTGCATCTTCATCATCTTTGTGTTCCCTAGATTGATACACACCTACACACGCATAGATTTTAACCTTTTAGTGAAAGAAAAATAGGAGAATGATGATGATCACAAATCACAAGAAGCATTGTATTTATTAACTGATAAAATTCAATTAGCTAAAAATTCAATACAAATTCGTGATGTTTATATTAAAAGTTTAATAATTATGTACGGACAGGGTGAAAAAAAATTTACACAGACATCTAATCATACCTAGCATGGTATCACATAATAACATTACTTCTTAAAATATCTGAACAAATATATATATGGTGGATATGATTAGATTTTTGTGGGAAAAAAATTACACTGTCAATACATAGTAATTAAATTCTTATATTAATTAAAAAAATCAATTAAGCTGCAAAGTTGGTTCATTCAAAGAATATTCATTGATTTATTTACTAGTAGCATAAACGTTATTTTCTCTTATAATAATTTGTTTCTACTGAAAAGGTAGTTTAATTTGAGTAATTAATTTCTTATTTGTTTATGTTATTAATCAAGCTACACGTAACTTTTAGAGAGGAAGAAACAATGAATATATACAACATGGCCGGTTGATATCAGATGGGATGATTACTCCATCATTTCTTTATAAAAATAAATAATTTAATTATTTGCTGATGTTGACGACTATAATATTTATGATTTTTTTCACATTCTTTTTCTTAAATTTTCTTTTTCACTCTTCTTTATTTCTATTTCTCTCTCTGCATTTTCTATCGTATATCATCATCACATCTCTTACTTCAATTCCTCTTCTTTTTTTTCTCTCTCTTTCCTTTATATATGTTTTTCTTTTGCTTACACATTTCGCATCCCATTTACAGATAAAAAAGAGTAAATTTAGATCTTAATGAACAAGAGTTATATAAACCTTTCCATTTATTATAAAATAAAGAAAAAAGCCCTAGAACCAACTCAATTATAATAAATATTTATTTTAAAAATTATTTTATTCTAAAACAATTTTATTTCTAAAATTTAACATAAAACAATGAGTAAGCACTGGGATAACAAATCTCCCATGAAGTGTTTTCACCCCCTCAGTTTTTTGCCAACCTCCCTTCAATCTTTTTGAACCTACTTTACGGTTTTCTTCTTGTGCTATTTATTCCGAGTTTGCAATTCTAATCTCCAATCAACTTCATAATTTGCCTTTTGGTGTTTTTGCAGAATTTGTAGAAGCAAGTTGTCTTTAGGGGTGGCTAGAGAGAGCAGCGAAAATGGGGTTGATTTGATTTCCTGCATTTGTTCAGATTGCAAGCTGGGGCCCAATTGGCCCATTTGGTTCTCCAAATTCTGTTTTCTGATTATTGGGCCTGAGTAGTCCACATTTGTTGACAAAAAAGAATGAAAATTTAAAAATAAACTTAAATTGGGTGTTTGCAACACTCTGCTAGGGCTTGAAGGTTGGAGCGCCGCACTCTGCTATGGTTGAACGAGTTTCCCCCTAGTTAGGATTGTGCTGTCGTCTCCTTCAATCTTGGAAGCTTGTGTGGGGTTGTCGGTGTGCCACTGTCCTCGGTGGATCTGTCGCCTCTGTCCTTGGCGTTTGCGCCACTCTAGTCTAGGATTTCACCTAGTTGGGTCTGCGTCGTTGCCCTATTGTGGCTACGCTACAGAGGTTGACGTCTTCTTCTCCGTTCTGTCGCAACCACCTGTTCGCCCGCGTCCCCGCTACCACCTGTTTCATACTGAGCCCCACCGCCGCCTACTTCATCTTGAGCTCGCGCCGCCGCTCCTCTGTGCCACCGCAAACCCCCTACGCCACCGTCATCGAAGTGGTATAAGTATGTTGGTACGCCTCTTGTCGCCGTCGGAGCTGCCAGATCGAGGTTCGCTCCAAGCTGCTAAGGTTATATCTAGAATGTTGTTGAAAGGCCTGGCTCAGCTCCTTCGACGCCACCAGAATCTCCATTATCTCCTACAAGTTTAGATTCAGGGACCCTGGCTTCTACGCCATCTTTGTGCTTCCTCTCGCTTGTCCCAACTTGGAGATCCGGTTGCTGCAACTCAAGGTATTCTCTTGTGGATCCTGGCCTGTAACCTTATGGCCCAGGCCCAATTTGTTTGAAGTGTCTTTGAGTTTTGAAAAAGAGACATTTGGGCTAAAAATGTTGAGGCAGAAGGTTTTGAGTGGCCCAAATGGGCCAAACCCAACCCACCTCAAAGAAATTTAATTTAAATGTCTGAGGTTGCTAGGTTTTGTTTTGATGTGTTCCTTTAGTTGTTAGTGTCTTTGTTTTTTTAGCTTTAAGCCTTGTTTGCTTTCGTCCACAACAGCGTGTCTTGATTTGAAATGTTGTAATTTGATGAGACTCCGCATATGTTGTTTGTGTTGGCCAGTATGTTTGGCAACTTTGGATGTAGATGTCGTATGATTAGACTTTGCCCATTCTATGAACTTGATCACTTTGACAAAAAAAAGGTGTTTGCAAGTTGCAATGATGAAAAATAAAAACAAAAGAAGCTACTCATTCGTTAAAAAAAAAAAAAAAAGCTACTCAAATATCAAAAGGCTTAAACATTAGTTCAATAATACAGTACAATATTTTGCAGGAGCCCTGTAGCTTACACAAATAGACGATTAGGCAACGGCGCCCCCATAGGATTTAATGAGGCGTTAATTATTAGGTCCTAGAATGAATGAATCTAAGGCCAAAATGGTACTAAGGTTCATTGAGTTCATGTATTTGGTGGAGCCAGTCATGAAATTATGTACGATGAGTCTATTTGCTTTCTTGGATGGATGGAAAAGGACCCAAAATGCATAGAGATCCCTCTTTGGGCACAACTTTGAAGCCGAAGTACACAGTCCAATCCCATTGTATGCTCCTTCCTGCTACTTTTGACGTAACAAATCTTGAACATATATACAAAATAAAGGTAAGATTATATTTTTGGTCCTTTAAGTTATTTTATTTTTTTTAAGTTGGTTTTTTATCTAAATTTTTAAACAATAAAATTCCTTAAGCTTTGAACATTGAACACCGTGGGCCCTTTTTAGTAAAAAGTGACTAAATTAGTCCTTTAACTTTGAAGTTAGTTTCAAAATGGTCCCATATATTATAATATAATTTTAGCAAAGTCATTTATGATTTAAATTAGTCTCATTGTATTCCATACTCTTGAATCTAAAAAAATTTCTGGCAGGATTTATTGTCTGATTTGGATAAGCTACTTCTAGGGGTTAACTAGAGATTTTGTGTACAACAAATTCAAGGGAGAAGGTGGTGGAGGAGGATGAGGGACAAAGGGGGGAGGGTGAGGGGAGAGGAGGGGGGACATGGGTTTGGGGGGGGGGGAGGTGGTGGAGGAGGAAGAGAGGAGAAAGACAAATAAGAGATAAAATTGCTATTTTGGTCCCTTAACTTAATTTTTTTTTCAATTTGATCCCTTATGATATGATACGTCACCGGACATGTATGATGCAGTGCTGAATGCCACATAGGATCACAAACAGCCACATCAGTAGCTGACTAACGACATATGACTAAAGGAAAAACGTTGTTAAACGTTTGTAACATGAGGGACCTTATTGTTTAAAAATGAAGATAAGAGATCAACCTGAAAAAATAAAATAACTTAAGGGACTTGAAGTATAATTTTGCCATTGTTTTATCTTAAGGTGAGAAATCCCCTCCCCAAAAATTGACTTCTCACCATTGTTTTATTTTTTTTCAAAATTGTCTATGGGAAGTCCCCTCTCCTAAAATCGACTTGTGAATATGTTTTTTTATTATTTTTTCTTTTTTTGTTTAATTTTAACGGTTTAGAGTTATAGTTAAGGTGGTTTATGGTGTTAGGTGATTTGTGGTTTTAGGTGGTTTTAGGGTTTTGGCGTTATTTAAATTAATTAATTTATTTTGTTTACTAATTCAATTTATTAATTAATAATTATTGCAATTAAGTTAGTTTAGAACCTTAATAGTAAATAATAGTACAGTAAAATGATTATCATTAAAATTACAAAAGGGGTACAACGATCTACATTTTAGGTTAGGATATTTATTGTCGCTATGGTTACAAATACACCATAAGTTAGTCTCCTAAATGGTGTCCTGGTCCTCACCTTGGAGGTTTCCGGTTGCGTGCAGGTTGTATACGTCGTGCACGAAGTCGCATTGGTTGTTCTTCTTCAACAATAGTCGCAGATTGCTCCTGTTATAGCTCATTTTCATTGACATCAAGATTTGCGATAGGGTGCGAGGGATCTCTTAATTCGCCGATATATGACGTTGAGGAACTACCTTAATGGTAATCATTTTATTGTATTATTATTTACTATTACTATTAAGGTTCTAATCTAACTTTATTGTAATAATTATTAATTAATTTAAATAACCCCAACAAAACCACCTTAACTAAAATACTAAACCATTAAAATTAAACAAAAAAATAAAAATAAAATAAAAAAATATGTTCAGAAGTCAGTTTTAGAGAATGAGCCTTCTCATAGATAATTTAAAAAAAAAAACAATAGTGAGAAGTCGATTTTTGAGAAAAAGACTTCTAACCTTAAGATAAAACAATGGTAAAAAGTTAAATAATTTAAAAACTATAGTATTTGACAAATTATTTTTCTAAACAATACTATTGATAAAAAAAAGCCAAACATTAGCATAAGAATTTGTATGAGGCAAATTCAAATAGATTTTTTAAATGACCCCCAAGGAAGAAAAAAAAATTGCAACAAGGAGCTAGCAGAAAAACAAAGGTGCTGGTGAAAGATGTTCCAAGATTCTACCATGGAAAGCGCCAAAAGATAACATGCCCATGATTTCTTCGCCTTCCGGACCTGCCCCTACACTAGTGCTTCTCTAGGGCTACGACTATATGGAGTATCAGTTTGATCCTCGTCTACTTATAGGCTAGCAAGTTGTATTTTCATGATCTTCCACTTTTGTGTCACTTCACTTTCCATTTCTGCTGACGTAGTCGTATGGCCAGGCCAATCATATGTTAATATTCTTCCACACTTAAGTACAAAACCTTCACAAAATTAATTTGTTGTTGTATAATTAGTGTAAACCATCGTTTTTTCCCTAAAATTGTAGAGTGTTGACAATTTGATATCAGACATTAGAAAATAGATAAATTAATTTTTGAAATTGTTGACCATCTATTAAGTTAATTCATTTGTTAGTGTTAATCAGTTAATAGTATTAATGTTGTTGGTGTGGCACGCTAAGTGTCATGTTGGCACACACATATGTAATCTAGTCACACACAAGTGTAATCAGAAACCAAATTGACGGAATTTTTAAAAAGCCATAGACCAAATTAACGGTATAAATATGAAATTTTTTCTCTCTTGTAAATATTGTATTTTCCCACTAAGATTATTAAATCACATTTTGTCCCCAATGTTTTTTCTGCTATTTCTTCTGTCTTTGTTTAGTGAACAACAAAATGGCCGACCACTACCCAAATGTATAGCTGGCAAAATGGGCTTAGCCCGCCGGACCGGCCTGAGCCTGCTTGAAAAAACACCGGGCTTGGACACACAAATTTGAATCCGTTTTCAATCTGGGTCTTTTTGGCCCGGCCCGATAAAGCCCGAACCCGTAAAAGCCCGAGCCCAAAGCGGGCTGCCCAAAAAATATAGGCCAAAGCCCGAGTCCAGCCCGAAAAAAGTCCAAAAAATAGAGAGCTCGGACACACAAATTTGAGTCCGTTTTCAATCCGAGCTTTTTTGACCCGGCCCGATAAAACCCGAGCCCGATGCAGGCCGACCCGAAAGCCCGAATTGCCACCTCTACCCAAATGTGACTGGACAAAGTGACAGGGATCACAGTTTTAGTCATGCTATGAAAAAAGGTGAAGACTACGGTACATTTGTTTTTGTGTCATGTACGGTACATTTGTTTTTAAATATTGATAGTTTGATAGTTTTAGTGTTTGTCCAAGTTATATATAGTGCGTACGGCACAGTGCCAATTAAACGGTGACCTTGTTGATCGCTACAGTATGTATGGCACAGTAAAATATTACTCCCTCTGATTTAAAATATAAGCAACAAAAACACTTTGTTTTGGTCCAAAATATAAGCAACATTTATCAATTTTTATATAAATTAAGTGCTAGTTTTTCAATTATATCATTCATTTAATGCAATATTCATATTTACGAGAGACAACAAAGGGGGTAATTTTGGGGAAAAAAATTAGAACCAGTGAGTATTAATTAAGATTATCCAATTTCAAACCATTCTTTGGTCTATGTGTTTTTGTACTATGTTGCTTATATTTTGGACCAGAGGAAGTAAAATCCACAAGTTGCAGACCACGTAATCTTCTGAGCCACAAGACTTAATAACAGTGGTTGCAATAGTAAAATCAGTCCAGTATCCAATTTTGTTATGTGAGATATTGTTTGGACTTATTATATAATTAATCTACACGACTAAAAATACTAAAATAAATATTTTTATGTATTAAATTAATTATATGTATTCTTAATATATTTATTTATTAAAAAATAAGATAAATGTTAACAACACACTCTTTTCAAATATTGTTTATGATTAGTTGAAACTCATGTGGGTCATATTTCTTTATGTATGAGTTAAAATATGGTATATGACCCATATGATTTAATGAAATCCACGTGAATTCTATAGATTATTGATTTTTTTAAAAGACTCAACCAATTATAAATAATATATCGAAAAGAGTGTAAAAATCTCGTGCATAGCACGGGTAACTTTGTAGTGTAGCGTCAATACCACACATGTGTAGGCTACAGTAATTCGCAAAAGTCATATCGCTACAGTAATGTGAAATAGTATGTTAGGTAAAAAAATGGTTTTGATTACGAATTTCACCCATTTATTTGTTGCAGGTTTCACTTATTCATATATTCTAATAACTTTCTACGAGCTATAAATTTATTTTTGTTTTGATTTTTTTGGATCACGAAAACAGTGTTTGTTCACGGATTATACCCATTTATTTGTTTTACTCATTTATTTGTTACAGGTTTCACTTATTCATTTGTTCCAATAAATTTCTAGGAGCTATAATTTTTTTTTATTTTTTTCATTACGAAAATAGTATTTGCTGAGAGATTTCACTGATTTATTTGTTTTAGTCATTTATTTGTTGCAGGTTTCACTCGTTAATTTGTTCCAGTAACTCTGTACGGACTATAAATTTATTTTTCTTTCGATATATTTTCGATCACGGGCTATAAACTTTGTACGTCTTTCATATTATTAAAATGTATAAAAATAAAAACAGATCTTATAATGATGTTAATTTAAATTCCAAATTAGTAACAAAATTATAATAAAAATGTATAAGTCGAACAAATTTTTCCAATAAAAGATGAAGTTATGTAACTTGATCGATTATTGTGTTGTGCATGCATATAAATTTGGTGTATTTTAAAATTCAATTTTTGAAAAAAGTCCCATGAGTCAATCCGCTAGCAGTATGACTTTTGTGAATTACTGTAGCATACGCATGTGTGGTATTGACACTACACTACAAAGTTACCCGTGCTATGCACGAGATTTTTACACTCTTTTTGATATATTATTTATAATTTGTTGAGTCTTTTAAAAAAATCTATAGTCTATAGAATTCACGTGGATTTCATTAAATCATATAGATCATACACCATATTTTAACTCATACATAAAGAAATAGAACCCACACGAGTTTCAACTAATCATAGACAATATTTGAAAAGAGTGTGTTGTTAACAGTTATCTTATTTTTTAATAAATAAATATATTAAGAATACATATAATTAAACATATAATTAATTTAATACATAAAAATATTTATTTTAGTATTTTTAGTCGTGTAGATTAATTATATAATAAATCCAAACAATATCTCACATAACAAAATTGGATACTGGACTGATTTTACTATTGCAACCACTGTTATTAAGTCTTGTGGCTCAGAAGATTATGTGGCTTGCAACTTGTGGATTTTACTCCCTCCGGTCTAAAATATAAGCAACATAGTACAAAAACACATAAACCAAAGAATGGTTTGAAATTGGATAATCTTAATTAATACTCACTGGTTCTAATTTTTTTTCCCAAAATTATCCCCTTTGTTGTCTCTCGTAAATATGAATATTGCATTAAATGAATGATATAATTGGAAAACTAGCATTTAATTTATATAAAAATTGATAAATATTGCTTATATTTTGGACTAAAAAAAAAGTATTTTTGTTGCTTACATTTTAGACGGAAAAGAGTAATATTTTATTGTGCCGTACGTACTGTAGCGATCAGCAAGGTCACCGTTTAATTGCCATTGTGCCGTACGCACTATATATAACTTGGACAAACAACTGAAACTATCAAACTATCAATGTTTAAAAACAAATGTACCGTAGTCTTCACCATGAAAAAATTACATTTTTTTATAAAATTCTTTTATTTGTAACTAAAACTATCATCTATGCTTCCTTTATTTAGTTAAGATAAGATAATTAAATTTTCAATAAATTGTTGGAGTTATATATTGTAAGCATTTAGGAAGTTATATATATATATATATATATAATGTTATCGACCACATTTTTTCTATTCACAAGGTTTGTACTCGAGAGTTTACTTAAGGAATCTGAGCTCAGTGCCACTCGGACCAACGTAATATTGGTCAATACTTTATTGATATGCATATAAACGGTATGACATGTCTTAATTTATTAAGACAAAACTTACCTCTCATAAATATGAATATAAGATTTATAATTATATTTTCAACAAATAAAATACTTAATAAAATATTAATTAGCCATTAGTAAGAATATCACTATCCTTATAAAAACAAAAGAAATACTTAAATATTATTGTAGAAACTATATAGAGGCAATAGCCCATTAAATTTAATCGATGGATTATTAAGTTGAACGTTTAAATATTATTAAGTTAAACTACAATTTAATTGCAATTAACTTCAATCACGTTAGAAAAATTTTACCAATTCAATCTCTATAGTTATTATTAAAATTTTAAAACGTTGACTAAGTATTTCAAAAAATATACAACACTACACGACGGCAAGAAAAAAATTAAATGAACGAATATAAAAAAAGAAAATGAAATTCGGGTACTTTGTGTGGCGTATGGCGCGACTATTGCTGCTCTTGGCGCAACAATATATCCGGATCCACCGTTCCCGCGAAATACGTTTATTTGTTTAATAAGCTGTAGCTGCCCATGGCGATGCTATTATTGCCTGCTGCTACTATTTAATGCATTTTTATTTCAACATGAATGAATGCTCTTTTTTCTTGAAATATTTATACATATTGTATAATTTTAAGAGACATTTGGTTGAACAATTTAATTAAGTGTTTATTTATAATTAAAAAGCTTATAAGCATTTATCAACTGGGATTGAGTTTAGTGAAAGAGGCTAGTCCCCCACAAGTGATGAACCATAATTCAAATTCTCGCTGAGAGAGATGTCCACTTTCAGTAGCTGAACGTGTTTTGAACAAGATTAACTCTGATAGAAAATACTTATGAGAAACCAAAATAAAATAAGTTTATAAGTGTTTAACTCTACATAAATGCTATAAATTGTTTTTATAAACTATTTTAGAGGATTCATAAAAAAATTAAAAATTTCTTATCAAAATATTTTAGTCTATTTAACATCTTAGGAATATATTTTAGTCTATTTTAATATAATCAATTCTTTTATAAATATTTTTTTCTATTATAATTCTTAGTATATAATTTTGAACTTCTACTATTATCGATAATAAAAGACATAAAATATCTTGGACAAAGATTCAAAATCGATAAAATAAGTATTTTAAAACTTTATTTTATCTTTAAAAATCTTAAGATAAAAAAATTAATTAAGTATTTCAAATAAATTTGCCAGACAATAAAAGCGAAATGCAAAATTTTGCTAGAAGTCCTGTTCATTGTTATTCATTATCATTAAATTGGAATTAATGTTATGAGATGAAGTAGTATTATAATATGGTATAATTACATTGTCAGTATATTGCTATTAAACTCCATTATTATTATTATTATTATTATTTCTACAAGAAACAGATACTTCAGCTCACTTGTTACCAATAAAAGATACTTCAGCTCACCAAAAAAAAAGAAGAGACAAATACTTACTTAAAAATTAAAGGCTTTAACATGTTTTTGGTCCCTCTAAATATCGACGTTTTGAATTTAGTCCCTCTAAAAAAAGTTAAAGTTTTTTGGTCCCTCAAGAAATCAATTTTTTGATTTAGGTCCCTCTTTTGCGTTGACTGCTGACATGGCACACTGAGGTCCCTGTAAAAATGCTAACATGACTTACATGCAGAGGGACTAAAATCAAAACTTAATATTTAGAGGGACTAAAATCAAAACTTAATATATTTAGAGGGACTAAAATCAAAACTTAATATATTTAGAAGGACCATGTCAACATTTTTACAGGGACCTCAATGTGTCATATTAGCGGTCAACGCCAAAAAGGGACCTAAATCAAAAAATTGATTTATTGAGGGACCAAAAAACTTTGACTTTTTTTATAGGGACTAAATTCAAAACGCCGATATTTAAAGGGACCAAAAACATGTTAAACCCAAAATTAAAATATAACATAGGAATAGGATTATGGAGTAGTAATAAATAATAAATAAAAATAAAAATAAAAGTAAATGCAGTCCTGAGCTGAGCATTGAGAAATGGCATCACGTAAGAGGGCCCCACAGGAGTAATCTTAGGGATTCGTGACAGCGAAACAAGTCTCCGTTAGTGGGACCCACTCTCCTTTCCTTTTCTTCCACCGTTTCCGTTGAAAGCGAAACGCTCTTCACACTCACTCACTCTCACACTCTCACTCATTTAAGGCACTGTTTGGCCGCGCGCGCCATCTCTCTCTCTCTCCCTTTCCCTTTCCTTTCCCTGTACCAACAACGTAATCGATGATTTTCTCTTTATCCCTTTTCCTTTTTCTTCGAGAAAGAAAAACGCGGCACATAAATACAAAAAAAAGGTATGATAATGGTGACCCTAGACAGCACCATAATAATATACGTAGATAGATGAACGAAGAAGAAAGAATGAAAACAATGATGACGATAGAAGATTACTCCAAACAGTGATCACCTCATTGTAATTCTTTACTTCGCTTTTAAACTACGTCCCTTTTCGTTTTCCAATTACGTTTCGGATCTTTCTCCTTATCATTGAAGCCGTTTTTTTCTTTCTTCTTCCTTCTGTTTTTTTTTTATGTTCCTTTTGCGGGTAAGCTCTGATTTTCTTTGTTGTGGGATTTGGATGCTACATTTTGTCATTTTCCATTACCGTTTTTCTTCCGAGTCCTTTATTTATTGATTGATTTATTTATTTTGAGGAGGTAACTATGAAGAAAATGAAGGGAAATTCGAGTTTTGTGATCGGTGTTTTGTGATTTGTTTCTTTAATCGGAATGTGGGTTTTGTTGCTCTTGATTTTTTATGAAGAGGGAATCTTGCTGTTTTTCTTTGTTCTTGTTAAAATTGTTTCTCGGCAGCCAAACAGAGCTCTAGCTTTGTCTTAAATTTCTGATTTTTCTTTTTTTATAAAACGGTAAATTTGGGTTATTTTTCGATTTTTGACTTGTGTTTAGGTATTAGGAAAGTACATTGTTTTCGTTATTAACGTAGTTATTATCACATCATAGTCCTGGTTTTGCGTAGTTATTTTATGTGTTGTGATGTATGCGGTTCTCTGTTTTGGGTTTTGTGTTCTGTTTCGGGTCTGAGCAGAGATTATGCCACGATCAAGGTTTTAAATTGTGGTCTGAACTGCAATTGCGGCTGCAGTGTCAAGGTTTTTTTAGGGCTCTTGTGCCGCAATGTGGTCACATTTATTAGTAATTTTCTGTAATATCAAGGATTGTGACGTAACTGCAATAGCCATCGCAACTGTAATGGCCAGGATGTATGGTTATGTGTAGTGTAGTTAGCACCAAATTTAGAAAAACTCATATTCTTTGTTATTTAATAGTTAGTGGAATTAAGTTCACTCATAAATTTGTTTTGGAAGTGGGGAGTAGGTATCCATCATCACTTAGGTCATTGAGTTTGAATGTTCATGGAATTGGAAAGTGTATGGTTTTGGTCATGTTTATGTGCATTTCCTTTTTGTGCAATACCTTCAATTATTTCCCTTACATGTGGCTTTCTGTCATATTCTTTCTAGACAATGTCAAAATCACGTTTCAATGTTTTCGGGATCAATATTACTATTTGTGTTTGGTGTGATGAAAAAAAAAAAGAACGGTATCTCCTTTATTGTGATCAGCTTTTTCCTTCATAGATCGTTTAATTGTTGACTGTGTCATGGCTTGAACCTTTCTCTTCACAAACCTTGTTGCCATTATTATTCACACTGTCTTAACTCTGATTTGTATTTTTTTTTTCTATTTCTATTAAGCCATTTACTTCTTTGATATTAGAAAATGCAGAGTCTTCTGTGTTGAGTTGTAGCATTTTATAACAGTATTTTTCAATCTCTTTTATCAACTTATTTAATTCCTTCTTCGGAACTGATGCAATTATGAACATTTTCTGACAGACAATTGGTCAGAGTAACGGAGAAACACATCTGTAGCATGTGCTAATGGGTGAAACACCAGAGTGAAGTGTGAATTTTGAGTGTGTATATTGTGCCATGCCAATCAATATACAGCCAAGTGATGGATTGTTGAAACCTGCCATAGACATGGGATTTGGTTTAGAACTCAGAAAGACCGGTTCGAAACAGCATAGCAGTTCAAAGATGGCGAGAGAAAGTTGTGTATTGCCCCAGTCGAATCGAAGTCCAAAGGATGCTGCAGGTAAGTTGAAGTCAAAGAGTGGTGTCGTTCCACAACACAGCGATCTCAAACAGAAGGCAAAGCAGGATGCGGAAACTGTGAAAAGAAGTGCAAATGAAAGTGATGAGCTTGTCAAGCACATGTCTAATTTGCCAGGTTATCTCCTGCATACTGATAGAGTAGAAAACTTTCAAGAGAAAGCTTTCAATGTTGGTGTTCTAGATTGGTCTCGGCTCGAGAAATGGAAGCACAAGCATATCCCAGTACTAGCTAGTAGTTTCACATCTTACAACAGCAGGGAATCGTCATCATCAAGAACAGCGGCCAAATCATCATCTACCAGTGTTGGTGGCAGGGAAAAACTTGATGATAAAAAGGGTTTGCTTTCTTCAGGTATCAGGTTGCCAGCTAACCGGGACTCCCTTCCTGAAAGTATCAAACTTCCCTTTCAGAATGTCAAACGATTTGAATCTCCTAGAAGTTTAACCAGGAGCATTGGAAATGAGCAGAGAATGACGCCGAGGGCGTTTGAGTCCTTTGGCAAAACTCGCTCGGATGTATCTCTTGAAAAGGAGAGGAGGATTGACTATAGTAAAAGACCTCCACACGCCAGAAATTTAGCATCAAACTCGAGGCACCATGCGGTCTCATCTGTTCCTAATGAAGATGCAAATGGTAGGGATGATGGAGCTAAGCAAAAAACGGAGGGTTTGCAAGAGTATAATAACCACAAGAAGAAAGAGAGAAATCACAAGTCCAGCTCTGATATGGGACAGCCATCAGCAAAATCAAAGAACAAAGGGGCCTCATTCAGTCCTAAGAAAATGAGTTCTGGCAGCAGTGAAACCAGGAAAAAGGTGGATCAGTTGCAGGAGTCAGATTTTGGAAATCGTAAACATTGCCATGGCAAGCCAAGCAATATTGTGCTGCTGTATCCCCACGAAATTCCCCACTCAAGTTCTTCAGATGAATTTCGGCAGTCTGAATTCAGAACGTCGTCGGATGAAAATTTTCCAGAATCAAGCCGAAGCAGTTTGTCATATGTTTCCATTCCTGACGAGGTTTACACTGAAGATGGATGTCCTGAAATCCCACTTCCAAGTGCACTGTGTTCTGTGGTTGAGCACACTTCTCACTCTGAAACAATGCAACACAGAATTGGTACTGATCTGGGTATAGATCAATCTTCTGTGGTTTCTGAGCCACCTGCTTCCATGATAAATAAGATGTCTGGTCTGCATTCTGGAGCTGCTTGCTTTGAAAAGGATGTGTTAGACACTAAGCTGAGAAATGAGTGTGCTTTCAGTAATTTGATGGAATCACTGGACCAAGAAACTGCTGAGCTGACTGCTCAGAAGGGAATGAATCCATCCCACAACCGTCGGTTTAGCTTCAGCTTAAGCCGAATCAGCAGAAGTTTCAGTTTCAAAGAGGGCCCCACGATTCCACAATTTAGCTCCAGGCATGCTAGTGCAAGGTCTGGTCCAGTGACTCCTGGATCTTCTGTCCGTTGGGATAATTCAAGCAAAGAAAAGGCGGCAACTAGTCAGAACAGAACCAAGTCCAGCCCGTTGCGGAGGTTATTAGACCCTATATTGAAGCACAAGGCATCAGACACACACCATTCCGCTGAAAGCAGTCTGACTCGAAAGGAAAGCATCAATTCAACCAGCTTCAGGAGTATCGGTGTCAACGAACCGTTGCAAGCTGAAAAGAGGAAGGGATCACCAATCCAAGGCCTCTTGCAGCTTACCGTAAAAAATGGAATGCCTTTGTTTAAATTTGTGCTGAACAACGAAAGAAAGATTTATGCTGCTACTAGGAATAGTTTAGCATTACTGGAGAAGGATGATTTAGGCTGCCTTTTCACATTCTACCTGGTTAATGAAATTAAGAAGAAGAGTGGTGGATGGATGAGTCATGGACATAAAGAAAAAAGCTGTGGCTATGCATACAATGTTGTGGCTCAGATGAAGTCTTCTAACTCTAAAATCACTGAACCAATCAATCAGAACTCCAAGAGGCGGCACATGGCTAAAGAATATGTCCTAGTGGGTGTGGAAATCGGCCAGACAGATCAAGGACCGCCAAAGTTCATCCAGAGCAAGGAGCTTGCTGCTGTTGTTATTGAGACCCCATGTGAAAACTTAAGCAACGAAGGACCGCGTAGTGATAATAATCCACTGAAGAAAGGATGCTTAAAGTGCTCGGCAGGCGAAATATGCTTGTGTTATTCGGGAGAAAACGATATCCCCGGCAGCACTACGGTTATACTTCCAGGTGGTGTGCATGGTTCACCAAACAAAGGTGAACCTTCACCGTTGATCTATCGATGGAAAACCGGGGGATCATGTGATTGTGGGGGTTGGGACATTGGTTGCAAACTGCTTGTGCTCTGCGAGCACAAGTGCTTTTCAAACATCCCAAGAAGTTATAAACCTCACCATGATCCTTTTCAACTTTTTAATCAGGTATGTATAGCTTTAACATTCTACCTGTGATGGCATGCTTGTATACAACTAATCATAGATATTGTGGATACCCCAATTTACATATACTTATTATCATCACTACTTTCAGGAAGGAGCTGAGCAAGACACACCCCTTTTCACTTTGTTGCATTTGAAGAATGGATTCTACTCAGTCGAATTCAGTTCAACAATCACTCATTTACAAGCATTCTTCATATCTGTTACTGCTTTAAGCTGCCAGAAACTACCAGGTTCCTTGGAAATGGGTGGTAGCATGCATGAAGAGTCCCTTAAGAACAACAGCAGACATCAGGGGAAAGCACCTGTAAAATATGCTCCAATTCCACCTCTCTCCCCTGTTGGCAGAGTTTAAATCCATCCATTAGATTTTTTTTTTTGTTCATAGCTATTAGCTGTTAAGATCTTCTTCAAGTAGCTGAGGAATAGCAAGTTAATGGCATTGCAAAACATTATAAATGTTATTCTTGCACTTCAGTTTTTACACTTTTCTTTTACACCCACCTCTATAAAAGGGACAGAAAAAAAGGGTTGACACGAGTTTCTCCTTCTCCTTTTACAGTAGTAAAAGGTGAAGTATAAAAAGTGTAGAAAACAATCAAGTCTAAGAGTAACACTTTTGTTTCTCTATTTTCTTCACCTTCACCTTCATTTCATACATGCCATCTGGTATAGTAATAGTCCATTCAATCAAAATACCTGTTGTGTGGCAGAAAACAGGATGCTCATTGTACTCTATTCATTGTACTAAAGAAACTGCTACACCAAGACCGTCTTTGTACAAAACAAAATGTCAATAAATAAAAAAAGCCCTCTCCACTACTTGAACAATTTGAAAGAGAAAAACTGTGAAACTATGAAATCAGAAAATCCTCACGGCTTGGACCAAAAAAAAAAGAAAATCCTCACGGCTCACGCCAGCTCCTTGGAGATTATTATGCATTGACTCTGTTTTCACATGATTACGAGCATAAGATTCAGCTGGAGTGAATTACCAAAATTGTCCCTGAAATTTTAAGGTATTATAAACTTAGTCCTTGAAATTATTGGTATTTCAAATTAGCCATTGAAATTGAAAATTCTCGATCATGTCTTTTTCAGACAATTAATTTAATTCCTGAAATTGTCTGATTGGAACTAAAGATGATCAAAGATTTTCAATTTCAAGGACTAATTTAGAATATTAAAAAATTGGCTTAAATGCACTTTCGGTCCCTCAGGTTTCACGTTTGTGCAATTTTCGTCCCCCAGCTTTAAATTTAGCAATTTTAGTCCCTAACGTTCTACTGTTGGTGCAATTTTCGTCCCATTTTGCCGTGGATGGCTGCTTGATGGAGGGACGAAAATTGCACCAACAGTAAAACGTTAGGGACTAAAATTGCTAAATTTGAAGCTGAGGGACGAAAATTGCACAAACGTGAAACCTGAGGGACTGAAAGTGCATTTAAGCCTAAAAAATTCAAGCACTAAGTTGGCAATATCTTACAATTTTATGGACTAAATTGGTGATCTATTTTTTTCCGTAAAACATGAGTTTTTCTTTCTAATCGAATATCTTTCTGTGTTGAGAAAGATTTTTATCTTTTAAGTTGTTTTATTAGGAAAAAAAACACTAAAATAAACTTGGTAGAAGATAGTTTATTTCCAGCTTCTGAAAAAAGTTAGCACATCTCAATAACACAGACTAATGGGTGTTTGCAATGGTTTAAGGAATCAGACGGATTATCACCAAGACCTTAATAGATTCCCAAACACCCCCCTTCCAAGAAAATTAACATTTAATTGAACATAAGTTCATCAAAAGAAAAAAAAATGGGAAACTAGTTTTGCATTGCATTTGCACGCCAAAGTAATATGCAAAACACATTAATAGATTTAGTTGGTCCATGTTAAGTCCAATAAGATTTAAATGCTCCCAAATGCGCATAGGTACAAGTAATGTGCATGTGTCAATAGCATAACTCGGAAAAACAATAAAACAGACTAGTTAAGGCCTAGATACTAGAGTAAACCACATTTTTTTTTGGGTACAGGAGTAAACTTTTCACTTCTGAGTTTATATCCCAATCCTCTGGTGTTTAAACACTGAAGTTTGCACTACATAAATCCTAAGCATGAAGATATGTATGTTTTGCCTGAGGCTGGAGGCCCTTTATCATAAATCATTAATCCGTCCACATGTCAAAAAAAGCTTCATCAGCACAACACAACAGAATAAACTACTACTCTGTATCTACACTGAAGACTTAAAAATGTATTCACAAGTCTACTGGGGAAGCATGATGGACACAAATAAACCATTGTCCATCAATCCTCTCAAACACATTGGTTACAAATTGTCCTCCCCATCTCCCTCCTTTTGTCTTTACAAATTCCATGCAAGTAACATACCCCATGTCCCCTCTAGCATGAACCTTAATGTCTTCTAGCTTAATTTCCAGTGGGAATTCATAGTTAGCCCATACAAAATTCCAGCTCTCAATAACATCATCATACCCGGATATTCCTTTCAGACCGGGATGTACGCAGCATACCTCGTCCCGTTTCGCCCACATGGCTTGCATGGCTGCAAGGTCACCGTTCCTGAACGAATCATAAAACCGGCTGTTTGCTCCAAATACTGTTGTCTTGCTATCTTTCTGAATGTTTTTCAGAGTATCCCTTATTTCTGCTGCTCTGGCATAATTCTCTTCAGCAATGGCATTCTCTAGTTCCTCTTCCAAAGTGTTCTCATCCAATGCAATGATCTCACTTGTCGACATGCCCTCTGAGTCTTCCCTTTTAACTCCCCGTTGTCTCCCTGACAGAAAGCAAACGCCTTCTCAGAAAATAAAACACTAAGGGCTTGTTTGGTCTTTGTTTCTGTTTTATGTTTTCATTTCCTGTTTTCAATCTTAATTTCAAAAATTGTCTAGGAAATGATAAAAACAATAAAAAAGTTGTTTTCACTCTTTTCTATACAAAACTTTGAAAACAAGAAACAAACTGAAAACAATGTGGCATTTTTGTAATTAAAACTGAAAATAATAAATGCCTTATGAAACCAAACAAGTCCTAAGTTTAGCAAATTAACTACCACTGGAAACTCGAGGCCCAAGATGCAAAAATAATTGGACTTCAGCAAAATCAACACAGTAAAAAGAAATGACCAACAATTTTTATGCTCATTGGCTAAAGATGAATCACAATATTATCAAAAAAGTATTCCCAAATCCCAATATGAATTATAAGGGTTCAAGCAAAGATACTTACAGAATCTTCCCGTTTGCAACTTGAGGCATTGATTAGGCAACAGACACAGTCGGTCTTCTCTTCCAAAACTTTTGCCAAAAACTAAGCTATTTGGATTAAAGGAAGGCATGAAAACATGATGTCGCTTCTGAAAGCTATTGGCGAATGAAGCCGGCATGAAATTAGACTCCTTGAGAGTAGAAGAAAGTCCCTTCATTAAAAAAAAAAAAACTCAAAATCAATCACTATCAACCAAGTGAGTAAGTTTTAAAAAAAATAAAAATTACATAACCAATTATAGGGAAAATATAACTTTATCATCACTCCTCAGCAATTCATAAAGTGCAATTTATTCAGTGAAATTCATAAAAGGTCATCCTATTTGCAACCATGCAATGGAAATTCTAGGTAAAAAAATACCAGCTTCCAACACAGGTCATTGAAAAAGCATAAACTATTCCAAGTTTCCATTTCAAGTAGTTCAATTACATCTATATTCAATCCTGGAATTCTTTATTCAACAGATCATTGATCAACACACAAATGCTCTTAAGTGGTAAATTTCCGAAAAAACATATAAAAGGAATGTCTAAAAGGGCGGTCCAGTGCACGAGGCTCACACCATGTGGAATCTGGGGAGAGTAAACATACGCAGTCTTACATCCGCAAGCAGAGGAACCGTTTCCAGATTTGAACCCGTGACCATCAAGTCACAAGGCAGCAAACAAAGCTCGATAAAAGGGATGTCTCAATTCCACAAAAAATTAAATGTAAAAGTAAGTGAATTTTTTAGTTTTAAAACAATGGGAAGCTCACATTGAAGGATAAGGTAGTTCCATAAAGCGCCATAGCTGAAAATGCTAATTCCAGATTTACAGCAACCAAGAGCTAGTGATAAGGACTTTGATCAGATGAGCACAAACAGCAGACAAGGATGACTTATTCTGAAAATCACAAGAAACTAGTGACAATCCTTCACCTCGGAAGTGGGGAATCGAAAACGCTGTGCGTGCAGGGATCAGCGGAAAGAACACGCGCAGGTGCCAATGTCAGTGTGGGCTTCGTTGATTGAACTAACAAGAAAAGGAAGGTAAGATAGCGGAATCGTTTCTCCTGAGACGGTGTCGTTTGGTTGCATGAATTGAAAACCTAAAAATCCATTTTTTTTTGGATGAAGTACAAAATTATATATTACTCCCTCTGAACCAAAACATAGATAGTTTTAGTTTTTTTTTATCTCAAATTTTTGGTTTTAGTTTTTCAAGGTATAATTTATTTATTTTTTCAACTATACCCCTAGAATTAATTACAAAGATAAATTAATGAAATTATTTTTTTAATAAAAAATTTATGATAGACAATTAATTGTTATCGGTATTGGTATTGTGATTAATGAAATACACCAATTATCAACAAGTGACTCTTGCATTTTTCTTTTTTGATACAACAAAGTGCACCTTTCCATATCACCTTTCATTGAATTTAATAAGGAGCAATTAAAGTAATAATTGAATACTACAAAAAAAAAAGAAATTTATAAAAAAATGAAATAGGGGTAATATAGTCTAAAATTTACACACTTAATTATTTCTTAATCTGTGTGTCAAAACCTTAAACTACATTTGTTTTGGACCGGAGGGAGTAACATATAAGTTGATAAAATATGGGTAAATTTAAATTCAAATTTTAAAAGTTCAGCTAAGGGCAATAATGGAATAAAAAATAAGACACTAAAAAAGGTAGTTAAAGTGGGATATCTCCTTTATATATAGTTATAGATAGATGTCATACATATCTAGCATACACATATTATGAAGAGATGGTTCATGAAAAAAGGAATGTTTAAAAACATTCCTCACAAATTAATTACACTATATATGTCTTTTCTAAGCTTTCTATTCAACTCAAACACTCAAAATTCTAAACATAACTGTCTTTCTCGCTCAAAATTTTTTCCCTTCTTGCTACATTGAGAAGACTCTTACCTTAATTATAATTTGGATCTTATCCTATTTTTCATATAACTCAAGCATTAATATTAATCTCCAACCAAACACATAAAATTACTGTATAAATGCACCATCATTACATAAACATAAACATAGAAGAAAAAAATACAATACATTGACAGCTTTTGCTTACTTTATTGATCATGTAATTCTTTAACAATTAACATCATTTTCACCTAAATTTAGATTTCAAAAGCAAACATAAGCTTCAAATGGCCTTTCAAATCATATAATATAGAAAAGAAGTCCCTGAAATAGAAAAAATTGGACAAGTGTCATTCTTTCAATGAATAATTTCTTGAACACTCTTGAGACAATCTTTTTAAAAATAGAATAAAAACTCTTAAAAATTTAAATTTAATTCAATAAATATTTAATTTCATTTTTTATTGAATTATTAATTCAGATAGAATTAAATGATTACAACATTATCTGCACCAACCAACTACTCAATAAATTATTAATTTAGATAGAATTAAATTATTACAATATTTAAATTCAATGTTTCCATTCTTCAATAAATTTCAGAGAGACAGAGAGAGAGAGAGGTATTAGCGTGGTACTCTTTTTGTTTTTGAATATAAGTAAAAATATTTAAATTTATGTTTATTAAGAAAATTAGTTAATTGTAATTAAGTTTCTTGATCTCATATAAAAAATTAGTATAGTCTCTAAATTACCCTTAATAATTACATAGAAAACTGTTACTTGAGAACAAATTATGCATTGAAAAACAAAATTTAAATTAACTTAAGGGTATTATAGAAATAATATTATTAAATAATATAAAAATGATTATTTTTTATTTATATTTAATAATAAAATATTTTGATATTTTTGGTTTATATTCAAAAACAGGAGGGAGTATGTATGTATCGAAAAAAAAAGTGGTGCTCTGGGATTGGGAAGCGGAGAAATAAAAAGGAATGTGTACGTAACAGTTGGCGGTTCACGTGGGTGCACAGCACATGGGACATAAATGAGAGGAAGAATTGGAAAAGGGCAAAACCTCTCCGGCTTCTCTCTTCGACTTTTTCCAAAACAGATACACTATCATTTTTCCCTTTTTATTCTTTCTTCAATTTGCAGTTGTTTGGGGAAAATCAAAGGTTGCTTCGGTTCTGTCAAGCTCCTTCTCCTCTTTTATTATTTGATTAATCATTCTTCATTCTATTTTATAATTTTTTTCATTTTATAAAAAATGCAATTTTTTCACCCATTTATCAAATGCGGTTGGGGTTTTATCTATAATAAAAATACTGGTGTTGGATTGTTTCCACTGTTTTTGTTCCATTTGTGCGTTTTTTTTTTACAGTATAAAAATGGGTGAAAAAGCACCCATGATCTGGTATCGAAATGGACTTTTCCTGCTTCAGCAGCAACCTCCATGATTTTATATTGCAGCTGAAATTGCCCTTGGGTACTGTAGCACAACATCTGTTTTTCGCATTGTCTAATGGCTCCCAAGCATGAGTCTGCTGGTTTTGGTTACAGGGTGATTTGCGAGTGATCACTGGTAGTGATGAGAAAAAAGAAATGAGGTTTGATTTTGAGAACTCTAAGGATGAGAGGAGGATGAGGATTGGGTCTCTCAAGAAGAAAGCGCTCGCTCAATGCATCTTCCAAGTTCAAGCATTCATTGAAGAAAAAGAGCAGTAGGAGAAAAAGTGATGGGTGTGTTAGATTGATTTACATTGAAAGCAGGTTTTTAATTTAGAAATTATGCTGGTTTCTGAAAGCAAGGAAGTTTGACATTGAAAAATCTATGAGGAAGGAGTTTGGTGCTAAACTCATAACACTATTTGGTTGCAACACTTGGCTCTTAGCTACATTTTTTTAATTATTATTGTAAATGCTATCATTTGGTAACATAGGTGTTTCTCTGTTCAGAACTCTTGGAACTTCTCTGTAAATTTACAATACTTGGCACCACATGTGCTAAAGTGATGAACTGAAAAAATGTCAGAGAATGCATTATTAAAAAAATAAATATTGGGATTTGTTTTACAAGAAATTTTTATAAATAATATATTATGGAATAATAGAAAGTAGTATTGACAAGAAGTATTTGCTATTATGTGTAGTTGACATTAACGGTACATAGAAATTTATTAAAAAAAAAAACAATGTATCACATATACTTTTAACATTAAATTAGGGTATTTTAGTCTATATATAGAATAATGTTTTATCTCCATTAAATATCTCTTAAGTGTGTACATGTTGCAAAAAATTTAGGACTCAATTGATAAATAATTAATTTTGAATTTTAAATTTTAAGTTACTTATAAATAATTAATAATAAAAAATTTATCTATTAAGCCTAAATATTATATATTCTATGCATGAAAAATGGATTGAGGAATCAAAACTCAATTGGGTTAGCAATTGAGCTGGCATATTTTGGTTGCAGAAAAGTTGTTTTAAAATTGTCCAAGAAGTCATTCATGGTGAGAATACCACTTGTCATACTTTTCATTTGACCAAGATGCTTCATCTGGACATGTTGTGATAAATTTCCTAAAGCTTAAATCAACAAAACTGACAGACGTGTGAGTCATGCTTGATGGAAAGTTTATCCAATTTTCTCAATCAAAATTACATTTGAGAATTTTCTAGGACAATAATAAAGGAGTTGAAACAATCAAGAAATATATTGGGAAGAAGGAAAAGGAAACTCTATGAAGTAAATTCATTCTCTGTCCCATTTCATACTCTATTCAATTTTGAATTTTAAGTTACTTATAAATAATTAATAATAAAAAAATTATCATATTAAATCTATATACCGTGCATAGGACAGGTCTACATATTATATAATTTGTTTTGAATTTTTTACATATTGTAATATTTTTCTTGGATCAAGAAATATAGTAACATTACTATCTAACTTATTATGAGTTAATATTCCAAAAGAAATTACATACTATAATTTTTTTCAATATAAAATTAAATTTTTTAAATATATATTGTATCTAACATTAGTCTAAGTGTTATAGATAGTGTTTGACCCAACTTATTTTTAGTTTTTCTTTAGCTTAAAAGTAGAAGTTGGCCCAATTACTTTTCATAAAAAGGTATTGCAAAAATAAAGAGCATTTTTTTTAAAGAATAAACATTATTATCTGACTTATTGTGAGTGAATATTTTAATAAAAATTATACATTATTATAAATTTATATTCTTATTCACATTTTTCAATAAAGTAGATTTCGGAAAAAGTTATATCTACATTTTATATCATTGAATATGTTTGATGAGTTTTCATAATTTTATTACATACTTTAACATGGTGTTTTGGAAGTTTGAGGCATTTAAGTTTGTAGTTCTACGACATTTACAAACAATGGTATAATGATTGTTAATTTTCTAAAACTTTTATTTTTATTATATTTACTTTTATTGATAATCATTTTATTCTCATACTCTCCCCCATTTGTCCCGTGCTTGGCACAGGTCAACACACTAGTAATAAAAGAAAACGGACTTTGCTCCTCTCGCGCAGATTGAACAACCATACTAGCAGCTATACAAGTTTAGATGAAGCAAGAAACAAGTTCAGATGTAGCATTTAACTTATGCAACAAACAAGTTCAAATTAAGCGAGAACAAATATGAAAATTGCAAAGGAAATGACAAAAAGAAAGGAAAATCAAAGAGGAATCAAAGAAGGGGATTTGGGATTAGGCTTAATTTCACCTTTACCATTAGGTTTGTGTTAAGCAAAGACAGAAAGAATCTATAAGCTAAGAGTGATGAATTATTTATTACGTTGACAATACAGTGACTAGCTTTATTTTGGAACCACTAGTGCAAAATGGGTTTAAAATCGACTTTTAAAGTCGAGTGAAATCGCAAACGACTTAGAAAGTAATGCAATGGCAATTTGTAATTAAAATGGACCTTTTCAAGTCGGTTATTTAAATAATTGACTTGAAAAGCCATTTAAAAAAAATGCCGTGGCAATTTTGAAATTATCACGTCACTTTTAAAGTCGGTTCATTTGTTAACAAATTTGGAAAGTATTGGATTAATAACTTTTCAAGTCGGTTATAACTACAGCCGTCTTAAAAAAATCTTTAAAATTGAATCCATTGTCGCGCCGTGAACCTCTATCAGCGATTGCCTCGTCCTCGTCTTCGTCCTCATGGCCATCCTCACCGGTTGGTGTTGGAGGTGGCACAGCACTTGGGTGAGACCATTGCTATGGACACCACCGAAGGGCTCGTTTAGGGTAGCTGTGTCCTCAACATTTGAAGTCTTTCCCTTTCACTTGGAATAAGTCTGTATTGGGATCTATCTTCTGATTATAAGGTTTGAGAATTCTGATTTCCAAAATTGGCCTCTAGTTTTCGGTTTTGACTTCCTTAGCGCTTGGTGTCTTGTTTTTGTTTCTCAGCATTATGTAATTTTTTTTATTATGTGGAAATTGGAAATTAGTACAATCCACAAGCTACTGAGACGGGGTGCAGGAAGACAACCCCTTATGTTGTATTCTTGTTTAATAGGTGAACTCATAAGGTGTTTGTGAAAATGCTTTAATGAGTTAAATTTCTGGTTTGGAAATTTTATCTTATACTAGTACTGTATAACTATAAATACAATATTGTTAGAGTTATGGGTTTTATATATCATATGTTCGTTTTCAATTTATTAGATGCTTTGTGATAGTGGATTAAAATAGACAATCCAAATCAATATTTGAAGGTTGCTTATTTTTGCTTTGTTACGTGGAGTCTTGCTTGACATTGGACTAGTTTTAGATTGTTCTAAAGTTTGCCACCCAGTTTGCAATGGTTCGTCCTCTTCTATTAGGGCCATATTAAGGTTCACTGACAAGGTACTGCAGAAATAATCTAAAGAAGCTTCTTTAGTCCTCATTAATTGTTTTATCATTTATGCTAACATATATATTTGTTCCTATAGGTAAAAGAATCTTATGAAGCTAGAGAATTGTATCACACGAGCAGAAGGATTCTCTTGCTGCAGGTAATGATAAAAAAATTTAGTTATTAATTACTACATGTACTAGTTACTGGAAATAATTGGACTCATTTAATGCCAATAATCTTCTCTACAAAATGTCAAATTTGTCAACATTATTTCGGCAAGAAAAGCTGAGGTATTTGATGACTATATGCACTCTTTTAGTTGTGCCATATCCCATGTATGCTTTGTTATTTTTTTCTTTCTTTCATTTGTCTAATTTGCAGGCATGCAACAGAATTACATAATCTCTTCTTATGGTAAAATGGTTTGGTATTGATTCTTTATTCTCCTCAGTGCAGCTTCTCAATATATTCAGGAGAGGTTGCCATAGATCCTTGTACATTTAGTTTTGTCTACTGTCTAGTATAATTGTGCATTTTTGTTAGTCTAAAATGGATGCATCGGAGATGATAGTAATGCACTGTATAATTCTATTATTTCTTGGACAACTGACATGCAGCACACTTAGTTCTACCTTTGCTATTTTGATGATTAATACATCACTTACTCACTGATTCTTGATTCTTTGGTGCTGTGTTAGTTTTTTGGATTGGGGCCAAGGGCTTCTCTGTCCAAGTTGATGACTGCTGGGCAAGAATTCTGTGGAGAGGATTGGTTAAGGCTGAAGGAAAAATATGTCTCCCATGATGAGGAAGATTTACTTCGATATTGCTTCTCTTCAGCATACATTGTGGCTATGCTTCATGACAGTCTTGGAATTGCTCTGGATGATGAGAGGTATTCCTGCTTATTTTTCTTTTAGTATATTTGAATACAATGCCATGGACTCATGGTCCATATATTTAGCAAAGAATTGATTAAGAACAAAAAATTGTCTATTAAACAAGTTGGAGAATGTATTGAAATTGTCTAATTACGAGACTATTGAAATTGCATTTTAAAAAGATATTTACTGAGCTGTTTTTCTTTTTTAGGAAAATCTATTGAAGTTAAGTGCTTGAAGTTAAATAGTCAAGTTATTGCAATGAGTTTCAAAAAGTGAAGTTGGCATTTAAGGTACAAGATTATGGGTTCAGATTAAGTGACATCCATTGCTGAAATGTCGACTAGAAGGCAGATTGCTTACTTTGTACTTGTTGCCTTTTGGCGAACAAACTGATGCAACTCTTGCAACTCTTTAGAACACTGTTGGGTTGCTTCCTTTTGCATACAAAGAGTTCACCATGTTGTTGAGCGAGAATGATGAGGGTACTGGTATATCTTGTGTACTGTCATGTTTTGTCCTTTTGCATCACCAATTAATATTTTATATTGGTTATATTACTTGGCTTTGATCTTGACTAATGGTTCTATTATGAGAATGATGAGAATGTTTTTTTGTGATAGCCTTAATAACTTATCTTTGTATTTTTGTTTCTTATTTTCTATTTTTTGTTTTGTTTCTTATTTTGCTTTAGCTTACAGACTATGAATTAACATTCTTCATGTTGATTTACTTCAGTGTGTTGTTGTAGAATGTTGGTAATACATGTGTGTATTTAATGAGTAGAATCTTTTTTTTTTTGGGGGGAGAAGGCTACCTATTTGAAATTCTTTATTGTCTTCCCTATTGATTCTTAAAAGTCTTGCATCTTCAAGGTGACATTTATCCACGGATTCTTGACTTATAGTGACGAATTTTGTTTGTAGGTAAAACTCACTTTCCAAGTCGGTTATCTGAATAACCGACTTGGAAAGTGCATTTTTTTACAGTTCTAAACACGTAAAAATGACTTTTAAAGACGCTTTTTTAAAAATAATCGATTTTAAAAAATATTTTCCAAGTCGGTTGAAAACCCGACATGGAAAGTCCCCCACAATCTAAGTCGACAGATTCCAAGTCGACACCGAAACCGACTTGGAATGTCATTTTTGTAGCAGTGAACCATTTTAAAATTTGGTATTTGGTTGTGTACAAGGCTATATAAAGTGAAAAATATGAATATATTTGAATCTTTAATTCTAATTGATGACTTACTTTTGTGCCTATACAGAATAAAATTGCTAATGATTCAGATAACCTGAAGTTTGATGAGGAAGATTGTTTGTTAAAGTTGGACAGTGTTAGTAGGTTAGAAGTTTAATTTGTTATTGTTTTTCATTAAGGGATCGATTATTCTTCATAGAATTTAGGTTTAAAATTCATTGTACCTTGTGGGAAGGCCTTGCTATTATTACGACATTCACATCACATTAATATACAAGTTTCATGTATAGATATATCTAATTATTACTTTGATGTATGTTGATGCCTTTGTTTACCGAATATTTTGATATAATTCTGATGTATAGATAGAGCAAATTGTATTGTAATTTTCTGTTTTTGATTTGTCTAGTGTTTATTGGTGTCTATCAATATGTATTTGGTTGGAGAAATGAGAAAAAATAGAAAAAAAAATTAAGATCTAATAATATTTACTTAGATAGCATTTCCTCAAAAAAGTGTTTTAAGTGTTGTCTGAAGTAGGGATGTAAAAGGGGCGAAACGGACACTGATAGTAGCTACTTGCTACCTGCCCTGTTTAATATACCCGTTACCCGTACCTACTCCATACTCGCACAGGTACCCATTACCTAGGTTTTAGCGGATACCCGTGAATCCGCGGATATCCATGGATATTTAAAAATTTAAAAAATTCTAAAAAAATTTTATTAAAAGAAATTGTTTCCATACAATATTTGTTATAATGAACATCATATTAATAAGACTAAATTATACCAATCATATAATTTTAACTCAATTGTTATATTAATAATTGTTCAATTATATAAAAACAAATAAACCTATAAAATAAAAAATATGAGTGAGAATTAATATATGACACAACAATAATACATATTTTGGAGTCACTTTGTTCAATATTAAAACAAAGCAAGGCAACAACTAAAAGTAATGCATCACACTATAATACTTGTCAAATTATGCATTGATGTTTTACACTTTTAGGTATCTATATTGTAGGTAACAGGATGAAACACAAGAATGAGGGTTGAATTGTGTTTCTAAGCTTTTAAAAACTTTTTGCAATGTTGGATGCTGGCTTGTGAAAAACGTTGGACGCACAGCTTATTTCAAATATTGGACACACAGCGTTTTCTGAAATCTTGGACGCACAGAGTTTTGAAACACTGGACGCACAGAGTTTTCAAATATCGGACGCACAAGAATATTGGACGCAGAGGCTTCCACTTAGTTTAAAACTTGTTTTCGTTGTGCGATTTAAAGTGTATGAAAAACTTGTTAAATAAAAAACAATTCAATCCCCACGGTTAGAATAAGCACAGATATAATAAGAGTTAAGGGAAAGAAGAAATAACACAAGTTTTTATCCTGGTTCACCCTTTCCTAAGAGCTACGTCCAGTCCTCTCAAACTAGAGAGATTTCACTATCAACCTGATAGGTAACAAGTATTCTTCAGCAGCCTCTCCAGGCCTTACAACAAGTATTCTTTTACAGTCAAGCCTCTCCAAGCTCAATCAAGTATTCTTTGCACTCAGCCTCTCCAGGCTATAACCCAAGTATTCTTTGCACACAGCCTCTTCAGGCTAAATCCCAAGTATTCTTTGCACACAGCCTCTTCAGGCTAAATCCCAAGTATTCTTTGAACACAGCCTCTTCAGGCTAAACGACTCAGCAGAGTGTTTTTGATTCAAGTGCTGTCTAACTCACACAAGTGAGGATATGAAAACTAAAGCACTTCGAGAGTTAAGCAAACTCTCTTTTACAAGAAGATAGAAAATATACAAGACTTTCTATACAGAGTATAACAAATTGCACAGCGTTTTCGCTCTTTCTTTTTCGTTGTTCAGTCTCTTGTATTCTTCTTCTTGTTCACGGTATTTATAGGCTTTGATGAAGCTTCAGATTTGTTCTTCGAATAGCTCAGCTTCAGCCTTCATAAATATTACCGTTCTCTAATAGCATTAAATGTTATTTTCCCGTTGCTCTGAGGAGATCTACTTCAGTGTGCATGTCTGCGTTTCTTTCTCCTAAATCAGAAGCAACCTGTACTCAAAGTCTCAATTGTACAGTGGTTAATAGTACATTCTCTCTCTTAGTACACTTTCCACAGTGCTTTATGCTTTTCAAATGTACGTTCAAAAACGTTGCCAATAGGTTGTACAGAAAAGCATTGTATATAGCTATTTATTTCAAATCATTTGCTTAATAAATATGTTTCATATTAAATGCAAGAGCAATAAACAGCAAGTAATGGACTCTGCGTTTTGGACGCAGCATGTAGAAATCATTGGACTTTCAGTCCTTTTAGCAAACCGACGCATACCTTGTACTTACCATTTGCATATGATATTCATTCAATCATTGGACGCATCCTCATGCTTACCATTTCATTCCATTGGATGCAAGGCAGTATTGGACTTATTGCCTCATGCTGATAATTGGACTTTTGCCATTGCCTTTCTGTTCCATTGGACGCAGGGAAATATTTGTTGGACTTTTGTCAATTCTGCTTCATTGGACGCAGGCAATGTTGTGCATATTGCCTTGTGCTGATCATTGGACTTTTGTCCTTCTGATACATTGGACGCTTACTGGTTCTGCTTCTTTGGAAATCATTGGACGCAGAGAGTAGTATTGTCTCCATGAGTGATTCCTTGTACTTCTGCGATTCTGCTTCTTTAGAAAACACTGGACGCAGAGAGTAGCATTGCGTCCTACTGATTATTGGACGCAGAACATCATTGCCTCATATTGTTTATTGGACGCAGAGAATCATTGGACGATGAACAGTATTTCCCAATACTGATCATTGGACGCAGAACTCTTGGTGTCCATATATGTTCCAGTGCCAACATTGGACGATGTCTTTAACATTGGACGCAAAGCTTCTCAGACTTTGAATATGAGCCAATGTCATGATGAACTTATTATTGGTCGCAGACTGCAACATCCTTCAATAAACTTTGTTAGGCAGCTTTGTTATACATTGTAAAAACTTAATACATTTTGTTATCATCAAAACCATAAAATCACTTAGGGAGTATTTGTATTAAAAATACTTTTAACAAATTTGGTTCCAACAATCTCCCCCTTTTTGATGATGACAAACATTATTAAGTTTTACAAACAATAAAGCATATTAACCAAAAACAGTCAGCATAAATAAACAGAAATTTTCTAAGGGAAACTCCCCCTAAGATAAACGTCTCAGTTTTTCCTTACTCTTCTCCCCCTGAGATAAACATCTCACGGTTTTGGATATTCAATATACTCAGAGTACCTGAAAATTTCTTTTACTCATAAAAACAAGATTAGTCCAATTTATAAAGCAAATAGCTTATCAGATTAAAACATGGTAATAAGACTACTGCAACGCAATCAGACTTAATCCCATATTCTTCTCATATTCTTCTTTCTTTTTAAAACTTAATCCCATATATTTCTCCACCTTTTGTCATCAGGCAAAAAGGTTCATAGAACATCATAGTCCAAAGACAGTTTTGAAAAACAGAGAGAAAAGAATCATTTTAAAAAGACTTTGAGCTTTTAAAACATAATTCTTTTAAAACTTAAAAACCCTTTTTCTTCTCCCTTTTTCTAAACAAGCTTTCTCAAACAGAAATGATTTTAGAAAAGATGTCAAACGAAGAGAAATCTGAATCAAGTTTATAGAGATAATAGTAAGTTTTTCTTGAAAACATGAATAATCATCAAACTGAAAATTACTGCAAAGCATTTGTAAGATACCAACTGTAAAATATATCTTTATGAAAAAAAAGATTGGACTCAGCGTGGGATGACTAAGATGTGAAAGCTTTCTTTAAAAAATTATAAGTCTCAAATAGACTGTCGTGTCCTATTGGACTCTAGTCACATTGGACTCAGACTCAGCTTGAGCATATTGGACGCTAAACATCAATTTTTTATAAAGTGCATATTTAAATGCATCCTTATAAAAGTAAACCTATCTACAGAGAGGGGTTTTGTAAATATATCTGCCCATTGATTTTCAGTGCTAACAAACTGAATATCAAATGTTCCCTTCTGCACATAGTCTCTAATAAAATGATGTTTAATTTCTATATGTTTAGCTCTTGAGTGTAAGATTGGGTTCTTAGATAAATTGATTGCAGCAGTACTATCACAAAGAACAGAAATCTTACTCTCGAAGATGTTGTAGTCCTCCAATTGATGTTTAATCCATAAGAGCTGAGAACAACAACTTGCAGCAGAAACATATTCAGCTTCAGCTGTAGATAATGCAATTGTGCTTTGTCTCCTGCTTGTCCATGATACTAGATTGGATCCAATAAAATGGCGTCCTCCGCTGGTGCTTTTTCTTTCAAGCCTGTCTCCAGCATAATCAGCATCACAGAATCCTACTAACCTTCCTGTTGTGAGTAGCCTTGAGCAACTAACCTTGCTTTGTTTCTCACAACTTTACCTTCTTCGTCCAGTTTGTTTCTGAATACCCATTTGGTTCCAATAATGGACTTCTCTTCAGGTGGGGCTACTAGCGTCCAAACATCATTGCGTTTGAATTGATTTAGCTCCTCCTGCATTCCAGAATCCATCCTTCGTCCAATAGGGCTTCATCTATGTTTTTGGGCTCCAATTCAGAGATGAATGCAACATCAGTTTGTTCTCTGAATGTGGACCTTGTTCTGACTTTATCATCTGCATTCCCAATGATTTGATCTTCAGGATGATAAGTCTTAAAGTGCCAGCTTCTTCCACTTCCAGTATTGGACGCATCATTGTTTTCTGCGTCTGGTCCATCTTCTTCATTCTTAGGTGATCTTAAGCTTTAGGTCTTGGAACATAGACCTTCCTTCTGTTATGTGTAGTAAGCAGCCACTGTCCAGGTGCCATGACTGGAGTTGTCTTCCTCCCATCAAGTATATCTGCAACAGGAATTATCATACTTTTTGGTACCTAGATTGACTTGGGTCCTTTCATGTTAGTCCTTGGTCTGCGTCCAGTCATGTCCCTTTTGTTATGGACGCATGTCGATGTGACATGTCCAGCCTTTCCACAGTGACCACAGTATATATTAAATTTTGATGGACTTTTAGAAAACTTTGGTTTTGGTTTTTCATAACCCAAACCACTCTTGTCAGAAGGTTTTCTCTGAATCTTTAAAATTTTATCAAGTTTTTCAGAGCTACTGACAAATTTGGACAATCGTCCAGTGAGTTCATTTACTTCTTGTTGAAGTACTTGTACTTCACAGGAAGTATTAGACTCGGAATCCTTTGGAGATTCATCTTTGTGTTGACTTACTTGAAGTCTTAACTTTTCATTTTCTGATTTGAGTACTTTGTTTTCTAAAGTAAGCTTTTCAAGATCTTTGGTCATAAGAGAAAACTTTTTCTTTAAAGATCTGTACTCATCAGATAAAATGGATGAATCTCTAAGAAGATCATCAAAATTATTACTTAATTCAGAATAAGAAATTACCTCCTCTTCGTCCTCACTGTCAGTTGAGGATAGACTTGCCTTTAGGCAGAGATTAGCTTCTTCTTTATCCTCATCATCAGAGGAATCATCAAGATCCTCCCATGTTGCCATGAGACCTTTCTTCTTCTTGAAGAACTTCTTCTTTGTTCTTTCTGCCTCAGGACAATCTGACATGTAGTGGTCTGGTTTCTTGCATCCATAGCACACTACTGGATTTTTCTCCTTTTTCTCAGCTTCCTGTTGTGGAAATCTTCTGTTGAATTGCTTCCTTCTGAAGCCACCTTTCTTATTCCACATGGCTTTTATCTTCTTGGAGATGAAGGAGAGTTCATCATCATCTGAGCCTTCTTCTCCTTCTGAGCTGCATGACTCTTCATCAGAATCATTGGCCTTTAAGGCTTTTGAGGTGCTCCCTTTTTGAGCTTTAAGAGCAATGGACTTTGCCCTTTTTCCGGTTCCCTCTTCATTAATCTCAAGCTCATGTACTTTCGGTGAACCTAGAAGATCCTCCATGGCAAGAGTGGAAAGATCCCTTGCTTCTTGTATAGCAGTCACCTTGGGTCTCCATTGTCTTGGCAGACTCCTTAAGATTTTCCTGATATGCTCTTGGGTTGTGTAGATTTTTCCCAAGGACCTCAGGTTGTTGATAATTGTTTGGAATCTTCCAAACATCTGATCAATGGACTCGTGATCCTCCATTTTGAATAGTTCATATTGATGAACTAGCATGCTGATTTTGGACTCACGAACCTGAGGTGAACCTTCATGTGCCAAAGCTAAAGTGTCCCACATCTCCTTGGCAGTAGTGCAGCTTTGCACCTTGTCATATTCTGACTTTGTAATGGCACACATTAGATAGTGTCTTGCCTTCGAGTTCAGCTGGAATCTGGTCCTTTGATCTTGTGTCCACTGAGCTCTTGGTATTGGTTGACCTGCTTCATTTACTGGAGCAGTATAGCCAGTTTCCACAACATCCCACAAATCTATATTCTGCGCATCAAAGAATGTGATCATTCTTTGCTTCCAATAGTCGTATTCATTTCCATTGAACAGTGGTGGTCTGTTCACAGCTACTCCCTCGTTCTCCATGGATCTTTGCTTCTCTGCACTGTTAGGTGCTCAACCCCTAGAGACCGAGCTCTGATGCCAACTGTAGGTAACAGGATGAAACACAAGAAGGGGGGGTTGAATTGTGTTTCTAAGCTTTTAAAAACTTTTTGCAATGTTGGATGATGGCTTGTGAAAAACGTTGGACGCACAACTTATTTCAAATATTGGACGCATAGCGTTTTCTGAAATATTGGACGCACAGAGTTTTGAAACACTGGACGCACAGAGTTTTCAAATATCGGACTCACAAGAATATTGGACGCAGAGGGTTCCACTTAGTTTAAAACTTGTTTTCGTTGTGCGATTTAAAGTGTATGTAAAACTTGTTGAATAAAAAACAATTCAATCCCCACGGTTAGAATAAACACAGATATAATAAGAGTTAAGGGAAAGAAGAAATAACACAAGTTTTTATCCTGGTTCACCCTTTCCTAAGAGCTACGTCCAGTCCTCTCAAACTAGAGAGATTTCACTATCAACTTGATAGGTAACAAGTATTCTTCAGCAGCCTCTCCAGGCCTTACAACAAGTATTCTTTTACAGTCAAGCCTCTCCAAGCTCAATCAAGTATTCTTTGCACTCAGCCTCTCCAGGCTATAACCCAAGTATTCTTTGCACACAGCCTCTTCAGGCTAAATCCCAAGTATTCTTTGAACACAGCCTCTTCAGGCTAAACGACTCAGCAGAGTGTTTTTGATTCAAGTGCTGTCTAACTCACACAAGTGAGGATATGAAAACTAAAGCACTTCGAGAGTTAAGCAAACTCTCTTTTACAAGAAGATAGAAAATATACAAGACTTTCTATACAGAGTATAACAAATTGCACAGTGTTTTCGCTCTTTCTTTTTCGTTGTTCAGTCTCTTGTATTCTTCTTCTTGTTCACGGTATTTATAGGCTTTGATGAAGCTTCAGATTTGTTCTTCGAATAGCTCAGCTTCAGCCTTCATAAATATTACCGTTCTCTAATAGCATTAAATGCTATTTTCCCGTTGCTCTGAGGAGATCTACTTCAGTGTGCATGTCTGCGTTTCTTTCTCCTAAATCAGAAGCAACCTGTACTCAAAGTCTCAATTGTACAGTGGTTAATAGTACATTCTCTCTCTTAGTACACTTTCCACAGTGCTTTATGCTTTTCAAATGTACGTTCAAAAACGTTGCCAATAGGTTGTACAGAAAAGCATTGTATACAGCTATTTATTTCAAATCATTTGCTTAATAAATATGTTTCATATTAAATGCAAGAGCAATAAACAGCAAGTAATGGACTCTGCGTTTTGGACGCAGCATGTAGAAATCATTGGACTTTCAGTCCTTTTAGCAAATGGACGCATACCTTGTACTTACCATTTGCATATGATATTCATTCAATCATTGGACGCATCCTCATGCTTACCATTTCATTCCATTGGATGCAAGGCAGTATTGAACTTATTGCCTCATGCTGATAATTGGACTTTTGCCATTGCCTTTCTGTTCCATTGGACGCAGGGAAATATTTGTTGGACTTTTGTCAATTCTGCTTCATTGGACGCAGGCAATGTTGTGCATATTGCCTTATGCTGATCATTGGACTTTTGTCCTTCTGATACATTGGACGCTTAAGTTGGAACCAAATTGGTTAAAAGTATTTTTAATACAAAAACTCCCTAAGTGATTTTATGGTTTTGATGATAACAAAATGTATTAAGGTTTTTACAAAGGATAAACAAAATGTATTAAGCTTTTACAATGTATAACAAAGCTGCCTAACTAAGTTTATTGAAGGATGTTGCAGTCTGCGTCCAATGATAAGTTCATCGTCCAATATTGGCACTGGAACATGTATGGACACCAAGAGTTCTGCGTCCAATAATCATTATGAGACCATGCGTCCAATGATTCTCTGCGTCCAATAAACAGTATAAGGCAATACTGTTCTGCGTCCAATGCAATACGCAGTCTGAGAGCTTTGCGTCCAATAATCAGTATGAGGCAATGCGTCCAAAGAAGCAGAACCTATATGTATCCAAGTCATGTAGACATGCTACTCTCTGCGGCCAATGATTTCCAATGAAGCAGAATCGCAGAAGTACAAGGAATCACTCATGGAGACAATACTACTCTCTGCGTCCAATGATTTCCAAAGAAGCAGAACCAGTGAGTATGCGTCCAATGTATCAGAAGGACAAAAGTCCAATGATCAGCATAAGGCAATATGCACAACATTTCCTGCGTCCAATGAAGCAGAATGGGACAAGTCCATCAGTCAACTATTCTGCGTCCAATGAAGAAGAATGACAAAAGACTGTTCTGCGTCCAATGGAACAGAATTGGAAAAGGCCAACAATCAACTGCCCTGCGTCCAATGGAACAGAAAGGCAATGGCAAAAGTCCAATTATCAGCATGAGGCAATACGTCCAATACTGCCTTGCATCAAATGGAATAGAATGGTAAGCATGAGGATGCGTCCAATAGATGAATGAATATCATATACAAATGGTAAGCAAAGGTATGCGTCCATTTGTTAAAAGGACTGAAAGTCCAATGATTTCTACATGCTGCGTCCAATACATTCTATATGCTGCGTCCAAAACGCAGAGTCCATTACTTGCTGTTTATTGCTCTTGCATTTAATATGAAACATATTTATTGAACAAATGATTTGAGATAAATAGCTGTATGCAATGCTTTTCTGAACAACCATTGTCAACGTTTTTGAACGTACATTAAATGAAAAGCATAAAGCACTGTGGAAAGTGTACTAAGAGAGAGAATGTACTTTTATCTACTCTGTATATCTCTGAACACATCTTTCTACTTTACACAGTGTATTCTCTCTGTCTCAATAAGATATTACTATTAACCACTGTACAATTGAGACTTTGAGTACAGGTTGCTTCTGATTTAGGAGAAAGAAACGCAGACATGCACACTGAAGTAGATCTCCTCAGAGCAACGGGAAAATAGCATTTAATGCTATTAGAGAACGGTCATATTAATGAAGGCTGAAGCTGAGCTATTCAAGAGAAAGTCTGAAGCTTCATCAAAGCCTATAAATACCGTGAACAAGAAGAAGAATACAAGAGACTGAACAACGAAAAAGAAAGAGCAAAAACGCTGTGCAATTTGTTATACTCTGTATAGAAAGTCTTGTATATTTTCTATCTTCTTGTAAAAGAGAGTTTGCTTAACTCTCGAAGTGCTTAAGTTTTTCATATCCTCACTTGTGTGAGTTAGACAGCACTTAAATCAAAAACACTCTGCTGAGTTGTTTGAGCCTGGAGAGGCTTGACTGTAAAAGAATACTTGATTTAGCCTGAAGAGACTGTGTTCAAAGAATACTTGTGATTTAGCCTGAAGAGGCTGTGTGCAAATAATACTTGGGATTTAGCCTGGAGAGGCTGTGTGCAAAGAATACTTGGGTTTTAGCCTGAAAAGGGTGCGTGCAAAGAATACTTGTAACCTATCTGGTTTGATAGTGAAATCTCTCTAGTTTGAGGGGACTAGACGTAGCTCTTAGGAAAAGGTGAACCAGGATAAAAACTTGTGTTATTTCTTCTTTCCCTTAACTCTTATTATTTCTGTGATTATTCTAACCAAGGGGATTGAATTGATTTTATTTCAACAAGTTTTTCATACTCTTTAAATCGCACAAAGAAAACAAGTTTTTAACTTAGCAGAAGCCTCTGCGTCCAATCTTTTTGTGCGTCCAATTTTACACAACTCTGTGCGTCCAGTGTTTTAAAACTATTGTGCGTCCAATATTTCAGAAAACGTTGTGCGTCCAATATTACACAACTCTGTGCGTCCAGTGTTTTAAAACTATTGTGCGTCCAATATTTCAAAAAACGCTATGCGTCCAATATTTGAAATAAGCCAGCGTCCAACATTTGCGAAAAGTTTTAAAAGCTTAGAAACACAATTCAACCCCCCCTTCTTGTGTTTCATCCTGTTACCTACAGTTGGCATCAGAGCTCGGTCTCTAGGGGTTGAGCACTTAACAGTGCAGAGAAGCAAAGATCCATGGAGAACGAGGGACAAGCTGTGAACAGACCACCACTGTTCAATGGAAATGAATACGACTACTAGAAGCAAAGAATGATCACATTCTTTGACGCGCAAAATATAGACCTATGGGATGTCGTGGAAACTAGCTACACTGCTCCAGTAAATGAAGTAGGTCAACAAATACCAAGAGCTCAGTGGACAGCAGATCAAAGGACCAGATTCCAGCTGAACTCGAAGGCAAGGCACTATCTGATGTGTGCCATTACAAAATCAGAATATGACAAGGTGCACAGCTGCACTACTGCCAAGGAAATGTGGGACACTCTAGCTTTGGCGCATGAAGGATCGTCTCAGGTCCGTGAGTCCAAAATCAGCATGCTAGTTCATCAATATGAACTATTCAAAATGGAGGATCACGAGACCATTGACCAGATGTTTGGAAGATTCCAAACAATCATCAACAACCTGAGGTCATTGGGAAAAATCTACACAACCCAAGAGCATATCAGGAAAATCCTAAGGAGTCTGCCAAGACAATGGAGACCCAAGGTGACAGCCATACAAGAAGCAAGGGATCTTTCCACTCTTGCCATGGAGGATCTTCTAGGCTCACTGAAAGTACATGAGCTTGAGCTTAATGAAGATGGAATCAAAAAAAAGGCAAAGTCCATTGCTCTTAAAGCTCAAAAAGGGAGCACCTCAAAAGCCTTGAAGGCCAATGACTCTGATGAGGAGTCATGTAGCTCAGAAGGAGAAGAAGGCTCAGATGATGATGAACTCTCTTTCATCTCCAAGAAGTTAAAGGCCATGTGGAACAGGAAAGGTGGCTTCAGAAGGAAGCATTTTAATAGAAGATTTCCACAACAGGAAGCTAAGCAAAAGGAGAAAAATCCAGTAGTGTGCTATGGATGCAAGAAACCAGACCACTACATGTCAGATTGTCCTGAGGCAGAAAGAACAAAGAAGAAGTTCTTCAAGAAGAAGAAAGGTCTCATGGCAACATGGGAGGATCTTGATGATTCCTCTGAGGATGAGGATAAAGAAGAAGCTAATCTCTGCCTAAAGGCAAGTCTATCCTCAACTGACAGTGAGGACGAAGAAGAGGTAATTTCTTATTCTGAATTAAGTAATAATTTTGATGATCTTCTTAGAGATTCATCCATTTTATCTGATGAGTACAGATCTTTAAAGAAAAAGTTTTCTCTTATGACCAAAAATCTTGAAAAGCTTACTTTAGAAAACAAAGTACTCAAATCAGAAAATGAAAAGTTAAGACTTCAAGTAAGTCAACACAAAGATGAATCTCCAAAGGATTCCGAGTCCAATACTTCCTGTGAAGTACAAGTACTTCAACAAGAAGTAAATGAACTCACTGGACGATTGTCCAGATTTGTCCGTAGCTCTGAAAAATTGGATAACATTGTAAAAATTCAGAGAAAACCTTTTGACAAAAGTGGTTTGGGATATGAAAAACCAAAACCAAAAGTTTCTAAAAGTCCTTCTAAATACAATTTATACTGTGGTCACTGTGGAAAGGCTGGTCATGTCACCTCGACATGCGTCCATAAAAGGAACATGTCTGGACGCAGACCAAGAACTAACAAGAAATGACCCAAGTCAATCTGGGTACCAAAAAGTATGATAATTCCTGTCGCAAATATACTTGATGGGAGGAAGACAACTCCAGTCATGGCACCTGGACAGTGGCTACTTACTACACATAACAGGAGAAAGGTCTATGTTCCAAGACCTAAAGCTTAAGATCACCCAAGATTGAAGAAGATGGACCAAACGCAGGAAAAAGTCATGCGTCCAATACTGGAAGTGTAAGAAGCTGGCACTTCAAGACCTATCATCCTGAAGATCAAATCATTGGAAATGCATATGATAGAGTCAGAACAAGGTCCACATTCAGAGAACAAACTGATGTTGCATTCATATCTGAATTGGAGCCCAAGAACATAGATGAAGCCCTATTGGACGAAGGATGGATTGTGGCAATGCAGGAGGAGCTAAATCAATTCAAACGCAATGATGTTTGGACGCTAGTAGCCCCACCTGAAGATAAGTCCATTATTGGAACCAAATGGGTATTCAGAAACAAACTGGACGAAGAAGGTAAAGTTGTGAGAAACAAAGCAAGGTTAGTTGCTCAAGGTTACTCACAACAGGAAGGTATTGACTTTACTGAAACCTTTGCTCCAGTAGCTAGAATAGAGGCCATTCGCATTTTACTTTCATTTGCTGCCCAACATGATATGAGGCTTTATCAAATGGATGTAAATAGTGCTTTTCTGAATGGTATAATATCAAAGGAAGTATATGTTGAACAGCCACCTGGCTTTGAGGATCAAACTTTTCCAAATCATGTTTTTAAATTGAAAAAGACTCTTTATGGCCTCAAGCAAGCTCCTCGAGCTTGGTATGAAAAACTGAGTTCTTTTCTAATGGAAAATGGTTTTTCAAGAGGAAAAGTTTATAATACTCTTTTTCAGAAAATCCATAAACTCACATTTCATCATAGTACAAATTTATGTGGATGATATCATTTTTGGTGCTACTGATGAATCTCTATGTAGAGAATTTTCTGAGTTAATGCAGGTTAGTGGGATTATGTGATGCTGATTATGCTGGAGACAGGCTTGAAAGAAAAAGCACCAGCGGAGGATGCCATTTTATTGGATCCAATCTAGTATCATGGACAAGCAGGAGACAAAGCACAATTGCATTATCTACTGCTGAAGCTGAATATGTCTCTGCTGCAAGTTGTTGTTCTCAGCACTTATGGATTAAACATCAATCGGAGGACTACAACATCTTCGAGAGTAAGATTTCTGTTCTTTGTGATAATACTGCTGCAATCAATTTACCTAAGAATCCAATCTTACACTCAAGAGCTAAGCATATAGAAATTAAACATCATTTCATTAGAGACTATGTGCAGAAGGGAACATTTGATATTCAGTTTGTTAACACTGAAAATCAATGGGCAGATATATTTACAAAACCCCTCTCTTTAGATAGGTTTACTTTTATAAGGAAGCATTTAAATATGCACTTTATAAAATATTGATGTTTAGCGTCCAATATGCTCAAGCTGAGTCTGAGTCCAATGTGACTAGAGTCCAATAGGACACGACAGTCTATTTGAGACTTAGAATTTTTTCAAAGACTCAAAAGTTTTTACATCTTAGTAATCCCACGCTGAGTCCAAACTATTTTCATAAAGATATATCTTACAGTTGGTATCTTACAAACGCTTTGCAGTAATTTTCAGTTTGATGATTATTCAAGCTTTCAAGAAAAACTTATTGTTATCTCTAATATTGATTCAGATTTCTCTTCGTTTGGCATCTTTTCTAAAATCATTTATGTTGATTGTTTCTAAAATCTTCTCTACTGTTTTGAGAAAGCTTGTTTAGAAAAGGGGAGAAGGAAAAGGGTTTTTAAGTTTTAAAAGGATCAAGTTTTAAAAGCTCAAGACTTTTTAAAAGGATTCTTTTCTCTCTGTTTTTCAACATTGTCTTTGGACTATGATGTTCTGTGAACCTTTTTGCTTGATGACAAAAGGGGGAGAAAGAATATGGGATTAAGTTTTAAAAAGAAAGAAGAATATATGAGAAGAATATGGGATTAAGTCTGATTGCGTTGTAGTAGTCTTATTACCATGTTCTAATTTGGTCTATTATCTGATAAGCTATTTGCTTTTTATTGGACTAATCTTGTTTTTATAAGTAAAAGAAATTTTCAGGTGCTCTGAGTATATTGAATATCCAAAACCATGAGATGTTTATCTCAGGGGGAGAAGAGTAAGGAAAAACTGAGACGTTTATCTCAGGGGGAGTTTCCCTTAGAAAATTTCTGTTTATATATTTGGTTTATGTGCTTTATTGTTTGTAAAACTTAATAATGTTTGTCATCATCAAAAAGGGGGAGATTGTTGGAACCAAATTGGTTAAAAGTATTTTTAATACAAAAACTCCCTATGTGATTTTATGGTTTTGATGATAACAAAATGTATTAAGGTTTTTACAAAGGATAAACAAAATGTATTAAGCTTTTACAATGTATAACAAAGCTGCCTAACTAAGTTTATTGAAGGATGTTGCAGTCTGCGTCCAATATTGGCACTGGAACATATATGGACACCAAGAGTTATGCGTCCAATAATCATTATGAGACCATGCGTCCAATGATTCTCTGCGTCCAATAAACAGTATAAGGCAATACTGTTCTGCGTCCAATGCAATACGCAGTCTGAGAGCTTTGCGTCCAATAATCAGTATGAGGCAATGCGTCCAAAGAAGCAGAACCTATATGTATCCAAGTCATGTAGACATGCTACTCTCTACGGCCAATGATTTCCAATGAAGCAGAATCGCAGAAGTACAAGGAATCACTCATGGAGACAATACTACTCTCTGCGTCCAATGATTTCCAAAGAAGCAGAACCAGTGAGTATGCGTCCAATGTAACAGAAGGACAAAAGTCCAATGATCAGCATAAGGCAATATGCACAACATTTCCTGCGTCCAATGAAGCAGAATGGGACAAGTCCATCAGTCAACTATTCTGCGTCCAATGAAGAAGAATGACAAAAGACTGTTCTGCGTCCAATGGAACAGAATTGGAAAAGGCCAACAATCAACTGCCCTGCGTCCAATGGAACAGAAAGGCAATGGCAAAAGTCCAATTATCAACATGAGGCAATACGTCCAATACTGCCTTGCATCAAATGGAATAGAATGGTAAGCATGAGGATGCGTCCAATAGATGAATGAATATCATATACAAATGGTAAGCAAAGGTATGCGTCCATTTGTTAAAAGGACTGAAAGTCCAATGATTTCTACATGCTGCGTCCAATACATTCTATATGCTGCGTCCAAAACGCAGAGTCCATTACTTGCTGTTTATTGCTCTTGCATTTAATATGAAACATATTTATTGAGCAAATGATTTGAGATAAATAGCTGTATGCAATGCTTTTCTGAACAACCATTGTCAACGTTTTTGAACGTACATTAAATGAAAAGCATAAAGCACTGTGGAAAATGTACTAAGAGAGAGAATGTACTTTTACCTACTCTGTATATCTCTGAACACATCTTTCTACTTTACACAGTGTATTCTCTCTGTCTCAATAAGATATTACTATTAACCACTGTACAATTGAGACTTTGAGTACAGATTGCTTTTGATTTAGGAGAAAGAAACGCAGACATGCACACTGAAGTAGATCTCCTCAGAGCAACGGGAAAATAACATTTAATGCTATTAGAGAACGGTCATAATAATGAAGGCTGAAGCTGAGCTATTCAAGAGAAAGTCTGAAACTTCATCAAAACCTATAAATACCGTGAACAAGAAGAAGAATACAAGAGACTGAACAACGAAAAAGAAAGAGCAAAAACGCTGTGCAATTTGTTATACTCTGTATAGAAAGTCTTGTATATTTTCTATCTTCTTGTAAAAGAGAGTTTGCTTAACTCTCGAAGTGCTTAAGTTTTTCATATCCTCACTTGTGTGAGTTAGACAGCACTTAAATCAAAAACACTCTGCTGAGTTGTTTGAGCCTGGAGAGGCTTGACTGTAAAAGAATACTTGATTTAGCCTGAAGAGACTGTGTTCAAAGAATACTTGTGATTTAGCCTGAAGAGGCTGTGTGCAAATAATACTTGGGATTTAGCCTGGAGAGGCTGTGTGCAAAGAATACTTGGGTTTTAGCCTGAAGAGGCTGTGTGCAAAGAATACTTGAGTTATAGCCTGAAAAGGCTACGTGCAAAGAATACTTGTAACCTATCTGGTTTGATAGTGAAATCTCTCTAGTTTGAGGGGACTGGACGTAGCTCTTAGGAAAGGGTGAACCAGGATAAAAACTTGTGTTATTTCTTCTTTCCCTTAACTCTTATTATTTCTGTGATTATTCTAACCAAGGGGATTGAATTGATTTTATTTCAACAAGTTTTTCATACTCTTTAAATCGCACAAAGAAAACAAGTTTTTAACTTAGCAGAAGCCTCTGCGTCCAATCTTTTTATGCGTCCAATTTTACACAACTCTGTGCGTCCAGTGTTTTAAAACTATTGTGCGTCCAATATTTCAGAAAACGTTGTGCGTCCAATATTACACAACTCTGTGCGTCCAGTGTTTTAAAATTATTGTGCGTCCAATATTTCAGAAAACGCTGTGCGTCCAATATTTGAAATAAGCCAGCGTCCAACATTTGCGAAAAGTTTTAAAAGCTTAAAAACACAATTCAACCCCCCCTTCTTGTGTTTCATCCTGTTACCTACAGCTTACTAGTTCTGCTTCTTTGGAAATCATTGGACGCAGAGAGTAGTATTGTCTCCATGAGTGATTCCTTGTACTTATGCGATTCTGCTTCTTTAGAAAACACTGGACGCAGAGAGTAGCATTGCCTCCTACTGATTATTGGACGCAGAACATCATTGCCTCATATTGTTTATTGGACGCAGAGAATCATTGGACGATGAACAGTATTTCCCAATACTGATCATTGGACGCAGAACTCTTGGTGTCCATATATGTTCCAGTGCCAACATTGGACGATGTCTTTAACATTGGACGCAAAGCTTCTCAGATTTTGAATATGAGCCAATGTCATGATGAACTTATTATTGGTCGCAGACTACAACATCCTTCAATAAACTTTGTTAGACAGCTTTGTTATACATTGTAAAAGCTTAATACATTTTGTTATTATCAAAACCATAAAATCACTTAGGGAGTATTTGTATTAAAAATACTTTTAACCAATTTGGTTCCAACATATATAAATAAAATGATATTTTTTGTAATTTTACTAACGGGTACGGGTACCCGCAGGTACGGATACCTCACTAACTGCCACATCCCCGTTTATTGGCGGTACCTCAAATACTCGTTTAATTTACTCGCGGGTACCCGTTAAGGTACTCGCCCCGTACCCGTAACGGATTTTATCCGCTGATATCCGCGGGTACAGGTATTTTTGCCATCCCTAGTCTGAAGTGAACGCGAGCGTGGTTTATGTGAGATAACGAAAACACTTCAGAGGCATTGTGGGAGTTGCGCATGCAAACGACGATGGGGATATCAACAACGCTTTTATGTGCTGTTGGAATAAAAAATAAATGCTTTTGTAATGCATTTTCGACGTAGTGATAGTGAATTGCTTGTTGATAAGCAAGCATTGATTGCCTTTGAGATAGGGAAGTATAAGGATGAAATGTTGTGTGTTTGGCACCTATGCAGGTGGCTCACATCTTGTTAGGTAGACCATGGCAATTTGATAGGCATGTCAGTCATGATGGTCTCTCTAACAAGTTCTCTTTTATATTTAATTCATTGAAAATCACTCTTGTACCATTGTCTCCAAGAGAAGTTTGTGAAGATCAAATGAAGTTGAGAATAAAAAAAGAGAGTGAATAGAGTGAGTTAAGAGAAAAAGAGAGTGGAAAAGATGGTGTGAAAAGAAAAGTGGCAAATTTTGAGGACAAAATTAAAAAGGAGGAGGAAAAAAGAGAAAAGTAAGAGAAGAGAGAAGAAAAGATAGAGAGAGAAGTGGAGAGTCTTACAAAAAAAAAAGTGAGGTGAAAAGAGATCAGCAAGATCTTATTATGTTAATATTAATGCTAACCTTGATTTTTCTTTGCCTCTTGGTGTTAGTTCTCTTTAGAAGTAATCTCAAGGTGTCTTTTCCAAAGACATGCCACAAGGATTTCAAACTCTGAGAGGAGTTGAGCACCAGGCGGATCTTTACCTCAAGTGCTTCATTGAGCACCAATTTGCATGTGTCTTGCTTTTTTTTACGTATGTTGATTTTGATGATTTGCATGACTCTTATCACTCTTCTCCAAGAATATCTTTTGAAAATATGAGGCATTGTACCATTAATTCATGCTATTCTTCTAGGCTTACTTTGTGGTTTTTGAACCAACACTTAAATGCATTTACTGCTAAACGTGTTGATATGCCCTATAGTGAAAGCTTTATCCATAGAAATAACTTTGAAGGATGTGTTGGATATTAAAACCAAGAAACATGTTTTGATTGGAGAACATTGTGTTCCAAATAATAGTAACTATTGGTTTTGCTAGGAGCAATAAAGGTTTGCATGTGTACTTAATTAATGGGATTATATTACTACACATCTTCTTATTCCATCTATTCTTGCATATTCTTGTTTGTTTCCATTTGATGTTCCTAATATGTTTAAGGGGATTGTCTGGGGTAAAAAGGAACCATCATTTGTTTATCTTGATAAGAATGACAATATGGCTCAACTTGCTATGGATTCTTTGCAAGAGCAAAGTACTATTTCTCTTGCCACCAAGTCTAAGTCAAGAAAGGTAAATTTGTTCATGAATGTCATTTCAAAAAAGTATAACTTAGCCTTTATTCTTAAAAGTCCTTACCTTGGCTTTGATTGTGATGGAATATTGATTGGACAAGATGAAAATGTGTTTCCTCCACTTGTCACATTTGAAAGTTTCTGTCACTTTCCATTTGATCCCGGTGGGAAGATTCACATTATTCTTCGAATCATTGACTTGCTCTTTCTTCATGTAGGCTATAATGAGAAAATAAACTCAAAGACGAGTTCTCTTGAGGTGGGAGAGTATGGTGAGAAGCAAGGAGAACACTAACAAAGAATAAATAATAAATAATAAATAACATAACATAACATAACAAAAACCATGTAATTTGAACTGAAATCATTGGGAAGTCGTACCACTTCGCAGGCTTGAAGCTTCCGGGCATCACACTCTGCATAAACTAAACAGGAAAAAGGAATAAGGACTCCAATAAGAGCATCTTAAGCATAAAACAGAAAAAATAAACCAAAAGCATCCCTAATTTCTCTACGGATCCAATCACCATTTTGTTTTTCTGAAAAACGCCACACACACAGCCCCAAAATAATCCCGAGTTTTCTCTCACCAAGACATCGGTTGGGTTCCTCCACTGAAATTACTTTGTCCCACACTATGTTCATGTTTCAAAAAAAAAAACAGTTAAAAGTGGCTCTAGTGCATACAGGATTCTAATTTTATTGAGCAATCCCCATGACAGCCAAGGTATAGCACCAATGGGAACTTCAAAAACCGCCCTACAAAACAACAACCCATAAAAGACAGCACTGATTTCCTCTTATAGCAAACCCACCCTGCTGCTATGATTAAACCGGGCGAACTCCTGATACACAATTCCTACTCTGTCACCACGAACCTCGATTCCTTCTCCTTCTTTGTCGTTTCAGCGCAAGAAGGAAGGTATGTTGAGGGTGCATTTCGAGCTCCGCTGCGACGACGGGAAGTTCGGTCCAAAACGGTGCCGTTTTGAGGGCGTTGCAGCTACCGAGGAACTCCAACAACAGTGCGTCGGAGCAGCTCAACATCGAGCGTGGCGTCTGCATCCCTTTCCGCAAGTACTCCACCAAGAGTGTATGGCTTCCAGCAGTTCTCGCTGAGGGATGGAAGCAAAAGGGTTCAAATATCTCAAAATGGAAATGGGGATGGATTTTGAAAATGATGAGAGGGAGGGAGGAAGGAAAAAGATAAAAAGGCGAGAGCAGACTGGAAACCAAACGTGGAGTGGTGGAAAGAGGCATGTGAGTCTCTATTTCCAAGAATGAGTGATAAATGAGGCTTTTTTACCGGTGTAGCACCATTTTTTTTATTATTTCACAATCTAGTATTTTTTTTTTATTTTTTAAAGTAGCACCCTTTTTATTAAAATATTTATTTTTATTAATTATCAATTAATTAAATATTAAATATTAGTTTAAAATTATAATTAAATTGTTAATTGTTAATTAATTAAATATTTAATTGTTAAATATTTATTAACCCAATTTGTTAACTAATTAATAATATAATTATATAAAATAGCTCACATTTATTTAAAATTTAAAAATACAAATACAAAAGTGATAAAAACAAAAATGATACAAAAGTGAACTAAATGCAAATTATAGAAAATTTTTACTGCTGTGTATCAGCTCTAGAACGGTAAGGGCATTTTTTCTTGTTATGCCCTTCATTTCGACAGAGTCCACATCTCTTGGAATGGCGACTCATTTCCGTTTGATCCATGTCATTACGAATCCTTGTGGATTGTGGAGAGCCATTTGGATCTCTCTGCATTGTTGGATTGTGGCACAACTTAATTCCATTGTATTCTGACCAATACGAACGATGAGGCACCAGTTTGAACTCTTCGCGGTAAATATTGTATACATTTTGCAATTTGTACTGGGGAGGCACATATATCATGTAGTTGTGGTGAATTTGGGAACAAGCAGCAATGACATGCAAACATGGATAGTGTAGTGCCTGAAATCCACCACAGTCACACCACTGTCTATGTAGGTCTACTTTAAATTTTAAATCAATTTGAGTTATTTTATATAATTATATTATTAATTAGTTAACAAATTGGGTTAATAAATATTTAACAATTAAATATTCAATTAATTAACAATTAACAATTTAATTATAATTTTAAACTAATATTTAATATTTAATTAATTGATAATTAATAAAAAAAATATTTTAATGAAAAGAGTGCTACTTTGGGAAATAAAAAAAAAGAGTGCTAGACTGGGAAATAATAAAAAAAATGGTGCTACAATGATAAAAAAGCCGATAAATGAAAGAGTAAACATTTAGTTCGGTACTGAGAGTGTGAAGTGGTGTTACTTTGGTTCCTGATAGATAGAAAATTATTAAAAGGTTTTCAATTCGTATTTTTGTTGGTCACTTTGGTCTCTGACATCAGGAATATAATCACTTTTATGGACCAAAATAATAGTTAAGTAATTATTTTTAAGGACTAAAATGACAATAAATAATCACTTTCAGAGACCAAAGTGATTAACGACACACAGTTGAAGATTTTTTAATAATTTCCTATCTGTCAAAGATTAAAATGATATCGCCTAATACTCTAAGGGTATGTTTGGATATTTTAAAATGAGCAGAACGGAACGGAGTGGAACGGAATGGAGCGGAACTGACTATATATTCCATTCCACTGTTTGGATATTTTATGATGGAGTAAAACAAGATTTCCACTCCATTGTTTGAAAAGTGAATGAAATGGAATGAGTTATAATTTTTTAATTCCCCTTTTATCCTTATTTAAGAAAACTATCATGTAAAAATATATATATACTAGATTGTAATATAATAAAATTAATAATTAAATATTTACAATAGGCAATAGTAATTATTAATTTATTTTTATATTTAACACTTTCATCAAATTAAAATTACCACTGAATATATACTAAATTTATTTGTCTTGCACATCCAAAAACGAAATATCTCCCATACAAGTGAAAATCTTCAACTTTAAACCCCCCTCATTTGAGTCAATGGAGGAGTATCTCTCATTCTTTCTTGTTTCACGTTTTAAAGTTTTTCTATGCTTTTATCCTGTATTTACACATTCAGCCAAGATTATACTGATGATGTTGCGTTGACAGATCTGTCCCAAAGTTGGCAACCAGCAAAACGGCAACATGAAGGTGTCGTCTTCTTCGTTTTCGTCCTCGAAGGTAAAAGCATCAGAGTGAAAAGCAGCATGTATCGCGAAGAAAAAGAAGAGAGGAACACACCTTGGTATGACACCCAAATCAGTGGAGAAGAAGTGGACCAGTAAGAAGCTCCGATGAGGCGATGATACGACGACGCGTCGAAGAGAAAATAAAAGAAGTTGAAAATGAGATAATAAAATAAGGATAAAGCAGTAATTTAATAATTATAAAAATAAATACATAAGCCATTCCATTCCATTCTTTCCAAATTGGAGGGAAAGAAAAATGGAGATAAATGATGGAATGGGATGGAATAGATGCCATTGAGTTCCACTCCATTCCATCCTTTTATTTGTAATCCAAACAATGGAACATATACTCATTTCATTCCATTCCCTCCAATTCCATCTCATACCATCAATCCAAACATAGCTAAGGGACCAAAATCACTGTTTATCTAAATGAAACAATTAAGTGGAGAAGGTGGATCATCTCATCTCACAACAGAGAGAGTGCACAGCCGAAAACATTAAATTCGTAGGAAGTCCGATTGGGGCATTCGAATTGAGCCTGAATACAATTGGTTAATTTAAATTTAAATGATTACAATTACAATGTTAATTGATTATTAGGCGTGTTAATTAAGAACACTGTTTATATATATATATATATATATATATATATATATATTTTATAAGATGTTTTTATATTTTTTTATTACAAAAGAACAGAAAAAGTAAAATACAGATGTGCAGCACATTCCCATGTTGTGTCCATACCTCAATAATAATATAATCAAAAGTTTCCACAAATAGTAACCGGAAAAGAAGGTAATGAAGTTTGTCAATTTAGTTTTGCTAATACACAATTAAAAGGCTTGTAAATTCGCTAAATTGCTAATATTCCTATAAGTGGAACTGATTTCTGTATTATTTATAGATTCCACTCATTTCATTTCTTTCAAAATTGAACACATTCAATTAAAATTGAAACTGACTCTAATCACTCCCCTTTGGTTACAAGCCTGCACCACTACAACAACAAAAAGGGGCAAAAAGACATCAAGAGCGTAAGTTATTTTAGAAACTTATAATTCTAATTCTGAGTTCTAATTTACTCATGAATTGTATTGAAACTCTTTCAAAATAATCTATAATATTATTAAAATAATCTATAATTCACTCATAATTTTTCTTTTATTTTTAAAAAATTTCTAGTTTGCATTTATTTATGATTATTATAAATAAAATCATTTATTATAGTTGTTTGTGAATTTTTATTTATAAAATAAAAATTTATTTGTCTTTTATTGATAGATTAATTTTTTCATTTTAATAAAAATATTTCATTCATTAGTAATATGTAGAAATTTGTAATTAGATACCATTTATGATAATTTCAAATAAAATTAGAGATTTTATAAAAAAAATATTATCAAACAACTTTTCACTTAAGAATAACTTTTACGCTAAAAAAGGTAAAAATTACCAAACAACTTTAGCTTTACTTTTAAAGCTCTTTATTTTGACTTTAACTTAAAAGTAGCTTTTAAGTTCAAAAAAAGCTCGGCCAGACACACCCTTATTATTCACACCAAATCATTTTTCAAATTAAGAGGGGTTGTCACCAAAAAGACATTAAAAATTAAAAAATGGTCGATTTTCTGATTTCATTATTAGGTGTATGCAGATTTTCTATTTAGTTTATTTGTGGGCACATTTTCATATTATAAGACTTCATATGGAGGAATTTATAATTTCTGTTTAAACTGGACTACCTATTATCATAGGTCATGGTCCCTACTTCACCATCATGGTGAAGTTTTGTCCTTCACCACCTTAGTCGTCACCATAATTCACACTCATCAATAAAGTTTGTTAATTTAATTAGTAGCATTAAATTTGTCAATAATTTACTTAAATTTCCAAAATTGCCCTTAGTATTCTTGGGACTTATAATCTCTCTCTTCCCACTCTCTCTTAAACTTCCCCAATATTCGTAAGAGTAAGAAAGAGTATCTCATAAGCAATCATATATTGGTCAAAAAGTAATTAATGCAAGAGACATTTTCAATGAGCCTTATAAAAAGAGACAAAAAAATTTCTCAAAATGATTTTACATTTAGGGATGAAATCTTATATTTAGGGGGTGTATTGGATTGAGATTTTAAAAAACTATTTTCTCATAACAAAATCTTGCAGATTTTGTAGATTTTAAAAGATTTTGTAGGAATGTAATAACTTATCAGATTTTTTTAAAAGTTTTAAAAAAATCTTGTGAATTTTAAATGATTTTTATATCATAACAATTTATAAGATTTGAAATGACTTTATGGATTTATAAAGAATCTCATGCATTTTTAACAAACTTTCAAAATTATAAGAGTCAATAAAAACGAAAATAAAGAAATTCGTTGTATTTTATCTCCTTCTAAGTAATAATTTTCCACATAAGTCATACTAGCTGGTAATACTAAAGGAAATATTGAAGGTGAAAATTCGTTTGCTGGCTCAAAATTATAGTATTCGTTAACTGGTAATACCAAAGGTAAAAATTCGTCTACTGGTTCAATTGGAAATTCATCATAACGATATTTTTTGCGAAGAAAATTATGTAGTGTTACACATGCTAACACAAATACTTCTTGTGTTAAGCACACCACATAATATATATATATATATATATATATATATAATGGTTTTCTAGTCTATAGTAATAATAAAATTATAAAAATAAATGAGAAACCAGTAAAAAATATTTTTTATTTATCAAAAATTAAATTAAAGAAAGAATTTTATATCCTAAAATTATAGAAATAAAAAATATGAATGAAACTTGTTAAGAAATATTATTATATTTATCAAAAATAAAATTTAAAAAATTTACAGCCAAAAAAATTATAGAAACAAAAAAATATAAATGAAACCAGTTAAGAAAACTATTATATTTATAAAATTAAAAAGAGGGTAACCAATAAAAAAATAATTGAAAGATTAAAAAAGATAAATTTATTATATTAATTAAATTAGTAAATACAAAGAGTTTGTAAAAATATGGAAAGATCACATTTAACGAGAAACTGTTGTGGAAGATTATGAAATAAAAAGATGGGAAGATCAAGTTTGGTTATTATAGTATTTGGGGAGGTAAAGTACATAAAAAATGTACACACACATATTTACAATGTTGTCATCCAAATATATTCAATGTAGCAAGAATGTATGAAGAAAAATAATCGGGAAAAGGAAAAAAGAAGAAATTACTTGGTGAGTATGACACTACTGCAATGGCAGGAAAAAAAAGTCTGTGAAGTCTTGAGGGTTTGGATGAGATTGTTGGATGGGTCTGATCTTTATATTTTACACTAAAAAGTCCCACGAAATCCACCATGCAAAATAATCCTTTAAAATCTATATATTTTTGAATATCAGGAGACTTTTTTTAAGTTGTAAAAAATCTCAATTGAATACCACCAGATTTCATTGGCCTCTTTAAAAAGTCATGATAATCCTAATTGAATACCATTAGATTTCATTGCACTCTCTAAAAAGTCATGATAATCCTAATTGAATACCATAAAAAAAATTTATATTATTAAAAAGTCTTAATTGAATACCACAAGATTTTTTTATCACAAAAAAGTCTATCAAAAGTCTTAGGGACGGAGGTACTCCCTCTGTTTTTTTTAACTATCCATTTTTTCAAAAAAAATTATTTATATTTATTTATCATTTTGATAGTTTAAGCCTTAAGGTTATACTTTGTAAATTGTACCCTTATTAATATAGAGAGAGTAAATGAAAAATTGGGAGAGCAAAAAGACAAGGTATAACATAATTTTTTTATCAGCAAAATTACTCTCTTCGATCCTTTTTATCAGAAACAAAATGGACTATTTTCATGGTTTTTTATGAAACAATGCCATATTTTTAACAATTTTAATTGTTCATTTTCAAATTTATACTTATTTATTATGAGACCACTTATCAAGAAGCTAACCTATTTCCCAACAAAAAAAATATAAAAAGACATCAATCCCTCAAAGGATATTTTTGGAAAAAATTAAAATAGCATCATCAATTATAATTAATCTTGTCACCAAAAAAAATTACAATTAACCCATTTCAATGCACTTTTTTAGTCTTGGTAATTTTGTTCTATATTTCTTATAAAAAATATTTGGAGGAAGTATTTTTTAATTAGTGTGAAACAATTTTAAAAGACAATTACTGATGTTAAAAACATAGAGAGGGTAGTATCCATTACATTAATTTTAGTGGAGAGACTAACCTGAACAATTAACTTAAATTGAGAACTCACTTTATTGGGATGGAAAAACGTTAGCCAGAGTTTTTTTTTATTATTGAAAAAATGTTAGCCAGAGTTAAGCTTTCTGTGGCATGAAATGCTTATCTCAAACTTAAGGCATTTGTTTAGTTGATATATAAGCCCTTTTTTAAGACTTGATATAATCTTTGTGAATGTTTAGTAAAATTCTATTTTGTAATAAAATCTTTAAATAAGTTATGATCAGATTATGGCTGGAAAAGTTTTTAGGCTCATCTCTATAATGTAGGCTATCATAAATCATGAGATTGTGGCTGCTGAAAAAAGTTTTTTGGCTCATCTTTATATATAGGCTATCATGTTCAAATACTTAAATAGGTCAATATATATATATATACACACACACATTAGAATAAAAATTTTGTGCTAGGAGTCTGGGTATAGAAAGGTGGTTTGTTTATCTGATTCCTCCCTTGCTATCTAGCTCATTCAGTAGGGTGTACCAGTTTTTTATCATTATATTAATGAGATCTCTAGGATCAGAGGCTATGTTAGCTGGGTTAAAAGTTCAGTCTTTGTCATATTTACTGTGAAGGGAACCAGTGTGCGGACTTCCTTGCAAAGCTTGGAGCTAGCAATGCAGTGGACCTATCTGTCGTTCACGAGGCACCAGCTGGAGTGAATCAACTTCTTCTAGCGGATGGCATATGCACTTTCTTTTTGAGAGTGTAGTTTTGTTTTCTTTTCCGCTTCTTTTTTCTTTCGTTCTTTCCCAAGTTACCAAAAAAAGAATAAAAATTTAATGCAACAATAATAAAAGTTTTATTTTATTATTTATATTTATAATTTTATATTTACTTAAATAGGTTGATCTATCATATTTTAAATAGCTTAGAATATGACCTTTCCAGTTAAATGTGCATTTATAAAACCCTTAATCTAGATTATTTCAAAAATAAACCTAACGGTATAAACATAATGTAGATTTTTTTTAAAAGAATAAACGTAATCTATTCTAGATTAGATCTTTTTTTAAGCAATCTAGATTAGATCATAGAATCTTGACAAGCGAAATGACATATTTTCTTCTTTTGTTTTTAACTAAGAGACCATTTCCACTAAAGGGGGAAAAGAGAGAGAGTTATAATGTGGTTTGATGATTTGTAAAAATAGAAATTGATGTGATAAGTAGATCATGAGTTCAAATCTTTTCCACTAAGATAACATACTAATTTATTAACATTTTGCCTATAAAAAAACTAGAGGAGATAAGGCTATAATTCAAGATTTGAATAGTGTCAAAAATCTCTGTGTGACATTCTCGAAACGTATAGGCATACTATGCTCATTTTTTTTTTTTTGGTTCGGGGGGATCACTCCTACCCCACGCAGTGTCCCAACACTTTCAATGAAGGACTAATCTGCGCTCGTGCGTTGCGACAAGTAGTATGGTGTGACATTCATTAAAAATGATTATTTAAAAAAAAATAGTAGTATGGTGTTCACACATTCACATAGAGTAGACTACATCAATCTTTAAGCATGTTACAAAACGAATTGTGTATATAATTAAATATATATTTAAAAATAATTATTAATCAAATTTATTGGGATTAAACAATTATTATAAAAAATATTAATAAAAATTGAGAAAAAAAACTGATAATATCAAATAATGAATATAATAACAAAATAACATACACATATATAACAATGATATAAAGTTTATAACAACAACAAAATACAACAGAAAAGTGTTAAGTTTTGGTAGAAAATAGAATTGTTATGAAAGTGATACATATTCTTTAAAGACATTATTTTATTATTATATAAATAAATAGAATAAAATCGAAGATACAATTATTTTTTCTACGCAAAATAACCTGAAACAAAAGCTTTTTTTCTATATTTTTTGAAAAATTATAAATCTAGACTTAATTGCATTTTTATTCTCTGACTATCCTTTATTCTCTGACTATCCTGATTGTGCAATTTTATTCCATTGATTTTCAATTACATCAATTGAGTTCCCAAGTATCCCAATTGTTGCAATTATATTCCTTCAAATTATGTACACACTAGAGCCTATGTGACATACGTGAGACTGATTTAATACCGAGTTAGGCCACCTTGGCACTACATGTTGCTAGAAAATTTTTCAAAATAATTCAGTAACACACGTGATGTAACACGTGTTGTTTAAAATTTTAGGTATGTAAGTCTTTCTTTGTCATACCATTTTTGTCTAGTTAATGTGACTTGATTAAGAGTCATATCAGTTTCATATGAGATGAGCCACGTAAGCTCGCAATATTAAAAATTGAATAATATTGTGACATATGGACCCAATTGTAATCATTGAAATACTTGAGGAATCCAACTGACACACTTAAAATCATGAGGGACTAAGACCCTATTTGGATTGACTTGTGTAAATCTTAGTTGGGTTTATCTACTAACATAAGTATTTGTCAGTGTATTTGACAGAGATTATAAAAATAACTTATGACTGGTTCATAAGCTATTTTAGACTTATTTTTATAAACTCTTCAGGATAATTTCTCAAAACACTTACAACTTATATGAAATTAATTTTATCACATTTTTTTCAATTATAAAAATAGTTTGAGTAAAATACACTCCCTTCCCCTGAGAGATACCGATATTACACTTTCCTCTCCTCTTGTTTGAAAACACACACTCCTATCCCCTGAGAGATACTAATATTACACACTTCCTTTCCTTCAAAAATAAAATATGATACATTTTTCTGTATTTTTGTAATTTTCCATTGACGTAAAAATTAATCTCTATTAAAATATTTTTTATTACCATAATAACCTTTTATCTTTCATTTTATTTCCATTTTTGTCCAATTTTCTTTCCTATTCCGATTTCAGAATTAATGTTTCAGCGTCGTTCAACACCACATTCCACTAAAACCAAAACGAACCTATTGTTAGTGGAATGTGGTTGCAACACTATTTCTCCAAAAAGGATATTACACCATAGTTACCAAGAATTTCAAAATTACCTAGAAAATATTTAGTGAAACCTCAACATTCCTTCTCCAAAAATGTGTGTAATTTTTTCTTCTTCTTTTAAATAAAGAGAAGGATGGAGAATATGTATTAATCATTTTCAAAAGATTTTTAAGTGCGGAAGCATAAAACGACATTTTTATGAATGAAATCTTATTTCATATAAATCATCAGAGTTTTTACAAGGAAAAATTTAAAAATAATACAGTGAACATCTGAGCCAGTCTGGTCTCTAACATCTACCCAAAATAATACAGTAACTATCTACTCTTCTTGGAATCCATAATCATCTATACAACAACATTCTTCAGATCTTCTTCTAAGAGGTAGCCTACTTCTTGGGAAAAACATCTACTCTGTCATGCATCAACACAACAAAGTAGGCAAGGATGAAACTCTAAACAAAGTAATAGAAAAAGTATATGCACCCAACAATATTCAGCACAGATACTAAGGAATCATACTTAACTAATCAATATATCAGCATAATAAGAACTTCACAAGCAGGTCAAGGAAAACTTATGGAAATCATCAGATAAAAACTTTGTTTAAAACACAACATATTGGGAACATTCAGTGAGAACATCGAGTTGGAATATCAAGTAGGAACATCACTTTAAACAAAGCATTTGGGAACATCAAGTAGGAACATCACATTAGTACTAAGCATATGGGAACATCGCTTTCCACTAGGCATATCTCTTTCACTTCTAACCACTCAGAACCACTTATCTCAAACAACATAGAATCACCATAAAATACAAAACCACATTTAACAGATAAGAATACCAAATCACACATCTCAGGAAAAACACAGAATTTCATCACTCAGGTAGAACATAGAACCATTTATCCCAGATAACTCATACTTCATTTTTCGTTCAAATCCCAAAAATGTATCAGTATATGATAGAACTAAAAGTGATTTAATTTATTGAAGAAGTTCAAAACTGAATTATCCTGAAAATACTTGAACACTGGTTTATTTTCAGAAAAAGTCCATTAAAAGTTTGTTTCACAAATTTTCACTGTTAAAAACATAGAGAATACTGAACCAAAAATATATAACAGCAGAATTCACCGAGAATCCATTGCTATTATATTCCCCAATCATCTTAGCCACATATATACCGAGTCCTTAGGTTAAGAATTCCCCAAACAGCGTATCCATACAGATCCCAGGTCAGATAGAGACGGACTAAATAAAAGCCCCTTCAAAGGTCTCTTTCCTTTCTAGACAGATTCATACTGATAAACCATTTATCTTAACCATGACCTTGTATATCAGTGATAGATAATATCAGGGTTTTCACAAAAGAATAATTTCATTTTCTCTACGGTAAAATCATTTTTACGGAAAGACTAAAATTCGTCATTATAACGGTATGTTTACAAAGCTCAAAATTAATTTTAACATAACCACCTTACTCACACGAAAATTTGAAGAATTTTGTATAGGTAACAAGATGAAACACAAGAAGGGGGGGTTGAATTGTGTTTCTAAGCTTTTAAAACTTTTCGCAAATGTTGGACGCTGGCTGTTAAAAACGTTGGACGCACAGCTTGGTTCAAATATTAGACGCACAGTATTTTCTGAAATATTGGACGCACAGAGTGCTAAAACACTGGACGCACAGAACTGTGAAATATTGGACGCACAAAAGATTGGACGCTGAGGCTTCCCTCTTAGTTTAAAAACTTGTTTTCTTTGTGCGATTTGAGGTGTATGAAAAACTTGTTTAACCAAAATCAATTCAATCCCCTTGGTTAGTAATAAACACAGATATAAAAGGAGTTAAGGGAAAGAAGAAATAACACAAGTTTTTATACTGGTTCACCCTTTCCTAAGAGCTACGTCCAGTCCCCTCAAACTAGAGAGATTTCACTATCAACCTAATAGAATACAAGTATTCTTTGCACACAGCCTCTTCAGGCTAAAACTCAAGTATTCTTTGCACACAGCCTCTCCAGGCTAAATCCCAAGTATTCTTTGAACGCAGCCTCTTCAGGCTAAAACCCAAGTATTCTTTGAACACAGCCTCTTCAGGCTAAAACAACTCAGCAGAGTTTTGATTCAAGTGCTGTCTAACTCACACAAGTGAGGATATGAAATCTAAAGCACTTTGAGAGTTAAGCAAACTCTCTTTTACAAGAAGATAAAGAAATACAAGACTTTTCAATACAGAGTATAAAAGATTGCACAGCGTTTTTGCTCTTTCTTTTTCGTTGTTCAGTCTCTTGTATTCTTCTTCTTGCTTCTCGGTATTTATAAGAGTAGTGAAGCTTCAGACTTGTTCTTCAGTTGCTCAACTTCAGCTCTCATAAAAGTTACCGTTCTCAAATAGCATTTAATGCTATTTTCCCGTTGCTCTGAGGAGATTTACTTCATTGTGCATGTCTGCGTTTCTTTCTCCTAAATCAGAAGCAACCTGTACTCAAAGTCTCAATTGTACAGTGGTTAATAATAATATCTTATTGAGACAGAGAGAATACACTGTGTAAAGCAGAAAGATGTGTTCAGAGATATATAGAGTAGTTAAAAGTACATTCTCTCTCTTAGTACACTTTCTACAGTACTTTATGCTTTTCAGAAGTACATTCACACACGTTGACAAAGATGTACAGAAAGCATTGCATACAGCTATTTATTTCAAATCATTTGCTCAATAAATATGTTTCATATTAAATGCATGAGCAGTAAATAGCAAGTTTATGGAATCTGCGTATTGGACGCAGCATGTAGAAATCATTGGACTTTCAGTCCTTTTAGCAAATGGACGCATACCTTGTCCTTACCATTTGCACATGATATTCATTCAATCATTGGACGCATCCTGATGCTTACCATTCTATTCCATTTGGATGCAAGGCAGTATTGGACTTATTGCCTCATTCTGGTTATTGGACTTTTGTCATTTCCCTATAGTTCCATTGGACGCAAGGTTGATTGTTGTACATTTGTTCTTCTGCTTCATTGGACGCAGAACAGTTGTTTGATGTACCTTTGTCAATCTGCTTCATTGTGTTCCATTGGACGCAAAGCAATATTGTTGTCCTTCTTATTTATTGGACGCAGAACAGTACCTTTGTCACTGATTTCATTGGACGCAGAGCAGTTCTTTTGTTTGTTCAGTTTCATTGGACGCAGAGTTGCACTCTTGCTCACACTGAACATTGGACTTTTATCCTTCATCTGCATTGGACGCTCACTGAATCTGTTCCTTTGAAAATCTTTGGACTTTTACTGTAATTCTGCTTCTCATAAAAACATTGGACTCTGCCAGTATTGCCTTGTTCTTATCATTGGACTTATGCCAGTCTTGCTCTATTGGACGCTTACTGATTCTGCTTCTTTGGAAAACATTGGACGCAGAAAGTAGCGTGTCTTCAAGACTTGATTTCTTCTACTTCTGCGATTCTGCTTCTTCAGAAGACATTGGACGCAGAACTTTGTTCTTGCCTTGTGCTCAAACATTGGACGCAGAATTCTTGTGTCCATTCCAGTGTCAACATTGGACGCAAGGCTTCTTCCTTCTGCTCAAGCATTGGACGCAGAACTCTCCAGTGCCAACATTGGACGCAAAGCTTCTCAGACTTTGAATATGAGCCAATGTTATGATGAACTAATTTATTGGACGCAAACTGCAATAAACTTAGTTAGGCAGCTTTGTTATGCATTGTACAAGCTTAATACAAATTGATTATCCTTTGTAAAAACCTTAATACATTTTGTTATCATCAAAACCATAAAATCACTTAGGGAGTTTTTGTATCAAAAACACTTTTAACCAATTTGGTTCCAACATTTTGGACATTATAACCCTACTATTAATAATTAGCACAAAATAATTAATTTAAAGCTATAAAACAATTATTAAAACATAAAGGCAAAAACACATAAAACATACAAGACAAGCACAAACAAGAATCAAACAAATATTTCTAAAATTAATATTGAAAGTGGTTCTCCTTACCTTTGCCACAAAACTATGAAGAACCAAGAACACAATAGTAAGAAATTTAAGACTAAGAAGAGAAAAGAGAGAATGATGTTTGCCTTCAAATGCTTCTTGAAATTGTGTTGTGAAATTTTATGAAGACAAGGGGCCTATTTATAGGGAGAGGGGTGGCCAAAGCAAGGAGAAGGAAGGAAATAAGAAATTTGTGTGAGGTCATGCATGATGATTTTAAATAAGGCATTTTAGAATTTTAGGAAAATCAAACTAATTTCTCATTGGTCCAAAACACTTCACAAGGATTGAATCCAAGTTAAAAACATCATCCAAGGGCTCAAGATTAAGGGTGAGGGGCGGCCTATCTAAGAGAAGAATCAAGTGATGTAAGTCATGACTGTTAAATTGCTTAATTACAAATTAGGTTTAATCAATTCTTTTTCTAATTGGTCCAAACTAATGACTCATGCAACCAAATGAACCTAGTCCCCTTCTTGGCATGACGGTAAGACGGTTTTAAGGGATGAAAGAAGGAGAGAGTGAAGTTACATCTTTGTCCCTAGGGTGCTAAGTGAAAAAAAGGATGAAAATGAAGGGTAAAACGGACTTTTCACTAATCAAATATTCAAAAATTAATTAAAATGGTGAGAACCAATGGGGATTCACGAAAATACCATGTAAGAGCTTCATGGAAGAGTTTTTTTGGATTTTTACGGAAAGGGTATGTTTCGTGGTTTGCAAAAACAAAGAAAATCGGACGCGCCGCAAGTGCAAAACGGATATTTTTAGAAAATTCCCAGATAATTCCCAAAAATCACAAATTTAATTTAAACACTAATGGTCCCTCTTGAAAAATGATTTTAAGCACTCACCGATCACTAAAAATTCATTTCTGTTAAGAAATCCTCGTTTTACGTGTCCTACAGAGAGTTAAAAAAGTAACTTTTGATCTACTTTACGAAAAATTACGAAATAAATCCCAAAAATCCTCAAAAATGTAAAAACATGAGTCAGCTACTCAAAATTTCGTTCTGACCTCATCTTGGTCTTCCAAATCAGTTCTCAGCTCTTGTTGTAAACTATAGGGGCAAATGATAATTTTGAAATTTGGTTATTTCTAAAAATTCTAAGAAAATTTCAAAAAATCATAAATATTAAAAGAACCAACTTTTGTGAAGGAAGTTTTGTTTTCTGAGTTGTTTTGATATACTTTAACTATCTAAAACCTTATCCGTCTATTACGGTAAATACAATTGTTTGAAAAAGTCCAAACGTCAAAGGAAAAACGTCTGTATTAATGAAATAACTTGATAAGTATTTTAAACCTTCGTTATAAGACTAACATAAATTACTTAACATTTAGATCACACAATTTCATATAAAACAGATAATTGACGAAAAATAGCAAAGAGAAGTTTATATAAGACTTATCTATCTTACCGTTCTAAACTGTAATATCAACAAGACTCATTATTTCCCTACTATCCAAAGTATACTAGATCCTAAAGTCTCCATCTTAATTATTTCTCTATCTCTGATTTATTTATCCATTTATTAACTAACAGATAACGGAGTTTCTCCTAGAGAGACTAAAACTATAATTCCTTTTATATTTTTCTCTAAAAATCCAAACTTAATCTCCACAATCTTTATAAAACATCAAGTTACTATTTTATATCATCTAATACCTTTTGGGAATCAAGTATGAATTTTCCATATTCATTATCAACTTATTCTGACAGTCGAAAACATCTACAGACTATCGTTTTGACTTCTATGTCAGCTCTACACCATTATATTTTATCTGAAAATCCTAAGGAAAATTCTAATCCTCCAAAATGAATACTCTGTCTCATAGAGTGAAATTTTGGGATGTTACAGTGGTGGTGAACGCAGTGAAATGGTGATTTTGATTTCAAGAATCAGAAATTGGAATGAGAAAGAAAATGAGGCAAAAATGAAAATGAAATGAAAATAAAAAATTATTATGGTAATAAAAAATATTTTAACGGAGGCTAACTTTTATGTTAATGAAAAATTACAAAAATAAAAAAAATGTATTATATTTTATCTTTAAAGGGAAACAAATGTGTGTTTTTAAACAAAAGAAGAGAAAATGTAATATTAATATCTCTCAAAGAAAAAATATGTATTTTCAAACAAAAAAAAGATAAGTGTAATATTGATATTTTTTAGGGGAGGAAAGTGTATACGTGTTTTCAAATAGTTTATATATATATAACCGCTTACTGTATACGTGGGATGAAAAGTCCAATAAGACTTTTGGAAAACAAAAATTCACAAAATTATAAAAAAAAACTCCAAATTATAGTGTGAACTAGGAAATGTAAGAGAGAAAAAAATGCACTCTCTTTTATAATTTTCTACTCTCTTCTTCTCAACTGTATCGCCGCGTTCATCTCGCGTGCATAGCAGTCAGAAAAACACAGCAAGAAAGAGAAGAGAATTACAGAGAGAGAATCGTAGAGAGAGAAAGGAAAAACCCCTTTTGACCATTGCGCCTCCTTTTCCAATTTTCCATTTGATTCTGCCACTCAAAGGCCTTGTTTTGTGATCATCCATTCGGATTCTCATCTGGGGGTTCTTCTCTCTGTGTGATCAACCCCAAACAAAAATCAGATCTTTTTCTTTTCCTTCTTCCCGATTCGGATTCGAATCCCCAGTTGCGTTTCTCTTTCTGGGTGTGCTGTTTTTCCAACAAAGTTTCGGTTTTTGCAGAGTGAGGAGAGAAAAGTATAAAAAAAAGGGATTGATGATGATGATGCTACATGGGTTTCGCACAGATTGGCCTATCTTGTTGACTTTAACAGTGTGGTTATGAAGTAATATGGAAGTGCTCGTTGCACGCATATCGCCGAAACGACAACCACCACCGCAACAACAACAACAAGAACATGTCGTTTTACATTGGTCGAGAGGCTTCAAAGGTTGTTTTTTTGGTCTAGTTATTCATCTGGGTATTGCTATTTTTTTTGTTTTAATATATGTTTGGTGTTTTAATCTGTATTTGTGCAGCTATGGAAGAGAATTTGCTCAGAGACAACTACTGAGATCAACCTCCTTGCCGAGAATTGGAAGTACCTTCTCGCTGGTCTTGTTTGTCAGGTTTTTCCCCATTTTCATCAACCACCTCCGGTGATGGTTTTGACTGTGATTCTTCATGTTGTGGTTTCCCTTTTGTGTAAATAATGCAATTTTTGTTTTTGTTTTTTGCCTTTGATGGGGAGTAGAGAATTTCTGAGAGTGGTTTTTGGTTGTTGTTGGAATTTTACTTGCACGCTACAAAAAGTTTAATTTTTCTTCTTCATGTTGTTGGGGTGGTGGTTACTTGTACAAATTGCTTGGTTTCTATTTTGTTAGGAACAAGGTTAAGGTTTATCACACTATCACTTGGTTTTATCACTGAACCTTATTTTGTTAGTGAGGGAAGTAAAGGAACTTTTAACTGTTTGACTGATAGTTTGCACTGCAACAACTATAATGATTTGGGATTTAGATGGTGCATGTTTTTTCATTTGGACTTTCCAATTATTTGTCTCATCTGGATACAAAATTACTCTAAATTCTATGTGGACCTTGGACTCCTTGAAGATGATCAAAATGTATCATTTCCCTCATTGGAAGCCTTGAACAGTTTGCAGCTAGTTGTTGAGGGAAAATATCATGGACAAATGTTTTATTGTGAAAGAATGGCCAATTTTTGTAAAGTTTTATCTTTGTGTTTTTTCTATCCTTGTCTTTGTTGTGTATGTGTAACAGTGTAGGCCATTGGTTTACTTAGTTATTTGACATCTAAATTTAAATTGTTTCCCTACAGTACATACATGGTTTGGCGGCCCGTGGAGTTCATTATTTTCATAGGCCTGGCCCTACCCTGCAAGATGTTGGATTCTTCCTTCTCCCGGTTTGTAAATTGTCATTCCCTTCTTTTTGTCTCGCCACAAAAAAACTGTACATAGCAAGCATGATAGGAATGCCTTTGTAATTTTCAATGATCTTGATGCTGCTACAGGAGCTCGGGAAAGAGAAAGCTTACATCAGTGAAACACTGTTCACCACTATCTTTATATCATTTGCCTTGGTAAGAATTCCCCCTTCCCTCTCATTGCCTCAGTTTTCACAAGGGCCACCTTCTTTTAATATCTGGAAGAAGGTGGCCCTTATGATAGGTTATATTCTACCTAGCTATGGAATCACAATTCATAAAGACGGAATTCTACTACGAATTTCCATTTCATTTTTTGTTGAGTTGTGGCTTGTTCATGCATGTTTATGCCAAGTTATCTGACACTGGTGTTTCCTTGAAGTCAAAGTTCTAAACTGATATAGCATTAATATGTATTTTTGTTGTGGTTTTGTGAGGTTTGAAAAGTTACACATGAAGTTTTTTTAAGGTGTTTGTACTGACTATTGAGAATGACTTGTCTAAAAGAAGAAAAAGAAAAGAGAATGGCAAATGAAATAAAAGCAAATGTGATTTCTTAATTTTTGGTCTAAAGTTTTCTTAGAGGCTGAATTCGGATTTTGGAGAATGATTATTTGCTTTCGGTTCTTTGGCTTTATTCCTTTTTAATCTTTGCATGATATTCTGCTATTGCAAGATTTCACGGAGTCAAAAGTATAAACATCCTTCCTATTTCAGTGGCTTATTTCCCATTTTTCTAAATCCTTTTTGGCCATTGTGGCTTAATTTTTGTGAAGTTCTCGTTGCAAGAAGTATCATCTTTTCTTTCTTCTTTTGAAGTTCCCATGATATATTCTTTGATATATGTTTTTGCAGTGGACATTTCATCCTTTCATATTGAAGAGCAGAAAGATCTACACAGTTCTAATATGGTGCAGGGTTCTAGCGTTCTTAGTTGTAAGTGTTGATCACGCCATGTCATTTTTATTAAAGTATTGTTTAATCTTTTGGCAATTGTAGTTGAATAGATGAGTGCTTAGTGTGATAGATTGATGGGTTAGGGCGAGTTGCCCACACGAAATGCAGGCTTTAATGTTCATATCATTATGCACTGCTTCAATTTTTTTTCCTCTTGTATGTTCAGTGCAGTATCTTTCTCATTTCATCTGGCTATTGTGTATATGTTCACTGCAGGCTTCTCAATTTCTTCGCGTAGTCACATTTTATTCTACACAGCTTCCTGGTCCAAACTACCATTGCCGGGAGGTATGATTGTTTGAGATTTGTTCTTGTAAAACAGAATACTGCATGCTGTGTTTAAGTGTTACTTCTCTTTATCGGCGTCAATTGCGTATATGCATTAGTTTATTTTCTTAGATTCTTATAATTTTACACTACTAATGTAACATGCAGGGTTCTAAACTTGCCACATTGCCTCGTCCAGATAGTGTACTTGAAGTCCTCGTGATTAACTGTTAGTATACATTATTGTATTGGAATTTTAGCATTGATGCCTGCGGTGGTTTTGACACTTAATTTTATTTTAATATATGCAGTTCCGCGCGGTGTGTTATATGGATGTGGTGATTTGATATTTTCATCACACATGATCTTTACTCTTGTTTTTGTGCGTACATATCAGAAGTATGGCACTCGAAGGTAAAATTTGCTTATAAAGCTGCAATAATTTTTGTTTGGTTATCTCATTATTCCTTTCAAAACATGCCATTCACCTATTTTGTCATGTTTAAATTTAAATTTGGATTTGTTGTGATTGTTGATGAACCACTAGATCCATAAAGCAGCTAGGGTGGTTGCTTGCTGTGATTCAAAGTCTTTTGATAGTAGCATCCCGCAAACATTACACGGTTGACGTAGTTGTTGCCTGGTAAGTAGCATTTTTCGCTTTTGTGATGGGAAAACTGTAGTCTCTGTGTCCCCTTTTGTGTTAATCTTTTGTTCCCTGGCTTTGCAGGTACACTGTTAATTTGGTAGTATTTTTTGTTGACAAGAAACTGCCAGGTTTGCTCATTTGTGCATACTCATATACTCTCTCCTGACTCGAATATAAGCAAAAAAATTAACTCAAATATGGTGATCCAAAATATAAGCAAATCTTAACTAATTTCACCCTATTTAATGAATTCATCCATAAAATACCCTTCATTTAATTCTGTTTCTAATTCCAACAACCCCATTTATTAAGGGTAGTTTCGGGAATGAAGTTCAGTTTTTGATAAGATAAAGAAAATTAGATGAAGTTAACTAACATTCTTAATCAACATGAATTAGTTATTTTTTTGTTTATATTTGAGTCTGGAGTAATATGCTATTGTCATTTACTTGAGCAGCTATTTGCTGTTGTTCTGACTTTGTTATTATCTCTGCAGAATTGCCAGACCGGTCGAGTGCGGCTTCGACCCTGCTACCATTGAGCACCAAAGACAGAGAGGGTAGGACCAAAGAGGAGAACTACAAGCTATTGAATGGGAACTCCGGTGACCCTGCAGATTGGGTATGGTTGAATATTCTTTTTGTCCTTTTTCTCTTGTTTCCCTTTCATGTAATGTCTTTGTCCCTATGATCTGGAACATCATATAACATGGTTATTTTTCACTTGCTCTCAGAGGCAGAGAACTCAAATAAATGGCAAGATCAATGATGAGGGCAATACACTCCATGCCGACTCTGCCATGAATGGTGCATAGATAAAATAGCCCCCTTCCTCCACTGTACAAAATTTGGATCTGCTGCTGCAATATTGCTTCCATTAGAAGATCTTGTTGTTGCCTGAAAATATTAACTTATATTAATTCAAATTAGTACACACCCTGATTTGTATTTAGTGAAAATTGAAAACTGGGTTGTGCTTTTTTTTTCCTCAACATTTTTGCAGCCCTGATCCCATTAAATTATCTAGCATCAATCACACATGTGCCTTCCAATCCCTCTTATCTACATCGTTGAGACCATGTGCATATTTCTGCCTAGTCCCTTTTTTTTTTTGGTTTTATTAATCTCCTTGCACTCACTCACATGGTAGCCTAATGATCAGCACTATTATGTACTCCCTCCGGTCTATATTATAAGTAACATAGTACAAAAACACACAGATCAATGAATGATTTGAAATAGGATAATCTCAATTAATACTTACTAGTTTCAAAAAAAATTTCTTCCAAAAATATCCCATTTGGTGTCTCTGATAAATATAAATATTGCATTAAATGAATGGTATAATTGAAAATTTAATATTTAATTTATTTTAAAATTGATGAATGTTTATATTTTGAACCAAGAAAAAAATGCATTTGTTTATAATTTGGACCGGAGGGTGTAATATATATATAGACTTCTAATTTGTAAAGAAGAGTAATTTTGATTCCTATACCAACCTTGCTTAGTTAAAAGCTTAATGCAACACGTCTATATAGGCAGGCAGCAAATAATTGATGTAGGCTTAGGGTGTCTAGAAGAACTTATTTATAGCTTATTAGGTGTTATCTTATAACATAAGTATTTGTTCATGTGTTTGGTAGAACTTCTAAAAATAACTTATGACATGTTCATAAGTTATTTTTAGTTTATTTTTTTAAAAAAAAACTCTTAAGATAACTTATGAAAATAGCTTTGAAAACATTTTAATTTTATTTCCTCTTTAATTATAGAAATAGCTTATTCGTAAACATTTATATAATAATCACTTATTCAGTAAGTGCTTAATAAAGTTGTTGACTTAAATGCACTCTTAATTGAGCTCTATTTGAATTTGAAATAGGGACAAGTGACATGAGTGAGCACAATCAGCACATGATGTTTTTGACCGTGCATGTGCTTTTCTTTCACATAACAATGCTATACATCGATTGTCCCATGCCTTGTCCCTAGTCTGCATCCCCTATTTGGATGTTCCAAGTTCCTTTTCTATTGAAATATGATGACATTATTCTTTTTCATAATTCCAACTCATTTATGAGGCAGCATGTTACATGCATCATCTCCTGGACACATGGGCCACCCTTTTTACTACCCACGCGGTTTATTGGCCTTTTGATTTGCTCAAACACTTGGTCTAATCGAATGTGGGTACCAAAGTTTCTCAAGAGTGTTGTCAATTCAGCAACCATGAACATTTTGCATTGAATGAAGCTTGTGGCCATGCATATGTAGTCTCATTTATCACACAACCAACACTACTCTCAGCTTGTGGCATATTTGTTGCCTAATTAAAGATAGCTCTAAGGAGCTTCCATGGGTGGCACTGTGGCATCATTATTGCTTCACGGATTTGGCTCCTATAAACTGACTAATTCACTTTGGAGGGTAACATAAATAACTTCAATTGTTGATGAGAATATCAATCATCGATATTTTAATACATTCATTTTTTTAGATAGATCAGTATGTTATGTTAGTGCGAGGATTTGAACTCATGGCTTCCTTATCTCTCCAATCTCTATGTATCTTTCTCAAACCATCAAATCATCTTATCACTCCTTATTTTAACACATTTATGATTTGTTATACATGCACGCAATGTTGATTTATTCATTAATGTTTGAGATTACATACTTTACCATCTAAAGTGAATTGCTTGCTTTAAATGAACTAAATCCGTGGGATTTGGCTCCTCTAAAGTGAGCAATTCACTTTAGAGTGTAAAATAAGTAATCTCAACCACTCATGAGAAAATCAAAGGTTGATATTCCAACGCACCCATAATTTGTTATTCATGTGTTTGTAATATCAATCATTGATTTATTTATCAATAATTGAGATTACATACTTTACACTTTAAAGTAAATTGTTCACATCAGAGGAGCTGGATCAAAATTCGTGGTTCATATATGCACCATTAAGAGATACATAGAGATGCAGTTTTTCCATCCAAATTGGCCAATAGGATATGCCGACACATTTGGGAGTATGTATGAACATTTAAATTTTGTCCGTTTTGGAAAACGTGGCACTAAATAAAAGCATTTAGGTATAGCAAACTTAGTTCTTTGAAATATCTCTCACTTGAAGCTTAGTTGTTAAATTTTTATGTGTACGAGTTAGCCTATGTAGTAATAGTCTTTATCATGTTAGTCCTTTTGATATTTCTGGTTAACCAAGACTACTCATTTACATAAATAAATAAATAAATTCAAGGACTAAACGACAAGTCAATAATTTTTTTAAGGACAAAAATGCTTATTACTTTCTCTAAACAAAAATACTGACGTTTTAAGAAGCGAATATAAAAAAGGGAGACGTGTCTCCTTTCTTTTTTTTTTGGTCAATGGCGTGTCTCCTTTCTAAATATATATACTTGAGCTTACCATGAGGCCCATGCAAATTAGATAAGATTTTTAAATTCACTATTAACCCAAACTAGCTTTTGAACAAAAAAACAGAAAAAAAACAAACAAACAAACCAGCTAAAAGCTCAAAGTGATTAGTATTAGGGTCTATTTGGATTGACTTATGCAGAGCTTATGAACACAGCTTATGATTGATTCATAAGCTATTTTGGGCTTATTTTTCATAAGCTATCCATGATTGCTTATTAAAACAGCTTATAGCTTATATGAAATAAGTTTTACCATATTTTTTCTTCGTTTATAAAAATAGCTTATATAACTTATGTCATAAGCTGTAGAATAAACTGTTATGACAAACAGGGTCTTAGTAATATATTGTCTGGCACTCTCTTTAATTAAGCCTCACCAAATGAAAAAATGAGATTTATATAATTTTGTAGGACTCATGTGTATTTCAATCAATAATAAAGAAAGTGTCAGAAAAAAAAGTGCCAAAATGTATATTCCTAGCACTCCTCACTCCTCATAGCGACAATGCAAATGAGATATTTGTGTTGTTTATAATTCAAAACTTGAAGGATATATATCATTCATCAATTCATCAATTCAATACAAACGCAGGTGAAGATAGAAGAGGAGAATAGAAGAGAAGTCTGAACGAGTGCTGTAGCAAGGGTACTCCAAGATTTTAAAAAAATAAATTAAAAAAATTCTAAATTGCACTTATTCAAATAGTGAGTACTAATACTCGTACTTAGCCAAGAAAAATAAAATAAAAACTAAGGAAAGTTATTGGTATGTACCATATGAGTACCCAAGCAGTACCAATACCCGATACATATTTGGTATGAGTATGACACACTTTTCGGAGCACCTATGCTTCAGACATTAAAAAAAAAAAAAACTCATACTTTATTTGAGCCGAGTCGATGATCGGCTAATTGCAAATACAACTAATTAAGTTAGACCGGTGATCCATGTGGATGTGGCATTTCTGGTTTAACACCAGAAAACCAAAGGGTGTCTAGAATAATAATATATGATTTCATTTCATGTGCCCCCACAAAACACACCACCAACGATGGTGCATCCAACAAAAAGGGTGGGTGCTTGCGCAAATCAAGCTGGAAAAGTTAGTCAATGTAGAAAAGGGGAGACAAACAGAAGAATCACAAGACACACACACAGAGAGACAAGGCGCAATGATAGGGGAGGAGTGATGGGGGAAGACCATCATTGAGGCATGTCTTCAAATCCAACTAACGACCACTTTTCCCCCCCTTTTTCTAGTTAAAAATAAATTTAAATTAGGGGAGAAACGCTCCTATACAAATCCAAAGAGAACCACCAAACTCAATGAGGATTTATAATAGAATTTACTTATAGCCTATCAACGATTACATATAGCCTATCAATTGGGTAAATCAGGATTCGAACCCAAATTACAGCTAGTATGAGCAGAAAATCCAACCATATATGTACTAACCCAGTCGGCCACAATGTTCTTCCCTTTTATTACGTGCTGCTCCTTTCTCTGTATAAGGGTCCTGTTGATCCCCATATGGGTGGTATGAATAATCACACACCTCTCCTCTCTCACTTTTGGGAATTTGATTCATTTCGTATTGTGCTTTTGTTTTCAATAGATTAAAGTATGGCCAATTATCTTGATGTGATCATGTCATGCACCCTCTATTCTATCTAACATTTTGTGATTTTTTATTTATGAACACCTTTTCTTTTCTCCCTTTTGATGAGTTTAAACAAAGATAGGATTTCTCCCCTTAAGAGATTAATTTTCCATAAGATACTTCCCATTAAAGAATATATTTGTGAAGTATACCGGTTTCTCCAATGACTAATATGTATGGAATTAATCTAGCTAAATATTCATCTTTAGTGGGGTTTCCCTTTCAACCACATTTTTAATCTGAAACCAGCTTATTTAAGGGACCTGGTCCTAATTGCACTCAAAATAATGTAATGTTGGTTTATTTTGGGACATTTAATAACTTATGTTTTATTTTTAATGAATAAATTTCATAATAGATAATTTTTATAAAATTTAATGTTGAATTATTAAATTTTCAAATTGTTCTATGAACCAGACCGGATGGACTTGACCCTATCACGAATAACTCAACCCATTTATCTTTGTCAAACTAGAACAACATACACAATATTTGTTTTTTAAATCAAAATTTTGAATTACAGTTTACAACTGTAATTGCAGTCACATTATCAAGATTTTTAGGTCTTGCAACTATATCGCAATTGCAATTTGTGTTTACATTAGCCTCATTTGTTTGTAACTTTCCACAATATAAAATTACTTTGATTTTGTTAAAAAATTGCATTGAATTTCATGCCCAACTTGGAGGCAAGTGCCCCAAAGGAGTGGTTTATCTAAAGATAAATGAGATATACCTGATACCTTTCCAATTTTCAAAAGTATTGCAAAAAATATATCCCCACTTGAACAAAATGAGTTTTTTATATACTACATCATTGACTAAGGCAATGTGGTTTTCAAATTTGTATTAATTCATTGGTAAAAAGTCATGCACCTGACCCGACATGATTATCAATTAAGTCCTATAATATTTTCTTAAACCTTACCTAACTTCAAGCTGATATGAATCCCTTTCTTTCCCACACACAACTGACATTAACACATAAAAAAGGAGGTCTCTAAACTTGCTGAGAGAAGGGGAAATGTTGACTGATTATGAAAGTGATTTTTTTTGACAACGAATTCAACATTTTTCTTTTTAATTAGGTATCATCAATTTTTTAAATACATTTATGAATTTAATCATTATGCATTGACAGTATAAAATTTTTTTACACAAATATTTAATCATATTTCTCCATATAGATATTTATGCAAATATTCTACATTTATCTACTTTACTGATTTCTAATTCAATTGTTCTAACATGCTTTCAGGGGCTGGGCTATGTGCATCCTAGGAGGGTTTATATTAGAAAATCAACCCTTGGCTTTGGAACACATAGCAAAATCTCAGCAAAAGTTTTCTCTGGCTTTACCATGTGTCGGCCTTTAGAGTTTGGTACAAATTGTTAATCTGGAATAGGAAACAGGTAGTAATATATTTCAATATTAGAAAATCATCCCCAATTTGGAAACGTGTCAGTCTCATAACAAATCATCTCCCCATAAAACACGTGGCAGCATCAGTGTGGAGATACAACAGCAATGCCTCAGTTCCGCAACACATAAAGCAAAAGCAAAAAAAAAAAAACTATTCAAAATTTTACCGCTGTATGCTTCCAAAAAAAAAAAAAATTACCACTGTACTAATTTAAGTAGGGATTTGAAGTAGCCAAATTAACAATCACCTTCCATTTTTTGGTAGAACCGGGTTTCACTTTTATTAAAATAGAAATGGAAACCTATTTCTTCTATTAAAATATTAAAATATATTAATATATATTATTCCATCATTATATCACTGCAAAAATTTTATATTTTCTGTTAAATTTTTTCACAATTTATATTATTTTATAATTTTCAATATTTTTATTTTTAAAATTCTTAAATACCATATGAGAATATTTACTCTTTCATAAATCAATGAAATTATATAATAATTTTTTCATGAAAATTGTAATTTAAGAAAATATATATATAAAAACCAACGCAATCCGTGCGTATAATGCTAGTTACTTGGTAAAAAAATTGTTCCTTGACTAAACATGTGGCCGAATTTAGATTGATGTAAAATTTTATAGAAATGATTTATGTGATAGTAACTTTTAATCCAACAGTGAGTTTTAGAATATAATTATCATGTAAAAATTATTAATGGTGTAATATTGCCCAAAATATTACACTGACGTAATTTGATCCCTCCTCATTTATTTTTTTCTCACAATTTATACATTTTTCTATTTCATAAATTTTAAAATACCCCGTAATGATATTTGCTTTTTCTTGGACAAATCAATAAAATTATATGATAAAAGAAGTTTATGATAATCATGGTCTTAAAAATTTCATAGAAACTAACGCGACACGTGCAACTGCAATGGTACTATGCTAGTTTTACATTGAACTTAACCTCCCCATCAATGGAATTCTTTCTGTTTTACTACCCAAACTAAAATGGTCTATTTCCACAACTTCATGCTTTTCTTCTTTAATTTACTGCTGTTTCATATAAAACAGTAAAGTTTCTCATGTTTATTGTGTATTTGGGTTGGTGGTTACTTATTTAACAATAAATGGACGTTTCTTACTTCCTGATTTTAGAAAAAAATAAGAGATGAACAATTGTCTAATGAGAGTCCAAATAAGTTTTAGATTAATGCAGTATAAAATTCACATGGCAAAATCTGAGTGATTGGATATTAGACTTTTGGAGTTAACCATTTCAAGTTAATTTCCATTAGATTGGAAATGGGATTCATTTATATAATTATAATTTTTATTTGTAGCAATAGTAACTTCAACTTTCCTTTTATTAAATGTTAAGCAACATGATGAGAATGCGGAAAAGCATAAAGCTGAAACCAGAAAGTTAAGAATAGGAAAGCCTCTTTACAAATTGAAAGGGAGAGATAGACACGTAATTAGTCGATGGACCCGATCATATAAAGTATAAGTTTTTTCTTAATATAAATAATAAAAAAATTCAACAAATGAAACAATTTTGTCAAAAAATAAAAAAATTTGATAGGTGACACATGTCACAGCCAAAACATAAAAAGCCTAAAAGATAACATGTGTCTCGGCCAAACATGTAAACAAGCAAGTTTTGCTACATTATACTAACAATGAAGAGGCTTGTATTTATGTGTGTATATCAGCACCTTAGGAACATTTTGCAGTGCCAACTCTTTACCATTTATGTTCAAACACAACACAAAAACACACAAGAGTCATAGACCAAATGGGCTCACAACAATGAACACTGTCTGATCATTCTTCATTAGCCATTTCAACCTTTTCAGTTGCTCCTTCTTCTCTTACACTTACATGGGGGCTCGTTGCTCTAAATTCTCTTTCTGCTGGTTCCACTCCCACCTCAAACCTTCTATCCTTGAATCCTCTGACCATGGTTTGTGTTGTTCTTTTGTTTTTGTTCTTTTCAGCACACAACAGACCCTTTTGTGTTTGTGGCATAAAAATGTGATCTTTAATGCAGAAAATGGTGGGAAGGGGGAAAGGAACTTGTGGTGGCCATTTGGTGAGTACAGTTTGGAAGAACTGAAGGGTGCCACAAATGGGTTCTCCTCAGAAAACATAGTCTCTGAGCATGGTGAGAAAGCTCCCAATGTTGTTTACAAAGGGAAACTTGAGAATGGACAGTGGATCGCCATCAAACGTTTCAACAAGTTCGCTTGGCCTGATTCTCGCCAATTCATTGTTTGTTAAACTTGCACTTTTCTCACTTCCATTTTTTTTATTATTCTTTTTTTTTTGGTTACATTCTTTTTTTTTGTTACACTTTTCTCACTTTCATTTTTTTATTATTCTACTAAGGTTTAAATATATTTTTGATCCCTAATTTCCTATAAAATAAATAGATTTTGATTTTGGTCCTATAATTTTTTTTAATTTTTCATCTCTACAAAATTTCACTTCATTGCTTTTAGTCCCAGTAAAATGAACAAATTTTGATTTTAATCTGTCTAAAAAAAATTTCTACAGTTTTCATCCCTTTAAAGTCTGTCATTGATATCGCTTATTTTAGTACTTAAGCAAAAATTTTGGGATATCACATGCTGACATGATACCACAAACATTAGTGGGTGTCGCTTGGAATAATCACTTGACCTTCTATCACATAGATATAATCAATAAATGTCACATGATGGTAGAGATCAAAACAGTAATTTCAAATTTTAAAGTATGAAAACCAAAAAAATAATAATACAAGAACCAAAGTCAAAATTTATCATTTTATAGGGACTAAAAATATATTTAACCATTCTACTTATTATCATTTAATGTACTTGATTTATAGTACTGAGCATGCATGACAAAAATATGTTGTGTTGCGTTATGTGTGCTTGTAGGAAGAAGCCAGACAAGTGGGGAGCCTTAGAAGTGAACGTTTGGCAAATTTGATTGGTTGTTGCTATGAAGGGGATGAGAGGCTGCTAGTAGCAGAGTTTATGCCACATGAAACTCTGGCTAAACATCTCTTTCATTGTGGGTTGTTTGTGTGATTACTGTAAATTTTGTGTTACATCTTTGTTGGGCTTCAAATCTTTCATTAAAAAAATTGGTCTTTGGCCTTTGAATTATGTTTAACTTGGTGCAGGGGAGGCACAACCCATGAAATGGGCAATGAGGTTGAGGGTGGCATTCTATTTAGCTCAAGCTCTAGAATATTGCACCAGTAAAGGAAGGGGTTTGTATCATGATCTCAATGCCTACAGGATCTTGTTTGATCAGGTATAAGGGGGGTTTAAGTTGTGAAATATATGCTTCAAGTTCCCAAGGTTTTAAATTGTAGTCGCAGTTGTAGTTATGTCGTGATTCTTTATGTTGAGAAAAATTGCGGATAAATGTGGCTGATGCGACTGCAATTGGGGTTGCGAGACCCCAAAAACCTTGATTTGCGGCCACAATTGCGGTTGCAGACTTGCTTTTTGATCAGTCCTTGCAATTTTTTTAACTTGAACTGGCTTGTGTGGCATCAACAGGATGGTAATCCCAGGTTGTCTTGCTTCGGGCTCATGAAGAACAGCAGAGATGGCAAGAGTTACAGTACAAACTTGGCTTTCACCCCTCCTGAGTACTTAAGGACTGGTAAAAGTTTTTATGATGTTTATGTGTTGTGTGTGCTGCATGAGTGCATGTCCTCGATCTTTGGCATAACTTCCAGAATATATAAGAGAAATCTGAGGAATCAGCTACTTATTCAGCCATAAAATATGGATTGGTCTAAATGGTCATTGACCTATTAATAATATTCCATTGTCCCCATCTGTTTAAAGCAGGAACTTAAAAGAAAAAAAATAAGCATTTGAATAATTGATCAATTGTTTTTATTATTTTTCAGTTTGGGAATATAAAATTTGGCTAAATTATAAGGAATTTTATGTTGAAATTCATCTTGTAAAGGACACCTTTCTTTCATTTCATTTTATTTTTGTTTCCTTACCTTAAGGTTTGTTATCCTCCTTTTTTTATTCTGTTTTTCTCTCACAAGTATAAAGCATGGTGAAGGTAAAATATGTGGAATAAGTCTGTATATGCTTGCATATATTGGTATGTGACAGTTGTTCTTTTATACATTTGGGTTGATGTGCAGGTAGAGTGTCAGCAGAAAGTGTGGTTTACAGTTTTGGAACTCTGTTGCTGGATCTCTTGAGTGGTAAACATATTCCCCCAAGCCATGTAAGTTCTTTCTATAAATATATATATATATAGAGAGAGAGAGGCACATTGATTCTTTAAAGCTAATCACAATATATTTTTTAAAAACATTAGAGGCCCTAAAAAAAATTAAAATATAATTTTTTTCTCCTGCAAGAATCGAAGTATCGAACCCTGATTCCTAAGGTAAAAGGAGACAATAGTCGCCACAGTGCTGAACAAGCTACTATTGATTTAGTTTTATAAATACTAATAGTAAATAAGTGTTTTGCTCGTGGCCTAAAATAAGGGTTTGAGCCGTCTTACCATTGACCCGACCCTGCTTCTCAGTGGTAATATATATGCTGAATCTTTTTGTCCATGAAGATCCAATGTGTTTGTGTACAAATATTTGATAGTGGCAGCATTTCACTTTCCTCCTTTGATTAATTTGTAGGCACTTGACTTGATCCGTGGCAAAAACTTTTTGATGTTGATGGATTCAGCTTTAGAGGGTCACTTCTCAAAGGATGATGGAACTGAGTTGGTTCGTTTGGCTTCCCGTTGTTTACAGTATGAGGCTCGTGAGAGACCAAATGCGAAGTCTCTTGTTGCATCTCTTATGTCACTACAGAAAGAAACAGAGGTATATAATCATACATGATATTGTTACCCATAAATAGTTTGTGTTTAGGTCTAATAGATCTATTATTCTATATTAATTGCTATATTCTGACATGTCTCCTCCTTCTATACAAATTTTTCACTTCTTCCCTGACTTTTAAAATCATGCATATGAAGCACCTCCATACTTACTATACCTTTTTCCTAGTTGTCCTTAAGAAGGCTGATTATCATTAAAATGGATTTAAGTTTAAATATGTCATGGATGTTTGCATGTAGTTTTATGAGTTTAATATTAATTAATATAGTGACGATATAAACAGATTTTACACAGATGTTTAAGAGTGAATCACTAATTTAGTATCTGAAAGTGTAGAGCACTATCAACTTAGTCCTTGAAATTATTAATATTTCAACTTAGTACCTGAATTTGAAGATCCTTGATTATATTAGCCCTTTTGAATCTGTCAATTTAGTCCCTATCAGGGACTAAATTGACAGATTCAAAAGGGCTAATATAATCAAGGATCTTCAAATTTAGGTACTAAGTTGAAATATTAATAATTTTAAGACTAAGTTGACAGCATCCTGCAATTTCAGGGACTAAATTAGTGATGTACTCGACGCTTAATCATATTTTACCATTTTGCCACAATGTAATAAGGTTTTAAAAAAGTAATATTATGATGTGACAAGACGATGAAATATAATTAAACATTTATATAAAACCTATGTAAACAACATTTATATAAAACCTATGTAAACTTCATTACATAGTTAATAAATTATATATTTACAATGTGAGAAATGGTATACCCGTCTAGGGGAAGATTATAATTTCTCATTTGGATAGTATATGAGCAGGTCCCCTCACATGTTCTGATGGGTCTCCCGCATGAAACTGCATCCTCAACAAAGCCATTGTCTTTGACACCTTTTGGTGAAGCTTGTTTGAGACTGGATCTTACTGCCATACATCAAATATTAGAGAAGACTGGTTACAAGGATGATGAAGGAATTGCCAATGAGGTTTGTGCTACCAAGAGAGGTTTTATTGATCACACCTGAATACACTTTAAAAGAGAGGAATATAAGCATTGTTTACACACTTGGACTCGGATTCCTTGCAGTCGGCTGTTTCACGCATTCAGCAGATCGGAACCGTTGGATTGAGATCAGACGGCTCACAATCTTAGTTCGAATTTTAAATCTCCAACTGTGTGAATGTGTGGATGCAAGGAATCCATTTCCGCACTTTCCACTCTACTTTTCTGTTACTAACTCCTATGTTGATCCTTCTTAGTTGATGTTGAAATTGCAGCTTTCCTTTCAATTGTGGACCAGTCAAATGCAAGAGACCTTGAATTTGAAGAAGCATGGAGATACTGCTTTTAGAGCTAAGGACTTTTTCACTGCCATTAACTGCTACACGCAAGTAAGAGGATTTTAAGGACTATTGCTTATAAATTGGATGCTATGTACAATGTTAATGCTGTAGTGACACTTAAAGGGAGAGTTTTAGTCCCCTCAAGTCATATTTAATTGAATGTGTGTAGCTAGAAAGCACGGATACCACATTCAATACAACATAGACACAACAATTTTTTTTGAGTAACATAGACACACAACAAATTTAAAAATTATAGTACACGACACGACTGTAATATAATACATAGAAATAATATAAAACTAACACAAAAGCACAAATCTTAAATCAAAATAGAAAATTGATATTTTAAAAGCTAACACGAGTCATTGTAAAAAAAAATGCAACTATTTATTTAATTATGGTTAAATATATTTTTAGTGCCTCTAAATAGGGATATATTTGCTTTTGGTCTTCCAGTTTTAAAACATCTCATTTTGGTCTCACATTTTTTTAAATATGCCACATATCCATATTGAGGTTATTTCAAAGGACTACATGTGGCATATTCCAAAAAATAAATGACTAATTAAAATATGACGTTTTAAAATTAGGGAGTTAAAAGTAAACATTCCTCGATTCATATTAAAACATATTTAAACCCATCTAAATATTACTCTATTCCTTTATGTACTGGTGTAATAGTTCAAAAAGTTGTAAAATACAATTAGAAGTGTCCCTAGTCTCACATTGACTATAATTAATGAACCAAATGAAGAGAATATAAGAGACAAAACATACAAACCTAATGTGTAGATTTTGGGTGAAAATGGGGTACATGTCTCTTGGTTAATTGCTTTTACAAATAGAATTAAGTTATTAATTATTAATATGTTATATGTTATTTTTACATTTTTGTTTTAGTTCATAGATGGAGGGACCATGGTATCACCTACGGTGTATGCAAGGCGATGCTTGTCATATTTGATGAATGGCATGCCACAAGAAGCCCTAGGGGATGCAATGCAAGCCCAAGTGGTATCTCCTGAGTGGCCTACTGCTTTGTATCTTCAAGCAGCTTGCCTTTTCAGCCTTGGAATGGAAAATGATGCACAAGAGACTCTCAAAGATGGGACTAACATGGAATCCAAAAGAAATAAAAATTGAAAATTGTATATATAGATCTCTCCTTTTGCTATCTTAAGCATTATTTGATGATTTTTATTCTGTAGCTTTGTTTGTTAGGATTTGCTTCTAATTTCATTTTCATCTATCATGATTTATTTGTTGTTTAATTTTTTTGGCTTTCTACAATGCATTACAGGACAAATGATAATGACTGGCTTGAAATTTTATATATATGTGCAGCCTCTTTTCCCTTCTTTCTTTTTACCTTCACGTTCTTTTGTTGTCTAGTATATTAATGGAACACTGGCATTGTGAAAGGAAATCGAGAGCTGAAAAAAAGAATAGGTCATAGAGGCTAAGCTTAATCTTTTAACTCCGTGATTGAGAGTAGCGTATCCAAGACCCTGGGTCAATGGGGGAATGGGTCACTAACATTCTTCTTCCTTTAAAGTCCCTTAGTTTTAATGGTATAAATCATCAATAAATAAGCATGTTGAAAAAAGTATTTGACTTAAATAAATACCTTCTATTAGGTGTAACTAAAATCAAATATGAAGTCAAAAATATCATTCTCAATATTATTTTTAGAGCATCTCTTTTTTACAGCCTACATTGGATGGAATTTTGAATTCCTATTTAACCGATATCTATTGAAAACAATATTAAGTACTTGACTTTTCGTTTTATTTAGGGATGGCAAAATGGCCAATCTACTTTCAAACCACCTTAAAAAGGGCGAGCGGGTTGGCCTGCCAAGAAAAGTAGGTCGAAAAACACAACTCACCCGTTTGAGGGTGGGTTGGCGAGTTTAAGTGGGCTGACCCGCCAAAACCCGCCCAAAATAATTTTAAAAAGTCACTAAAAATATTTGTAAAAATGAAAAATGATGTTTATCAACCCGATGGGTCAACACGCTACCCCGTCGAGTCGGCAGGTTAAACGGGAGCGGGCCAAAGCAGGTTGAGGACCTCAATCCACCCGCCAAAAAAGCTCGTTATACGGGTTGACTCGACCTATTTTGTCATCTCTAATTTTACCTTGGATGAAATATAAAAAGCAATATAGAGTTGATGTTCAGAGTTTAGTGGAAGAGTTCTAGTCAAATGCAATCTTGCCAAAAGGTATTCCCTCCTCCTCCATAACTTATATACCTAAGAAGGATAATCCTCAAACTATTAACGATTACAAGCCTGTTTCTCTTATTGAAAGTATTTACAAAATTATCTCTAAGTTGGTGGTTTTAGACTTAGTCACTAATTAGTCCTTTAATATCTCAGTGTTAGTCAACTTTTTTGCAAATATAAAATAAAATCTTGATGGAGTATTGGTCATTAACGAGGTTATAGACCTAGCAATGAAAATGGAATCTAAATGCAAAGAAAATTGGACAAGCTTGTGTTTGTGGTAGTCCCTCTGAGGAGGTTAAGCTTGGTAAAGGGATCAGGCAAAGGGATCCCTTGGCTCTGTTTCTATTTCAAATTGTGTCTAGAGGATCAGAGGCTCTTTAATAACTGTTTCTAGCATGCTAGCAATTTTTTTTTTCCATTCTGGATTATATAGTCAAAGAATTATGATAGCCATTGTAAGATGTCGTTCTTTATTTAGTTTTTTAAATATACAAAAGAATGTGAGTGATTTTTCAGACAAACCAAAACTTCTCAAGTGACAATGACTACCATATCATTCTTGCTATTACAGAGTTGTACAAATCACATTGATTAATCAATAAATAGTTGGAAAGATCAATTGACATAGGAAATGTTCTGATCTAATATTACATGATGATGATGGAGCAACCTTGGAAAACCCAAGACAAAATAAAGCCAATCTAATATCATGTAAATGTAATAAAACAAGCAAAAACAGTCAAAATAGAAATTAAAGAGGCACCCTCCACATAACATGTTAAGTTCATTTTTCAGTAGTTTTTCAGAATTGCCAGCCATATTAGCAACCAGAGAATCTTTCAATCTGTATTCAATTGAATTGAATATAAAAATAAACAGTGTAAAGTAAGTTATCAAATTATGTCCAAAGTAATATAATATCAAGGATGCTTTCAAACACAAACTCGTAGTGATAGTTTAAACGATACCTGCAAGCTTCAACAGCTTCCTTTGTTTTACCGGTTGAAGTAAGATGATTCTCTAATAGTGTCTGTTGTTGCTCCAACCACTCTTGCTTCTCTTTTCGGAGTTCAAGTTCCATTCCCAACCATACTTCAGATTCGCACAACACTTTATACACCTGGAGATCATTCACAATCTCCAATACTCAAAAACTGTGTTCAACAAAGCTTGCTCTGCCATGCTGAGGAGAAAAAGCAGATTTTTTTTTTAAATGTATAATAAATAAAAAAAATAATTTAAATATTCACTTAAACATAATTGACTCTTATTTGTGGTTTGTTTGATTTGATTGATTATCTATTAATTTTGGATTGTTAAAATGAATTATAAAAAATATTACTTGATTGAAATTATTAAACTTATTATTTTATATTCCAATAAGAATGGCATAAATATTTTTGATATAAACCAAAGGGGGTTCATAGATTTTTTTTTACAGATCTTCTCGGAATTGACTTTTTGTTTATACCCAATAAGAACAATGAAAATGAAGAATGAAAAAATAATTCTTAAGAAGACTTCCCCTTGTCTAGCCGTCTAGCACCAATGCTCTTTATAAAAGGAGGGAAACAACAAGTTTGTTGTCCAATTGATTTGGGCACTTCCAAAGGCAATATAGAAGAGGGCAGTGTCTAGAAATTTTGGGGCTTTAGGTAAAACTAAAACATTTAAATGTAATATAAATTATTAATGTCTATTATTTTTCTAGCTTTTTGAGTTGTGAAATCATTTGTTAAAATTTTATAATCAAGTATATAAAATTTCAATCTCACTAGATAACATATATAACATTATCAATTCAAATCCCATAAAAAAATTCTAATCAGTTCAAATGATCTTATAACATTTTTTTATCTAAAATATGATTTGAGCTATTTTAATTTTGAAAAATTTCTTTCGACACTTGCAACTGTTATAGATATTATCAATGATAATATTCTATAAGCAATACACACACTTCTTTTTCATTCACAAATGTAAAGCACAAAATCAGAAAAATAATATAAACATAACAAGGATAATAATTTATGGGCCTAAGGCGGTGGCCTTTTTTGCCTAACCGTAAACACGGCCTGACGTAGGAGAAGAACAACGAAAGACACAAAATGTAAACTTTATATTGAAATTAAAGTATGCAACTTTATAAATTAAAATAGCACCCAATGGAGAGGTGTACACAATATGTTTGATAAAATGCAACAATAATGATATAGAAATAGAAGAGTACAATGCATATAACAAAAAGTTGATAAAATAGAAAGCGGAATGAAAAAGATGATAAAAAGACGCCATACTCTCGTGAGAATTTGCCACAAAGACAAAACTACTTTGATAAGAATCAAAAGGTCCAATTAAGAACCCAGGAGAGATTATGTTCTCACAAACTCCAAAAAGTGATCAAAATTCTAATTGACTCAAAAGTGTGTAATACAAGACAAATGGAAGACTATTTATAGCCACTAAAGTGGTGCCTCACTCCTCATCTTTTTTATGTGAGACTTCATAGGAAATAGTTAACTTTTTTGTCCAAAATCTCTTGAGCCTTTTTAGTCATTGACCTTGTTATTGGGTCTCCAAGTCCTTTTAGTACATCTTTGTGCCTTGAATCCATTGGGTCTCAAAGATTGATTTAGTAACATTGTCACTCTCACTCATTTATTTATTGTATTTTTTAATCTTTGTAAAAAAATTTAAAAGATTATTATTATAGAACAAAAAGAGTAATATTTTTTATTCATATTTTAGCATTAATATTTCTGCTCCTGGTACATTTCTGACTTATTGTTCTTACGTAAGCACTTTTGCATGCAAGCCAGTTGGTTTATTGTCCCTTTTTGCATGAAAGCCACTTGGTTTATTTCCTTGATGTGGGTGAAGTGCAGCAATGTAACGTGTCTTTATGTGGTTTGTAGCATTTGAAAAGTGAGTGGATTAAGAATAGTTAATCAATAAACGTGTCTTTATGTGAAGTGCAGGCGTGCAGCAATGTGGTTTGTAGCATTTCTATAATATGCTTATGGAAGTGCAGCAACGTGATTGATGCTGTTTAAAGTGATTGATGCTGTTTTAAAGAACTCCCTCCAAGTCAGTGTTAACCACTCCCGTGATTTGTTTTACATCCCAATTGTGAAAGTTGCAGATCAACGTTAAATTAAACATTTTATTTATATTATTAAGAAATTTAAAATCAACCATAATTTTAGTTTTTCATTATATTATTTATATCGGTAAAAAATAATTTTTAAAAAATATAGGCATATGAGCTATCATGTTTAACCCATAGCCAGTAGAATGCTGGTATGGGTTAAAAAATTATTGGCTCGTTATAAATAGATAATCAACTTACCCACGGAATAAAATAATAAAAAAATATTATAGAGATAAAAAATTTGGGAAATGATAAATATACCCCACACTTTTTAGACATACACCCCACTTAATGCTGAAATTTCAAAAATACCCTCAAAATTCGCGTGCATTCTGGAAACTAGAGTTTCCGGAATACAATTTTACATTCCGGAAACTGGATCCAAAATTGCATTCCGGAAACTGGAGTAACTGGAGTTTTCGGAATACAAATTGTATGGAAACTGGAGTTTCCGGAATACAAATTTGCATTCCGGAAACTGGAGTTTCCGGAATACAAATTTGACTGGAGTTTCCGGAATACAAATTTGCATCCGGAAAACACCCCACAATTCAAAAAATTTGCATTCCGGAAACTCCACTGGAGTTTCCGGAATACAAAATTGCATTTCGGAAACTCCAGTTTCCGGAATATACGTAAAAATGGAGGGTATTTTAGAAATTTCCATAGTTAAGTGGGGTGTATGGCTAATTTTTTGTGGTGTATATACCAATTCCCAAAAATTTACTTAATTGTACTTTTGATCTCTTAGTTATTGCGATAGGTCTCCCAGTTTCCAATTGAGGCAATTCACAATTGGGTCTCCAGTTTTCCAATTACTGCCATTAGATCCTCTTGTTGCTTTGTCGTCTTTTTAACACCCGAAACTTACATGATACATGAAACTGATTTGACACTAGTCGGGCTATCTTGACACTGATGACATGATAAATACCCTCACATGTCAGAAATTTTAAACAATATGTATTGCATCAAGCATTACCGAAGTACTTTGAAAAATGATGTGACCTGATTTAATGTTAAATTAATCTCACGTATGCTCAATAGGTTTCAAGTTTTAAAAATTAGAGAGCATAGTAACAAAATAACCTAATTGCAGCAATTGAAAAACTAAAAAATCAATTGACTCAATTAAAAACTAGAGGACCCAAACGACACAAATCACAATAGCTAGAGAGCAAAAGTTGAATTAGGCCCCTTAAAATACTATTACTATTCTACGTTGACTTAAAGTTTAGCTTTAGCTTAAGTAAACTGACAACATGTTTACTTACACCCGTCCAGCTTATCGTATAATATCCTCTTCTTCACTTCAGTCCGAGACCGTACAGTAGAGACCCTCTTCACGGACATTCATTCATTCATTCATTCATGGCTTGGTGTCGCATTATTCATTCCAACGTTATTCTTCCTTTCCCCTCCGATGCGGCGCCTACTCCTTCCTCATCTCACTCTCACCTCTCACTCCCTCCTGCTCCTTCTCTCTTCAAAACGACAAAGGCAAAAAAAATTAAATATTTCATTCACCCCATTAATTATTTTAATTATTACATTTCATTCCCCTTTTTTTCTTTTTCTTTTTTGTTGGGTTGTTGTCATTGATTTCATTTGATGATTGCATTAAGATTCTTGTTTTCCAATATATATAAATAAATATAGTACCCTTTATTCGTTGTGTCTTTTTTTCCCCATTCAGATCTCTTTTTCCAGTGCTTCGCGCCGCACCTGTGGCCCAGTGAGCTCTCACATGACCATGGAGGAGAAGCCTCTCTCTGAGAGCCGAATGCTCGTTAGTTTAATTCTTCTCTTCTCTTCTCTTCTTCTGGGGTTTATGGGTTTTGGTTCTGTTTGTTCCCTGAGAATAAAAGATAACATTTTTCTTTTTCTTTTGGGTGGTGATTATTCTGTGGTGGCTTAATGGGTTGAGTTATCTGTTTATTGTGTTTTGACAACTGCTGATTTTTTTTTTCAAAATAAATTATTTCTTTTTTGGTTTTGGCTTCTGGGTTTAAAAATGAAGGGAAGGGAGCTAAAAGTTTTGTTTTTGGTGATCTATCTGTGGTAGCTTAATTTGTTGATTATTCTGTTATGAAGTTTTTTTTAGTCTTTTTATGGTCTTTTTGTTCCTGAGGGAAAAACTGGAGAGAAAGGAGGGAATTTTTCTATGTTGAAGATTTATCTGTCATTGCTTAATTGGTTGATTAATCTGTTTATTGAGGTTTTTAAATTCCTTTTTGTGGGTTTGGCTTCTGGCTTTATGGGTTTTTGCTCTGTTTGGTTCCTGTCGAAAAATAAAATGAAAGGAAAGGAGCCTAAAGTTTGTATTTTGGTGAATTTATCTGTGGTGTATTGTATTTGATTGATTACTCTGTTTGTTGGGTTTTTGAAGGTGTATGTGCCTCCTCATCCGTTGATCAAGCACTGGGTTTCGGTTCTGAGGAACGAGCAAACTCCTTGCCCCATCTTCAGTGAGTGCCAATATTTTGATTTTTTTAAGCAATATATTCTGTAATTTGAGCTGAACATTGACCTGATTTTTGTTCACTGTTATCAACATGGGAACAGCTTCATCACTTTTAATTAATGTAATATGCTAATAGCTATTTTCTTGTTTAATTCTTATTATTACACTGTCATTTGATCTTTGAATTTGATAAGGTTGTGATTTTTGGCAAAATGTTGATTCAGTTGGAGCAACTCACTCCCATGAATTGTGTTATTGTTAGTGTGGAAAGTTTGCATGCCTAATCACCACCAACAGCTTGTCTAATATGACGATATGAATGCTTTTTTGTGAGTGTATTTGGTAGTTTTTCAAAGTTCATAATTCGCACTTATGGCGAGCAATCTTATCTGTTAATCTGCTACTATTGGTAATCAGCATAAAAGAAAATGATGCCATTCATTATGGTGATGGGAACCTGGAACTGGACAACTTAAGTTGAATATCTTGTGTTTTTCTCCTAAAGGAAATGACTCTTGAGCAAGATAGTCTTGCGAGCCTGTAGCATCGATTTTGCATTTATTGAAAAATTCTACTTCTTAGTTTCACAAATGTCCCTCATACTGCCTTTCTTTTTATTTAGTTAACCCATTATTGTTTAACTAAATTTTAGTCAAACTTGGCTTGATATAACTCGATTGATTATATGAAGGTTGATTTCTCACTCTGGGTTTCTAATGTTGTAGGAAATGCAATGGCCGAGTTGGGAAGGCTATTAATGTATGAAGCCTCAAGGGACTGGTTGGTTAGTTCCTAGTTCATGCTCTGCTATAATAATCGTATTTTCAGATTTCACTTGGACTTTTTTTATGGTTCCTCCAATATAATTTTATATTGTTGCAATCTCTTTTTAATCATTTAATTCTAAAAGATTACAAATTAAAGGCATGGTTTTTCATCTGTACAAGGGCAAGCCAAAAGGGAATAGGTTATAAACTGTACGTTGTGTTCCAATCATCTTTTGTAATTGGCCAAATTTTGTTGTTTTTCTATCCGTGTCTGTTGAAAATTGAAATGTTGTGCTTGAGGTTTGTGAAGTGTCAACTTTGTTTTAGACTTCTAGTTGTATAACTTGTATTGCTCTCTTCCTCTCTTTAAGATATAGGCTAGGGTCGTGATGTGTTTGTAATGATAAATGTACATATACTGGGGAATTGAAGACTCGTAGGGGGCATGTGATGGAAAGAATGACTCAGATGCCATGTGTTTTAAGGGTCAAATAGGTGGCCACTGGCCATCTGGGTTGCCAATAACAATGCCAATGGAATCTATGGTTGATAGGTCTAAGGGTAGACTAAAATAAGAACTGGTTAGCATTTTAAGAGAGAATTCTTAATGCCATTTGCCACAGAAATCAGTTCTGAGTGGATTAAAAATTTAAGGAAAACAGTTGAGATTCAGATGACAATGGATTTAGTCTAGGTTAGGTATGATATATGGGCTTTGATAGCACCAAACAATCTAGAAAAGGTAATCTTGCTGCAATAATGTATTCATCTGAGCATTCCTCCTGAAAAAAGTATTACAGCATTTATCTAGACATCCTACAATATATTGTTTTACAAGGTTTTGGAAAGGGATTGATCTAATCATCATACCTTGAGAGTGTGATACCACTAAGCTAAGCCCTTAATGCTTTTTATGAGAAAATAAGCCCAGTACTTAACGGCAACATATATAAAGGAGAAACAAGTTTGTTAAATTTTGCCATGTGGCAGCTCTAGCTTGTGTTTGTCACCCTCTGTCATAATTTTCCTGTGCCATGTGTCATGCACAGTAATTCATTGCAAAACATTTAAAACTTGAATTACCATTCCCATTTTATTACGAACTATTCAAAATTTGAATTTTAATTAATATGTTATATGGAAAGAATTTTCAATTTTCAATTTGTTGCTAGTAATTTGAAATATGAATCTTCATATATCCTTTTTATGAAAAAAAAACATTAATATCTTATTACATAATTTTATAGTTTTTTATATTTTATAAAATCTAGTACTTAATAGGAGAAAATAAACTACATAGTTTTTATTCAGCTATGTTGTCATAAGTGATTCAAAACTCTTAAGGCAATTTGATTCTCAAACTTAAGGTTTGCTTAATGCTATTGTATGCTGCACCACTCTCCATGTTATGGATACTAGATTCTGGAGCTTGTCACTGATTAGAATTTGTGGCAGCAGGTTGAATTAATTGTTGAAAGATTTTATGCCTTATTTCTTATTCCCATCCAATAATTGTCCTCTTATCATCACATTCATGCTCATGGATTTACATTTATTCTATTTTCTGCTTTTTTTCTCATTGTTTTCAGCCCACTGTGTCCGGAGAGATTCAATCACCACTGGGTGTTGCCTCAGTGGAGTTCATTGATCCAAGGGAGCCTGTGGCTGTTAGTACCTTATTGCTTTCAATATGTTTATTTATACTGTTAAATATTTTCAGGAGTTCTTATGGCATGACAGTTATATACTCCTATTCAACATATAATTTTAAACTTCACTAAATTGTGAACCATTTCTGAGATATAATTTCTTTAGCCAAAATCATGCTCATGTTTTTGGTATTCCTTTGATGCCTGTTAATAATTATCATTGTTGTCCAAAATCCCTTTTATATAGTCTTGTTGATGTGGTTGGATGGTTCCTTTCTGCAAGCTATTGCCTGAATCTTTTACCAGTTTTTCAGGTAATTCCAATCTTGAGAGCTGGTCTTGCTCTTGCTGAACATGCATCATCAATCTTGCCTGCAACAAAAACATATCATCTAGGTATTAATACTTGTACTAGTTGTTAATGAAAATAATAGGATGCAAATGTTTTATTGTTGCTTGTGTTGTGAATTGTAAATTGAAGCCTAGAATTCTGAGGCACATCCCAAAAAACATGATTTATGCTGGAAAAAAATGAGTCTGATTGGAGATATATGTTCATTATTGTTTTATAGTTCATTATAATGAGGTCCTGTTTGGATAAACTTTTCTATTAGCACTTCTGACATGTATTTTTTAACTAATAACTTCTCACATAAGTTGAAATTAACTTTTGCACTTCACTTTTCTCAAAAGCTATATTTTTAACTTCTCCATAGGCACCTATCTATTTATTAACAACTATTTATTTAACAACTTTTCTTCTTTTCCATAAGCACCTATCTTCTCCATAAGCTAAAAGTTGAGCTTTTGCATCCAAACAGGACCTAAGATGACTTGTGTAAAGATCATAAATTTGGGGATGCACTTCATTAAAACTCGAGTACATATCTGGTCTATTTCTTGAATTGAATAATACTTATATCTTCTTTTTTTTTGCTTCTTTGGAAAAGGAATAAGCAGAGATGAGGAAACTCTTGAGCCAACTATATATTTGAACAAGTAAGAAATTTATATTTGAAAGGAAATAATATGCTTTTTCTTCTTTTCTTTTCCTTTTCTCCTTTCACTTCTAGCATGGCTTGTTGAATATGCGAGTTAGATCCGTAAAGTGCCCCACTGCTTCTCTTGCTTTTGGCTTGTTCTATTGAATGCTATCTATGATTTTCAGGTTACCTGACAAATTTGCAGAAGGATCTAAAGTATTTGTGGTTGATCCTATGCTGGCAACAGGTATGTATATGTCTAGTGTCTACTCATGTTTGAACTTTTGCTCTCATGCACATTATCCATTTAGACTGAACCTTTTGACCTCTTCATTTGTTACTATATGTGTAGCTTCAGAATTCTCTCTCTATAAAATATAATTGGATAGCATACAAGTATAGACTAAGACTACAACCAGATCATATTGGGTTGGTTTTTCTTGATTTCAAGATTTTTACCACCTGTGACTGAATAAATTTGCCTTAAAATTTTGGATACCCTAGTGTAAGCTATGATATATGTGCATCGTGTCCAAGAGGGAGAGCCTTGGCGCATTGGTAAGGTTGCTTCCTTGTGACTTGAGGCTCACGGGTTCGAATCTGGAAATAACCTCTCTGATTGCAAGGGTAAGGCTGCGTACGTCTACCCTCCCCAGATCCCACATGGTGGGAGCCTCATGCACTGGGCCACCCTTTTTATACTTGGGAATATGTTCATAAAGTGGTCTTATTGTCTGACTTTTGTTTTCTCTTATCGTTACGACAATTTTGTTTTTCGGTATGAATTGCAGGTGGTACTATAGTGGCAGCCCTGAGTCTCTTAAAGGAACGTGGGGTTAGCAACCAGCAGATTAAAGTGGTAAGGAATAGTCTTGTGTATATTCAGAAGCTAGATTACTTTTAATAACCAGAATTCTTTTAATTTTGAGCCAAACAAGCCAGTTTGGATAAACATCTCAAGAAGCACTTATAAAAAGAGAAGTATTAAAATAGTCTTGTAATAACTATGAATTTTTTAAACAACAGTCTCTTATAAGTTAGAAATTAGATTTTGTATCTCAATTTTTTTATAAGCTCTTTCATTTAACTTCTCTATAAACATCTATAATCTCGTAACGACTTCCCCTAAGGGTGTGTTTCGGAGGGGGGTTTTGGAGGGGAGGGTTTTGGAGGTTTACACCAACATTTTAGTTTTATAATTAGAGAAAAAAGAGGTGAAAAATATTTTAAAACCTTCCAAAACCCTCCAAAGCCCTCCCCCCTAGTATATTTTTTGAGTTCCCCAAATTCGAGGACTCAAAATGTATTAAGGGGAGGGTTTTGGAGGGCTTTAAAATATTTTTCACCTCCTCCTCATCTATTTATCAAACTAAAAGATTAGTGTAAGCCTTCCAAAACCCTCCTCTCCCAAACACACCCTGAGTGAAGAATTATAAATTTATTTTAACTTAGAAGCTTCCAAAAGTTAGAAGCTGATCTAAAGTGGGCCTTAATTGGCCAAGTTAGCAATGACTACGTAACCAGAGTTTGTTCCTCATGCATTACTCCATTGGCCATCTACATGATGCATATGTTTGTTTGTTTTTTTTTTTGGGTAAAATTTCCAATATTTTGTGGCTGGAGCAATTAGTAGTTTGATGCATCCATCACAAGGATGTTACTCATGCATACATGTGCAATATAGTTATATTCTTTGATCTAAATTATGTAGGTCCCATTCCCTATATGGTGGGACCCATATGAATTTCAGTTGATAATAAAATTAAAAAGTGTGTTAGAAAGAGAGTGTCAAAGAGTGTGTTGGCAGCACTTCTCCGATTTGCCTAACTAATGGATTCAATGACAATGCAGATATCCGCTGTCTCTTCGCCTCCAGCTCTTCAAAAGCTAAGCGAGCAATTCCCTGGGTAGTCACTAGTCTAACTTCAAATTTCTTTCACTTTCTTTCAAGCAATAGTTTTTCTAATCACAACACATTTTGCAGGCTTCATGTGTACACTGGAACAATTGATCCCACAGTTAATGACAAAGGGTTGGTACCTCACATTATAACTTAATTTAATTTAATTATTTAGTAGGATTTAGCTGATCTATATAAAATTGCCACATTGTTAATAATGTGTTTTTCATTTCTCTTGTCTTTAGGTTTATAATTCCTGGCCTTGGAGATGCTGGGGATCGCAGCTATGGTACATGATTATACATAAATCAATTTTGAGATTCCCCCAAAGTTGTCATTATATATCTCGGATAGATGCTGAACTTTCAATGTAGTTTTGATCAGTGGCCCTCTTTTGGGTTTTTTGGTTATTATTAATGTTGTTATTAATTGAAATACGTAGATGTTGAAACTCCTAACGTAAAAATTGTCAAGTATCTAAATTTTTGATTAAATTTTGGATAATAACTAGCCTATGGATTATGGGTCTTTTCCAAACATAAATTGGTAAAAAAAAAAAACCAACATACAAAATAAATTTAGCAGAAAATGAAAAGTTGATTGATTGATTTTTTATTGAGTGATTGATTTTTTTGATATAAATCTTTGATTTAATTTGAGTTGATCCAAATAAGAGGGTAAAGTTTTCTTTGCATTTATTTTCTTTATTTACAAGACCTGAATCCATGACCTTATTTTTTGGTTTGGTCAATCGATGACCTTATTTTAAGAGGAACCAAATTGATGACCCATTGATTTATATAATATTTGAGTCAATATATTGTTAGAAATTGGTAAATACACTCATCTAATTAGTCATACACCCCATCGTAAAGTTGTTTTTTTTAATTCTTAAACTATCCTCATTTCTTGAACTTCTCCCAAATTCTCCATAACCAAACCTCCAACTTTTCACTCATCTCTCTCTCCTCAAATTTCTCCCTCCTCTCCCACACACCCTTAATTCTCTACCTTCTTCATCCCCTACAAACCTATTTCAGCTCTCAAAACTCAAACAAAATCATCTCTATGGATGATTAGAATGAAGTACCGATTTGGTCTTTTTTTTTTGTTTCGCGTTCTTGCCGGAATTTAAGTTAAGAAATACAAAGTTTGTGTGTCGGAACTTAGGTTTTTGAATATATTTTTAACTTGTTTATGCATTCCGGAATATTGAAGTTATGGGAAAGTGGTAAAAGTGTTTTTGAAAGTATCGAAACTTAAATTCCGGATAATTAAAAATTGTATTAACTTTAAACTCGTGTCTTGAATCAAATACATTCAAAATAAATAAATCATTGTTATCCAGGATTCATGGGAAAAAAGAGCCATGCCAGTTGGCCATAGCCCACGCTACAAGCTGAAAATCGACGCTAACATCGTATTTAGCTATCTTAGGCCAAAAAAATGATATACTGGTTTTAGCGTCGACCAAAGCCCACACTACTAGCTGAAAACCGGCACTAACATCATGTTTAGCTTGGACAAGAGTGGTCGACGCTAAGTTCGACGCTAAAGCAAAAAAAAAATGATATACCTACAGGAGCCTTGATGTTTCAGAATATATAAAAATTGTATTTATATATTCCAAAACACCAAGGTTCTACACCCAGGTTCTGGAAAGCTCTGAGACTATGGGGGGAAAAAAGAACGTAACGTACCTCGAACGAAAGAAGAAGAAGAAGAAGGATAACGACAGCGGAGGCGCATCAGTCGTCTACGGTGAAGGTGGCACCGCGCGGTTCTTCTCGGAGTTTTTGTCTCTTGTCTCCTTCGCTCTCCTTCTCACAGGTTTCAGAAATCAGAAAAGGGGTGGGGTGTACGGGTTTGAGTTATTTTGAAAGTGAGAGAGGGAAGGGGAAGGGACGAGGGTATTATTGTCTTTTCATTTTACAAAAAAAAAAAGTTTAAAGTGGGGTGTGTGGCTAATTATGTTGGTGTATTTACCAATTTTCTATATTGTTTTTTGGTTTTCTTAGAGCATCTCCAGTAATCGTATCTTAGAGTGTCCCTTAAACTTAAGCAACGTATCTTAACTACTTTTACCATTGGAGCAACATGTCCTAGCATTGCTTAAACGCCACATGTAAGCAACAGCTGCTTAGCCTTAAAAAATTACTTTTTTTCCCTTTAGAAAATATGACCAAAGAGCAACAAAAAAAAGAGAGAGATTAACAAACTCCAGAATCTGATCAAACACTCACAAATCAAACTCAAAATGCAGAACAATCAAACCTAGATCCAGAAATTAAAAATTAAAAATATCACAAATACAAATCACACTCACAAAGCAACAAAAATTAGATCTGGAAAATAAAAAAAATAAAAACAAAACAAAAAGACAAAGACTGCAGAACAAAAAGGAAGAACAAATTCATCAATGCATGGCCGTGCGAAGGGGAAGGGTGAGCTCCAATGAAGGGCAGAGGTGAGATTGAGAAGTTGGAGGGAAGAGAGTGAGCTCCGGTGAGGCGTGGTGTGATGTTGAAGTCTTCGAGCTCCATCCCATCTTCATCTTCAGTGAGCTCCGTTTAGTAGCACTGAAAGCGCACACGAAGGGATGGAGGGAGGGGGCGATCTTCTTCTTTGTCTTAAGGCTCCAGGCGTGTGTGCGTGAAAGTTTAGGTATGATGAGGGACAGGGGGAGGGACGAAAGTTGAAAGGGAGAGACGAGAGGGTGAGGGGCTGATGGTGAGGAGAATGTGTGGGTGTGTTGTACGAAAACAGGGTGCTACACAGATTGAGGGTATGTTTGGATATTTTAAAATGAACAGAGCAGAGCGGAGCGGAATGGAATGGAACGGAACAGAATGGAGCGGAGCGGAATGGAACATATGTTCCATTCCATTGTTTGGGTAGTTTATGATGGAACAGAATAAAATTTATGTGTCATCGTTTGGAAAGTGAACGGAATGGAATTAAATATATTTGTTTATTCTTTTTTTACCCTTATCATAAAATTATTCTGTAGAATTAAAATTAAAATATATACTAGAATTAAAAATGTATCAGTTAATATATACTATATACACAAATACATAGAAAACTATAATAGTATAATACAGACACCTTCAGCTTCTTGTCGTTTGTATTTTCATTTCTAAAACTTGCGAAATCCAACTCTATTGCCACGATTTATCTGTTCCTCTATTACTAGTTTTGAAGATTTTCAGGTGATAGTTTTTTCTTAATTTTCCCTTATGAGAAACCCATGAACGCTGAAGCTGACTCGTGCATGGTGGCGATGGAGGCGATGGACTCCTGCCCCACTGCAGAACTCAGAGTTGCGATAGAAATGTCTAATTTTTAGGTGGATTTCTAATTCGTTAATTAGAATGAGTGATTCCATCCTATACCTCTCAAATTGGAGGGGAAGAAAAATAAAGAGAGAGGATGGAATGGGATGGAATGGATCCCATCAAGTTCCATTCCATTCCATCCATTTTTTAAAAATTCAAACAATGGAACGTTGTCCCATACGATTCTATTCCATTCTACCTCATTCCATCAATCCAAACATACCCCGAGAGAATGAGGGACGAGGGCTCTATGGGGGGCGGTTTCATGAGAGTGGGGTTTGGGGAGTGAAGTTTCCAGAGAATGGGGTTGGGTGAGGGTTTGGTTTGAGTCTTGAAATATTTGAAGTGGGGCTATTGCGTGAAGAGATAGAGGTTGTATACCCAAGGCAAGAATTAATTGCATTTCAATGTCAATTTTGAGATCTAGATTTTTAAAAAAAAAATGATTTTCAATGTCATTTGACTCATTTCAATTTTATTGTTTCACACAAGGCAACAACACTTTTTTGTTTGAGAATTTAGACCGTTTCACACAATTGTATTACCGTTTGATGCACAATTGTTACCGTTTTCTGATCACACAAGTTACCGTTTTATTATCGTTTGGATCCATTTTATGGATTGTTATAAATAGTGACCATAATCAATTAATTGTAATCTGTTTGATTTTATGGATTGTTATAAATAGTGATCCTAATCAATTAATTGTAAGGGGCGTGAATGAGATTTTTGGGGCTGAGTATTTGCGAAGGCCTAACAACAGTGACAATGAACGCTTACTGCAAATAGGGGAGGTATGTGGTTTTCCTGGTATGTTGGGTTCCATTGATTGTATGCATTGGGAATGGTAAAATTGTCCGATTGCGTGAAAAAGACAATTTTCTCGAGGTGATCATGCCAATCCCACCATCATGCTTGAAGTCGTGGCATCATAAGACTTATGGATTTGGCATGAGAGTTGTTATATCCTTCTACAAATTCTCCTACATATTCTCCTACTACTTTATAAAGTAAGTTTTAAATAAAAAAAAGTGAATACATTTGATGTATTGAAAACATAAAAAGCATTTAAGACTTTCTCCATTTAGTAAATAGGAGAATTTGTAGGAATAAATGATAGGAGGATTTAGAATTATTCATTTGGCATGCATTTTTTGGCATTGCGGGTTCAAACAATGACATTAACGTGTTAAACCAATCCAATGTGTTTAATGATGTTTTGGAAGCATAAGCTCCCGCGGTGCAATATACAGTGAATAGAACCTCATATAATATGGGGGTACTATTTAGCATATGGGATTTATCCCGAGTGGGCAACATTTGTTAAGACCATCCCAATGCCGCAAGGAGAAAAGAGAAAAGTATTATCCCAACATCAAGAATAAGCAAGGGAGTGGAACAGGCGTTTGGAGTGCTCCAATCTCGATTTGCGATTGTACGTGGTCCAACACGTTCTTGGCAGATTGATACAATGAAACATATAATATATGCATGCATAATGTTGCATAACATGATTGTTGAAGACGAACGGGACGCATATACTGGTAATTATGATTATGATCATGTAGAGAATGACATCTCAACAAGTGAGGTATCTAATGGTCCCCATCCAGATTTTGCAACATACCTGCAAAGGAAAGCACATCTTCGTGGAAGACAAATTTATCGTCAACTTCAAGCAGACTTGGTGGAACATATTTGGGAACGTTTCAGTCGTGACAATGGCAAAAATTATTTTTTATATTTATTAATTCTTATATTTATTTAATACTCTCTCTGGTCCAAAATATAAGCAACAAATGCACTTTTTTTTATTCCAAAATATAAGCAACATTTATCAATTTTCATATAAAATAAATGCTACTAATCAAAAAAAATATAAAATAAATGCTAGTTTTCCAATTATACCATTCATTTAATGCAATATTCATATTTACGAGACACACCGAAGGGGATAATTTTGAGAAAAAAAATGAAACTAGTGATTATTAATTAAGATTATCCAATTTCAAAGCATTCATTGGTCTATGTGTTTTTGTACTATGTTGCTTATATTTTGGACCAGATGGAGTATTATTTATTTCTTATCATTTCACCTTTTTGTGATAAATAAAATAAAATTGTAATATTTATTTATTTTTTGCATTTTGATTTTTGTAAATTGGAATATATATGAATTAAAATTTTAACTTGAATTAAAAATATTTTTAAAATTTAAATATAAATATGTGGGGTCAATTGTGAAACCCACTAACATAACTTTTTTTTTGTCGAGCCACTAATATAACTTAAGCAACTCCCATTGGAGTAAAAACAAGTAAGTGTTGCTTAAAGTCTATGTGGCATTGTGTGACCCATTTAAGCAAGTCAAAAGCATTCACAATGGAGCATCCCACTTTGGGGTGCTTAAATGGGTCTCACTAGTATACATCACTCATTTTTACCTTTTTGAACTTAAGCATTTCATAAAGCATTCTACCTCCAACCCAATACCTCAAAAAAAAAATCTTAAATGGACCCACCAATACCTTACATCATTACATTTCACCAATAATAACTTTTTTAATTTTATAATTTGACTTTTTTTATCTATAAAGCAAAACATGACCCACCATGTATTTAATGGAGGTGTGCTTATGAGAGGTGCTTAACTAAGCATCCATGCTTAATAAACATTTCAAGAGAAATGTTCTCCAATGCATAGATTTTAATAAACATGTTTATTTGGTGAATTGCTTAATAAAAACTTCCATTGAAAATGCTCTAAGCAATCCATTTTAAATTCTCCATTGGAGATGCTCTTAATATTCTCATTTGGTTTTTTGTTATTTTTGTCAAATAGCCATTTTGTTCAAGAGAATTAGAAGCATGCAAGAAACGTTAGGCCCGAAAGAATTCTAAGCCCAAACCACCATGGTTGTTAGACTTAATTTATGGAAATTGGTAAATACACCTCAGTTTTTTAGCCATACACCCTACATTAATGTGAAAATTTCAAAAATATCCTCCAATTTTGCGTATATTCCAGAAACTGGAATGCAATTTTGTATTTTCCGGAATGCAATTTTTTGAATTGTGGGGTGTAATCCGGAAACTAGTTTCCGGAATGCAAATTTGTATTCCGGAAACTCCAGTCTCCATACAATTTGTATTCCGGAAACTCCAGTCTCCATACAATTTGTATTCTGGAAACTGAATGCACGCGAAATTTGAGGGCATTTTTGGAATTTCAGTATTAATGTGGGGTGTATGGCTAAAAAGTGTGGGGTGTATTTACCAATTTTCTAATTTATTGGGCCTATTTATAAGCAGTGGGCCAGGGTTGGTCAATGTTCTTTTTCTCTTCTGCAATGACCTTTTTGTGGGATTTTCTTTACCCAACCCCCTCAATTTCTTCGCCCACCCTTCCTTTATTTTTTTCAAAATGATAAAATACTCCTCCGAAACTCTTAACAGACGCATTCCCTGGACCTCTTTTCATAGTTTATGGAAACTTTTCGTAAGCTATTTTAGCTTACAGAAACTTAATTTGTTTCCATGGTCCATTTTAATATTGATACTAGATTTTTATACCTTCACTTGATTTGTCCAAAAAAAAATTTATACCTTCATTTTCATTTTTTGTTTTGACTTTATTTTCACCACAATTTGTTTTGGGGGTTAATTACCGATCCTACCCGTGCAAAGTATTAGTTTTTTCTTAATAAAAACAATTTAAAAAATTTAACAAATAAAATAGTTTTAGTTAAAAATAAAATGAGTTAAAAAAGTGACATATATCACGGCCTAAAATGTTGGAGCGTAAATATTTTATGGAAAATGCTCAGTAGTGCGACACGGCAAATGCACGACAAAATATGATCGGTTAGTTTTATATAATCAACCATCCATGTATGTTGTCAAACACCCAATCATCCAATTTCCATTCTTTATATACTGCCACGTGCCTAATCGTGCAAGTCAAGTGTCGCACCAAATATCACTTCTCTTATTTTACATAGTAATTGAATTGATGTGTAGTGGGATATTCTATTACCCATGAAACTTTTGTATGGAGATGCTAGAGTATCTATAATGGAATATTTCACTTTAGAGTATTTAAGTGGGTCTTATTAGTATACATTATCTATTTTTATTTTTTTGAACTTAAGTATCTTATAAACATTTTATCTCTCAAACCCAGCACTTCTCAAAAATTTCTTAAATGGACCCAACAATAATTTTTCATAATTACATTTCATCATTAATTTTTTAATTTAACTTTTTTTTATCCATAAAGCAAGGTATGACCCACCATACATTTGATAAAAGAGTGCTTAAAAGAAGTGCTTAACAAAATACCTATACTTAATAAGCACCCCAAGAGAAATGTTCTTCAATGCATAATTTTTAATAAATATTAATATTTATTTGATAAAATATTTAATAAACACCCCATCGAAGATGCTCTTAAATTTTCATGTGTATGGGGATATGAATTGTGATGTCATGAAATATCCTTTTAAAAATGTTTCATACTGATCAATGATTCAACATTTCCACCTTTCATGGTCGGCAAAAATTTTGCCATATAAACTTGTTTTTTTATTTCAATTGGTGATGCTGTGCATATATACCACTTTCACTCACAGTTTCGAGTTGCTGGCATCCGTTCTGAGTATATGTTTGGATTTAATTAACGATGGATGTGGACGCACTTTCCTGTCCATAGAATCACGTTTGACCATATTGTAGAAGCGTGTACGTGTCGATTTGATAAACAAACGCACACGATGTTGTAGTTCATTGATTGCCCAGAATATCAGCCACCATTTTTGTTGATTACCAGGGTTGTTTTCAGGAATGTTTTAATCAATCAAAATGTGATCATTATTATATTTATAGATATGCCGTGTTAGATCTTGTTTGCCCACTAAAATCACCTAGAATTCATGAACCCTAATCTCGAATTATTGGTATTGTTTTGGATTTGGTTCCTCTAATGCAAATACAAGTTTATAAAGTAAAATATCTCATCAAATCAAGTTAGTGTGCAAGGGGATATATCAAATGAGAGAAGTGTTTACGAGAGCGAAAGGAGAGTAAATATAGACTATACAACTATTCATGATTTGATTTTGTAACTAATATTTACGCCTCTTGTTCTCTCATGATAAAAACTCTCACTTTTATATGCTCCTTACAAACACAATATCGATGATCGAAAATGATATTATTTATTTTATCCTCTAAAATGAATTGCTCACTTTAGAGGGCTTGATCGAATGTATGTGGTTCTTCCAATCCTTAAGAGATTATTTTAAGGAATTGAAAAATAATCAATGTAGGTTTCTGGTGTTAAAAACGATATAGTAATAGAGAGCTAATAATAACAATCAGCTAGGGGATCAAAATTACACAATTGTGAAGCCTATGGGAGCAAAATCGCGCAATTGGAATCTGAGAGAACTAAAATGGCACAATTGAAACCCAAAAGACCAAGATCGCACAATCATAATACTTGAATAAAAAAAATGCAATAAAGTCTTAAAACTTTCAAAATTTGGGACGAGGAAACTCTTCGCACCTCCGAACTCACCTTTAAAATCCACACGTCACTTGTCTCTACGTACGCTGAACCTCCATCCAAAATTGGGAAAATTCTGTTATGCCCTTATTCTCCTTTTTTTCATTTCCTTTCCCCATATTTTTTCTTCCAATAAAATGTATACTAAATAAATTTTAACTTAAATAATACATAAAAAAATATATTAAATTTTAAAAAAAGATTAAGAACCAAATAATATTATTAGTATAAAATTTAGGCTAATTCTATAATTTAATCAGTATTATATAATTGGCTTAAATAAGTTTTCAGTCCCTATAAATATTCGATTTTTGATTTTAGTCCATTAAAAAAAAGTCAAACAATTTTAGTCCTTTAAAATTATTTTTTTTGGTTTTGGTCCTTTAAGTGCTAGGTGGCACATTATAACCCAGTCAGCATGTCTACGTGGTAGAAAACGCTGACGTAGCCTATCTATGTTTTGAATTTAGTCCCTATAAAACTTTTAAGTTTTGAATTTAGTCCTTCTCAAAATTGAGATTTTGATTTTAATCCCCCTTTCTCCTTCACCACCACGTTCTCCTCCTTTCTTCATCCTCTCTCTCTCTCCCCCCTCCACCACCACCACTCTCTCTCCCCACCACCACCACCACCCAAACACACACACACACACACACACTCTCTCTGGTTTTCTCTCTCTCTCTCTCCCCCCACCACCACGGCCACCACCTCTCTCGTTTTCTCTCTCTCCCCCACCACCACCACCACCCAAACACACACACACACTCTCTCTCTCCCCCCCCCAACCACCACCACCACCACCACCTCTCTCGTTTTCTCTCTCTCCCCACCACCACCACCACCCAAACACACACACACACTCTCTCTCTGGTTTTCTCTCTCTCTCTCTCCCCCCACCACCACGACCACCACCTCTCTCGTTTTCTCTCTCTCACCACCACCACCCAAACACACACACACACACTCTCTCTCTCTCTCCCCCCCATCACCACCATCACCTCTCTCGTTTTCTCTCTCTCCCCACCACCACCACCAAAACACACACACACACACACACTCTCTCGTTTTTTCTCTCTCTCTCCCCACCACCCCCACCACCACCACCACCACCACCACCACCCAAACACTCTCTCGTTTTCTCTCGAGTTCTTGGAAGTTCTGTCTTTCTTACTTTGGTTTGTGTTGCTATGCTATGAGAGAGAGAGTGTTTGGGTGGTGGTGGTGGGGAGAGAGAGAGAGAGAACGAGAGAGAGAGAGAGAGAGAGAGTGTGTGTGTGTGTGTGTGTGTTTGGGTGGTGGTGGTGGTGGGGAGAGAGAGAGAGAGAGAGGGGGTGGTGGTGGAGGAGAGAGGATGAGGGAAAAGGAGGAGAGAGAGGGGGTGGTGGTGGAGGAGGAGAGGGTTGAAGGAGGGGACGAAGGGGAAAGAGGGAGGTGGTTGATGTGTTTTAGTTTCTATAAAAATTTTAAGTTGTGTAATTAGACCTTATAAAAATTTTAAGTTGTGTAGTTAGACCCTATAAAAATTATGATTTTTGATTTTAGTCCCGTGATAGGAAGAAAGTCATAGTCAGCAGGTCCTTATAAATTTTAAATGACGTGTCAAGTCATGACAGAGACATACATATGCCACATCAGCGCCACATCAGCACAATACAGTGGTAATTCACTAAAAGGACTAAAACAAAAAAAAATTAAAGAACTGAAATAGTTTGACTTTTTTTTAATGGACTAAAATCAAAAATCGGATGTTTACAGGGACCAAAAACTTATTTAAACCTATATAATTTAAATTAAATTGAGATGGGTTTCGGTTTCTTTATCACTGTCGTCGTGACTACTAGCCATTCAATATCGTAAATCATTATTACAATCTAGAAGTCCTCATTAATTGTCCAATGTCTCCATTCTTATTTGTGTCATTTTCAGCAACATCTTCCTTATCATCAGTGCTATGGTTGTCATTGCCTGCACAAGCTATTTATACTGATGTTAACTAACCGCTTTAATTGTTACTTGCGCCTCCATGACCACCACATATACTATATGATAAAATTGTGGTAGCACATAAATTCTACAAAAGAAAAATAATATTAAAAGTTAGTTTATTACTACCCATTTTTATAAATTGAGAAAAAGAAAATTTCCAGGGTACGTGTTTACAAAATTTCATGAATTAAATTACTATCCATTGACTTTGTAAAAATGTTTTACACAAACATCCGATCATATCTCACCAAGTTGTACAAATATTTTAGTAAATAATATTATGAGATAATACTACAATAAATTGTGTTAAAAAATGTTACACTCAATGCATAATTGTTAAGGTCAATCTCATTTAAAAAATTATATATTCTAAAGTTGTAAATCTTATTTTTGAGGGAATACCAATCTCATTCTAAGCATTGGGAGTTGCAAAGGATTGTTGATATATGAAAATTGCAAAATTTTGTTAGCACTCAATATAATTTAGCACACACTGATGCACATGTTTCCATGCATGCATATGGCTATGAATTCACAAGTTGGAGTATCGACTAAGGATGTTTTTCATTCGCTAAAATGCGTCATAAGATGAAAACCAGAGAAAGAGTCCAATAACATAAGGATGCGGTTCTTCTAAGGCGATGCACTTTCAATTCAATGCTTTTTATATTCTATATATAATAAAGAACTTATTAGTTTTCAGAGATTTTTATATAAATAAAAAATGATTTGTGTTTGTTTATTATCATGAAAAATATTTTTTTTAATATTTTCTCTTATTTATTATGCTCTTTATAATTTAGATTTCATTAATTTTTTATTTCAAAAGTTTAAACAAATACATTAAAAATTTTAAAAAAGTGTTTTTTATAAAAATAATTTAAAACAATAGGATAATATTTTTTTTGCTTACAAACAATAGGATATAATATATCTCTTTGAAAACTTACTATGGATATCTCTAAATCATTGTGTATGTGAAAAATTGTCAGGGTTAGTATCATTGAAAAGTACGTGTTTAGTTTTCCTTCGCTTCTTCTATAATAATCCACAAAAGTTCAAGTATGCCTTGAATCTTTATGCTCTCTGACGTCTTCTTATTTCTTAATCTACTTTGCTTAGGGATGTAAATGGGGCGGGACGGGTATGGGTAATAGCTATTCGTCCGGTTGGATACTCCTGCCCCCTGTTATCTGCTCTATACCCGTGTGGGTACCTGCTATCCAGGTTTTAGTGGGTACTCGCGATATCCACGGATATCCATGGGTATTTTTTAAAAAATTAGAAAAAACTAAAAAAAAAAATTTTGTTTTCCATACAACATTGTCCATAATAAAAATCATTACAAGTATAGCATAAGAATTAATACAAATACATCAATAATATATATTTACGGATATTCACGGGTATTTAAAAAAATCTAAACAAATTTAGAAAAAACTAAACAAAATTTTTTTTTCCGTACAACATTGTCCATAATAAAAATCATATAATAAAAGTCATTAGAAGTATAGCATGAGAATTAATACAAATACATCAATAATACATATTTAGTACGTAGCCACTTGTTTAATACTAAAACAAAGAAAGACAACAACTAAAAATTATCTCACTCTACAACACTTGTATTGACCACTTTAGGAATATATATATATATAAAATTAAGGTAGTTAATTATCTTAGCGGGTACGGGTACCTCACTATCCGTCTCTGTCCCCATTTATTAACGAATACTTTAAATACCCGTTTACTTTACCCACGGGTATTCGTTAAAGTACCCGTCTCATACCCATAGCAAATTTTATCTGCAAATACCCGTGGATACGGATTTTTTTTACCATCCCTAATTTTGCTTGATAAAAAATTTCTTAATCTACTTTTTTACTTGGTGTGGATTGACTTACTTTGAGAGCAAGTAAGCAACACTAATCAGTAATGGCAAATTATTTTAATAACCCATGACTCCAATTAATGCTAGTAAATGATTAACTGGATGACTTGTAAGATTTCCATATCTCCATAGTATATATAGAGAGTGTATAACAGCATCTTCAATAAAGAATCTAAAGTAGGCCCGGGTAGTTTAATTTGTTTTTGTATTCTTCTTTGGTTGTTATAAAAAAATCTATAGCAATTTACCCAGGGGACTTCTACGATCGCGTTGTAAAAATAACGGTTTTGATATTGTTAGTTTTTAATCAATAGGATTTTTTAGCACAATTTTACAATTCAATCCTCTAAATATTTGAAATTTATTTTACAATTTTCATTTAACATTAAAATTATTTTATTTAAAATTTAAATTATGCTAAAGGATGAAACCCATTTTTTCAATCTCATATCATAATCTCACATATTCTCTCATTTGAAGAGTACGCTCCCTTCGGTTACTTCAAAAACCATTTTTTCTAGTGACGGTGTGAAGGAAAGAAATGCAAAAATAAAAAAGAGTAACTATAAAATAAAAAGATTAGGAATTAGGATATAATATTAAAAAATTGTAGTATTTTAAAAAAGGCAAAATAGCACCTGAAGTCCCTTAAATTATTTTATTTTTTTAAGTTGGTCCCTTATCTTTATTTTTTGACAATAAGGTCTCTTATGTTTATTTATTTTTTCAATTTGGTTCTTTTGATGACGTGTCAATTACTGATTGGTCTGAGATAATGGTGTACAGTAAATCAAGACCAATCAGAAACTGACACATCATCAATAAATGAAGAAAAAGACCAAATTGAAAAAATAAATAAGCATAAAAGACCTTATTGTTAGAAAATGAAGATAAGGGACTAATTTAAAAAAATAAAATAACTTAAGGGACTTCAGGTGCTATTTTGCCATAAAAAAATAATCTAACATGAGAGAATTTTATTTTATTATTAATTAATAAAACAACAATTTCAAAACCATTATTTTAACAATAGTGCTGTAGAAATTGCCATTTATTTAATTCATTTTTAGTGTGTCCTATATTTATTATAAAAATTTTAAAAATTCTAATAACTTTTTATTTTAATGGTACAACCCTTTAAGAATTCAAAATAAGTCTTACGAGTGACTCATGTCTTTATATTTTTATGGGGTAAAATATTTCTTTTATGTTAAAAACTAATTAAAACATTTTGAAAAAAATCTGTACCCCCTTGGGTTATGTTTGTCTTCCTTTTTTATGATTTTGGAGTGATATTAAAAACTAAGTGTATCATAGTTATTATATACCTATAAGAAAAAAAAAACACCTGATCGAGCTTCACTGAGACCCATCAGCATCAGCTTACGTCAATAATAGCGGCCACCAATCAACTAACGCCAAAAGATAAAGTGGATATTTTTGGCAAAAAGAAAAATATTACATAGTATAAATCTTTTGGTCAAGTGGTTAATATCCTTATCTAAATGAATAAACTCAGTTAAAATCTGTGTTTGATTTTTAGTAAAAAACAATGGGTATACTGTGGGTATAAAACAAAAAATATATTGATTTTTTTTTCTCTCAAAACAAGTGTGGTATAAAAATTGAATTCTCACTTTAAAGTAAAATGTAAGACATTTTAACCGTTTGATCAATAAATAAAAATATATTTTAATATTTGTAATTTATTAGATTAGATAAATATAATATATATATATATAAATAGTTAATGTTTTATTAACAAATAGAATATCTTATTTTCTATCTCTAATACAAATTATTCCATTTAAAAATAGTAGAATCTTTGAGTTCTAGCTGAAATATAATGTAAGAGGAAATGATAGTTAAAGAAAAAATATTAGTAACATTATTTTCTACCTTTTCTAACATAGATGAAATTCATATAAATATCATTCTCATTATCTATATGGTGAAAATCCATGTAAAGTTTAATTACTAATAGAGAAGTATGTTGAAAAAAAATATCCTTTTTTTATAAGCAAAATATATTATTAATAATTTTTTGGATAGACAAATATTAGTGGGATAATTTGAACTCATGACCTCTTTATCACTTTAACCCTTATACGTCTCCTCTCTTAAACCACCAAACCACCTATTAATAAAATATATTATTAATAACAAAAGTGATGTTGAAAAAAATATCTTACTAACACTTCTATATAGGGTTGGCAAAGTGGGCAGACCCGCACCATAACTTGCCAAAAAGGGGGGCAGGACGGGTTGGCCGCCAAAAAAGTGGGTTGCATGATAGGGGTCCGGCCCACCCCACGCGTAGGTTGGCCTGTATAACCCGCAAAAAAAAAAAGAAATAGGTTGTAGAAGTAGCAGGTTAGCGGGTTAGGCGGGCGGGTTGGCCCGCCTAACCCACCCAAAAATGCAATTTTTTTTGGAAAAAACAAACAAAAAAATTTTAAAAAAAATGGGTTGGTGGGCAACCGGTCGGGCCAACCTGTTTTTGAACCGTCTTTAGGTGGGCCAAAACGGGTTGTGGATTGAAAACCCAACCCGACCTACCTTTTTGGCGGGTTGGCCTACTAGGCCCATCCCAAATTGTCATCCCTACTTCTATAGTTAGAGTTGTGAACCTGGTATGACATAATTAGTTTTTTTTTATAATTCAAATTGTATTAAAGCGGGACTGGAAATACAAAATGTGCCCAGCCCGAAAACCAACCAAGTACAAGGACAAAACTAAAGTTTTCCAAGAATCCACGAGGTGACCCAAGTGTCAAATAAAAAAGTATGACCGTAGAAAAATACATGGCCTCAAAGAGATACCAACTATGCCAGAATATCTCTGGTAATCCATTAATCTCAAAGGGATACCCAAATGGTATTTCGCCAATAACCTATATGGTCTTAAAGGGGTCTGATCAAATGAAAGATATTTTTCTAGTAACCCATCAATTTTCTAGAGGATACTTTTTTAGCACTATTATATACAACATGTCCTATCAAAAACATCTCAATAGATTAGAACACCAATCAGAATATAAAATCCCTATATTCCTTTCCCCCATTGACAAACCAGTTCCACGACAAAGCCTTGATATTTGCAACTACATCAATAACATAAGCAGAACCATCCCTAAAAATCACATTAATACGCGTTATCCAAATTACCCAAGCCATGGCCATCCAAATGCCGTATGACATAATTAGTATATTCAATATTTAAGCATGATGTCTCGGTTCATATTTCAATATTATGTGTGTATGAAAAAGCATCTTTTAGCATAGCTAAGTCTGGGCTTTTGTATCTTAAAATTAATTTTTATAGTTGCACTCAGAGGACAATAACACAAAAACAAAATAGTTAGAGTTATCGAGTTACCAATTAACCCAACGTTTGTTGGTGTGTTCAGCATCTCAGCTCTTAATCAAATGATCAAGTGCTCGATCATTGAAAATATAATATAATGGGAACACAAAGTAGCATTTTACTCTTAATTAAATAATTAGCCATCCCGGTAAGGATTGGTTTGCATACTTTCCACCATTTTTTATTATAAGAAAAAATAGTTAGAGTCGTGAAATCCTTTACCACTGAAATGGTCAAATTATTTATTTATAATTTATAACGCAGCACCGAAAAATAAACATAAGTCATGACATTCTCAAATCAGAGTCCACATCGTGTTGCAAAAAAGATGCTTTCGATTTTATGGGGAAGAGTGTGAAAACGACACATAGAAAGACATATACGACAACGACAAGGACACCCATCAACCATCACCCCATGTGGCTTCAGGAATTGACATGAAACGCAAAACACCAAAGTTTGGAGCGTACATATCACGGGTCGTAGAAGTGGCAAAGCATTGCACGTGGTGGCCACAACAACCAGGGCTTGATGAACCTCTCGTTCACCGTTGGATTGGTGTACCTCATGTGCCGTATCGATGACGTGGCATGAATCCAACGGATTGTTAGCACTATAAAGTATTGGCGTTTTGATGAACCAGATGTCGTTACGGAAAGCGAACATATTCTATCCAACAGTATATATATATATAATGTATGATGATGGTACTCTCTCAATGGTTGTGTCGTTTTGTTCAGAAAAAGGAGGAGACGTGGCAAACCCTCACCTCGTTTTTTAAAGAGTGATGATGGCTTTTGTGAATTTAGCTGACTTCTAACATGGCATGTTATGTTAGGTGTCTTAAAAAAAAAGAAAAAAAATATTTTCAAATACCCAAAATCCAATTGACTTCTAGAGATATTAGATAGGATAAAAAAAAAGAGATAGAAATAAATATGAGTATTAGATAAGTATTAAAAATTGAAAACTGTTCAAAAATATACAAATGATAGTTGATAAGTTGTTTATTTTTTATGAATCTAAATACTCTCTCAAAGCTATAAACTAGTTTCATGTGGTATGGATATAGTTGTCAATTTTACCCTAACCCAATGGGTCTGTGTTTTAAGATGAGTTAGATTCATTAATTAAAGGCACAAAAGATATTGAGTCATTTTTGTCTGTCAGACCAAACTAGACTTATATTTTATATATTTTTAATATTTTAAGCTTTTTTTTTTTATAATTTGGTCCGGCCTTGATCTGACCCAGTATGTTATAGACCGGGGCCAAAAAATGTATAATCTGAAAGAGATATGCACTGGCCCAACATGTTTTTTCAATATTGCAAGCCAGACCGGGTCAGGAATTCCAATTAATTTGACAACTATATTTGGATATGTATAAAGAAGATACAAATAAAAGCATTAGTAAGGAGAGTGACCGAATGGATGATAGTCCAATGATTAAAGAGAGGAAAAAAAAACTATAGATTAAATAATTACATAAAATCTAGACGTCAATGGTCTATATGAGCCAAAAACATAACGAATTAAATTTTATTGTATAAATTCCAATCAATCATAGTAGAATCTTATGTATATATAAATCTTTTCAATAATTCCGCCTTACTATTTATTAAGCTTATATAACTTTGTCGTTTTTGTAGTATATAATTTGTTAATTTTTAGTCTGTCTTTTTTTATCTGCCTTAATCCCTAAAATATAGGAATATTTGTTTTTGTCCTTGTTCTTTTAGTATTAATCCTTATACTATTTAGACAATATTAAATTATTTTTTATAATATGTGGACTACATTAATTTTAGTCTCTAAAACATGATATTAAATTTAATTTATAGGAATTATTTTAATATAGACGTCCAAATATTACAAGAATTAAAATCTAATCAACGAGGACCAAAAGAAAATATTATTATTTTTAAGAATTAATTAAACAACAAAAAATTATATATATGATATAAAACAGAAAAAAGTACATATTGCAGGGGTTAAAAGGTTATTTAAGTCTTTTAATTTTATTAAATACACTTTTATATATTTATTTCGCATTCCTCTTGATTAGTTCTCTCATTTTTTTCCTACCAAATTCAAAAATTTAATTTTATTAACATTATTTTTAATTAATTTTTATAATGACATGTATTTCTCTGTTCATTTAGCGACTACTAAATTTATAACGAACACACAATCTATATATATATATATATATATATCCCTGAGTTAACAAGACACGTAACATGATCGTACTTCATTAAGTTCTTTCTGACTTTCAGTGTTTACGAATAGCCATGTTGCTTCTTGTAAAAAATAAAACGAATATGATGAGGAAATATCTATAACAAAAGTACTACTCAGATCGATCATGAACAAATGTATATTGACTTATTTATTTATATGATATGATGAGGAATTTAATCAATTTAAAATTTTATGGTTAATAAATATAAAAATCATGAGAATTATCTCTTTAAATGAGTTCACTTAATTTAATTGACTTGAATTAATTAAATATTGAAGACGTAAGAACAAAAACGATCGATCATGATTGCGTGAGACTATAACACATGAGAAAATTACAAAAAATTCTAACCATTAACCTTTAAAACAAATCACCATATATTTTTTTGATCAATGCAAATCAAATCACCATATATGGTATATGGTAATTTGGTAATTGACTATAAAATACCCCCCGTTTTTCATGTGAGGAGCTTGGTTCCACGTGTCTTGTAAAATAAATGCAAAGATATTTTGAGCAATCAAGGTCTTAATTCCCCCTTTATTTGATGTTCTAAGTTATTTTATTTTATTTAGAACAAAATTAATTTAATCAAGTTTCTTTAATTTTTACTATTAAAATTAAATAATAAGATATGAATATTTTAAATATTAAGTAATTTTTATGAAGAGAATATTTTGAATTTAAATTAATTGCACTTTTAGTCCCTTATGTATTCTTATTGTGCGATTTGAGTCCTTCCATTTTTAATTGTGCAAATTGGGTCCCTCATCTTTTCATAATGTTACAATCAAGTCATTTCGTCTAATTTTCGTCAATTTACTAACGGAAAATGCTGACGTGACATGGACTTATACACGTGGAATCTGAGTTGGCAATTAGTCGCTGACGTGGCAAACATGTGGCATATGACATGTTATTTCTCACTGACATGACACCTTGGTAGAGAGATGCTAACATGTGACATCTGAGTTGGCATTTAGTCGCTGACGTGGCAGACATGTCATTTATTCGCTAATATAGCAAGCAGAAAAATGAGAGAAAAAATTAAAAGTTGTATAACATGGGAATTAAACACATGTTTTGGGTGGTACAAGATTCAACCCATGCCACTAGGATAGCAAGAATCCATGGTATATTTGTGCAAACTAACTAAGATATATATTATAAAGTTGATTATTCTAAATAAATGAATTTATTAATATACTAATTTATATATATTCATTTTATTATTACATATTTATATGTATCTTATTAATATATAAATCTATTAATATATCATTTATGAATACATTAACAAAATAATATTTGAAGTATATAAATAATAATGAACTATAATTAGAAGAAAATCTAATCTAATTATATATATTACAATATTTTACTACATAATAGAAAAATTTTATTTTAATTAAAAACTTTTGATAATAACAAATTTATTTAATAAAAGTTTTTTTTAATAATTAAAATAAAAATTTTCTATTATGCAGTACAATTTTTTAATATATATAATTAGATTTTTTTTTAATTTTTTTTATGTAAATAAATCTATATAGGGGAGACACTCCCCCATGCAAAGAATAAAGAGAACCACCAATCTCAACGAGAATTTATTGTGGATTTTACGTATAGCTTACCAACAAGAGAATTGTTTTCTTATAATTTTAATTCATTATTATCCATATACTTTATATATCATTTTATTAAACTATTAATAAATGTTCTATTAATAGACTTATATATATATAAATATGCATTAATAAAATTAATATATATAAATTAGTATATTAATAAATTCATTTATTTAGAATAATCAACTTTGTAATATATATCTTAGTTAGTTTACACAAATTACCATGGATTCTAGTTGGCCTAGTGATATAGGTTGAGTCTTGTATTAACCAAGACACATGTTCGATCCCTGTGTCATGCAATTTTTAATTTTCTCCCGCATTTTCCAGCCTGCTATATTAGTGAATAAATGACATGTCTACCACGTCAGCGACTAAATGCCAACTCAGATGCCACGTGTCAGCATCTATCTATCACGGTGCCATGTCAGTGAAAAATGACATGTCACATGCCACATGTTTGCCACGTCAGTGACTAAGTGCCAACTCAAATGCCATGTGTCTTAGTCCATGTCACGTCAGTATTTTTCGTTAGTAAATTGACGAAAATTAGACGGAGGGACTTGATTGTAATATAATGAAAAGATAAGGGACCCAATTTATACAATTGAAAGTAGAGGGACTCAAATAGCACAATAGCAATACATGAGGGATTAAAAGTATAATTAAGTCTTTAAAAAATTAAGTCTTTGAGAATTTAACAACAAAGATATAAGAAACAAAGTTGAAGTTTTGTTGTTTTATTTAATTGATGGCTCACACACACACACATTATATATTCATATCAGTAGAACTCAAGTATATAAACTTCATAATTCAAGTTAAATCATAAATTTATGAAATTTTTTTTAAGTAAATTATAACTTTTTTCTATTTGAAAATCGATCACAAGTCTCCAAAGTCAAAAGGAAATAAAGTGGATCATGTAATCAGCAGCTATACTCCAAAGACATAAGCATATACATGATGACACCGCGTCTGCTACCTAGTTACAATTACAATCACGTGGAATACATTTTTTTTTTTGCTACTAAAGCTAGAAAACCAAGTAGCAAACAAGAAAAGTCCCTTTAGTTTAGACAATTAGAGGAATGGTCCTCAATCCTTAACAACTCCTTGAAATAGCATCATATATGGACATTCCGAGCATATCCCCCTTGGTGTGAATTCACTGCAATCCCGATTGCCAATAAAGGATCGCCCTATAAATTATTTCCATAAGCTATCATGGGAATTTATAAAAATAAATTAAAAATAACTTATTGATATACCATAAGCAATTTTTATAAGTTTTTTTAAACACTTAACATAGAATTTATGTCATAAGATATATTAACTCAGATAGATTTTTTTTAAATACACTCTTTAGAGAAAATGCTATAAGTCAATTACTATATAAGAAAAATAAGTCTTTAATAAGACATGGTTAGAGCATTTGCAATGCGAATGCTTAAAACTTCTTTTCCAAATAAGCATCGATGCTTATGAGGAAACCTGCACTAGAGGAGATCTTAAAAATGATGCTTAACAATTAAGCACAAATTCTCTTTTTTTCAAGTTGTGTCAAGTCTAGAAAATAGTACAAATAGTCACTTTGACATCCTTCCCAACAAGTAGCGTCCCAATCACTTAAACCAATACAACAACCTACGAGGATAAATAGTTTTATGTGGGTGAAGTTGCATTTTTTAAATAAAAATGAGTGATGTATGGTTATTAGTAAAGTTCATTTAAGAATTTTTTTTGAGAAGCCAAGGGGGGTTGGTATTGGACCTTTCTGTGTCTTCTTTAATCTAAATTTATTTTGATAAAACAAGAATTTTTTTAAGGTATTGCAGATTGGAGAGACAAAATGCTTATTTTTTTTTTATTTTACATCGAGAATTATCCCACCACCTGTACGACAGAGATTATTCTCTCGCATAAGTTTATTCGATATCTCTAATAGGTGAATCTGAGACCTTGGTTAAGGGATAAAAATTTTTAACCACTCACACTACCCTCAATTGATGACATAATACTTATTAAATACTTAAATTAAAAATGATAAAAATAAATAATGTGTATAGATGTGACTCATTTAAACACCCCAATGTGGAGTGCTCCTTCTTTTTTTCGATAACCAATGTGGAGTGCTCCTTCATGACTGAAACACATGTCAGGTCTCCTCTGTTTTTTATTTTTTCCAAAAACTATATACTTTTTTTTATTTTTTATTTTTTATTTTTGTAACCAAAAACTATATACTTTGTACGGGGCGACAGGTCCATGGCTACTTTTGTTTGTTTGTTTGGCTTCCTAAGAACTCTTGAAAGGGTCCCAGAGGTGACTGCACACATATCGTTCACTGAATCCTAAGATTTTGTCCAGATTTGTGTTGGAAAGTATGGACATTCTGTCTTGAAATTCATTAATTAATATTTATTTTTTTACCAAAAAGTAATTGAAGGACAGAATTGCCGAGATTATAAATTTATAATGTAGCAGAAGGGACGTTATTGAATGGAATGAATGCATCTAAAGTACAGCTGGGGCTTTAGCAGAGTTGGTAAAACAGGCTTTTGGGTCGGGTTTGGATCTGCCCATATTGGGTTTGGGCTGGGCCAAAAAAATCTGTATTGAAAATGGGCTTAAATTTATGTGTCTGAGCTTTTTATTTTTTGGGTTCGGCTCGGGCTCTAGCCTATATTTTGCGGGCGGCCCACTTCGGATTCGGGCTTTGTCGGGCCGGGTCAAAAAGGTCCAGATTAAAAATAGACTCAAATTTATGTGTCTGAGCCTTTTATTTTTTAGACTTTTTCAGCCCGGTCTGGCAAACCCGACCCATTTTACCAGCTCTAGGCTTTAGCCATTCTTTATCACCCAAAAAATATGCATTTAAGGACAATTTCGATGGGATTAATTTCAACGGGGGTTCTTGAAAGATAAAGACTCCTTCTGTTTCTTTTTATTTGTTAAATTTTGAGAAAAAATTTGTTCTTTTTTATTTATTGTTTTGATAGTTTAAGGTTATATTTTGACAATTATATCTTTAATCCTATTAATTATTCTTCATATTTTCCATAAAATTGATTAATACATAGTTGAGAGTTCAAAGACTAATTACTATTTCCAACAAATAGAATAATAAATAAATAAGGGTATAATAGAAAACTATTTATCAATTAATTAATTCTTTAATTGTGATAAAACAACCTTAAATAACAAATAAAAAAAACGGAGGGAGTACCTATGCAGGAAGATACCAAATAGATATCTCATTATGGACTTTAGAAATGGGGACCTACGAAGAAGTGGTGTTTGTCCAAGCATTTTTTTCTCTTATCTCTTCTTGTGGGTTCCTCGTCTCTTTGTGAATTATAACTAGATATAAAGTTATTGTTGTGACTCATTCCATAATTTTTAGAGGCGTGAGTTAGAAGAATTGTGTACTTATTAAGTATTGCAGTTGAAAAAATAAAAACAAATTTGGACTAAAAAAAAAAGATGTATATACGTAGAACCCATTTAGATATCCAAATAATGGATACTTCTTTGGAGATGCTCAAAACAATGTTTCTTTTTGTTTCTTCTATTTTTGATTAGTTTATTAAATAATAACGGCTAGTTTTAGTCAGACAATTTGCCTTATTTATATCGTTTAAATATTAAAAATATTCATTGCTTAAAATGAAAACTCTTAAACCCCAAAATTTCCAATGCTAATATCTGAAATTTAGTTTTTTTTCTTCGAAATCATATCTGAAATTTAGTTAAACTATTTAATATTAGATTTTATTATACCCATCATTAATTAAATTATTAAAAGAAAAAAATATTTTTTTTTTGGTCAAGATGAAAGTTGATAACAAGGGTAAAACCCTTGGCCATACGGCATCTACAGCAAGGAAAACAGCATATGCAGAGTCACAATACATATAACAATCCTAAATAAGACACGCTGCCGTAACAAACACCAGGTTGTAGCGTACACTAGACAAGGAAAACAAAAACCAAGCTACCAAATCACACAAGAACACAAATACAAAACCAACTACACCAAAAAGGATACCAAAAACAGATACAACAATATAATTTTGAGGTGGGTTGGGAAAAGCCCATTTGGGGCACCCAAAACCTTCTGCCTCCAGAATGTTACTCCACAAGTCTCTTTCCGGCTCCTATTGGGTGAGTTAGGCTTTGCACCAACGTTCCAGTGATAACCAAAGCAGCTTGGACAGGATCACCACCCAGCAGCTCTGGTGGCGGCAAACGGAGAAGAAGTAAAACCAAAACACACGGCAACAACAACAGCCAACGGCACAAGACAACGCAACCCACGACCGACACACCTGAGCCTCCTACGAAGGAGACAACCTGCCAATCCAGACGAGGTAGGCTCTCATCCTACCCCTCGCCAATCACAGAGCTTCCAAACGCAGAAGAAAGAACCCAGAACGGCGTACTTGGTTCGGTCAGCCACCCTCTTTTGCGTCGCGCCATCCACCTCCCGAGAGAGAGGAACAGTACCACTTCTTCCTCCCTAGCCCCACAACCGGCTCTGCTTCCTCCACCTACGCACCCCTAACCCCCTGAGCTCCTCTGCCCCTTGAATGCAAGCCCACAGAGGACGAGAACGGGCCATGGTGGCTCGGGGACGACTGTAGAAGCAACAGCGAAACCGTGGGGGTGATACCGCTTGGATCCGACGGGATGTGCTGAGAAACGGGGGCCGCCAGCGCGGCATGCCGTCAGCGCAGCGGCCTTGTCTTCTAAAAAAATAAATTTTTTTAAACAATTAAGCTCCACCCAACTTGTTTTACATTGGGCTAGAGAATACGTGGCCCGAACGATATATGGGCAAGCTTGACCCGATCTAATTTTACAATTTGTCACAATGGACCACACAGAGCTACGCAACACAACCTGGTTTCACACCTCTACTTTTAGTTAGCAATTTGCCTTTTTTATATCGTTTAAATATTAAAAATATTCATTGCTTAAAATGAAAAACTTTTAAACCCCAAAATTCCAATGCTAATATCTGAAATTTAGTTAAACTATTTAAAATTAGATTTTATTAAATATTAGATTTTATTATACCCACCATTAATTAAGTTATTAAAAGAAAAAATAATCTTGAATTAATTAGTGGAGTATATTTTATTTTAATATCTCGAGAGCCATCCAACGTCCATCTGGTATATGATTAATTCTTTGCCTTGCTTGATTAACAACGAAGCAATCATTAACTTATAAAGTAAAAAATATAGGTGCCGTATTACTCAGAAATTCCAGTTAATAAAGGAAAAAATTGAAACCTCAAAATCCCAAGTGCCTTTAAAAGCCCCTCTGAACTGAATTTCATTCATACATATCACAGTGGCCACTTTCATTCATACCTCTCTCCCTTCATAAAAAAACGAAAACAGATATATCAGAAAGAAGCAGCAAAATAGTATGGAGCTATCTTTGCAAAATGGGTTTAACAACTTTGTGAACACCATCACCAAAACCAAACCTGCTTCTGAGATTCCACTTATTGTCTCTAATGGGACAACTATTCATGTTAACTTGCTCCCTGAAACTCATGAGGATTTGGGCAACATGGACCCTTCTCGAGCTTTTGTCAGCAAGGTCAAGCGCCTTATAGTAAAGGTACCACCTTCATGTTCTAGCCCATTTGTTTTTGTTTCAATTTTTTTGTCTGAAGATATTTGAACTCAAAATAAATTATAAAGTTTGTTCTGATTAAATGTGTTTTTGGACTCACATGTACTTTTGTAACGAAAAACTAAACATGTTCTTCATGTTTGTTTTTCGGTTACAAATATATATATTTGGGTACGTTTATTCAAAAAGAATTTTATAAATATTTTGAGTTTAAATATATATTTTTATTTGTTGAAAATCAAAGATGCAATAAAAAGTTTCAAAAGCAATTCTAGTAAATATAAACAAATTTGTTTTTTCTAGAAGTAAGCAAAAATAAAAAGAAAAAGTATAAATTTTCTAATTGCACTCTTAATAATTTTAATCAAAATAATCTTAATCATGGTTCTACATCTCTTTCTCTTTTGTAGTGGCCTTTTTTCCAGTTTTCTTTGTGAAATAATGATACATTATTTATTTTTTTTGTTCGATATTAACATTTTGTTTCTTAATACTAATTATTTTTGTAATTGAAAAACATAAAATGAGACATATATAAAAAAAATGTAATTTTATTTATTCCCTCGGTAATTGGGATAAATGATGCTCTTTTTTATACTTCTTTTTAAAAATTTATTATTTATATTAGAATTTTTTTATACATATTTATATTAGAATTTGGAGTTTCTTCAACAATCAACTTGCCATTTTTTTTCTTTCAGCATTTGCATCTGCAATGCATAATTTTATTTTACTTGATTTTTTTAACAATTTTTGTTTTATTTGTAAAAAAATATCTTTTTAGTTACTTTTTTTTGTCTCGTATTTCGCTATCCATCCAAATACGCAAAAGTTTCGGCCGCACAGTCACAGTGCTGTTGTTTCGACCTTCGGCCGCATGTGTCCATGGCCACGAGTGGTGGCCTCTCAATTCTCATATTTTATTATTATGTATTGAGAAACATATATCGGGAGAGGTCAATCCTTTAAATAGATATCAGTATTTTGAAGAATTAGTCTAAAAAATAAATTTTAATATCATAAAAAAAATTAAAATTTATTTAATTGATGCAATATTTTAATAGTAATACAAAAAAATAATGTAAAATACAAATAATAAAAATATTTAATTTTTCAATAATTCATTAGAAAAATCTTATTATATTTAATGTTTAATTAGATAAAGTATTGATTAAAAATCAATAATTAAGAAAAGTGAAAATTTCAATTTAATAGTTAATTAGAAAATAAAAATATTGATTTGATTTGACATAAAAACTCTAGATATATATCATGATACAAAGACTACTCGATTTTATGAAAATAAGAGGATGAATCCACTTTAAAATTAAAAAAATGAAACTTAAATTTAATATATGAATTTAATTAGTATGCGCTGACGGTGTAAAAAAAAGTTTTAAGCGGGCGTCTAATTATACTTCATCATGTATAATTTTGTACAAATATTTTATAAATTATTGTTATGAAGTGACATCGTAATAGAATATGATTGGATGTATCAGTGTATAGTAATTAGATTAGTTTTACATTATTTGTTTTTGGCCCACTTTAATTTTGTCAAATAAATTAAGAATTTAATTACTATGCATAAATAGTGTAAAAAAGTATTACACATACATCCAATCATATCTCATCATGTAGATTTTTATGCAGATATTTTAGAAATTATTGTTGTGAAGTGGCACTATAATATGATATGATTGAATGTCTACATAAAATATTTTTATACTGTCAGTGCATAGTAATTAAACTCAATAAACTAAATATATATTTCATAAAATTGAATTGTGTCAAAAAATTTCATATTTCTATTTTTCACGGTCTATGTGCTTCAGAACACTTATCTCACTCATTGCAATTATTGAGTTTAGTGTCGATATCCTTGTATTCATTTATAGCTATTCTTAAGAATAGGTTAAATTCTTTTTTTTTTTAAATAACTTAATTACTGTAATTGAGGTTTTTAGCTCTCCAGAGGAGGGATAATATTATTTAGAGCCGGCAAAATGAGCTTTTGGGCTGGCTCGGGTTGGCCCACATCGGGTTTGGATTTTATCGGGCCGGGCTTAAAAAGTTCAGATTGAAAATGGACTCGAAATTGTGTGTCCGAACCCTCTATTTTTCGGGCTCGAGCTTTAGTGTATAATTTTCGGGCTACCCGCTTTGGGTTTGGGCTTTGTCGGGCTGGGCCAAAAAAACTCATATTAAAAATGAGTTCAAATTGTGTGTCCAAATCCTTTATTTTTTGAGCTTTTTTCGGCCCGACCCGCCAAGCCCAGTCTATTTTGTCAGCTCTAATATTATTGGACTTATTGCTAGATCTTGATTTGGTGCGTACATTTATCTAATTATTACAATTTTATTCAAATTGAACTTACTTAAAAGTTATTTGTAGATTTGTCTAAAATATTATGGATTTAATTACTATGCACTTTTAGTGCAGAAAGAGTTTACATAGACATCTAATTTTATCTCACTATATAAATATTTGTAGAGATATTTTAAACAAAAATGTTTCTAGGTGACACTATGATATAGTATGATTAGATATATATGTAAAAAAAATTTACATTAACGGTGCATCATAATTAAACTCAAAAATTATTGGCATATATTTATTAAAGGTCAGATAAATAACTTTTCATTATGTTTATACTAAAAAAATTAATTATACTATAGTCATCATCATCATCATGTAAAACAAACCTAGGATTTGCTGCCCAATAGAAAAGAGATAACGTGGGTCACCATCTTATGCGGCACATGGAGCCGCTGGACTGACTTGTGTTTAGTACAAAACTATTCAAGATAAGAATAAAAAATTTACTTGACCAAAAAACAAGAATAAAAATTTTAAAAAATGGTGAATCTAAAAGAAGTGCCAGTTAAATAAACTTTGATATCTCTCTCTCTCTGATATTGTTAGGAGGGGTACTTGGTTTTTAAATTTTGAGAAATCAGTCATCTGAAATACCTTTATTAAGTAAACAAAAATTATGGATGATTCAATGACTCGGGTCAATAAAAAGCACGTTTGTTTGTTTTTTGAATTAAAACTGTGAAATAATATTTCATATTTGTATAAAAATATAAATTAATAATAAAATCAGTTTTACTGTTGAATTAAAATAAGATCTATTTGTCTAGTTTAATTTTATATTTATATAGACTTCTATAACTAGCTACGTCCGGATAATGTGAAACAAATCATTAATTACTATATATAAAAATGTAGATCAATTATTTTATTTGTTGATCGACTAGTTATCAATTAAAAAAGGTTAATTACTTAAGTATCAAAAAAATATTAAAAAAGGTTACTCACCGTAAAAAAAAAGTTAACAAATTGGACACAAATAGTTAATACACTTTATCTAAAGGGACAAACTCGATTGATACCCGAGTTCGACCCGTAGCTAGATAGTGCTTACCTCTTAGCTAAATCCTATCATGTTGGTTTTTAACTTAGTCTCCACCACACGATAAAATCTTCACTAGAAGATATGATATGATAAGGTGATATGATTGACTTATTCTATCTTACTAATTTTACCAAACAATAGATTAAGACACATTATGATAGCATATCTTATCCTATCCTGTCATTCGAGCCCTATTAAAAAATATGATAAATAAATGTATACGAGTAACAATTTTACCAAATTAACTTTATTATTTATAGGGTTTGAAAACCAATGCAACACTCTAAAGAATATTATTTGGAATAACGGTAAAAAAAATAATTAATAGTTCGTTTAGAAAAATAAAACAATTATTTTGGGACGGAGAGAGTAAAAAATAAAAAATTATTACAAATATGGTATCCAATGCATTCATTAATAATAATATTTATTGTGATTTTTTTAATTTTTTAATATTTTTTGAAATATTTGGACGTTCATTAATTTTATTTATACATAAGAATTTAATTAGTATGGGAAATTTGAGACTCTGTTTTATTTTTATTTTTAATTAATTATAAAATTATCATATTATTTTTAATTTATTTTTAATTTTTAAATATTTATACAGAAAATTATGAAAACAGAAAATAACTTTTTTTAGTATTTTTTTATGCAAATATTTAAAATAAAAAATTGAAACAGAAAATGAGGCCTTAAAACAAACGGGCCGTAAAAAATTCCAAGATAATGGGAACGGAGGTGGGGACTCGAGGCAGTACCATTAATGGTGTGACGTGTGTGAGCACACAACAGGGTCCGTGATTCGTGGGGCCCACACAGCCCGGTCTTACACGTGGCACTTCCACCGCATCTCTTGGAGCGTGCACCTATATATATACTCTCTTAACCCTTCGCATTCTCCTTTATTGCGACTCGGCCACTCACTCACCGAGTCATAACTCGTCAATATTGACTCGACTCGGTCCTTGTCCGTTTGAAATACTCCATGGATCCAACTCGAGCTTTCGCGAAGTGTGTCAAGCGTGTCGTCGTCAAGGTCTCTCTTCATTATTCGTACTACGCAAATGCTAATAAATTTTCTTTATCACACTTTGTTTTTTTATTTTTAATCAGTGCACCACCATCACCATCACCATCACCATCACCATCACCATCATCATGATGTAATTAACTTTATTATTATTGGTAGTAGTAAATGGACAACATGAATTTTCTTATGTTGGATACCTTTATATTTTCACTGATATATATGAGACAGAGATGTATGTATTATAGTATTGTACTGTGTTTTTTGCTGTAAAAAAAATGATATTGTAATGTATTTTCTAGTTCAAAATTTATGAATTCCATTTTTATTCCTCATAATTTTTTTGTGTGTCTAAGACTTGGTATTCAAAAAGTAACATTGGATCTTAACATGGATCTGATAAATTTGAGTCGTTTATTCTTTATAGTTTGAGGATTTTTGAATTTTTTTTTGGTCAAATATGATTTTTGAATGTTGAATCAATTGCAATGCATATAATCTTCTTTTCTCTTGGATAGAGTTGTATTCTCGGATGTAATTAGTCAATGGACCCGTTCAAAAATACGATTTTTTAATATAAGTAGTAAAAAACTTAACAAATAAAACAATTTAAATGAAAAATAAAAAAAATCTAGAGGTAATACGTGTCTCAATCAAAACCCATTTTTCTTATATAGTAATGGATCACATATGAAAATGGTAAATAGGATGTTTATTTAGAGTTTGGACGATATTTCACATGCTGTATTAAGCTCTAATTAATTTCTCTCGATTTAAAACTCATTTTGCTTTAACTTTTGATTTACCATTGCACGTGTTCTTTTCTATTTTGGTGCATACTTTACTGGTTTTGAGTTTGTGTGTCACTTTGGTTATTTTTATTTTCTCATGCCAAGTATACTCATATATTTCTTTATAGCAAAGGATATTGGTTAAGAAATTAAAAACAGTTTTTTTACTGAAAAGTGTAATTTTTAAAACTATTATTTCATTAAATATTGCGATGTTAACAAAAATCTCTTATTTCTTCAAAATCCATAGGAAGAACTTTTTTCCTAGTTCTGCAATTAATGCATGTGTTTGTTGGATTATCTTTTATTGAAGGTTGGAACAGCTGTTGTTACTAGAAGTGATGGAAGATTAGCACTAGGCAGACTTGGAGCTCTCTGTGAGCAGGTATATATCTATATATCTATATGTATATATGTGAGTTCACTACTAAGTTGCAAATAATTTCAGTGCAAGAATAAACTTGTCATTAAAAGAAAAAATTCTGGAGTTTTCCTTTTTTTTTCCTCTAAACTCAAGTGCATGGAGAAGAGAACAAACGATAAATGATGAAAAATAATTAACGAAAAAAACTAAAAGGAAAAAAAGGGAGGTGATAAATTGGAGGAAGCAGTTGTAAATCCATGTCTTGCTCTGTTCTTGCCCTGTTATATGGTTATTGGTCTTACAAATTTATATATCTTTGATATTCCCTACTGGTAATTTAGTGTGTGTGTGTGTGTTTTGTGACTGAAAAATGTCTTTCCAATGAAATTGTTGCAGCTCAAAGAACTAAACTCTCAAGGGTATGAAGTTATATTGGTGACTTCAGGTGCTGTCGGTCTTGGCCGGCAAAGACTTAGATATCGCAGATTGGCCAACAGCAGGTTCTTATAAACTCTTTAGCTACAGTAACTATATATCTTTTCCAATGACATGGATCAAATTTCCAACCAATAATGGGTTTCATACTCTCATTACTCTAGCTTGAAAAAAATTTGTTAACTGCTTCAGCTGTAGTTGATGCTCAAAAGAAAAAGAAAAAAGAATGTCTGCCTTAAAAATTTGTTTACTTTTTGACTCCCTATTACTCCAACATGCTTTAATACCATTTGTGTAATTAGGATTAGAGTGATATAGGATTGTAGGGGTTCATGCAAACATCTTCATTTTCCACCAATTCATTTGGGTAAATAGCTTAAATAAGACTTATTGAAGTGTTTATCATATAAGCGCTTATGTATAAATTGTTTTTATAATAAAAGGGGAAATGTGATTAAATTGTTTTCATATAAGCTATAAACTGTTTTGATAAGCTATTATGGAGAGCTTATGAAAATAAGCACAAAGCAGCTTATGGGTCAGCCATAAGCTATTCTCATCAGCTCTCTCAAACACTTTCACAAGTGCTTATGTCAGTAGATAAGCTCAAATACGTTCTCCATAAGCCAATCCAAACGCACCCTAATTTGAGATGGGGTAGTAAAGAGATAGAGGGCAAGAATGACCACCCTGAAGGAAATTTGTTTACTTGTCATCATGCAGCTTTGCTGATCTTCAAAAGCCACAAACTGAGTTTGATGGAAAAGCATGTGCGGCTGTTGGGCAGAGTAGTCTCATGGCTCTCTATGATACCATGTTTAGCCAGGTGGTCTCCAAAACTAAGTTTCTTATTATTCATGTTTTCCTCCTCCATATTGATGATGCTGATACGAGGTTACTTTTCCCGGTGCAGCTCGATGTGACTTCTTCCCAGCTTCTTGTGAATGATGGGTTCTTTAAGGATGCAGGTTTCAGAAAACAACTGTCTGACACAGTGAACTCACTATTAGATTTAAGGGTCATCCCCATTTTCAATGAAAATGATGCTGTTAGTACTAGGAAGGCACCATATGAGGTATACTATGCTGGTTTTTCTTGCAGTGTTTTTCATTTGAATTATCTCTATTTATTCATTCATTTATTTCCAAAGTGATTAAACTTTTGCTTTTGACAACAATCTTTGCTTGGTTTGTTGGCATGGTCAAGTCATGGTGACTTTTTGTAATAGTTTATTTCCTATAATTGTAAGCACTGCCTGCAGGATTCTTCTGGTATCTTTTGGGACAATGACAGTTTGGCTGGTCTATTAGCACTTGAGCTTAAAGCCGACCTCCTTGTTTTGTTGAGTGATGTTGAGGGCCTTTATAGTGGTCCTCCAACTGACCCAAGCTCAAAGCTAATCCATACGTATATAAAAGAGAAACATCAAGGGGAAATCACTTTTGGAGACAAGTCAAGGTTGGGCAGAGGGGGTATGACTGCTAAAGTTAATGCTGCTGTTTGTGCTGCTTATGCTGGCATCCCGGTTGTTATCACTAGGTACTTAACATTTTGTGCTGTGATTTTTATTCATCTAGCAAAATGCTTCCACTGAAGAATGAAGTTAACTATTTTGGTTCTACTTTTTAGTTTTGTCTAGACTCTCGGTATAATCCGAGTCGAATCTGGATGACCCATATAAGAGGGCAAAATTCTCCCAGTACCTATTTTCTCCATTCACAAGGCTCAAACCCAAAATCTTACTTAAGGGGAACTAAGTTCCTTGCCGCTTGAACCAACATGAGTTGGGTTTTTTTTTCTTTCACTTTTATACCATAGAGAAATTGTTTTAATTAGTTCACTTTTATAGTGCTTTCTATCATGTTATGTAAATACAATACTCGTTTCTCTTATGCTATCAAAATATAGTACACGTTTCTATCATGCTAGCACTAGTATCTCATAGAGCATGTAACACTAGGGTCTAGGGAACAAAAAATAGAAAGGAAAAGAAATGTAGCATTTTTTTTTTTTTGCTTGCAACAACCAGCAATTGGTATTTACCAAAAGTATCTATTATCCTGAGAATCAAGTGATGAAAAAGGATTCTGGTTTCTGTCATGAGCAATAACTTGCATGTAGTGCATGATTTCAAGTATACATTTGGATTTTACATTTTACTGACTTTGAATTGTATTTCAACTTCCACTGAAGTGGCTATGCTACAGACAACATCATACGAGTGCTTCAAGGGGAAAGAATTGGCACTGTCTTTCATAAAGATGCACATTTGTGGATCAACATTAAGGAAGTGAGTGCGCATGAAATGGCAGTTGCAGCACGTAATGCTTCTAGGCGACTTCAGGTAAAAACATAATAATATTAATAATAATAATATCCTAAATCATTCTTCCAAAGATTAGCACATAACCACATTAGTATTATAAAAAAAAAATTATCACTAAATTAGTTCATTAAGGATGTACACCACATTCATCTTCATGGAGAACTAAAGTGGTAAAAAGAATGAACTTGGCAACTGTTTTGTATTTATGAAGTAAAAATTTAGTAATGAAATTTTTTTTAGAACTACTATGAAAATTTACACTAATCTTTTAAGGGTTTGCATATTTAAGTGGTGATTATTCCTGACACAATGATCTGAAGTAGGATAGTTATTTGAATTACCTTTGATAATATCGGTTTCAGGCCCTACAATCTGAAGAAAGGAGGAAAATATTGCTGGCAGTGGCTGATGCATTGGAGAAAAACCAAAATATGATAAGGCTTGAGAATGAGGCTGATGTAGCTGATGCTGAGTTAGCTGGTTATGAGAAGTCTCTGATATCACGTTTAACCCTGAAGCCTGAGAAGGCAAGAACCTAATAATGGAGTTAAATATTGAAGGATATATATATAGCACACTCAGATTTTCATTGTTGTCAATGCCATTGTCTAGCACTGATTTCTCATGTTCCAAAGCATGCTGTTGCTTTCTATGAAGCTTTTCTCTATGAGCATGTTTTTGTCTGACCTTTGTTTTTGTACTTAAAACAGATCTCTAGTCTTGCAAAGTCTGTGCGCATGTTGGCAGATATGGACGAACCAGTTGGTCAGATTTTAAAGAGAACTGAGGTCAAAACTCAAAACCCCTTTTGTTTCATTCAAAGGAGGTTCTTTGTTTTAATGAATTTCTTCTTTTATATATAAAAAAGGAAAACTATCTCATAAGCAACATGTGAAATTGACAATGTGATATTGAAACATTCAACATTTTTGTATATGTTTGGTTTACAGTTGAAAAATTCTAAACATAAACGTATGTTTGGAACTACAAACCAGACATGACAAATTTAAAGTATGTAATATCTTTCCAGTATTTGGTAAAATGACAAGTTCTGAAATGGATTTTGTATCTTATGTTCACTGATCTTGATCTAAGAAAAAATTATAGTCACTGACTGATTTAACCAAAAAAATGAATAATGTTATTGAATTGTACATCATACCATTCACTCATTTTGACGATTCTGATTGCTTCTCTGTGTCCAGCTAGCAGATAAACTCATCCTGGAGAAAATATCATGTCCTCTGGGTGTCCTCCTGGTTATATTTGAGTCTCGACCCGATGCCCTTGTTCAGGTCAATTTAAGATTCCCATTCTTTCTCATCCATCTTCCAATTTCAAAAACTGCTTAGAATGACAAAGATATGAACATGATTACAAACTATTTAGAGGGTGTTTAGGTAAACATCTTAACTATGTGTTTATCATACAAGAGCTTGTGTATAAGCTGTTTATACAATCGAAGAGGGGGGGGGGGGGTGGAGGTAAACTCTACATAATAAGCTTTGTATAAGTTGTTTCTATAAGCTATCTTTGAGAGCTTATGAAAATAAGCTGAAAATAGCTTATGAAATATCATAAACTATTTTTATAAGATCTTCCACACACTTACACAAAGGCTTATTTCATAAGATAAACCGAAATAAGTTCTTCCAAATGCCCCTTAGTATAAGTGGATCATTGTTTCACCATATCATCATATTTCAATATATCCTTTTAGTTAATTTGGATATAGATCTTTAAGTTGTTTGTTTAAATGGATTAATAGATAGCAGCATTGGCAATTCGAAGTGGAAATGGTTTATTGCTCAAAGGAGGAAAGGAAGCCCGAAGATCAAATGCAGCCTTACACAAGGTTTATATATTTATTTTAGTTGCGGCTGCTGTTTTACAAGGCCAATCTGGATCAAAATGAATTGTTGTTTTCTTTGTCATCATTATTATAGTTATAAATGTGTTTTCATCTTTCATATTTCTTCTTTGTTGTACTTGTAGGTCATTACTTCAGCAATACCAGAAACTGTTGGTGACAAACTCATTGGGCTTGTGACTTCAAGAGATGAAATTCCAGATCTACTCAAGGTGGATATATTACAAGTTAATTTCCTCATAATTATTTTTGATATGATGAATTTTCACTAAGTATACTCTGCCACAGCTTGATGATGTGATAGATCTTGTGGTCCCTAGAGGCAGTAATAAGCTTGTTTCTCAAATCAAGGAGTCAACAAAAATTCCTGTTCTTGGTCATGCTGGTAATATTCCATATAAATTTCCTATGTGTAGGCTTGTGTAGTAAGAAACTAGGGGTTATATTGAATTTGTTACTTTTGTTGTTATGCAGATGGAATTTGTCATGTATATGTTGACAAGTCTGCTAACATTGATATGGCAAAGCAGATAGTTAGGGATGCAAAGACTGATTACCCTGCAGCCTGCAATGCAATGGTAACTAGCATTCACATCCTTTGCCTGTGAAGAAAGTTCATCTAGATTCTCCTATCCTTTTGGGTTTTGCTTGCTTGTTATTTAGTGATGTGAGTAGAATTTATGGACTGTACCATGTGCTCATTAGAATATTGTGACATGATGTTCTTAGGAAACTCTTCTTGTACACAAGGATCTGTCATGTAATGGTGGACTTAATGATCTGGTCCTTGAACTCCAACGTGAAGGTTTGACCTTACTTCCAAATGGATTTATATGAAGAATATTGATTCAAATTAAAGTTTTACTTTTTTATTTTAATAATTCAACTTATGGGATTAGAAGATATTTTGATATATCAGTTTTATAATCTTTATGTTTCTCTTTTTTCATATTATTATATTTATATTCTGTGTACTGAAGTAGTTTCCATTTTATTTTATTTTTAATTTTTGAGAAATGAATTGGCAGTAAAATGTTGAGAGATTGGTTTTTCAACTAAAATTGAACTGGAGTCTCACAAGTTGAGTGAATTCGTGGTAGTCTGGTTTGGCTAAAAGTATGTTTGTCCAGAAGGAACTCTATAGTTACTTTGAGTTCAAACGTACTTTTGTAATCTTCCAACTGAAAACCAAACATGCATTAAAGGAGTTTAATCTGGAAACCAAGTTTTTCAAAGGAAAAAGAATGCGTGTAATACATATTGTGGGCTTACTTACTTGAGAGAAATAAAAACTCAGATTATTCACATAGCAAAGGCAAGAACAAAAGTAAAACTGCTTTCATAAAGAATAATTAGAGCATACAAACTGAAATGAGATTTCGTTTCTATTTCTATTTATTTTAGCTGTGTTTAAATCTAGTATCATTGTTTTTTAATGATTGGATTGGATGGCTTGCAGGTGTTCAACTGTATGGTGGACCAAGAGCCAGTGCCTTACTAAATGTTTCTGAAATGAGCTCTTTTCATCATGAGTACAGCTCACTTGCTTGCACAGTTGAAATTGTAGAGGACGTTTTTGCTGCCATTGACCACATACACAAACATGGAAGGCATGTTGGGGGTCCTTGGAATATTTTTCATTTTCCTTTCTCTGCTTTGTATGACTAATTTTATTGTGTGTAAACTAAAAAAGTCTCTCTTGCTTTCTTTGCTGTTTCTTCAGTGCTCATACTGAATGCATTGTTACAGAAGACCCTGAACTGGCTGAGACTTTCTTAAGTCAAGTTGACAGGTATGTATATTTTTCAGTAACCTTGTTTGTTCCTTCTTTGCTTCCAACAGATACTATGTAGCATGATGAGATGGCAGGGTACTTCAAATGCTTTACATAATTTGTTGGGTTAAATATGTTTTTAGTCCATTTTAAAAAAATATATTTCATTTTGGTCCCTCTGAAATAGGCCTCATATAGTCTCTATTGAGGGTATTTTGAGGGACTATATGTGACCTATTTCAGAAAATAAAGGACCAAATTGAGACGTTTAAAATTGGGGGACCAAAAACGAACATTCCCAATTTACGGGGACTATATTACACCCTAATTTGTTTGAATCCCCAATCATCACATACTTCCCAAAGTATGATCCATTATTCCTAATGTGGGGTATAATATTTATTCAACCATGCAAAATATTAATATTTGTTACTTTTCTATATTTCCATCGAGAAGCAAACATCTTGGATGCTGAACTACCTCTTTGTTGCTGTTGTTTATTTTGTTTTGTTTATCGACTTGTTATTAAACTTAGTGCTGATTTTCTGCATCTAACTTTTAGTCTCATGTCACTGTTAAAGCTTTTAGAATTGCTTTAATAGCATTCATGTCTTAATGTGTTTCAACTTCTAACTACTACATTAATGAATGTTGTTACCTGATTGTGGAAAATATGCATTTTTGACTTATGCACAAACAGTGCTGCTGTATTCCACAATGCAAGTACACGGTTTTCTGATGGAGCACGCTTTGGGCTTGGGGCAGAGGTAGTGGCATCTTCCAGAAAGTCTATAGTTATTAGTAGCATGGTTATTTTATTTTCTCATATGCTTTTGGTTCTTTTAATTGTTGAACAGGTTGGAATAAGTACAAGTCGAATTCATGCTCGAGGTCCTGTAGGAGTTGAGGGGTTATTGACAAACAGATGGTATGGAAGTCTGTGCATATCTCTTAGGGTGGCTTTTGTTTTAAATTTTGATAAAGAAAATAGAACTTCAACTGAACAAATATGCAATTATTGATATTTTCTGTTTTTTTTGGGGGGGGGGTGTTCTGTTCTGTGTTTCTATTTTTGCTTCAACAAAGTTATTTTAATATTTGCATATATATTTTTTTATTACACCATTCGTAGGACATGTTTGGTTTTCAGTTGGAGACTCCCAACTTACATTTGCACAGCAAAACTGAATATGAATCTTGTTTGGTTTTCATTATGAGACATTAGTAAACCCAATTTTTGCCTTCAAACTCAGTTTGAAATGGAAGCAAGAGGAGGGTTGCTTTTGTTTGCATAATGAGGTTGATGCATACTTAAGTTTGCAAACTTCCAAACATGCACTTAACCGTTTCCCTTTTTGGGTAATAATAAACCAAGAGAGAAACACACACACAAAACACACAATATCTTTATCTTTTTCTCACCTCATATAAGGTGTAAAGAATGGTGTGAAAAAATGGTGTGCAAGAAACATTTTTCTTTTGACTTTTTCAATCATGCATTAGCCTATTTCAAATCTATTCTTAGCCCATTTTTATGTTTTTGTGGATATAATGCAGGATATTGAGGGGAAGTGGGCATGTGGTAGATGGTGATCGAGGGGTCAATTATACTCACAAAGAACTGCCACTAAAAGCATAAGCATGCAGAAAAATTAGATCAAGCTAATATGCTCTCACCTCATCAAAGCGGCACCTCTTTTCTCTGTTCTATTTTGATAAGCAGCAGAAGTTCCTGAGATGATGCTGGCTATATATAATCGTCATTACTATCATTTACCCCTTTCCAGAGCCTTTTTCTTACCTGGAGCAAGTTCAAAGGGGGAGAAAATAATAAATTAATAATCATATCCATATGAATGTTATTATATGACTATGCACTTTACTTTGTTAGTCTTTCCCGAGATTGTAAAACAGCAATGCTGTGACAGTTCTAAATATATATTCCCTGCATCCTTATGAAGAGATGAATAATCATGAAGGAGTTATTCTCCCAGCTATTATTGTAGAGACTTGAATTTTGTTTTATGCAGAATCATGACCTTGATCTGCAGAGTTTTGGTGTCAAATAAGGATATCAGCGATGGCAGTATCCATGGTTTAGACTGAGTCACTGAATTATATACTCCATATCCACTACTGAATATGTGTGCAGTTTCCTTGCTTTTTCCATTCAGTCTCATTTTCTTTAGCATAACGTTACGTACTAAGATTTCACTATAGACACGATTCATGACAAAACACTATAGCGTCGAGTAGTCTATGTAGTCAATCTCACCTAGTGGGATAAAACTTGGTTGCTGTTGTTGTAATGTTAAGTACTAAGGTGATAAAGATGCGGTAAGCAACAACCGTAAAGATTGGAAGGGAGAGTGGAAATTGGGTAGTGTGATGTTTGGTCTTTCATGAGAAAGAAACACTTTGCCATGACAAACCCCCATACTAGACACAAAAAGAGAAAGAAAAAAACTGTGGTACCATTCCATTCATGAACAATGTCAAGAACATACCCTCAAGCACACTTTTTTTATACACTCTTTGTTATTGGGTAAAATTCACTGTCTTATTTCTCCCATATCAAAGCAGTGAGACCATATAAATTATACGCAACAATAGTGTGTTAAAAGGAATGTATTAAGAGATATGTTGCAAGCATTTCTCTTCCATTCATTCATCAAAATAAGGATAACCCACAAATTTGTACATACATAAAAAACACAGGAAATTTTAAAAAACGAGAGAAAAATGCTGTCAGAGACATAAGCACAAAGATATAGTGGGCAGGGACAGGAGATTACTCATTTTCAGCAGAGGATTGGTTATCATTGTTGATGTCATATAAGGGTGTATGTGATGTCCCATTTGGGAGACTTTGTCACCAAAGAGCTTCACGAGGAGAGGCATTAGCGTGGATTTCTGGCCAGTGGGATGGTTCAATTGATGCCTGAACATCATGCCTCGTCTACCCACTTCACTGATTGTTGTCCCTTCACCCACCCACCAATCACCTATCTTTTTTGTTTTTAATCCAGGTATACTCTACACTTAACTCCTCTACACGCAAGTGCTGAAATTAATCCCTTGAGTTACTGAAGGGGTTGACTCCCAATAGATACTCTTTTATTTCATACACGGTCTGTCGATCGAACCCTGACATCATGCTTACACCCACCATGATCTTTACACCAACACTAGTGTGCATGTAGATATGTGTGAGAGAGAGACACTGGAATTTGGATTTGAAGGCCATGCCGTGCCACTAAAAACATTTCTTTACTCAGTTGGTTTAAGAGAAATGGAGAATGGGAGAGAGAGATTATTTTAATTTTTTTTGTTTGGTTTTTTTATTTTTTGGAGAGAACATAAAGGAGGAAAGGGTCCTCCAATATTGGGAAATTTGGAGAGAAAAAAAGATGATTTAATATATTTTAAATGCAAGGACTAAAATAATCTTACCTAAAAAGTAACGATATTAAATATTAGGCTTAAATATGTTTTTAGTTCTTTATATTTGGCATAAGTTCGTTTTTAGTCCCTCAAATACCAAGAATATTTTTTTAGTCCATAATCTTTTAAAAATTAGTCACTTTTAGTCCTTCAACCTGACTCCGTTAACTTCACTGCTTACGTGGCTAACGGTGGACCAGGTCATCGTGTGACACGTAAGCCACTTATCCCAGATGGCATCCTAATTGGAATGGAGGGTCCAGATTGCTCCATCTCCTATTCCCTTCCCTGGTCTCTCATTTTTTTTAAAACTCTAAATCCCCAATTCTAGATTTGGATCGTCTCCTTCACTAGTAAGCTCTTAACTTCTTTATGCAAGCATATTGTTCTGAGGAGGCTTAGCCCAGGACAGATTCCATTGTTGTGTCTCTTATCCTTAACAAGCCTCATCAACCCAACCAAGAGGCTATGGCTCGAGATAATCTCGGACCGAAAGTCCTTCTCGTCGATCAGCGATTCAATCAAACGCGTGCAATTGATTTTGGTCTCGATGGAACCCTCATTCAGGATGTCCACCATCAAGGAAATTTTAGCAGGCTACATAAGATTCCTTTTGGATTCGGAATGAAGGGTCAAGCTCACAAGGATACCAATGACCTCAGAGCCAACAACATGTGAAGTAAAAGGGCCAAGTAAACAAGACAGAACAGAAACTCCACCTTCATCAATCATAGTCTTTCGGCACTTCACACAATTCAAGCTCCTCAATCATTTTCCCAGATCCAACTTCTCACACACCCCACCCTAAATCCTAAATCCCTCTCCCTCTCCCTCTTCCCTCTTTTTTGAAACCCGAAATCCCCAAATACTTCCATTCCCGAGTGAGAAGAGAGCTGAGATTGTACTTCTAAAAGAGAGAGGAGAAGGTACTTCTATGTCGTCTTCGCGGAGAAGAAGGTATTGTGAGTCAGCGATTTGACCCTCCGTTCTTTCCCGTCGGCGACATTGCCATCGACAACCGCTGTTCTCTCTCGTTCTCTCTGCTGCTCTGTTTGCTGGTTGCTTCGTCTTCTCTCTTCTCCGTAATGGTAGCAGTGGGGTTGCTAGTTTTGGGTTGTGGCTATGCTGCAGCAGCAACCCGTTTGGATTTTGGTAACAAATTTCTTGATGGAGCAATTTGGACCCTCCATTCCAGTTAGGATGCCATCTGGGATAAGTGGCTGACGTGTCACACGCTGACCTGGTCCACCGTTAGCCACGTAAGCAGTGAAGTTAACGGTGCCAGGTTGAGGGACTAAAAGTGACTAATTTTTAAAAGATTGGAGACTAAAAAAATATTCTTGATATTTGAGGGATTAAAAACATATTTAAGCCTAAATATTATTATTACTATGTGTGTGTGGAAAGGGAGAGTCCAGATCAATTGACACTTTGTGTCAAACTTTGCATACTTACATTTTCAATATCTTTTTGTGAACTACAAAATTAGCTATCCATCCATGAAAAGTGCAAAAGAAGTTTTAAAAGGAAAGAGATATTATTGAGAATGACTGCAAAGAAAGAGGGCATTTTTGCAATTCATAAACCTGTAATATCCTACCTGATAAAAAATTAAGGGTTAAATATGTTTTTAGTCCCTGTAAATAGGGGTGTCAAAATGGGTTTCAACTTGCGGGTCAACCCGTCTAAACCCGGCTCATTGGTGAGCCGAGTTGCAAAATAGCACGCTCATTTTGATCCGGGTTATTTAAGCCTGGCTCACTTAATGCGCGAGGAAAAAAATAAAAATAAAAAACTGACAAAATAATAAAAGACCATTTGTTGCTGTGAGTGACCCGAACCGTGTCCTTCCTTTCTTGAAAACTTGAAACCCTAGCAGTAGTAGACACTAGTGAACTGAAGTGAGAGAGAGCAGAGCCACCGCCGCCAGTTTCAACTGTCGCCGCCGCTGAGTTGCTTCCCGTCGTCGTTGCAGCAGTTCGTCTCATCGTCGTCGCTGACTTGCTTCTCGTCGTCACAGCAGTCGCGACTCATGTCCCGTCGTCCGTTGCAGCAGATTAGGGGTGACAATTATATTTTTAGGCCTTGGCCCGTTTAGGCCTGTGAAAAAATGGGCTAAAACGGATTGGCCCAAAAACGGACCGGGGTGGTCCGTTTTTTTCAAAAAAAAATGATTTTTCTTCTTATTTTTTAATTTTTTTATATTATTTTGGCAGCCTACCCGTTTTTGGCTCGTTGGCCCACTAGCCCTCCTTTAAAACGGGACGGGTTATGTTTTTGAGCCCATTTTCGAATGCAGGCCGGCCCGACCCATTTTTCGCACGAGCCAACGCGGTCCAGGACGGGCCGGCCTGTTTTGACACCCCTACAGCAGATCGTCGCAGCAGTTGCGTCGTCCATCGCAGCTGAGTTGCTTCACGTCGTCGCAGCAGTCGTGTCCGTGTCCTTCGCCTTGCAGATAGCAACCCACACAGCAATGTTACACTTGAATCCAGATCCAAAGGCCATTTGCCAAACTCTGTCACCCTTTTTGACGCTCCCCTTGGCCTCACAGTACGATAACTCAGTTGCAGTTGCAGTTGCAGTTCCATCATAGATTCATCAAAGCTAAGGACTAAGGTCAGTGGCTCAGTGCTATCTGTGTGTTAGTGTGTCAAATGTGTGTGTTTCACTATTTCTCAGATTGGGTGTGTTTGTGTTTAGGGTTTGATTTATTTTGACTTATTCTCAGATTGGGTGTGTGTATTTCACTATTTCTCAGATTGGGTGTGTTTGTGTTTAGGGTTTTATTTATTTTGACTGTTATTCTTAGATTGTGTGTATGTGTATGTGTTTTTTTGTTATTTTTTTTGTTATTCTCAGATTGGCTGATTGGGTATTCTCAAATATTTTTGTGACTGTGTTTGTCAGTTTTTGTGTGTTTGTGACTGTCACTGTGTGTGTGGGTACAGGGAAGAATTCTATCTTTCATTTTGGATTCTCTATTGTATTATAATTGTTGAAGTAGGAGAACAATCAATATAATTTTTCTAATTTTTTTAATATTTTTTAGATTTTTTTTAAATTTATTCAAAATTTGGCGAGCCAACCCAATTTTTGCAAATGAGCCAACTCACCTAGCCCATGTGAGCCAACTCGTTTGACTCGCAAACCCGTGGTGGATCGAGCCGGGCTGTGTTTTTCTTGGCCCACTAGAAAAGTGAGTCAGCCTGGCTCGGCTCACTTTTCACCTAACCCGTGATGGGTCAGCCTGGGTGAGCCGAGCTGACTCACTTTGACACCTCTACCTGTAAATAGAGAATATTCATTTTTGGTCTTCTAATTTTAAAACGTCTCATTTTGATCATCTATTTTCTGAAATAGGCCACATGTAAACCTTAGGGGTGAAATAGATCAGGTCAATTGACAGGAACCTATAGCCTAGCCTACATCAGGCTAGGTTAGATGAGTAGTCACGATTCCGCATTGCCAAAGCATGACAATCGAGTTACGTCGATAAAATAAAAGTTTTTCACCAAAGCAAAAATGTCCACAACATCGATAAAATAAAAGATTTTCGCCAAAGAAGGGGATGTCCATGACGTCGATAAAATAAAAGTTGTTTTGCCAAAGAAGGGACGGCCATGATGTCGATAAAATAAAAGTTTTTTCGCCAAAGAAGGGACCTCCAAGATGTTGATGAAATAATTTTGTTCGCCAAAGTAAGGACGTCCATGACGTCGATAAAAATTGTTTACCCCACCCAAGTAGAAAGTCCCTTTGAATTCGGAATTAGAGATTCAAAGCCATTACTATATATGAGTTCACCGAAAGGAAATGATAACTACTTCATTAACCAAGATGTCCAAGTTTAAGCAACTACCACAAAAAATGCAAAATAAGAATCTCATCAAGCATCGAGGTCAGATAGGAAAATGGTTTGGGGGAAAGCACAAGTTAGAGAAAAAGAAAACAAAAGTGAAAAGACAAGTCATTACATATCATGTCGGGGCATTCCCCTGGGAGAAAATACTAAAAGTTGGGCCAAGGCATTGTCAAAATTGTCCTTGTATTGTTTGGCATACCCTTGCTTCAAATCATTTATCTCCGTATGGAGCTCGCCCTCAACTTGGCCCAGCTTGAAAAACCCGAATCATACTTAGCATCAGTTGATTGCAACTCAAAAGAGAGAGTAGTCTTATCAGCTTCCAAAGAAATCACTTTTTCTTTCAACTTACCATTGTTCAGCAATGCTACGTCGTAGGTCCTTTGTCTAGCATCCTAGAGTTTGATCCGAATGAAATTGACAACACATTGGTTGTGAATGTCTAGGGCATGGTGTAACATATTTTCTCCAAAAAAAATATTACACTATAATAATTAAAATTTTCGTAATTAATATCACTTTTAAAATATTTACTTAAATAATCTTTGTTCCAAAAAATGTGAATAAAATTTTTCTCTTCTAAAACATGAAAAGAATAGGAAATTCATTCTTTTCAAGATTTTTCATAGAAATTCAAACGCTGCAAATGTAAAATATACATCTGTACAGAAATAACCTCATCTTATATATATAAGCATCATGGTTGTACAACATACTTGAGGAAAATTAAAGAAAACTGTAAATCATTTTTAATAAACGTAGTTTAGGTGAAAATACAATATAATCAAAATACTGAAAGAAACTATCATGTGAACACCTAAGTCGGTTAAGTCTATAGACCTCTACCCACAATAAAACTGGAAAGCAAGCACGGATTCTAATCGGAGTCCCTATCTATTCATGCCACGTCTCTCTTCAGATCCTCCTCCCAGTGCTGCGTACTACGTCTCTGGATTGGAACCAACCCATTCTTCTGGTAGTTCATCTACTTAACCCCACATAAGAAAATACATAAAACATGTAAGGGTGAAAATCTTATAAACAAGTTATATCATAAGAGATACATAAGAAAATAACAAACAAAGACCATGTCTTGAATAAAATAAGCTAAACACAGAATATGACACGCACATCTCAAACTCAGTAATAAATCACCACATCAAATATATTTATGTATATCACTTCTATATTCGTAAAACACCGGTGTAATACTCCAAGAAGAGTTTTTCCACCTTAACTCCATTAAGCGATTGGCTGTAGCAATACCTAACATAATAAACCAATCTGCCCCCTTTTTCATGAGCTTGGAAACCAATCTGTACCCCTCTTTCATGGCCTCGGTTTTACAATTATTTAGCTGAACTACATTTAAAATTATAATTACCATATCATGAAATAGGTCACTCAGTCAGATTTGTCAAAGCTGAGTATACAACTCTTCTTGGCTCGAGGGCATGACTACAACCCAGCCATTGAGACTTTTGAAAACCTGGATAATCCCAATAGGCAATTGTAGCCCAACTGTACACTATTATTCGACCTTCCTCCGGGTGGTATGCTCATTTGGCAAAGCCAAAAACCCTTATACAAATGACATTTTCTTTTGCAAACATCACGTCAATTTCTTAATTACATCACATATAACCTATCTCATGGTTATATGAACTCATCATTTTCTCAAGTTTTGGTCATCTCAACCAAAAACATTTCACCGTTCTATAAAACTCCGTATTCCGTAAAAATACTACTATTATACCAACATAGGATTGATTCTCGTACTCAGTTTTTAAATTATTGTTCTTTACACAATAGGTGATTTTTCCCCGGCTTTACTAGTTTTCAGAATGATCGCACAGCAGCAGTGCAGGACTGAGGCGATCAAATCATAGCAATTTAAAGTGAATCGGTACATAATGAAAATAATAAAAGCAAAAATTGAGTTTTTCGGCATAGCCGTCTTCAAACGATCTTAGGAGAGAAGAGATTTTCCAAACTATAATAATTTTAACCGCAAGTTTGCTTTTAAACTGATTATAATTATTTAAGGTTCTATTTTAAGAAAAAAACCCTTTGGAAGCTTTTCTCCAATAATCATGCCCAAAAATATATACAAACCCTAAGTTAGGAAGAATAGTACATCAAGAGAGTTCCTAGGAAAGAGAGGTGAGTCAATGACTGCTTAAATACCAAGCATTTCCTAGTCAGAGCTTCTCTAAAATGCACTGACTAATCCAACCAACCTTTATATATATATATATATGGCCAAATATAGAGATTTTCAACGCAAAAGAATTAAATAAATGCTTCTCTAATAATTGTGCCCAAAAATATATACAAACCCTAAGCCAAACAGGACAGTACATCGGAAATGCACTCTCTCATCTAACCAACCTTCATATACATTAATGGCCAATAAAATTACAGATATCTTGAAGTAAAAGATTTTAAACCCAATTTTGGCATTGGATCAATTTTTTTTGCTTAAAACGTACTTAACATGATAATTATTTCCAACTGCTCTCTTTAAAATTTGCCAAAATAATAGTACTATCATCAAAGCTATCAAACAAATATGAATATAGCAACACCATACTTTAATTAAAATTTAACACATTATAATCAAGATAGTCACCCAAAGCATTATAATAAAACTCATAAACACATAAACTCATAAACTAATAAAACTCATAAACTCATCAAGATATTCCCCTTACCTTTACTCTTGAAAAGAAGAAGAACCTGAAGATCAAAGCTTCAAGAACACAAGAACAAAGCAAGAAAACTTAAAGAAAACTCTAAAAACTCAAGGAAATAAATTTGGAGGAAGAAAGAAATCCAAGACTTTGTGTCTTAAGGATGGTGCAAGATTTTATGAAGCCTTTCCCTCCTGTTTACAGGGGAAGGAGGCGGCCAAAGTAACCAAGGAAGGTAACCTTGGCTGGCTTGGATTTTAACTATGGTTTAAGGAATTAGTTAATTAGGAAAATCAAGTAATTTTTCCATTGGTCAAAAGCAATTCACATGGATCAAGAAGCAAAATATCTTCTCCCACTTGCCATGAGAGAGGCGTCCAAGAGGCCTTGTGAGAGGAGGGAGTGAAATTACATTTTTACCCTTTAGGTTTTAAGTGGAAAAGAAAGGAAGGAAAATGGTAAAATGGACTTTTAATAAATCAAAATTTAAAATAATTGATTTAATTTATGAGAACCAATGAGAATGCTTAAAAAAAGGCATATGGTAACCCCTAATGACTTCATGAAAGAGTTTTGGGAGAATTACGAAAAATGGTAAACTCTTCGGTACTTATTGTTAATCGTGTATACATAGGAATGGCAAGAAAACTCATGCCCACGAGTACTTGTGGATAAAACCCATTATGGGTACGGGACGGGTTAAACAGGTATTTGAGGTACCCGCCAATAAATGAAAACAGGGACGGGTAGTGAGTTACTTTTATTACTTCCTTATTTTTTTTATTCTTTTATATTTTATTATTTCAGAAAATATCACATCAATCCCACTCACTTTTTTTTGACAAATCCCACTCTTTCTCTCTTACATAATACTTTTATTACTTTTTTTGAGGAATACTTTTATTACTTTTATTATTATTTATTATTATTTAGTTTTAATTTTTTTATAAATAAAATAGTGTTTGCTTACGAGTTCCATCTATTTTTTCATGTACATTCCTGTAACTTTTCAGGATTTTATTTTCTATCAACACAATAGTGTTCATTTATGTGTTTCATTCAAGTCTATTTGTTATTTCAGTAAATTTTTAAGTTATAAAATTATTTTTCTTTCAATTTTTTTGATAAATAAAATAGTATATTTATGAGTTTCATCCATTTTTTTGTTTCGGTAAATTTTCATGTTACAAAATTTTAATTTGTATGTATAAAATATTGTTCACTTACGGGTTTCATCCATATTTTTTGTTCTAGAAAATTTTCATGTTGCAAACTTTTAATTTTATTCTAAATAACAAAAATATATTTGCTCACGAATTTCATTCATGTTTTTTGTTCCGATAAATTTTCAGGTTATAAAATTCTAATTTTATTTTCAATAAATAAAATAATATTTGCTTACGGGTTTCATTCATGTTTTCTTTTCTGATAAATTTTTAGGTTGCGTACTTTTTTTTATTTTCAGTAACTAAAATAATATTTGCTTTCAAATTTTATTTATATTTTTTTCTTTTGAAAAATTTTTATTTTATAAAATCTTATTTTTCTTATAAATCAAATAGTGTGATGTTTACGGGATTCATTCATTTTTTCTGATCTTAGAAATCTCCAAGGTGCAAAGTTTTAATTTTATTTTTGATAAATAAAATAGTCTCTACTTACGTGTTTCATCTATTTTTTTGTTCTGGCAAATTTTCATATTACAAATTTTTAATTTTATTTTTATACCTAAAATAGTGTTTGCTTATTGATTTTATTCAGGTTTTAAGATTCATCCACAACTTTTGGTCCGGTAAATTTTCAGGTTTCAAAGTTTTAATTTTAATTTCAAAAATTAAAATAATATTTGCTTATAGGTTTTATTCATTCATTTTTTTTGTTTGAGTCAACTTTCAGGTTGTAAGATTTTATTTTTATAAATAATATAGTGTTTTGCTTGCGAGTTTCATTCAAATTTTTTTATCTTACAAATCTTCAAGTTGGTTTCAATTCTGTATTTGATAAATGAAATCTTGTTTTTTTATCTTACAAATTTTTATGTTGTAGATTTTTTATTGTATTTTTGATAAATAAAATAGTATTTAATTACAGATTTTATTCATGTTTTTTTGCGATAAATATTAAAGTTACAAAAATATTATTTTTTTATTACATATTATTTATAAAGATCAACGCTACCCGTGCAACGCGTGAACTGTCTAGTTAGACAATTAAGGCAACTACCCTTTTTTTAATGAAACTTAAGGCAACTACCCTAGGCCCTATATTTCCATCACTAATTATTACTTCGTTTATAATGTGGAAAAAGAAGATGCAAGCGACCCACATAAACTAGGATAGATGCATGGGATATTCATTTTTGTTTTATTAGGTGACTGAGTGAAATTTCGAAGAAAGATGGTCCTGATTCTTGAGCATAGAGATGATGCATTGTTGACATTTAGCACGGGGAAATCAATGAATTGGTTCATGATGGGGAAGTGACCTCTCCCCAACAATAACCGGTCCATTCTTATTTTTTGGCAATTGGTCTCACTTCTAGCTTCATGGCTAGTTGGCTCGGGACTCATTCCATCTAACTGCTCAGGTTAACCATGGACAAGGGCATTTTTAAATAGAGAAATGTTATATTTTCCTATAAATCTTCCTATATATTCTCTTACTATTTTATAAAGTAAGAAAGAGAAGACAACTAATATCTTGAAAACATAAAAAACATTTGATACTTTTTTCATTTAGTAATTAGGAGAATTTGTATGAATAAAAGATAGGAAGATTTAGAATTATTCTTCTAAATAATGTAATATCTATAACTAGTGTATTCACCCGTGCTATGCACGAGACATATAATGAGTATTAGTTATTTGATTAGTTCTCAATTTTAAAATAGATTATAATACAAAAAATATATTAATTATGGTTGAAATAGTAAAATAATTTAAATAGTTATTGTGAGTAAACATGTCAAAAACATAAATAAACATGAATTCACCCGAACCGACCCAAACTTTGATGGGAATAACCTGCTTTGACGGGTTTAGTGGTCGAGTTTGTATTTTTACTATTTTTCAAAGTCAGACATTGGCGGGGATGTTGAATTGTCCTCGAACCCACCCTGATATTTAAAATTTTAATTTAAAAATAATAGAATTGTGGGACTTGGTTTATGGTCTTATGTTGGTTATAAAAGTTTGCACCTTTAGGAAATTATTGTTTAGTTTGATTTTTAAATTGTTTCAAACACAGTCATAAGACGTAGCATGCCCATGAGAAGTAAGAGCACCAGCGCAATAATTATTTTAAGATAGATATAGATAAACTTTCATGTAAAATATTCATCTCATTGTGTTATATTTTAACTTAGTTTGTCATATTTTTATCTTTAATTACTTGCATGTCTTAGTTATTTTTTATTTCTTACTCTAATCTTAATACATATCCATACAAATTTTTCATCTCCACGCACATATTAATAAGGGTTCTTATTTAGAATGCATCTCTATGTGACATAAATTAAATATTATGCTCTTCCAAGGATTAGTATAAAAATAAGAAGAAAAAAAAATTTATAGTACACCGACCCGTATTATACATGACATATATTAAAAATACACAAATTATATATAAAATACTCATTCAACCAAAAAAATAAATTCTATATTAAAATATTCACATTAACTTGTATTTTATATTAAAATATTTACACATAAGTAATGTATTTCCATATAAAATTTTTTTTACATCTTTACTCTATATTTATACTAATATAAAAATATTTTCTGTATCAAATTTTTTTTGGTCTTATATTTGTAGTTTTAATCCCATGAGTTAATACTCACCAATATATTTAGTGTTTTGATTTTAGTGACCATACGTATAGATATTAAAAAACTCTAATTTGCTTATATAAAATAAAATCCCCAATAAATTAAATGAAAAAGTAATAAATAAGATAGAAACTAAATCTAAATTTTGTCTATGTATTATATTTTTATATGTTTTTTTGCTAATCACTTTACATATGATATTAACATTCAAAAGAAAATTCTAATTTTCTTACGTATGTTTTTAATAAGTTTGTTAAATAAGATATTAATTAAATCTATATTTTTCAGAAAAATATTTTTATTAATTTCTTTACTTGTATAGATTGACATTCAAAACAAATTTCAATTTGCTAGTCTAAATGATGAACCATTTGTTTTTGAAACCAATCTAACGTAATATTAATTTTGCATAAATTACTTTTACATAAACTTTTTTTTGATACAATTTTACATAAACTATCATTTTGTTTTTTTTAATGGTGCTCAAGCTTGTTTCTTTCTTAAATATTTAGTTTTTTCACTTGTTATTGCTGAATAATTAATTTTGTTAGATACTTGATTTTTTCTTGACAAATAGTTAAATACTTGGTTATCATCCTTTCATAGTTATTGTCTTATTGGTGTCATGTTATTCTGTTTTTATTCCCATGTTATCTCAATTGTCAATTCTTCTATATATTCCAACGATATAATTATCATCAAACTAAAGATATACACTTGAAAAATGTATTTCATAAAGGGCTTGCGATATTAATTTATTATTATTACCATAGTGGGAAACCAGTGTTAACCCGCGAATCCAATTTGAATCGATTTTTTTTAATTAACAAATTGTGAAAAGAAAATTAATATTAATTTATTATTATTATTACTATAGCGGAAAACAATATCGTACAATGTAATCAATTTAAATTTAAATAATTTATTATTATTACCATAGTTGAAAACCAATATTAACCCACAAACTCAATTTAAACCGGTTTTAATAATTAATAAATTGGGAAAAGAAAACTAATATCAATTGATTATTACTACCATAGAGGGAAACCATATCGTGGAATATAATCAATTTAAAATTAAAATTTAAAATATGGCATATCAATCATTAATATTATGAGAATCTGATATTGATTGAGTTCGTTGGTATGTGTGACTTGTATATGGTTGTGAAAATATTGATTAAAAATTATTTATTCTCATTTATTGTGTTTTATCCATATTTTTTATAATAATCAATTTATTTATAGGTATTATGGAGAAAATAATCAAATTTTCTAGGACAAAAGAAAAGATTTAATGAAAAAAATTAGTTAGGTAAAAATACTAAATGAGAAATAAATAATAACAATAACAACATTGATTAACATAAAGTAAATATTTTTTATTTTTTATTACATGTTCCTAAATATAAAAAAGTTAAATTTCATACTAATATCGAAGATATCAAATTTGAGTTAACATAAATATAAATTCTTTTATTTATTATGTAATCTTGAGAAAAATCAATTTTAAATTAAGATTAGATAAAATTATTTCCTAAATTTCAATATCAAATTTAAATCAAAATAGAAGAGATCAAGATCGAAAAGATATTCCTTTCTAAAAATGATGAAAGAGATCCTTTTTTTATTTATTTCATATAATATTAACCATTACAATAAAATATTTTAAAATTTGAAAATTCTTCCCAATGCCTAAAAAAGATCAAATTCAAACTCATAAAAAAAAATTGCCACATAAATTCAAATACACAAAATTTAAAAATTAGGTTTAAATACTTTTTTCGTCCCTGCAAAATGACTGAGTTTCATTTTTCGTCCCTGTAAAAAAATTTGTTTGTTTGTGATCCCTGTAAAACAAAAAGTTTTATTTTTAGTCCCTGCAAAATTGTTTTAGTCCTTGTAAAATTTAGATCATGTTGAATTAGTCCCTGTAATATGTGAACAATTTTGTTTTTAGTCCCTATTAAATTTATTTTACAAGGACTACTTTGGCAATTATCTAAATATTACAGGGACTAATTCAACATGATCTAAATTTTACAGGGACTAAAACAATTTTACAGGGACTAAAAATAAAACTTTTTGATTTACAGGGATCACAAACTAACAAAATTTTTTACAGGGACGAAAAATAAAACTCGGTCATTTTACAGGGACGAAAAAGATATTTAATTATTATGACGTCTTATATAAATAAAAGGAAAATAAAAGACAACACATATCTACCAATGTCATTATGCAATCAAATCAAAGAAAATAATATTTTAATATTTTTTCTATCATTCCATACATAATTTCTTGAAAAATATTTTGAAAAATATGCTACTAAATTTCATGTCATTCATGATGCTTCTTGTTTGAGAGGCAAAAATAATGTATCTGCATAAAATGGAAAAATAATCACAAATTAGAAATATTGAGAAAAATAAGCTACTAAATTTTGTTTCGTTGAATGGTGCTTCTTGTTTGAAAGGCAAAAACAATGTATCTGTTTTGAATTAAAAAGTAATCACAAATTAGAAATAAAGAACAAAAAACTTACCAACACAAAGTATAGAAATATTAATTCTAAATAACCAAAAGTGATTAATAAATAAAAGAGTCGCATTAGAGAATAAGTTTAGGTTGATGATCAATAGAATAAAATCAAAACAAAAATCAAACAATATCAATAATTTGGAGACTATGAAAAAATAATCAAAATATAGAGATCTCAAACATTGAATTGAATAACAACTAAAAATCATTAATAATAAAATAAAAAAACTCACCTTAGATGAGAAGTTGATTAGAAGAATAACCACGATAGAAATATATAATAAAATGAATAAATAAAATATATCAATATATGAAATTATTAAAATATAAGATTAAAAACACAAAACATAACATGTAATCGAGAGAGAAAAAGAGAGAAAAGACTAAAAAGAAAACAAAAACTAACCTGCAAATCAAAAGTCTTGAGTGATAGTCATCACAATGAAAGAGTAGAACGAAGAAGAAAATATATATGAAAAGAAAGAACAAAAAAGAGAAAAAAATCATACTAGAGAATGAATAGTTGAAGAGACATTAAAGTTTGGACAGACACGAAAGGCTGAAAAGGCTAAAAGGGCTTTACTATGACTTCAAGGCTATTGTGCATGTCATGGATGGTAATCAAATGCTGCATAATGTTCATATACATTTTGTTAAAAAAAATCGATGATCATGAGCATTTTAGGAGGAGGTGAAATAGGATAATCATATTTAAAAATAAAATTATTAAAATTATTTCTAATATCTAAATTGAGATGAACAACTTCAACCCAAAGAGAGGACCAGCCACCACTGATGATAGTTGAAGAGACATGAAAGTTTGGACAGACACGAAAGACTGAAAAGGCTAAAAGGGCTTCACTATGACTTCAAGGCTATTGTGCATGTCATGGATGGTAATCAAATGCTGCATAATGTTCATATACATTTTGTTAAAAAAAATCGATGATCATGAGCATTTTAGGAGGAGGTGAAATAGGATAATCATATTTAAAAATAAAATTATTAAAATTATTTCTAATATCTAAATTGAGATGAACAACTTCAACCCAAAGAGAGGACCAGCCACCACTGATGATAGTTGAAGAGACATGAAAGTTTGGACAGACACGAAAGACTGAAAAGGCTAAAAGGGCTTCACTATGACTTCAAGGCTATTGTGCATGTCATGGATGGTAATCAAATGCTGCATAATGTTCATATACATTTTGTTAAAAAAAATCGATGATCATGAGCATTTTAGGAGGAGGTGAAATAGGATAATCATATTTAAAAACAAAATTATTAAAATTAATTCTAATATCTAAATTGAGATGAACAACTTCAACCGAAAGAGAGGACCAGCCACCACCGATGATAGTTGAGAGACATGAAAGTTTGGACAGACACCAAAGGCTAAAAGGGCTTTACTATGACTTCAAGGCTATTGTGCATGTCATGGATGGTAATCAAATGCTACATAATGTTCATATACATTTTGTTAAAAAAAATCGATGATCATGAGCATTTTAGGAGGAGGTGAAATAGGATAATCATATTTAAAAACAAAATTATTAAAATTAATTCTAATATCTAAATTGAGATGAACAACTTCAACCGAAAGAGAGGACCAGCCACCACCGATGATAGTTGAGAGACATGAAAGTTTGGACAGACACCAAAGGCTAAAAGGGCTTTACTATGACTTCAAGGCTATTGTGCATGTCATGGATGGTAATCAAATGCTACATAATGTTCATATACATTTTGTTAAAAAAAATCGATGATCATGAGCATTTTAGGAGGAGGTGAAATAGGATAATCATATTTAAAAACAAAATTATTTAAATTAATTCTAATATCTAAATTGAGATGAACAACTTCAACCCAAAGAGAGGACCAGCCACCAATGATGATAGTTGAAGAGACATGAAAGTTTGGACAGACACGAAAGACTGAAAAGGCTAAAAGGGCTTCACTATGACTTCAAGGCTATTGTGCATGTCATGGATGGTAATCAAATGCTGCATAATGTTCATATACATTTTGTTAAAAAAAATCGATGATCATGAGCATTTTAGGAGGAGGTGAAATAGGATAATCATATTTAAAAACAAAATTATTAAAATTAATTCTAATATCTAAATTGAGATGAACAACTTCAACCGAAAGAGAGGACCAGCCACCACCGATGATAGTTGAGAGACATGAAAGTTTGGACAGACACCAAAGGCTAAAAGGGCTTTACTATGACTTCAAGGCTATTGTGCATGTCATGGATGGTAATCAAATGCTACATAATGTTCATATACATTTTGTTAAAAAAAATCGATGATCATGAGCATTTTAGGAGGAGGTGAAATAGGATAATCATATTTAAAAACAAAATTATTTAAATTAATTCTAATATCTAAATTGAGATGAACAACTTCAACCCAAAGAGAGGACCAGCCACCAATGATGATAGTTGAAGAGACATGATAGTTTGGACAGACACGAAAGACTGAAAAGGCTAAAAGGGTTTCACTATGACTTCAAGGCTATTGTGCATGTCATGGATGGTAATCAAATGCTGTATAATGTTCATATACATTTTGTTAAAAAAAATCGATGATCATGAGCATTTTAGGAGGAGGTGAAATAGGATAATCATATTTAAAAACAAAATTATTAAAATTAATTCTAATATCTAAATTGAGATGAACAACTTCAACCCAAAGAGAGGACTAGCCACCACTGATGATAGTTGAAGAGACATGAAAGTTTGGACAGACACGAAAGACTGAAAAGGCTAAAAGGGCTTCACTATGACTTCAAGGCTATTGTGCATGTCATGGATGGTAATCAAATGCTGCATAATGTTCATATACATTTTGTTAAAAAAAATCGATGATCATGAGCATTTTAGGAGGAGGTGAAATAGGATAATGATATTTAAAAACAAAATTATTAAAATTAATTCTAATATCTAAATTGAGATGAACAACTTCAACCCAAAGAGAGGACCAGCCACCAATGATGATAGTTGAAGAGACATGAAAGTTTGGACAGACACGAAAGGCTGAAAAGGCTAAAAGGGCTTTACTATGACTTCAAGGCTATTGTGCATGTCATGGATGGTAATCAAATGTTGCATAATGTTCATATACATTTTGTTAAAAAAAATCGATGATCATGAGCATTTTAGGAGGAGGTGAAATAGGATAATCATATTTAAAAACAAAATTATTAAAATTAATCCTAATATCTGAATTGAGATGAACAACTTCAACCCAAAGAGAGGATCAGCCACCAATGCTGGCAGAGTGAGAGGACGGGTCGGTAGAGACACCGATTGGATGCATTTGTTGAAAATGATGGGGGTAAAATGATGGAAAAGAAAATCAAATAAATAGACATGTGAGATAAAATAAAATACAATAATCTTCTGATTTTGTTTTTATACTTACATTTAATGCTAATTCGGGCACAATAATACTTGATTAATCATGATTTGCATATTCCATTTTGAATTGAAAGAGAATCATTTGGTTTCCATTTTTGTTAGCCTTTAGAATAAATGCTGAGTAAAATTCCCTCAAATTAAATGTAATATTAACATGTGTAACATTTCCTTTTTGAAAACATTTTGTTTTATTATATATATAGATTACAATGAAGGGGATATATGTACATTTTTTTATCTTATTTTGCCCATATATATATATATAACGGTTAATCTATTTAACTTTTCCTTTTTAACTTCTAATCCATGTAAAATTATACATAAAAAATGTTTGTATAAAAAAAACTGTAATGGATGGGTGCGGACACCGTGTGTGCTACATACTAGTAATCTATGACCTATAATCTATAGTATAATATAATTGAACCTCATCCACTGACGCTATAGTGTCCCAACAGTAATACTTTGTCTATCAATAATATTATATAGATATCTCAGTGTAAACTGTAAAGTTAGTGAAATGAAATTGGTTTTTGTGAACCAAAATGCTACCATGTCATTGGCATCTCAAAAAATTGATGACGGTCGACGGACCCGCAAAATTTGATCTTCACAGTGTCTCAGTTTGGGGAAAAAATCACCTAAATGAATTCTTATCTTATCTCTTCATTTCCAATTTGCATTCAGGCACCGACGGAAAAAGTTCAACGCACCCACTGGTTGGATTGGATTGTCTCGGTTTTCTATATAGCATCAAAAAACGGATCCATTAGAAAACTGACCCAATTTAATAAAAAAATATTGGATTTTTTATTTTTGATTTGTTTGATTTTCGATTATTCGGTTCGATCACTACAGTTTGTATTGGATTGAATTGGTTGTGAAACCCCTATCATCCAAATGAATTTGGTTCCTCTAAAATAAGCACTCGCTACTTTATTAAGTATGTAATCTCAGTTTATGAGAAAGTTAACGGTTTAAAATTATAAAACATGTATGATTTATTATTCATGTGCACATAATATGAGCTATTGATTTTTTTGGCAATGGTCGATATTACTCTACAACTCGGACCCCACTCAAATACACGTTTATTAAACCATAACGTGTGTTTGAGAGTTTTGGAGAGGAGGAGAGGGTTTGTGATCAATATTTTACCTATTTGAGTGTTTAAAAAGTATGTGAAAACCCTTCAAAACCCTCAAAAGTGACCTCTCTAGTGCATCTTTTGAGTTCTCCAAATTGGAGGATTTTTGAAAATGTATTAGAGGGGAGGACTTTGGAAGGGTTTGGAGGGCTTCAAAATATTTTCTCCGATTTTCTTCACTATCTATACAACTAAAATATTAGAGTAAACCCTCCCCTCCAAAAAACCCCTAACAAACACATCCTAAGTAACATGGGTTTCAATGGGTTGTTGCCTTTACTCTTCAACTATAAATTTGTAGCAAAAATCTCAGAATCCTCTACAAATTCATAACAAAAATCTCACGATTCATACCATCAATGTCCAAACAAAGGCATGGCTTTCAACAATCCTCATCAATCTCTTTGAATTGTGTCTGCTTTTTCTATTGGCTTACTAACCAATCTTTTATTATAATTTTTTTTTTTGAACCCGAGTATCTTCCACAAGCAAATGTAATTTTTTTGTTGGTATGGTTTGTAGGTTGCAGGGTAAGGTGGCTATTGTCACTGGGGCGGCCAGTGGAATAGGAGCAGAGGCAGTGAGGATATTTGTGGAAAATGGGGCACTCGTAGTCATAGCAGACGTTCAAGACGAATTGGGTCAGCAGGTTGCAACTTCGATTGGCTTGGACAAAGTAAGTTACCAGCATTGTGACGTGAGAGATGAGAAGCAAGTTGAGGAAACAGTAGCCTTCACCTTGGACAAGTATGGCAGTCTAGACATCTTGTTTAGCAACGCTGGGGTCACAGGTCCTATGTCTAGCATCCTAGAGTTTGATCTAAATGAATTTGACAACACATTGGTTGTGAATGTTCGAGGCGTGGCAGCAACTATCAAGCACGCTGCTCGTGCCATGGTGGCTAAAAAGATACGTGGATCCATAATTTGCACCGCCAGCGTGGCTGCTTCGCTTGCTGGATGTGCCGGTCACGATTATACAACATCCAAACACGGTCTTATAGGCCTTGTTCGGTCAACATGTAGTGAGCTTGGAGCTCATGGGATCCGAGTCAATTCCATTTCACCTTATGCAGTTGCCACACCTCTTGCATGTAGAGCACTCGAAATGGAGCCAAGTGAAATTGAAGCCATTGGACTTGCTTTTGCCAATTTGAAAGGAATTACATTGAAACATACCCATATTGCTGAAGCTGCTCTATTTCTTGCTTCTGATGAATCGGCTTATATCAGTGGACACAACTTGGTGGTGGATGGTGGCTTCTCGGCCATTAATCGTTGTTTTCCTAGCATTAAAAATTAAATGATATATATATATATATATATATGTATACCAAAATAAAATCCAAATAAAATGATTCTTTCACACCGATGGGGAAAGGGAATGTGGAGAGTGCATGTGAGCTAAAAATTTAGGTGTGAAAATTTCTTTTGTTTTGGTAAATTTTTATTTACAAAATTATTAATTTTATTTTTTGATAGCTAAAATAGTGTTTGTTTATGGATTTTATTCATGTTTTTAAGATTCATCCACACTTTTATTCCAGTAAATTTTCAGGTTCCAAAGTTTTAATTTTAATTTCAAAAACTAAAATAATATTTGTTATGTGTTTTATTCTTTTTTTTTTGTTCGAGTCAACTTTCAGGTTGTAAGATTTTATTTTTATAAATAATATAGTTTTTGCTTACGAGTTTCATTTAAATTTTTTTATCTTACAAATCTTCAAGTTGGAAATTTTCAATTCTGTTTTTGATAAATAAAATCGTGTTTGTTTACGGGTTCCATTCATAATTTTTGTTTCGCTAAATTTTTATGTTTCAAATGTTTGATTTTATTTCCGATAACTAAAATAGTGTTTAGTTACGGTTTTATTCATGTTTTATTGATCTTACAAATCTTCATATTGTAAAATTTAATTTTTTATGAATAAAATAATATTTATTTATGGATTTAATTCATATTTTTTATCCTACAAATTTTTATGTTGTAGATTTTTTATTTTATTTTTCATAAATAAAATAGTATTTAATTACAGGTTTTATTCATGTTTTTTTCGGATAAATATTAAGGTTACAAAAATATTATTTTTTATTACATATTATTTATAAATATCAACGCTACCCGTGCGACGCACGGGTGAACTCTCTAGTTAGACAATTAAGGCAACTACCCTTTTTTTAATGAAACTTAAGGCAACTACCCTAGGCCCTATATTTCCATCACTAATTATTACTTCGTTTATAATGTGGAAAAAGAAGATGCAAGCGACCCACATAAACTAGGATAGATGCATGGGATATTCATTTTTGTTTTATTAGGTGACTGAGTGAAATTTCGAAGAAAGATGGTCCTGATTCTTGAGCATAGAGATGATGCATTGTTGACTTTTAGCACGGAGAAATCAATGAATTGGTTCATGATGGGGAAGTGACCTCTCCCCAATAATAACCAATCCATTCTTATTTTTTGGCAATTGGTCTCACTTCTAGCTTCATGGCTAGTTGGCTCGAGACTCATTCCATCTAACTGCTCAGGTTCACCATGGATGAGGGCATTTCTAAATAGAGAAATGTTATATCTTTCTATAAATCTTCTTATATATTCTCTTACTATTTTATAAAATAAGGAAAATTGCACTCACCTCCCTTAAAATTTTCTTATACAACACACACACACCCCTTCTAGTATTGAAAAAACACTCACCTCCCGTGGATTTCACACCGTTAGCATCATTAGAAACCAATGAATAGTTTTGACCAGTGCCTTCAATAAAACTGTATTCTTCTAACTGAGGCAGCAATAACATTTCAATAAACCAGTCGTGTTTTAGTTGTTGTGCCTTTTTGGATACAAGCCTTGCAATTTCATCCATTCTTATCAAGTAATATCAACATAAATCTATCCCTTTATGCGCACTTGACTCCACTAATAATGTTTGATGATGCCATTGCTTGATGAGCCAGGTAGCAGCATAATACAAACATTTGACACAAATTGTCAAACACCTTATGCTCAAACTAAACAAACTGATACACTAATTTTATTGACACGGTAAAAAAACAGAATTAATTAAAAATCTGATAACTCACAAATATTTCATTCAATATTAATACTAAAATGTAAAATATATATTAGAAAAACAAAAGAAAAAGTAGAAAACTGGACGTTGCATCAAAAGGTCTGCAACAAACAAAACAAACAAAAAATGGACTGTTACAGCAATGTGAACCTGCTTTTGAAATTCCATTTTTGTGATATCTCGTTCGGTTTGATTAGAAGTTTTTTTCATTTGTATACTCTTTTAGGCTGTTGGGCAAAAAGACATTTTTTCTTCTCATTTGTTAATTGGGGATGGAACTAGGTTTGCCATTTGTTATTTCAAATCAAGGCCCTGATGCTGAATTTTTAGTTACCCAGCGTTTTGACTTGCTGCTTTATGCCTTCTGTGAAAGAAGCTCTACCCATGATTTTCAAAAAACACCAATGCAGGCATGGAGTTTATGCCTTCCGTGAAAGAAATTCTATCCTAATTTTCATTCATTTAAAGCTTGGGATGATGACTTGCTACTGTGGAACTATGGAAGAAGCCTTGTGAGTGCCTTCTTTTAACTGAGCATTGACGGCGTTATCTTCCAAGGGGGTGTGTGTCAGTTGTTTAAAAAAACAAGGGAGGTTTTTGTATGTTTAAAAACTAGAGGGAGTGTATATATCATTTAGAGAAACCTCAGCGGAGGTGAGTGCAATTTTTCCTATAAAATAAGAAAGAGAAGATAACTAATATCTTGAAAACATAAAAAAAATGTTTAATACTTTTTTCATTTAGTAATTAGGAAGATTTGTAGAAATAAAGGGTAAAAAGATTTAGAATTATTCTTCTAAATAATGTAATATCTATAATTACAATGAAGGGTATATATGTAAATATTTTTTTATCCTATTTTGCCCATATATATATAACCGTTAATCTATTTAACTTTTCCTTTTTTAACTTCTAATCCACGTAAAATTATGCATAAAAAAATATTGGCTTAAATATGTTTTTAGTCCCTCATATTTGGCTTAAGTTTGTTTTTGGTCCCTCAAATACCAAGAATATTATTTTAATCCCTAATCTTTTGAAAATCAATCACTTTTGGTCCCTGATGCCATATTTTAAATTTGAAAAGTATTTTTTAAATTTATACTTTGACCCCTCCTAAAACCTGATGTTCACTTTAACTCGTTTTTCTGTTCTCCTCCCCCTCCACTGATGCACCGGGCCCCCCATCCCCGTACGGCCAAGGGAGGAGCTCCGCGTGGACAAGGGAGGTTGCGCACAATGGCGGGAAGGGAGGGGGCCACCGCGATCGCACAGGGAGGAGAACGAGAGAGAGGCAGCGCGCATCTCATGGCGGCTTCGAGGGAGGACAATGGAACTACTCCTAGCAGGGATGGGGGTCGCGAAGCATCAGTGGAGGGAGAGGAGAATGGAAATGGAAAAATGGGTTAAGGTGAACATCAGGCTTTAGGAGGGGTCAAAGTATAAATTTAAAAATACTTTTCAAATTTAAAATATGGCCCCAGCAACCAAAAGTGACTGATTTTCAAAAGATTAGGGACTAAAATAATATTCTTGGTATTTGAGGGACAAAAAACGAACTTAAGCCAAATATGATGGACTAAAAACATATTTAAGCCAAAAGTATTTGTATAAAAAAAAGTATACAAAAACTATAGTGGATGGATGCAGACACCGTGTCTGCTACTCACTAGTAATTAATGGTCCCTCATCCACTCACGCTATAGTGTCCCAACAGTAATACTCTGTCTATCAATAATATTATATAGATATCTCAGTGTAAACTGTAAAGTTCAGTGTTATTAAACTCTGCTCGGACCGACCGGTCTGACTGGGAACCGGTGCTATAGCCGATCTGAGCTGAGTATTAGATCGAAAATGCCTCTGAACCGGAGAGAACCGCAAGAACCGGCCGGTTTTTTAGAGAACCGGTGACTCGCTCGCACATCAAAACCGATCGAGTCGAATATATTTCAAAAAAAATTGGGGGGAGAAGGACCGCTGCTGGGAACTAGAGAAGGACATCGGATCTGCAAGGTGCAGTAGACACAACAGCTACGCACAAAAAAGAGAGAGGAAAGTTGAGTCATGTCCAACACAGAAAATCAACCGTCAAAACGTGCTCAGATGAGCCCCCTTTGGTGCAAAACCAGCGACACAGAATTGTGGAGAAGAAAGGATTTGGAAGAGGAGGGAGGAGGTGATGAAAAGAAATAAAAAGGAATGAAGGTCCAAAGGTGTGGGCGGCGGCTCCAATGTGGAGGAGGAAGAAGCAATGTTAGCTTAATAACCCGTGCCTTGCACGGGATGTAAAATTATATTGTTTTATGGATATTACAAAAGGAAATATTATATATTTTTAGATTTCTAACCTAATACAATCCCACAAAAATTAGTTTTTAAGGTAAGTATTACTCATGCTTAATAAGCTCTATTTAAGGCTTTTTTTCCTCTAATATATGCTTTCAAATTATTACACTCAGTGACTTTTATTTTTTGAACAGTACAAAATTAACCAAACGACATGATGTTAAAATTAGTCTATAAAGAATTTAAGAGGAACAAAAATAAAAAAAAATAGTCCAACCTCCCGATTTATGATAATATTTTATTCCGTGCAGGTAAGTGAAAAATAGTATTCCATGATTAGTTAATGGATGTCATATGACGGGAGGGACCAAAAATATTATTTTAGATTTTAGAGGGATGAAAATCAAAGAAAAGTTTTTATAAGCACCAAAATCATAATTCATCATTTTATAAGGACTAAAAACGTATTTAACCCATAGAATTTTTTATATGTCAAATAAAATATTATTAAATTAAATTAACAAAACAATAAATTGAAAGAAGATTTTTTAAGTTTTAACAATAAATTAGAGTGTGACTATGTGAATCAAATTGTTTTTTATGAATGAGATAACTTTATATTGGAATAAAATTATTAGTTGCAATTTTTTATTTACATTATTAGTTGCAAAGTTATTGTATGATAATATTAGTTGACAAAAATAATAATGTGAATTTGTAAATTTTGTTTATTAAATTAATTTCATTTAAATAAGTTTATTCCCAAAATGTTTACATATAAGATATATGCACATTTTTATATGATGTAAGTATTTATGTCTAAATGTAATAGGCTTTCATGTTTACTTATTGTAATCTACATATTAATATTTTTTTATAGCTAGACGTTATATTATGTAAGTCATATGCGTGATATGACCTTTTTTATGATTATTAATTATTAATTGATTAATAATTAATTGATATATTTAAAATTGATAGCAATGAATTATTAATTATTATTTAAAATTTAAAACAAATTAATAGAATAAATTTACTTTAGGCAAAAAATAGAATTCATGTGGTATTGACACGTGACATAATCCTACATGGCAAAACCTTAATATATAATATATAATAGATAAAATTATTAATTGCAAAGTTATTGTAACATAATTAGTTGACTAAATATCCAATACTATATTAAAAAATCATCCAATACATGTAAAAAAAAACATAAAAACATTGTGATTTACGTCAAAAAAAAACCCTTCTGATTAACCTACTTTCCCTACTCAGCAACTATCTCAATGTAAGCATGTGATTAATGAAAATAGACTCGGGAGCATTTGTTAGTAAATATCATCTTAAAGAATGACAATGGTAGAAATAACAACAATGCTAGCTTCCATATATGAAAATGTCATCTTAATGCCATTGGCTATATCTCAACATAATGGCAAAGAAATTTTATACGAAATATAGCAACTATAGTGGTAAACAAAACCCAAACAAAAAATTCAACCAAATAATAGATGAAATTAAACTTTTCAAGTAAGTTGCCTAAATTTGGGATTGGATGTCGTTGTAGATTTTATAGTAAAGATAATCAATAATAGAAGAAAATATTGTATTTGTAAGAAAAAATAAGAAATGAGAGAAACAAAACAAAATGAAATATGGGAGAGATGAATAGTTGAGGAGAAGGAGGATGAAAAAAAATTGAGTGAGTTATATTAAACAAAAAAGAGTTGGAGAATCAATAAAAAATAAAATAAAAGGTGGAAAAGTGAGAAAAAGACACAATTGGTATTAAAAATTTGATAAAAAGAGTGGTTAGAGAGAGAATATATACAAAAAATTACATATATATAATTTAATTTAATTTGAAATTTAAATTTTAATTAATTGATATTTTTGCTAATTGATGGTTTTTCTTTCTAATTTCCTTGATTGAAGATTTGCCACATTTACTGATTAATTGCAATAGTTACTAATTAATCTGCCTTAATATTAGTTATTATAAATTACCAGCTGAAAAAAATTAGAATAAAATAATTTTGTTTATATTTGTACCGTAAACTAATTGATGATAATATGTGATATAGCTAGCCGTTAAAATTATTAGTTGCAAATTTTTTATTACTTATTAGTTGCAAAGTTATTGTATCAAAATATTAGTTGAAATGTAATTGAAAATGAATTTCAAAAGTATAAGACATTGGAAATAGTAATATGGAAATAAATAATAATTAAAATTGATATGCATAAAAATAATTTTAATAAAAATATCAATTTAATTATAAATTAATAAAATATGATGCCTATGGGATAATGGGAATCAATTAAATGATTTTGCCTTCAGTTACTAATTTATTTTTCAAAAAATGGAAAAAATTGCATTTATTGCTAATTTATTACCATGATTATTACTAATGAATTGTGATTGGTATATTAATGAAATTAATTGACATGTATAATAATGACTAAAATAAAATAATTATAAAAAAATATAATAAAATAGAAAATAGCTTTAGGCGAGAAATGAAATGAATCTGGGAGTGCCACGTGGCATAATCATACGTGGCATAATCCTACGTGGCATAATATATAATAGATTTTGTTTATATTTGTACCGTAAACCAACTGATGATAATAATTGATATAGCTAGCCGTTAAAATTATTAGTTGCAAATTTTTTATTACTTATTAGTTGCAAAGTTATTGTATCAAAATATTAGTTGAAATGTAATAACATAATGAAAATGAATTTCAAAAGTATAAGACATTGGAAATAGTAATATGGAAATAAATAATAATTAAAATTGATATGCCTAAAAATGATTTTAATAAAAATATCAATTTAATTATAAGTTAATAAAATATGATGCCTATGGGATAATGGGAATCAATTAAATGATTTTGCCTTCGGTTACTAATTTATTTTTCAAAAAATGGAAAAAATTGCATTTAGTGCTAATTTATTACCATGATTATTACTAATGAATTGTGATTGGTATATTAATGAAATTAATTGACATGTCTAATAATGACTAAAATAAAATAATTATAAAAAAATATAATAAAATAAAAAATAGCTTTATGCGGGAAATGAAATGAATCTGGGAGTGCCACGTGGCATAATCCTACGTGGCATAACCCTGCTTTATAATATATAATAGATTTTGTTTATATTTGTACCATAAACTAACTGATGATAATAATTGATATAGCTAGCTGTTAAAATTATTAGTTGCAAATTTTTTATTACTTATTAGTTGCAAACAATGTTATTAAACTCGGACCGGTCATCGACTCGGTTGGGGTACTGGGTCAGTGGGTCATTGGTCGGACCGGTGAGTCACTGGTTGGACCGCATGAACCGGTGTATATTGAATTTATAAATTTTATTTCAAAGATAAGTATATAAATGTTTTGCGTGACAGCCATAACAAATAATTGCCATGGAATAGTTGGCAATACTGGCTTTTGCTATTCCCAGGGAAGGAGATCAACTCCCCACGAGGGAATTTTCTACCCAAAATTTTCAATTTTTTCAACCAACTGAAAGTTGCCTCGAGTCGCGTGCGTGACAGCAAACAAAAAAGCTATTGCTGCAGTGCAGCAGAGCAGTGTGTGCAGTGCAGCAGCAGTGTTGTGACAGAACAGTACGAAGATAGACGCCTGATATGACAAGCATCATTGCGTAGACCGAGGCCGAGCCAACCGAGACCGAGTTGGACGGTTAAATCCGATTTTTAGCCGGTTCAATGACGTCAGTTCCGGTTCGATTACATATCCGATCCAACAAGATGACCGGACCGGCTATGGGTCCGGTTTCCGATTGAACTGGTCTGACCGGCCGAGCCGGTCCGAGTTTAATAACACTGGTTGCAAAGTTATTGTATCAAAATATTAGTTGAAATATAATAACATAATGAAAATGAATTTCAAAAGTATAAGACATTGAGAATAGTAATATGGAAATAAATAATAATTAAAATTGATATGCCTAAAAATGATTTTAATAAAAATATCAATTTAATTATAAATTAATAAAATATGATGTCTATGGGATAATGGGAATCAATTAAATGATTTTGCCTTCAGTTACTAATTTATTTTTCAAATGGAAAAAATTGCATTTAGTGCTAATTTATTACCATGATTATTACTAATGAATTGTGATTGGTATATTAATGAAATTAATTGACATGTCTAATAATGACTAAAATAAAATAATTATAAAAAAGATCTATATATATAATAAAGCTAAATGTTTTCAAAAAAGAAATGTTACACGTGTCAATACTACGTTTAATAACATTTATCCTAAAGGCTAACAAAAATGGAAGCCGAATGATTCTCTTTCAATTCAAAATGGAATATGCAAATCAGGATTAATCGAATATTATTGTGCCCGAATCAGCATTAAATGTAAATTTAAAAACAAAATCAGAAGATTGTTATATTTTGTTTTATCTCATATGTCTATTTATTTGATTTTTTTCCCATCATTTTACCCCCATCATTTTCAACAAATGCATCCAATCGGTGTCTCTACTGACCCGTCCTCTCACTCTGCCATCATTGGTGGTTGGTCCTCTTTTTGGGTTGAAGTTGTTCATCTCAATTCAGATATTAGGAATAATTTTAATAATTTTGTTTTTAAATATTATTATCCTATTTCACCTCCTCCTAAAATGCTCATGATCATCGATTTTTTTGAACAAAATGTATATAAACATTATGCAGCATTTGATTACCATCCATGACATGCACAATAGTCTTGAAGCCATAGTGAAGCCCTTTCAGCCTTTTCAGCCTTTCGTGTCTGTCCAAACTTTCATGTCTCTTCAACTATTCATTCTCTGGTATGATTTTTTTTTTCTCTTTTTTTTTCTTTCTTTTCATATATATTTTCTCCTTCGTTCTACTCTTTCATTGTGATGACTACTACTCAAAACCTTTGATTGCATGTTAGTTTTTGTTTTCGTTTTAGTCTTTTCTCTCCCTTTCTCTCTTGATTACGTGTTAGTTTTGTATTTTTAATCTTATATCTTATTAATTTTATGTATTGATATATTTTATTTATTCATTTTATTATATTATTTGTATCATGGTTATTCTTCTAATCAACTTCTCATCTAAGGTGAGTTTTTTTTATTTTATTATTAATCATTTTTAGTTGTTATTCAATTCAATGTTTGAGATCTCTATATTTTGATTATTTTTTCATAGTCTCCAAATTATTGATATTGTTTGATTTTTGTTTTGATTTTATTCTATTGATCACCAACCTAAACTTATTCTCTAATGCAACTCTTTTTTTTATTAATCACTTTTAGTTATTTAGAATTAATCTTTCTATACTTTGCGTTGGTAAATTTTTTGTTCTTTATTTCTAATTTGGGATTACTTTTTAATTCAAAACAGATACATTGTTTTTGCTTTTCAAACAAGAGGCACCATTCAACGAAACAAAATTTAACAGCTTATTTTTCTCAATATTTCTAATTTGTGATTATTTTTCCATTTTATGCAGATACATTATTTTTGTCTCCAAACAAGAAGCATAATGAATGACACGAAATTTAGTAGCATATTTTTGAAAATATTTTTCAAGAAATTATGTATGGAATGATAGAAAAAATATTAAAAATATTATTTTCTTTGATTTGATTGCATAATGATATTGGTAGATATTTGTTGTCTTTTACTTTCCTTTTACTTATATAAGATGTCATAATAATTTTTAAATTTTGTGTATTTGAATTTATGTCGCAATTTTTTTTGATGAGTTTGAATTTGATCTTTCTTAGGCTTTGGGAAGAATTTTCAAATTTTAAAATATTTTGTTGTAATGGTTAATATTATATGTAATAAATAAAAAAGGATATCTTTCATCATTTTTTGAACGGAATATCTCTTCGATCTTGATCTCTGCTGTTTTGATTTAAATTTGATATTCAAATTTAGGAAATAATTTTATCTAATCTTAATTTAAAATTGATTTTTCTCAATAAAAGAATTTATTTTTATGTTAACTCAAATTTGATATCTTCGATATTAGTATGAAATTTAACTTTTTTATATTTAGGAACATGTAATAAAAAATATTTACTTTATGTTAATCAATGTTGTTATTGTTATTATTTATTTCTCATTTAGTGTTTTTACCTAACTAATTTTTTCATTAAATCTTTTCTTTTGTCCTAGAAAATTTGATTATTTTCTCCTTAATACCTATAAATAAATTGATTATTATAAAAAATATGGATAAAAGACAATAAATGAGAATAAATAGTTTTTAATCAATATTTTCACAACCATGTACAAGTCACACATACCAGCGAACTCAATCAATATCAGATTCTCATAACATTAATAATTGATATACCACATTTTAAATTTTAAATTGATTATATTGCACGATATAGTTTCCTTCTATGGTAGTAATAATCAATTAATATTGGTTTTCCTTTCCCAATTTATTAATTATCAAAACTGGTTTAAATTGAGTTTGCGGTTTAATATTGGTTTTCAACTATGGTAATAATAATAAATTATTTAAATTTAAATTGACTACATTGTACGATATTGTTTTCCGCTATGGTAATAATAATAATAATAATAATAATAATAATAAACTAACATTAATTTTCTTTTCACAACTTGTTAATTAACAAAAATCGATTCAAATTGGGTTCGTAGGTTAACACTGGTTTCTCACTATGGTAATAATAATAAATTGATATCGCAAGCCCTTTATGAAATACATTTTTCAAGTGTATATCTTTAGTTTGATGGTAATTATATTATTCGAATATATAGAAGAATTGACAATTGAGATAACAGGGGAATAAAAACAGAATAACGTGACACCAATAATACAATAACTATAAAAAGATGATAACCAAGTATTTAACTATTTGTCAAGAAAAGATCAAGTATCTAACAAAATTAATTATTCAGCAATAATAAGTGAAAAAACTAAATATTTAAGAAAGAAACATGCTCCAACACCATTAAAAAAACAAAATGACAGTTTATGTAAAATTGTATCAAAAAAAAGTTTATGTAAAAGTAATTTATGCAAAATTATTATTATGTTAGATTGGTTTCAAAAACAAATGGTTCATTATTTAGGCTAGCAAATTTAAATTTGTTTTAATTGTCAATCTATATAGGTAAAGAGATTAATAAAAATACTTTTCCTAAAAATATAGATTTAATTCACATCTTATTTAACAAATTTATTAAAAACATACGTAAACAAATTAAAATTTTCTTTTGAATGTTAATATCATATGTAAAGTTATTAGTAAAAAAATATATAAAAATATAATACATAGATAAAATTTAGATTTAGATTGAGTTAATCGTCATTTTGGCCCCTGAACTGTAATATGGTCCCACTTCGGTCCCTGAAACTAACGAAAAGGCAATTTAGTCCCTAAAATTGTAAAATGTCGGTCAAATTAGTTCCTAAAATTGTAAAACGACGGTCAAGTTAATCCGTCGTTTTACAATTTTAGGGACTAACTTGACCGATGTTTTACAATTACAGGGACTAAATTGCCTTTTCATTAGTTTCAGGGACCTAAATGAGTATGCTTCATAATTTTAGGGGCTAAAATGACAGTTAACTCATTTAGACTCTATCTTATTTATTACTTTTTTATTTAATTTATTTTAGATTGTATTTTATATAAACAAATTAGAATTTTTTGAAACACAAATATCTATACGTATGGTCACTAATATCAAAACACTAAATATATTGGTGAGTATTATCTCATGGGATTAAAACTACAAATATAAGACCAAAAAAAATTCGATACAGAAAATATTTTTATATGATTATAAATATATAGTAAAGATGTAAAAGTTTTTTTATATGGAAATGCATTACTTATGTGTAAATATTCTAATATAAAATAATATAAAATACAAGTTAATGTGCATATTATAATATATAATTTATTTTTTTGGTTGAATGAGTATTTTAATATATAATTTGTGTATTTTTAATATATATCATGAATAATACGGGTCGGTGTACTATACATTTTTTCTTCTTCTTATTTTTATACTAATCCTTGGAAGAGCTTAATATTTAGGTCACATGGAGATGCATTCTAAATAAGAGCCCTTATTAATATGCACATGGAGATAAAAAATTATATGGATATGTATTAAGATTAGAGTAAGAAATAAAAAATAACTAAGACATACAAGTAATTAAAGATAAAAATATGACAAACTAAGTTGAAATATAACACAATGAGATAAATATTTTACATGAAGGTTTATCTATGTCTACATTAAAATAATTATTGCGCTGATGCTCTTACTTCTCATGGGCATGCTACGTCTTATAATTGGACAGTGTTTGAAATAATTTAAAAATCAAGCTCAACAATAATTTCCTAAATGTGCAAACTTTTATAACCAACATAAAACCATAAACCAAGTCCCACAATTCCATTATTTTTAAATTAAAATTTTAAATATTAGGGTGGGTTTGAGGACAATTCAACATTCCCGCCAATGTTTGACTTTGAAAAACAGTAAAACACAAACTCGATCACTAAACCCGTCAAAGCAGGTTATCCCCGTCAAAGTTTGGGTCGGTTCGGGTGAATTCATGTTCATTTATGTTTTTGACATGTTTTCTCACAATAACTATTTAAATTATTTTACTATTTCAACCATAATTAATATAATTTTTTGTATTATAATGTATTTTAAAATTGAGAACTAATCAAATAACTAATATCCATTATATGTCCCGTGTATAGCACGGGTGAATACACTAGTATAATAAAATAGAAAATAGCTTTAGGCGAAAAATGAAATGAATCTGAGAGCGCCACGTGGCATAATCCTACGTGGCATAACCCTGCTTTATAATATATAATAGATATAATTAATTAATTTTTTTAGATTCTTTAAGGTATGGTATGAATATGAATTTTTAATGATTTTTTAATAGAGACCGAGTCATGCGGTCCGACCTGTGACCCACTGGTCCAACCAGTGGGTGTAACCAGTGACCCAATGACTCAGTGCCCTGGCCGAGTCGACGACCGGGCCGAGTTTTATAACATTGGTAAAGTTAGTGAAATTGGTTTTTTCTTAACCAAAATGCTACCATGTCATTGACATCTCAAAAAATTGATGATGGTCGACGGACCCGCAAAATTTGATCCTGTGAGAGTCTCTGTTTGGGGGGAAAAATCGGTGGAAAAATCACCTAAATTAAAACAAGATAGGAGTACTTTATTTTCAGTCAAAAAAAGAGTACTTTATTTTAAAATAAATATTTGTACTAAGAAGTCAAACGAAATACTCATTTTTTTTCTTCTGAATCGTTAAACCAAATACTATAATAGCAAGTATTCCCAAAAAAAAGAATGTATTCCCAAAAAAAAAACTATAATAGCAAGTAGATTTTTTATTTTTAATAAAAATTATAATCTATAGTATAATCAAATTGTGTTCACTATCCAATATTACCATTTCCACCTGTCAATAATATTAATAATTAATAATATTGAAAATGTTATATTCTTTAAAAAATTAATGAATTCAAATATATATCAGAAATTTTTAAATATTTGCATAATCTGAAGATAATAACTTAAAAGTATATTAAAATTAATATATTTATTAAAAGTCTATTTGCAAACTTCTGATGTATAAAAAAATAATATATTTATTGAAATTAATTATTTGAATTAATTAGTTTTGGTAACCATGTTATCGGTGTGAAGTATCCATCGGCTTTGCAGATGACTAATATCTGCCGGGAATCTAGTTGGCCACCTTTAGTGGGGTCTCCCATTCCAACTACGTTTTTTTTCCATCCACAATGCTCGAATCCGTGACATTGTTTAAGAAATCCGAGCTCAGTGTCACTCGGACTAATAAATATTTAACAAATTGTATCACATGATGATCTTTATTTTTCTACGCAAGAATTATTCCTATATTTTATTTGTTTTTAATTTTATGTTTTTTCAACTTAGTCGTAAAAAACATTAACTAGAAGATGAATGCTACGATATCCATGTAAATTTTATGGGTATTGGTACCCAACCTATAGTAAGATGTTATGTGTATTTCTTTAGCCATGCCATCTTGTCATTTTTATTTCAATTTATTTGCAATTACATTACTTTATATTTATTTATTTGCAAATACATCACTTTTGTCATTTTGGGAAAAAATTCAAAATCTGGTTAACCCGCGAGGGAAATAGGTTTTGCACCGATTACAACATTTCAGCCATAGATTCTCCTAGTTTGAAGCTCTTTTTGTTTTGATTTCTTATGAATTTTATAGTCAAACATATTTCTCATAAATCTAGCACAAAAACATCAATTTTTCATAGAGCATTCAAGAGATTTTCGAGTTGATGGAAGATAGAAGATAGACAACTATCATACCGAACTCAACCTCCAAGTCCAATTGGAGCTTTTGATGAATTTCTATCTCTATAGCATAAAAGCACCATTCAATCAAAAGCCATAGCACAAAAGGACAAAAGCACCATTCAATCGGTGCTATAGATAGATAACCACCATTCAACAAATCTTCTATCTATAGCACAAAAACATCATTCAATCAAAACATATTTTCGAATTGAATCAAGCACAAAAGCATTATTCAAGTTCCGCATTATTTGACTTGATTTGATGTAATTATTTTGTAGGTTTTATTTATAATCATGTTTATAACTATTATAGTACAAAAGCATCAATTTATAACAATCAAATTATGATAAATCAAGTTTCAGATCGTGATCTATGTGAACTCTAACCCTTGTCCTCACTGTTTTTTTCAAAATTCTCTCTCTATAGTCAACGAAAATTCACGAAATCAGTGTCAATAGATTCATATTATCTTCCTCTACAAAAATCATAATTAAGGTTTCAACTTCCGATTTCAAATAAATCATTATTCGAAAATTTTATCCATAAATAAAAAATGAAAATAAATCAAAAATTAAAAACCAATTATATACAAATAAAATAGGACGAAATCAATCAACAATCAGGGTATGAAAGGTTTTCTGCATGAGTGAGAAGGGTTCACGGCTTTGTAACAAGTGACATGAAAGTTTTTATTAAATTTTGAGTATTATTTGATTAAAAGTCACTCGGGATATAAACACAAATAATATAAATATAGTTTAAATTTAGGTAAATGTTGAATCAGCATTGTATTTTAATTTTTTTTCACTTAACATGTTTCTATTAGATCACCTCATCAAGGTACCCAAACATTTAAATTTCTCAAGGTACAATAGAATTTGCCTAAATAGAAAAGACATCTCACTCTTCATATGTGACATATTCTTAGTTGTATGCCAAATAAACTTATATGTAATAATTTTCTATTATTTCTAATTCTTATTTGTTAAAATTTTCTATTATTTCTAATTGTTATTTGTTAACAACTGTAATCGATATAGTTATTCTTGATTAATTTCTAATATTTGGTAATAAATGTTTTAATTGTAAATTTTAGGTATTTTGATTGGGATATCAGTTCAAGATATTTAATATCATTCTTTAAAGTTGTTGCAAAATATTTATTAAACCTTTGTATTTTAAAGTGTTTTTTATTGTCGAAGTACAATTTTAAAATATTTGTAGTATTAAATTTTGTAGGATGATTATTTTTCAATTTATTATATAATAAGTAAAACCTTTAAAAACATTAAACTTAAATATGATATGAGATTAATTACTATATACCGATAGTGTAAAAATATTTTATATAGAGACTTTCAATCATATCCTATCATAGTGTTTCTTCATAATAACATAAAAAAAGTAGTATCACTTCATAACAATAATTTCTAAAATATTTACACAAAAATTTATATGATGAGCTATGATCGAACCCCCACTCTTGAACATATCACCCCAAGCTCTAACAACTTGAGATACCGGTTGGAGATTCAAAATTTACTGTGTCTACCCTACATTTCTTCATTTTTTTTTTGGGTCTTTGAATTAAAGGGGAACAAGTCCCAGCCCATAGGCCCATTACAAAACAGAAAGGTCCAGCTAGCAAAACGCCATACAAAGCACATAAACCGGCGTACGGCTAGAAAGCATAAGAAAAACAAAACAAAGGAAGTGAAAAGAAATCTAACCACTTAGTCAAGTACCATAGAAGGAATCTATCCCCTAACAACCGAGAACCAATAAAAAATAGCTCAAAGGAGCCTCTTATCTCTTATCTGCCCCCACTCAAAAAACAGAGGAGCCTCTTAATTCTTATCTCTTCATTTCCAATTTGCATCTATTGGTCTGTCAGGCTCTGATGCAAAAAGTTTAACGCACCCGCGGGTTGGATTAGATTGAATTGTATCGGTTTTCTATATGGCATCAGAAAACTGATCCAATTTAAAAAAAATGGATTTTTTTCCTTTTAGATTTCTTTGATTTTTGATTATTCGGTTCGATTACTATAGTTTGTATTGGATTGGTTCGGTTGTGAACACCCTTATCATCCAAATGAAATTTAGTTCCTCTAAAATAAGCACTCGCTACTTTAAAGAGTATGTAATCTCATGTTCATGAGAAAGTTAACGGTTTAGAATTATAAAACATGTATGATTTATTATTCATGTGCACATAATATGAGCTATTGATTTTTTTGACAATGGTCGATATTACTCTAGAAGTCGGACCCCACTCAAATACACGTTTATTAAACCCTAAGGGTGTGTTTGAGAGTTTTGGAGAGGAGATGAGGGTTTGTGATCAATATTTTACCTATTTGAGTGTTTAAAAGGTATGTGAAAACCCTTCAAAGTCACATCTCTAGTGCATCTTTTGAGTTCTCCAAATTGGAGGATTTTTGAAACTGTATTAGAGGGGAGGACTTTGGAGGGGTTTGGAGGGCTTCAAAATGTTTTCTCCTTTTTTCTCCCCTATCTATATAACTAAAATATTGGAGTAAACCCTCCCCTCCAAAAAAAAACCCCTCCCAAACACATCCTAAGTAACATAGGTTTCAATGGGTTGTTGCCTTTCCTCTTCAACTATAAATTTGTAGCAAAAATCTCATAATCCTCTATAAATTCATAACAAAAATCTCATAATTCATACCGTCAATGTCCAAACAAAGGCATGGCTTTCAACAATCCTCATCAATCTCTTTGAATTGTGTCTGCTTTTTCTATTGGCTTACGAACCAATCTTTTTTTATAATTTTTTTTGTGAACCCGGGTATCGTCCACAAGCAAATGTAATTAATTTTTTTGTTGGTATGGTTTGTAGGTTGCAGGGTAAGGTGGCTATTGTCACTGGGGCGGCCAGTGGAATAGGAGCAGAGGCAGTGAGGATATTTGTGGAAAATGGGGCACTCGTAGTCATAGCAGACGTTCAAGACGAATTGGGTCAGCAGGTTGCAACTTCGATTGGCTTGGACAAAGTAAGTTACCAGCATTGTGACGTGAGAGATGAGAAGCAAGTTGAGGAAACAGTAGCCTTCACCTTGGACAAGTATGGCAGTCTAGACATCTTGTTTAGCAACGCTGGGGTCACAGGTCCTATGTCTAGCATCCTAGAGTTTGATCTAAATGAATTTGACAACACATTGGTTGTGAATGTTCGAGGCGTGGCAGCAACTATCAAGCACGCTGCTCGTGCCATGGTGGCTAAAAAGATACGTGGATCCATAATTTGCACAGCCAGCGTGGCTGCTTCGCTTGCTGGATGTGCCGGTCACGATTATACAACATCCAAACACGGTCTTATAGGCCTTGTTCGGTCAACATGTAGTGAGCTTGGAGCTCATGGGATCCGAGTCAATTCGATTTCACCTTATGCAGTTGCCACACCTCTTGCATGTAGAGCACAAGAAATGGAGCCAAGTGAAATTGAAGCCATTGGACTTGCTTTTGCCAATTTGAAAGAAATTACATTGAAACATACCCATATTGCTGAAGCTGCTCTATTTCTTGCTTCTGATGAATCGACTTATATCAGTGGACACAACTTGGTGGTGGATGGTGGCTTCTCGGCCATTAATCGTTGTTTTCCTAGCATTAAAAATTAAATGATATATATATATATATGTATACCAAAATAAAATCCAAATAAAATGATTCTTTCACACCGATGGGGAAAGGGAATGTGGAGAGTGCATGTGAGCTAAAAATTTAGGTGTGAAAATTTCTTTTGTTTTGGTAAATTTTTATTTACAAAATTATTAATTTTATTTTTTGATAGCTAAAATAGTGTTTGTTTATGAATTTTATTCATGTTTTTAAGATTCATCCACACTTTTATTCCAGTAAATTTTCAGGTTCCAAAGTTTTAATTTTAATTTCAAAAACTAAAATAATATTTGTTATGTGTTTTATTCTTTTTTTTTTGTTCGAGTCAACTTTCAGGTTGTAAGATTTTATTTTTATAAATAATATAGTTTTTGCTTACGAGTTTCATTTAAATTTTTTTATCTTACAAATCTTCAAGTTGGAAATTTTCAATTCTGTTTTTGATAAATAAAATCGTGTTTGTTTACGGGTTCCATTCATAATTTTTGTTTCGCTAAATTTTTATGTTTCAAATGTTTGATTTTATTTCCGATAACTAAAATAGTGTTTAGTTACGGTTTTATTCATGTTTTATTGATCTTACAAATCTTCATATTGTAAAATTTAATTTTTTATGAATAAAATAATATTTATTTATGGATTTAATTCATATTTTTTATCCTACAAATTTTTATGTTGTAGATTTTTTATTTTATTTTTCATAAATAAAATAGTATTTAATTACAGGTTTTATTCATGTTTTTTTCGGATAAATATTAAGGTTACAAAAATATTATTTTTTATTACATATTATTTATAAATATCAACGCTACCCGTGCGACGCACGGGTGAACTCTCTAGTTAGACAATTAAGGCAACTACCCTTTTTTTAATGAAACTTAAGGCAACTACCCCAGACCCTATATTTCCATCACTAATTATTACTTCGTTTATAATGTGGAAAAAGAAGATGCAAGCGACCCACATAAACTAGGATAGATGCATGGGATATTCATTTTTGTTTTATTAGGTGACTGAGTGAAATTTCGAAGAAAGATGGTCCTGATTCTTGAGCATAGAGATGATGCATTGTTGACTTTTAGCACGGAGAAATCAATGAATTGGTTCATGATGGGGAAGTGACCTCTCCCCAATAATAACCAATCCATTCTTATTTTTTGGCAATTGGTCTCACTTCTAGCTTCATGGCTAGTTGGCTCGAGACTCATTCCATCTAACTGCTCAGGTTCACCATGGATGAGGGCATTTCTAAATAGAGAAATGTTATATCTTTCTATAAATCTTCTTATATATTCTCTTACTATTTTATAAAATAAGGAAAATTGCACTCACCTCCCTTAAAATTTTCTTATACAACACACACACCCCTTCTAGTATTGAAAAAACACTCACCTCCCGTGGATTTCACACCGTTAGCATCGTTAGAAACCAATGAATAGTTTTGACCAGTGCCTTCAATAAAACTGTATTCTTCTAACTGAGGCAGCAATAACATTTCAATAAACCAGTCGTGTTTTAGTTGTTGTGCCTTTTTGGATACAAGCCTTGCAATTTCATCCATTCTTATCAAGTAATATCAACATAAATCTATCCCTTTATGCGCACTTGACTCCACTAATAATGTTTGATGATGCCATTGCTTGATGAGCCAGGTAGCAGCATAATACAAACATTTGACACAAATTGTCAAACACCTTATGCTCAAACTAAACAAACTGATACACTAATTTTATTGACACGGTAAAAAAACAGAATTAATTAAAAATCTGATAACTCACAAATATTTCATTCAATATTAATACTAAAATGTAAAATATATATTAGAAAAACAAAAGAAAAAGTAGAAAACTGGACGTTGCATCAAAAGGTCTGCAACAAACAAAACAAACAAAAAATGGACTGTTACAGCAATGTGAACCTGCTTTTGAAATTCCATTTTTGTGATATCTCGTTCGGTTTGATTAGAAGTTTTTTTCATTTGTATACTCTTTTAGGCTGTTGGGCAAAAAGACATTTTTTCTTCTCATTTGTTAATTGGGGATGGAACTTGGTTTGCCATTTGTTATTTCAAATCAAGGCCCTGATGCTGAATTTTTAGTTACCCAACGTTTTGACTTGCTGCTTTATGCCTTCTGTGAAAGAAGCTCTACCCATGATTTTCAAAAAACACCAATGCAGGCATGGAGTTTATGCCTTCCGTGAAAGAAATTCTATCCTAATTTTCATTCATTTAAAGCTTGGGATGATGATTTGCTATTGTGGAACTATGGAAGAAGCCTTGTGAGTGCCTTCTTTTAACTGAGCATTGACGGCGTTATCTTCCAAGGGGGTGTGTGTCAGTTGTTTAAAAAAACAAGGGAGGTTTTTGTATGTTTAAAAACTAGAGGGAGTGTATATATCATTTAGAGAAACCTCAGCGGAGGTGAGTGCAATTTTCCCTATAAAATAAGAAAGAGAAGATAACTAATATCTTGAAAACATAAAAAAAATGTTTAATACTTTTTTCATTTAGTAATTAGGAAGATTTGTAGAAATAAAGGGTAAAAAGATTTAGAATTATTCTTCTAAATAATGTAATATCTATAATTACAATGAAGGGTATATATGTAAATATTTTTTTATCCTATTTTGCCCATATATATATAACCGTTAATCTATTTAACTTTTCCTTTTTTAACTTCTAATCCACGTAAAATTATGCATAAAAAAATATTGGCTTAAATATGTTTTTAGTCCCTCATATTTGGCTTAAGTTTGTTTTTAGTCCCTCAAATACCAAGAATATTATTTTAATCCCTAATCTTTTGAAAATCAATCACTTTTGGTCCCTGATGCCATATTTTAAATTTGAAAAGTATTTTTTAAATTTATACTTTGACCCCTCCTAAAACCTGATGTTCACTTTAACTCGTTTTTCTGTTCTCCTCCCCCTCCACTGATGCACCGCGGCCCCCCATCCCCGTACGGCCAAGGGAGGAGCTCCGCGTGGACAAGGGAGGTTGCGCACAATGGCGGGAAGGGAGGGGGCCACCGCGATCGCACAGGGAGGAGAACGAGAGAGAGGCCGCGCGCATCTCATGGCGGCTTCGAGGGAGGACAATGGAACTACTCCTAGCAGGGATGGGGGTCGCGAAGCATCAGTGGAGGGAGAGGAGAATGGAAATGGAAAAATGGGTTAAGGTGAACATCAGGCTTTAGGAGGGGTCAAAGTATAAATTTAAAAATACTTTTCAAATTTAAAATATGGCCCCAGCAACCAAAAGTGACTGATTTTCAAAAGATTAGGGACTAAAATAATATTCTTGGTATTTGAGGGACCAAAAACAAACTTAAGCCAAATATGATGGACTAAAAACATATTTAAGCCAAAAGTATTTGTATAAAAAAAAGTATACAAAAACTGTAGTGGATGGATGCAGACACCGTGTCTGCTACTCACTAGTAATTAATGGTCCCTCATCCACTCACGCTATAGTGTCCCAACAGTAATACTCTGTCTATCAATAATATTATATAGATATCTCAGTGTAAACTGTAAAGTTCAGTGTTATTAAACTCTGCTCGGACCGACCGGTCTGACTGGGAACCGGTGCTATAGCCGATCTGAGCTGAGTATTAGATCGAAAATGCCTCTGAACCGGAGAGAACCGCAAGAACTGGCCGGTTTTTTAGAGAACCGGTGACTCGCTCGCACATCAAAACCGGTCGAGTCGAATATATTTCAAAAAAAATTGGGGGGAGAAGGACCGCTGCCGGGAACTAGAGAAGGACATCGGATCTGCAAGGTGCAGTAGACACAACAGCTACGCACAAAGAAGAGAGAGGAAAGTTGAGTCATGTCCAACACAGAAAATCAACCGTCAAAACGTGCTCAGATGAGCCCCCTTTGGTGCAAAACCAGCGACACAGAATTGTGGAGAAGAAAGGATTTGGAAGAGGAGGGAGGAGGTGATGAAAAGAAATAAAAAGGAATGAAGGTCCAAAGGTGTGGGCGGCGGCTCCAATATGGAGGAGGAAGAAGCAATGTTAGCTTAATAACCCGTGCCTTGCACGGGATGTAAAATTATATTGTTTTATGGATATTACAAAAGGAAATATTATATATTTTTAGATTTCTAACCTAATACAATCCCACAAAAATTAGTTTTTAAGGTAAGTATTACTCATGCTTAATAAGCTCTATTTAAGGCTTTTTTTCCTCTAATATATGCTTTCAAATTATTACACTCAGTGACTTTTATTTTTTGAACAGTACAAAATTAACCAAACGACATGATGCTAAAATTAGTCTATAAAGAATTTAAGAGGAACAAACATAAAAAAAATAGTCCAACCTCCCGATTTATGATAATATTTTATTCCGTGCAGGTAAGTGAAAAATAGTATTCCATGATTAGTTAATGGATGTCATATGACGGGAGGGACCAAAAATATTATTTTAGATTTTAGAGGGATGAAAATCAAAGAAAAGTTTTTATAAGCACCAAAATCATAATTCATCATTTTATAAGGACTAAAAACGTATTTAACCCATAGAATTTTTTATATGTCAAATAAAATATTATTAAATTAAATTAACAAAACAATAAATTGAAAGAAGATTTTTTAAGTTTTAACAATAAATTAGAGTGTGACTATGTGAATCAAATTGTTTTTTATGAATGAGATAACTTTATATTGGAATAAAATTATTAGTTGCAATTTTTTATTTACATTATTAGTTGCAAAGTTATTGTATGATAATATTAGTTGACAAAAATAATAATGTGAATTTGTAAATTTTGTTTATTAAATTAATTTCATTTAAATAAGTTTATTCCCAAAATGTTTACATATAAGATATATGCACATTTTTATATGATGTAAGTATTTATGTCTAAATGTAATAGGCTTTCATGTTTACTTATTGTAATCTACATATTAATATTTTTTTATAGCTAGACGTTATATTATGTAAGTCATATGCGTGATATGACCTTTTTTATGATTATTAATTATTAATTGATTAATAATTAATTGATATATTTAAAATTGATAGCAATGAATTATTAATTATTATTTAAAATTTAAAACAAATAAATAGAATAAATTTACTTTAGGCAAAAAATAGAATTCATGTGGTATTGACACGTGACATAATCCTACATGGCAAAACCTTAATATATAATATATAATAGATAAAATTATTAATTGCAAAGTTATTGTAACATAATTAGTTGACTAAATATCCAATACTATATTAAAAAAATCATCCAATACATGTAAAAAAAAAACATAAAAACATTGTGATTTACGTCAAAAAAAAACCCTTCTGATTAACCTACTTTCCCTACTCAGCAACTATCTCAATGTAAGCATGTGATTAATGAAAATAGACTCGGGAGCATTTGTTAGTAAATATCATCTTAAAGAATGACAATGGTAGAAATAACAACAATGCTAGCTTCCATATATGAAAATGTCATCTTAATGCCATTGGCTATATCTCAACATAATGACAAAGAAATTTTATACGAAATATAGCAACTATAGTGGTAAACAAAACCCAAACAAAAAATTCAACCAAATAATAGATGAAATTAAACTTTTCAAGTAAGTTGCCTAAATTTGGGATTGGATGTCGTTGTAGATTTTATAGTAAAGATAATCAATAATAGAAGAAAATATTGTATTTGTAAGAAAAAATAAGAAATGAGAGAAACAAAACAAAATGAAATATGGGAGAGATGAATAGTTGAGGAGAAGGAGGATGAAAAAAATTGAGTGAGTTATATTAAACAAAAAAGAGTTGGAGAATCAATAAAAAATAAAATAAAAGGTGGAAAAGTGAGAAAAAGACACAATTGGTATTAAAAATTTGATAAAAAGAGTGGTTAGAGAGAGAATATATACAAAAAATTATATATATATAATTTAATTTAATTTGAAATTTAAATTTTAATTAATTGATATTTTTGCTAATTGATGGTTTTTTTTTCTAATTTCCTTGATTGAAGATTTGCCACATTTACTGATTAATTGCAATAGTTACTAATTAATCTGCCTTAATATTAGTTATTATAAATTACCAGCTGAAAAAAATTAGAATAGAATAATTTTGTTTATATTTGTACCGTAAACTAATTGATGATAATATGTGATATAGCTAGCCGTTAAAATTATTAGTTGCAAATTTTTTATTACTTATTAGTTGCAAAGTTATTGTATCAAAATATTAGTTGAAATGTAATTGAAAATGAATTTCAAAAGTATAAGACATTGGAAATAGTAATATGGAAATAAATAATAATTAAAATTGATATGCATAAAAATAATTTTAATAAAAATATCAATTTAATTATAAATTAATAAAATATGATGCCTATGGGATAATGGGAATCAATTAAATGATTTTGCCTTCAGTTACTAATTTATTTTTCAAAAAATGGAAAAAATTGCATTTATTGCTAATTTTTACCATGATTATTACTAATGAATTGTGATTGGTATATTAATGAAATTAATTGACATGTATAATAATGACTAAAATAAAATAATTATAAAAAAATATAATAAAATAGAAAATAGCTTTAGGCGAGAAATGAAATGAATCTGGGAGTGCCACGTGGCATAATCCTACGTGGCATAATATATAATAGATTTTGTTTATATTTGTACCGTAAACCAACTGATGATAATAATTGATATAGCTAGCCGTTAAAATTATTAGTTGCAAATTTTTTATTACTTATTAGTTACAAAGTTATTGTATCAAAATATTAGTTGAAATGTAATAACATAATGAAAATGAATTTCAAAAGTATAAGACATTGGAAATAGTAATATGGAAATAAATAATAATTAAAATTGATATGCCTAAAAATGATTTTAATAAAAATATCAATTTAATTATAAGTTAATAAAATATGATGCCTATGGGATAATGGGAATCAATTAAATGATTTTGCCTTCAGTTACTAATTTATTTTTCAAAAAATGGAAAAAATTGCATTTAGTGCTAATTTATTACCATGATTATTACTAATGAATTGTGATTGGTATATTAATGAAATTAATTGACATGTCTAATAATGACTAAAATAAAATAATTATAAAAAAATATAATAAAATAGAAAATAGCTTTATGCGCGAAATGAAATGAATCTAGGAGTGCCACGTGGCATAACCCTGCTTTATAATATATAATAGATTTTGTTTATATTTGTACCATAAACTAACTGATGATAATAATTGATATAGCTAGCTGTTAAAATTATTAGTTGCAAATTTTTTATTACTTATTAGTTGCAAAGTTATTGTATCAAAATATTAGTTGAAATATAATAACATAATGAAAATGAATTTCAAAAGTATAAGACATTGAGAATAGTAATATGGAAATAAATAATAATTAAAATTGATATGCCTAAAAATGATTTTAATAAAAATATCAATTTAATTATAAATTAATAAAATATGATGTCTATGGGATAATGGGAATCAATTAAATGATTTTGCCTTCGGTTACTAGTTTATTTTTCAAATGGAAAAAATTGCATTTAGTGCTAATTTATTACCATGATTATTACTAATGAATTGTGATTGGTATATTAATGAAATTAATTGACATGTCTAATAATGACTAAAATAAAATAATTATAAAAAAGATCTATATATATAATAAAGCAAAATGTTTTCAAAAAAAAAATGTTACACGTGTCAATACTACGTTTAATTTGAGGAAATTTTACTCAACATTTATCCTAAAGGCTAACAAAAATGGAAGCCGAATGATTCTCTTTCAATTCAAAATGGAATATGCAAATCAGGATTAATCGAATATTATTGTGCCCGAATCAGCATTAAATGTAAATTTAAAAACAAAATCAGAAGATTGTTATATTTTGTTTTATCTCATATGTCTATTTATTTGATTTTTTTCCCATCATTTTACCCCCATCATTTTCAACAAATGCATCCAATCGGTGTCTCTATTGACCCGTCCTCTCACTCTGCCATCATTGGTGGTTGGTCCTCTTTTTGGGTTGAAGTTGTTCATCTCAATTCAGATATTAGGAATAATTTTAATAATTTTGTTTTTAAATATTATTATCCTATTTCACCTCCTCCTAAAATGCTCATGATCATCGATTTTTTTGAACAAAATGTATATAAACATTATGCAGCATTTGATTACCATCCATGACATGCACAATAGTCTTGAAGCCATAGTGAAGCCCTTTCAGCCTTTTCAGCCTTTCGTGTCTGTCCAAACTTTCATGTCTCTTCAACTATTCATTCTCTGATATGATTTTTTTTTCTCTTTTTTTTTCTTTCTTTTCATATATATTTTCTCCTTCGTTCTACTCTTTCATTGTGATGACTACTACTCAAAACTTTTGATTGCATGTTAGTTTTTGTTTTCGTTTTAGTCTTTTCTCTCCCTTTCTCTCTTGATTACGTGTTAGTTTTGTATTTTTAATCTTATATCTTATTAATTTTATGTATTGATATATTTTATTTATTCATTTTATTATATTATTTGTATCATGGTTATTCTTCTAATCAACTTCTCATCTAAGGTGAGTTTTTTTTATTTTATTATTAATCATTTTTAGTTGTTATTCAATTCAATGTTTGAGATCTCTATATTTTGATTATTTTTTCATAGTCTCCAAATTATTGATATTGTTTGATTTTTGTTTTGATTTTATTCTATTGATCACCAACCTAAACTTATTCTCTAATGCAACTCTTTTTTTTATTAATCACTTTTAGTTATTTAGAATTAATCTTTCTATACTTTGCGTTGGTAAATTTTTTGTTGTTTATTTCTAATTTGGGATTACTTTTTAATTCAAAACAGATACATTGTTTTTGCTTTTCAAACAAGAGGCACCATTCAACGAAACAAAATTTAACAGCTTATTTTTCTCAATATTTCTAATTTGTGATTATTTTTCCATTTTATGCAGATACATTATTTTTGTCTCCAAACAAGAAGCATAATGAATGACACGAAATTTAGTAGCGTATTTTTGAAAATATTTTTCAAGAAATTATGTATGGAATGATAGAAAAAATATTAAAAATATTATTTTCTTTGATTTGATTGCATAATGATATTGGTAGATATTTGTTGTCTTTTACTTTCCTTTTACTTATATAAGATGTCATAATAATTTTTAAATTTTGTGTATTTGAATTTATGTCGCAATTTTTTTTGATGAGTTTGAATTTGATCTTTCTTAGGCTTTGGGAAGAATTTTCAAATTTTAAAATATTTTGTTGTAATGGTTAATATTATATGTAATAAATAAAAAAGGATATCTTTCATCATTTTTTGAACGGAATATCTCTTCAATCTTGATCTCTGCTGTTTTGATTTAAATTTGATATTCAAATTTAGGAAATAATTTTATCTAATCTTAATTTAAAATTGATTTTTCTCAATAAAAGAATTTATTTTTATGTTAACTCAAATTTGATATCTTCGATATTAGTATGAAATTTAACTTTTTTATATTTAGGAACATGTAATAAAAAATATTTACTTTATGTTAATCAATGTTGTTATTGTTATTATTTATTTCTCATTTAGTGTTTTTACCTAACTAATTTTTTCATTAAATCTTTTCTTTTGTCCTAGAAAATTTGATTATTTTCTCCTTAATACCTATAAATAAATTGATTATTATAAAAAATATGGATAAAAGACAATAAATGAGAATAAATAGTTTTTAATCAATATTTTCACAACCATGTACAAGTCACACATACCAGCGAACTCAATCAATATCAGATTCTCATAACATTAATAATTGATATACCACATTTTAAATTTTAAATTGATTATATTGCACGATATAGTTTCCTTCTATGGTAGTAATAATCAATTAATATTGGTTTTCCTTTCCCAATTTATTAATTATCAAAACTGGTTTAAATTGAGTTTGCGGGTTAATATTGGTTTTCAACTATGGTAATAATAATAAATTATTTAAATTTAAATTGACTACATTGTACGATATTGTTTTCCGCTATGGTAATAATAATAATAATAATAATAATAATAAACTAACATTAATTTTCTTTTCACAACTTGTTAATTAACAAAAATCGATTCAAATTGGGTTCGCGGGTTAACACTGGTTTCTCACTATGGTAATAATAATAAATTGATATCGCAAGCCCTTTATGAAATACATTTTTCAAGTGTATATCTTTAGTTTGATGGTAATTATATTATTCGAATATATAGAAGAATTGACAATTGAGATAACAGGGGAATAAAAACAGAATAACGTGACACCAATAATACAATAACTATAAAAAGATGATAACCAAGTATTTAACTATTTGTCAAGAAAAGATCAAGTATCTAACAAAATTAATTATTCAGCAATAATAAGTGAAAAAACTAAATATTTAAGAAAGAAACATGCTCCAACACCATTAAAAAAACAAAATGACAGTTTATGTAAAATTGTATCAAAAAAAAGTTTATGTAAAAGTAATTTATGCAAAATTATTATTATGTTAGATTGGTTTCAAAAACAAATGGTTCATTATTTAGGCTAGCAAATTGAAATTTGTTTTAATTGTCAATCTATATAGGTAAAGAGATTAATAAAAATACTTTTCCTAAAAATATAGATTTAATTCACATCTTATTTAACAAATTTATTAAAAACATACGTAAGCAAATTAAAATTTTCTTTTGAATGTTAATATCATATGTAAAGTTATTAGTAAAAAAATATATAAAAATATAATACATAGATAAAATTTAGATTTAGATTGAGTTAATCGTCATTTTGGCCCCTGAACTGTAATATGATCCCACTTAGGTCCCTGAAACTAACGAAAAGGCAATTTAGCCCTTGAAATTGTAAAATGTCGGTCAAATTAGTTCCTAAAATTGTAAAACGACGGTCAAGTTAATCCGTCGTTTTACAATTTTAGGGACTAACTTGACCGATGTTTTACAATTACAGGGACTAAATTGCCTTTTCATTAGTTTCAGGGACCTAAATGAGTATGCTTCATAATTTTAGGGGCTAAAATGACAGTTAACTCATTTAGACTCCATTTTATTTATTACTTTTTTATTTAATTTATTTTAGATTTTATTTTATATAAACAAATTAGAATTTTTTGAAACACAAATATCTATACGTATGGTCACTAATATCAAAACACTAAATATATTGGTGAGTATTATCTCATGGGATTAAAACTACAAATATAAGACCAAAAAAAATTCGATACAGAAAATATTTTTATATGATTATAAATATATAGTAAAGATGTAAAAGTTTTTTTATATGGAAATGCATTACTTATGTGTAAATATTCTAATATAAAATAATATAAAATACAAGTTAATGTGAATATTATAATATATAATTTATTTTTTTGGTTGAATGAGTATTTTAATATATAATTTGTGTATTTTTAATATATATCATGAATAATACGGGTCGGTGTACTATACATTTTTTCTTCTTCTTATTTTTATACTAATCCTTGGAAGAGCTTAATATTTAGGTCACATGGAGATGCATTCTAAATAAGAGCCCTTATTAATATGCACATGGAGATAAAAAATTATATGGATATGTATTAAGATTAGAGTAAGAAATAAAAAATAACTAAGACATACAAGTAATTAAAGATAAAAATATGACAAACTAAGTTGAAATATAACACAATGAGATAAATATTTTACATGAAGGTTTATCTATGTCTACATTAAAATAATTATTGCGCTGATGCTCTTACTTCTCATGGGCATGCTACGTCTTATAATTGGACAGTGTTTGAAATAATTTAAAAATCAAGCTCAACAATAATTTCCTAAATGTGCAAACTTTTATAACCAACATAAAACCATAAACCAAGTCCCACAATTCCATTATTTTTAAATTAAAATTTTAAATATCAGGGTGGGTTTGAGGACAATTCAACATTCCCGCCAATGTTTGACTTTGAAAAACAGTAAAACACAAACTCGATCACTAAACCCGTCAAAGCAGGTTATCCCCGTCAAAGTTTGGGTCGGTTCGGGTGAATTCATGTTCATTTATGTTTTTGACATGTTTACTCACAATAACTATTTAAATTATTTTACTATTTCAACCATAATTAATATAATTTTTTGTATTATAATGTATTTTAAAATTGAGAACTAATCAAATAACTAATATCCATTATATGTCCCGTGTATAGCACGGATGAATACACTAGTATAATAAAATAGAAAATAGCTTTAGGCGAGAAATGAAATGAATCTGAGAGCGCCACGTGGCATAATCCTACGTGGCATAACCCTGCTTTATAATATATAATAGATAATAGATATAATTAATTAATTTTTTTAGATTCTTTAAGGTATGGTATGAATATGAATTTTTAATGAATTTTTAATAGAGACCGAGTCATGCGGTCCGACCTGTGACCCACTGGTCCAACCAGTGGGTGTAACCAGTGACCCAATGACTCAGTGCCCTGGCCGAGTCGACGACCGGGCCGAGTTTTATAACATTGGTAAAGTTAGTGAAATTGGTTTTTTCTTAACCAAAATGCTACCATGTCATTGACATCTCAAAAAATTGATGATGGTCGACGGACCCGCAAAATTTGATCCTGTGAGAGTCTCTGTTTGGGGGGAAAAATCGGTGGAAAAATCACCTAAATTAAAACAAGATAGGAGTACTTTATTTTCAGTCAAAAAAAGAGTACTTTATTTTAAAATAAATATTTGTACTAAGAAGTCAAACGAAATACTCATTTTTTTTCTTCTGAATCGTTAAACCAAATACTATAATAGCAAGTATTCCCAAAAAAAGAATGTATTCCCAAAAAAAAAATACTATAATAGCAAGTAGATTTTTTATTTTTAATAAAAATTATAATCTATAGTATAATCAAATTGTGTTCACTATCCAATATTACCATTTCCACCTGTCAATAATATTAATAATTAATAATATTGAAAATGTTATATTCTTTAAAAAATTAATGAATTCAAATATATATCAGAAATTTTTAAATATTTGCATAATCTGAAGATAATAACTTAAAAGTATATTAAAATTAATATATTTATTAAAAGTCTATTTGCAAACTTCTGATGTATAAAAAAATAATATATTTATTGAAATTAGTTCTATTTATTTATTTTATTTGAATTAATTAGTTTTGGTAACCATGTTATCGGTGTGAAGTATCCATCGGCTTTGCAGATGACTAATATCCGCCGGGAATCTAGTTGGCCACCTTTAGTGGGGTCTCCCATTCCAACTACGTTTTTTTTCCATCCACAATGCTCGAATCCGTGACATTGTTTAAGAAATCCGAGCTCAGTGTCACTCGGACTAATAAATATTTAACAAATTGTATCACATGATGATCTTTATTTTTCTACGCAAGAATTATTCCTATATTTTATTTGTTTTTAATTTTATGTTTTTTCAACTTAGTCGTAAAAAACATTAACTAGAAGATGAATGCTACGATATCCATGTAAATTTTATGGGTATTGGTACCCAACCTATAGTAAGATGTTATGTGTATTTCTTTAGCCATGTCATCTTGTTTGCAAATACATCACTTTTGTCATTTTGGGAAAAAATTCAAAATCTGGTTAACCCGCGAGGGAAATAGGTTTTGCACCGATTACAACATTTCAGCCATAGATTCTCCTAGTTTGAAGCTCTTTTTGTTTTGATTTCTTATGAATTTTATAGTCAAACATATTTCTCATAAATCTAGCACAAAAACATCAATTTTTCATAGAGCATTCAAGAGATTTTCGAGTTGATGGAAGATAGAAGATAGACAACTATCATACCGAACTCAACCTCCAAGTCCAATTGGAGCTTTTGATGAATTTCTATCTCTATAGCATAAAAGCACCATTCAATCAAAAGCCATAGCACAAAAGGACAAAAGCACCATTCAATCGGTGCTATAGATAGATAACCACCATTCAACAAATCTTCTATCTATAGCACAAAAACATCATTCAATCAAAACATATTTTCGAATTGAATCAAGCACAAAAGCATTATTCAAGTTCCGCATTATTTGACTTGATTTGATGTAATTATTTTGTAGGTTTTATTTATAATCATGTTTATAACTATTATAGTACAAAAGCATCAATTTATAACAATCAAATTATGATAAATCAAGTTTCAGATCGTGATCTATGTGAACTCTAACCCCTGCCCTCACTGTTTTTTTCAAAATTCTCTCTCTATAGTCAACGAAAATTCACGAAATCAGTGTCAATAGATTCATATTATCTTCCTCTACAAAAATCATAATTAAGGTTTCAACTTCCGATTTCAAATAAATCATTATTCGAAAATTTTATCCATAAATAAAAAATGAAAATAAATCAAAAATTAAAAACCAATTATATACAAATAAAATAGGACGAAATCAATCAACAATCAGGGTATGAAAGGTTTTTTGCATGAGTGAGAAGGGTTCACGGCTTTGTAACAAGTGACATGAAAGTTTTTATTAAATTTTGAGTATTATTTGATTAAAAGTCACTCGGGATATAAACACAAATAATATAAATATAGTTTAAATTTAGGTAAATGTTGAATCAGCATTGTATTTTAATTTTTTTTCACTTAACATGTTTCTATTAGATCACCTCATCAAGGTACCCAAACATTTAAATTTCTCAAGGTACAATAGAATTTGCCTAAATAGAAAAGAGATCTCACTCTTCATATGTGACATATTCTTAGTTGTATGCCAAATAAACTTATATGTAATAATTTTCTATTATTTCTAATTCTTATTTGTTAAAATTTTCTATTATTTCTAATTGTTATTTGTTAACAACTGTAATCGATATAGTTATTCTTGATTAATTCCTAATATTTGGTAATAAATGTTTTAATTGTAAATTTTAGGTATTTTGATTGGGATATCAGTTCAAGATATTTAATATCATTCTTTAAAGTTGTTGCAAAATATTTATTAAACCTTTGTATTTTAAAGTGTTTTTTATTGTCGAAGTACAATTTTAAAATATTTGTAGTATTAAATTTTGTAGGATGATTATTTTTCAATTTATTATATAATAAGTAAAACCTTTAAAAACATTAAACTTAAATATGATATGAGATTAATTACTATATACCGATAGTGTAAAAATATTTTATATAGAGACTTTCAATCATATCCTATCATAGTGTTTCTTTATAATAACATAAAAAAAGTAGTATCACTTCATAACAATAATTTCTAAAATATTTACACAAAAATTTATATGATGAGCTATGATCGAACCCCCACTCTTGAACATATCACCCCAAGCTCTAACAACTTGAGATACCGGTTGGAGATTCAAAATTTACTGTGTCTACCCTACATTTCTTCATTTTTTTTTTGGGTCTTTGAATTAAAGGGGAACAAGTCCCAGCCCATAGGCCCATTACAAAACAGAAAGGTCCAGCTAGCAAAACGCCATACAAAGCACATAAACCGGCGTACGGCTAGAAAGCATAAGAAAAACAAAACAAAGGAAGTGAAAAGAAATCTAACCACTTAGTCAAGTACCATAGAAGGAATCTATCCCCTAACAACCGAGAACCAATAAAAAATAGCTCAAAGGAGCCTCTTATCTCTTATCTGCCCCCACTCAAAAAACAGAGGAGCCTCTTAATTCTTATCTCTTATCTCTTCATTTCCAATTTGCATCTATTGGTCTGTCAGGCTCTGATGCAAAAAGTTTAACGCACCCGCGGGTTGGATTAGATTGAATTGTATCGGTTTTCTATATGGCATCAGAAAACTGATCCAATTTAAAAAAAATGGATTTTTTTCCTTTTAGATTTCTTTGATTTTTGATTATTCGGTTCGATTACGGTAGGTTGTATTGAATTGGTTCGATTGTGAACACCCTTATCATCCAAATGAATTTAGCTCCTTTAAAATAAGCACTCGCTACTTTAAAGAGTGTGTAATCTCATGTTGATGAGATAGTTAACGGTTTAGAATTATAAAACATGTATGATTTATTATTCATGTGCACATAATATGAGCTATTGATTTTTTTGACAATGGTCGATATTACTCTAGAAGTCGGACCCCACTCAAATACACGTTTATTAAACCCTAAGGGTGTGTTTGAGAGTTTTGGAGGGGAGATGAGGGTTTGTGATCAATATTTTACCTATTTGAGTGTTTAAAAGGTATGTGAAAACCCTTCAAAGTCACATCTCTAGTGCATCTTTTGAGTTCTCCAAATTGGAGAATTTTTGAAACTGTATTAGAGGGGAGGACTTTGGAGGGCTTCAAAATGTTTTCTCCTTTTTTCTCCCCTGTCTATATAACTAAAATATTGGAGTAAACCCTCCCCTTTGTGGAAAATGGGGCACTCGTAGTCATAGCAGACGTTCAAGACGAATTGGGTCAGCAGGTTGCAACTTCGATTGGCTTGGACAAAGTAAGTTACCAGCATTGTGACGTGAGAGATGAGAAGCAAGTTGAGGAAACAGTAGCCTTCACCTTGGACAAGTATGGCAGTCTAGACATCTTGTTTAGCAACGCTGGGGTCACAGGTCCTATGTCTAGCATCCTAGAGTTTGATCTAAATGAATTTGACAACACATTGGTTGTGAATGTTCGAGGCGTGGCAGCAACTATCAAGCACGCTGCTCGTGCCATGGTGGCTAAAAAGATACGTGGATCCATAATTTGCACCGCCAGCGTGGCTGCTTCGCTTGCTGGATGTGCCGGTCACGATTATACAACATCCAAACACGGTCTTATAGGCCTTGTTCGGTCAACATGTAGTGAGCTTGGAGCTCATGGGATCCGAGTCAATTCCATTTCACCTTATGTAGTTGCCACACCTCTTGCATGTAGAGCACTCGAAATGGAGCCAAGTGAAATTGAAGCCACTGCTTTTGCCAATTTGAAAGGAATTACATTGAAGCATACCCATATTGCTGAAGCTGCTCTATTTCTTGCTTCTGATGAATCGGCTTATATCAGTGGACACAACTTGGTGGTGGATGGAGGCTTCTCGGCCATTAATCGTTGTTTTCCTAGCATTAAAAATTAAATGATATATATATCATTTGGAATGTACCCAAAATAAAATCCAAATAAAAAAGATTCCTTCACACCGATGGAGAAAGGGAATGTGGAGAGTGCATGTGAGGTAAAAATTTAGGTTTGAAAAAATGGAGGTTGAAGAATTAAATAATGGTAAATTTTATAGTACTTAGAAAAATCTATAGTTATCGGTACTCGACCAATAGTATTTTTTCATGTATATTCCCTTAGCCATATCATTTTATCATTTTTATTTTTATCTATTTGGAAATATATCTCTTTATTATTTTTGAATAAAAACACTAAAAAAATTACACAATGGGATGAATGGGAAGAAATTGTTATTTCTTCTAGGTAAAATAATCACACACAAAAATGAAAAATCTCTTTCTAGGTAACCCCAAGAAAGCAATACATTAGCTATCGGGTTACTAGTTGATGACTTGCAGAGATATTCTCATTCTTCATTAATACTTGTCTTGACCGAAAAAAAATTAAAACTTGTCATTACAACTTCCAAGTGAAAAAACACTAGTTTAATTGTTGGCATAATAAGCTACTGTTAACAAGATGATGCACATCCTTTAAAAAAAAATGATGCACATATTTAAGAGAAATGCTAACAACACACTCTTTCCAGCATATTCTTTATGATTGATTGAAATTTATGTGGGTCCCACTACTTTGAAAATGAGTCCACCGAATAGAGTATGAAACCCACATAATTTAATGAGACCCACATAAATTTCACTTAATCATAAAAAATGTGTTGAGAAGAGTGTACTGCTGACATTCCTCCATATTTTAAATATCTGAAACTCAAAACAACAATAGGTCACATATTCAACACTGAAGTCATTGGTAAGTAGGTAACAACATGACTTGGGGCTTATAGTATATAATAATGTTATTCTCCCTTCCTTGGCATGATTGATTCTAACAACAAACTTGAATTTTCTACTTTTCTCTCTTGATTCTAAAAATATTTAGGAATGGTGTTTTGAAAACATTATTATTTAGTTAAGGTTATTTTCATTTATGTTGAATAAATTTTTTTGAAATTAATTATTTATTATTAAAAAATGAATATAAAGCATCATAATTTGTAAAAATCGTTATATTGTCCATGATTGTGTTATATTTTTGGAGGAAATATTGCATGAATGTATTGACACAAGACATAAAACAATAAGATAAATATTGGGAACTTATGAGTGAGCAAGAACAGGCAGAGAAGGAGATGAATATGGGGTCAAATCTTCATTTAAGTTAACGTCGACGTGGAAACTGTCGGGGTCGATTTACAATAACATGGAATTAGGTGCACTAGTTTTTATTATCTATGATTTGTTGGGCGAAAATGTAATATATCAAGAAACGGGAACAACCTACAATGATGGGTGATGGGCCCACTCGACCATGTGATCAAATCTAGCAATTGGACCATATTAGACGGCACCTTATAACAATTGATTGCAAAATGACCATGCTTTGTTATATATATATATACAACAAAGAATGGCAGATCAATTAATAAATCTTTATTGTCCGACAATGTCTGACTATAGATGGTATAGAGATATGTTTTTATCAAAATTATATTTAAGACCTGATGGTGCAGCTGATTACTGGAAAGAAAGGTTTATAGGTGGATTACCTAAATTATTTGCAGAAAAGGTAAAATCCAATATTAGTCAAACTTTTAATGGTATTATTGCTTATAACCATTTAACTATGGGAGAAATTTCTAATTATATTGTCGAAACAGGAATACAAATCTGTACTGATTATAAGTTACAAAATAAGATTAAGAATGAAGCCTTACAAAGTAAAAGAGAATTAGGCACATTTTGTGAACAATTTGGAGTAGAACCCTTAAAAGCTCCAAGTAGAATTATGAAGAAAAGAAGAAAACAAAATTTTAGTGGAAGACCTTATTATAGAAAAAGAAATTATAAAAATTACAGAAAATCACAGCCACAACAAGATTATAAACCTAAGCCACAACGGCAAAATAAGAAAAAGAATTATCAAAAGAAAAATCTATCAGATATAAAATGTTTTAAGTGTGGAAGATTTGGACATTATGCGAAAACCTGTAGAGTTAAAGAAAAGATAAATAAAATTAATAATTTATCTATAGAAGAAGAGTTAAAATCAAATCTTATTAATATATTAGAAGATATAATGATTTACTCAGATAATGAATCTGAAAGTTCTTACGAAGAGGAATCTGATTATGAAGGAGAAGTTATTAATCAAATTAAAGAAACATCTGAAGAATCATCAGATGATAATATTTCTGAATGTCTAGGGATAGATTTATGTGATTGTAATAACTGTATTAAAAGAATAAATGTTATTACCAAAACTCAGGCAAATACTTTAATAGAAATATTAGGAAAAATGCAAGATTCTGATTTAAAGCAAGAATTTATGAAACAAGTACAAGAAATTATTATTGAAGAAGAAAATCAGAAAGAGAACTTACAAAAAATAGAATTTAAAGAAATTATGAATAGATTTAAGAAACCAGAAGTATCTACAATTACTCTAAAAGATTTACAAAATGAAATAAGAACTTTAAAATCAGAAATACAACAATTAAAACAGAAAGATGTAGAATTAGAATTAAAATATTTAGAGATAAAAGGAACAAAAATCATTAATAATCAAAATAAAGAAGAAAGTTCTAGTTCTGAATTATATAAAATAGACAGATTAATATCTCATAAATGGTATTGTCCAATAGAATTAATTATTAAAGAAGAGAGATTTAAATTAATCGCTCTAATAGACTCTGGAGCAGATTTAAACTGTATTCAAGAAGGATTAATTCCAATAAAGTATTATGAGAAAACTACTGAATCATTAAGTGGAGCTAATGGCTCTCGATTATCTATATCTTATAAATTATCTAAAGCTAAGATATGTAAAAATAAGATTTGTTATACAACCTCATTTGTATTAGTAAAGGATATACATGAAAATATTATATTAGGTACACCCTTTTTATTTTCAGTAAGTAATACATCCATTACCTCTAAAGCCCTGGGAAGGGAAGTAAGTTTTGAGTTTATTCAGGCTCCACATATAAAAGAATTAAACCAAGTGCAAGAAAAGAATACTTCTTACATTAATCTGATTAAACAAAAACAAAAACAGATAGTTATGATTAATAAAGAAATTCATTATAAAAGAATAGAAGAACAATTAAAATCTGAAAAGATTCAAGAGAAGATAAAAGATTTACAAGTACAATTTTCTAAAGAATTATGTGCGGATCACCCTAATGCTTTTTGGAAAAGAAAAACACATGTTATATCTTTACCTTATGAACCAGAGTTTAATGAGAAAAATATACCAACTAAAGCCAGACCGATACAAATGAATCAACAGTTTTTAGATTACTGTAAAAAAGAAATTAATGAATATTTAGAAAAAGGATTAATAAGGCCCAGCAAGTCACCCTGGAGCTGTTCAGCTTTTTATGTAGTAAATGCTTCTGAATTAGAAAGAGGAGCACCAAGATTAGTAATCAATTATAAACCATTAAATAAAGCCTTACAATGGATCAGATATCCAATACCCAATAAAAAAGATTTAATTGGAAGATTATATAACTCTGCGGTATTTTCTAAATTTGATTTAAAATCAGGATATTATCAAATTCAATTAATAGAAAAAGATAAGTACAAAACTGCTTTCGTAGTACCTTTTGGTCATTATGAATGGAATGTTATGCCTCTAGGAATAAAAAATGCTCCAAGTGAATTTCAGAACATTATGAATGGAATATTTAATAATTACTCAGAATTTACTTTAGTATATCTGGATGATGTATTAGTATTCTCTAACTCTGTTACTCAATATTTTAAACATTTAAATAAATTCTTTAATATTATAAAAGACAATGGTTTGGTATTATCAGAAAGAAAAATGAAATTATTCCAGAATAAGATAAGATTCTTAGGATTTGAAGTATTTGAAGGCACAATTACTCCAATCAGTAGAGCTATTGAGTTCGCTGATAAATTTCCAAATGAATTAAAAGATAAAACTCAATTACAAAGATTTTTAGGTTGTATTAATTACGTTGCAGATTTTATCCCAAACCTTAGGCTTATTTGTGCTCCATTGTTTAAACGTCTTAGGAAAAACCCTCCTAAGTGGGATGAGTCTATGTCAGACAGTGTTAAACAATTAAAGTCCATTGTTAGGAAATTGCCCTGTCTAGGTTTACCAGATCCACTAGCTTTCTTGATAGTAGAAACCGATTCGTCAGAATTAGGTTTTGGTGGGATTCTTAAGCAGATATTACCCCATTCGTCAAAAGAACAGATTGTTAGATATTATTCTGGAGTCTGGAACCCAGCTCAGCAGAAGTACAGTACTATTAAAAAAGAGATTTTAGCAATTGTTTTCTGTATTACAAAATTTCAAGATGATTTGTTTTCAAAAAGATTTTTACTAAAAACTGATTGTAAAGCCGCTAAAGATGTTTTACAAAAAGATGTTAAAAACTTAGTTTCTAAGCATATTTTCGCCAGATGGCAAGCATTACTTTCTTGTTTTGACTTTGACATAGAACATATTAAAGGAGAAAAGAATTCTTTGCCCGATTTCCTAACCAGAGAATTTTTACAGGGAAATCGATATGAGTGATAAGAAAAAAGATCCCAGAGATGATTACGGACCTCCTCTGGAGGACCCAAAGATACAAAAAGCGATTACTACTAAACAGGCATTATTACAAGGATCTTCATCAACCTCATTACAAAATAGATATACTCCAATTACTCCTTATCAAGTCATTACCCCTAGACCTAGGGCTACTACCCCTTTAGCATTACCCTCGGCATCCTCTACCTCTAATTTAGTACAATTAGCAAAAACCCCCTATCATTACACCCAAATAGCCAATACCCCTTCTCACCAAATAGAAGAAACATTTACTCCATTACAAACTAAAAATCCTAAAAATAAGGATAAAGTACCCTACTACACTCCACCAGCTGATACACCCCCATGTCCCTTTATTCCAAAACCTTACCATATGCCTTTATTCACCCTAGAACCCGAGTACACTAGGGGAAATAGTTCTTTATTACAAACCATTACAAAGTTTTACCCTGAAGGTTTTCATTTTTACCCTAGAACCTTAGAACATAATAGAAGATTTTATGAGTTCATATTAATTGATACTGGATCCATAGAAATTACCCATAACAAAGAAGATCCTTCCGATCCTCACCGAATTACCTATTCAAAATTTAAGATTACTAGAGTCCTTACTCCTCAGCAATGGGGAACTCATCCTTCTGTCCATAAATCCTTTACCAGAAAGTTTGTTCCACAGACTTTTAATTATGTTCATTACATGGAAGCTTGGTACAACATGCTTTACCTTGAACCATTTAACCACTCCTGGTTTATTTGGTTTAAGAAAGATATTCCATTACATTTTCCTCAATGGTTTCTGTGGTGGTTTATAGATGTCGGAGCTGATACTTCGATATTTCCTAATTTCGCCATTACTGCTTTCGAAAGATTCCGATCAGAAACTACTTTCCCTCCATCCATGCAGATGTTAGCTTTCTGTGCTAGCTTTGGAATAACTTGGATTACTTCTTGGAATTATAAGACACAAAGAGCTTGGGAAGGCTGTGAAACTTTCCAAGTAGAAAGAGAGTTTAAAATAAAATGGTGGATTAAATTTAACCCTCATTTGGTTAGTGATAAGTTCCTTAATCAATGGTTCCGGGAACATCCGAATTATTTGAAGCAAGTTAAACAAGATGACTCTGAAGCATTATTTTTGTCTGAAAAATCCAAAATTATGGCAGAATTATCCAGCTCAAGTAATAAAGAAGAATTTCTTAAGAAATTACAAATGGCAATGTCTGGAGATACTGAAGAAAAAGACTCTGAAGCAGGGTCTAGCTAGAATTTTACCCCAATGAACGAAGATGATTGTTACGGGATTGAAGGAATTCCCGAAATCCCTTAAAGAAGAATCCTATCTTTACTGGCAGACAGCCATTATGAGCATCTTTACTTTCGGCAGAGCATCTTTGCTTTTGGAAATTGGCAGACAAAAAATACTGTTCACATGTGATTACTTTTGACTTCTTTGGTTTTACTGTAGTGTCGGCAGCACTGTAGTGTCGGCAGAATCTTTACTATTGTATTTTTAAATTATTTGTTACTGTTGTAAATAGTGTTTTCCTTGGATTATAAAAGGAACACTTCAGTTTGGTTTGAGGCATCGCATTTTTCTGAGACTTCTCTGGTTTTGAACTTTCAAGAATCTCTCTCTCTTTTGTAAGTTATTAAATGCTTTATAAAAAAAACCTTCATTACCTATGAAGTTTTTCATACCTTCCTCATAATTTATATTACTACTGCATTGACGGGAAGTTAACTAAGCCCTATTTGGACAAATAACTTATCTAAGCACTTATCATATAAATACTTATGTATAAGCTATTTTTATAATCGAAGTGAGAATGTTATGAAACCGATTTCATATAAGCTTTAAGCTGTTTTAATAAGTTATTCTGTAGAGCTTATGAAAATAAGACCAAAATAGCTCATGGGTTAGTTAGTCATAAATTCTTTTCATAAGTGAACACTGTCACAAGTGCTTATGTTAGTAAATAAGCTTTGCAAAAGTCAATCCAAACAGACCTTAAGACATTGAATTTTCAATCAATCAATCAATGGTTATAAATCCGCAATGTTCCCTTTAAAGTGCATCTCTCACTAAAGAGAACCAAATCCACAATGAAAATGCAAAATGATCCGATAAGCACATGCGTAAGATATAAATGTGAGGGAATCACCAAAATTATCCTTAAAATTGTAAGGCGCTACCAATTTAGTTCTGAAATTATTAATATTCTAAATTCTAAATTAGTCCTTGAAAATAAAAATATTTTATCACATTGGTCCTTTTGTGATGCAAACCAGCACCAACACACACAATATAACAGTAAAATGTAATGAAACAGAGAAAACAATAGGATGAGACAGTGAAGCATTATTGATAACCAAAAGGGAAAAAGCACTAGGGCAACACCTACTACCCCAGACCCTAGTTCAGTCTTAGAGAATTCACCAATTCTCTGCCTTAACAAAATGTTTTTCACTCAAAATAATGACTCTCTCCCTCAACCAACGACCCCGACAAGGGAATTGCAAAACTCACACCTCACTCTCTTTTTCTCTCTCCTCCAACTCAACATTCCTTTTCCGCCCTTTTATTTCTCCTCTCATACACTCTCCAAATTTTGGGCCTCTCATTCACTAAGCATGTATCATTCAATAAGGGTCTAACATTTTGGGACAATTAATTTAGTCTCTAAAATTTTCTCATAGAGATTAATATGATTGAAATTTTTTAATTTTAAGGTCTAATTGGAATATTAATAATTTCAATGACTAAGTTGATAGCGTCTTACAATTTCAAGGACTAAATTGGTGATTTATCGTATAAATGACTAATAAGTATACTGAAGTGTATAGTAAAAAAAAATTAGGACAAGAAAAAACCAATTAGGAAGAGGGAAGCACCTGCTATTGGGATCATAATAGAACCCACTGATAGAGCCATCGCTGCAAGAGAAACAAACATAATAAAAGCCAGCTATAGTTAACCCGACATTGACGAAATTCTGCTCCTTCCATCTCTGAAACAAAGAACTTAACGCAACTGTCAACGTTCTCGCATTTCAGATACAATAAATTTAATTCAACATTTTCATTCTGTATTAGTTGAAAATCAATTTACCATGAATATGTAAGGATAGTTGCTTAGGTCCAAAGACTTGCCACCATCTGCCTCCACTTGGCCCTGGAAAACTGCAGTGCATTAGAAACATTACACATGATGATGCATCTTACACATGACACCAAAGTTGAAGGTCGTTACCAATAGTGGGGAAAAAGATGGAAACTTAGTCCAGTGCCTTGTATCATCCTCTGGTCTGAAGGAAAAAAGAAACAAACAAACAAAAATTTATCAAAAACATAAAGAGTATATCTTCTTGCAGACTCGTGATCAATTTAATATTATTAATATGGGGTATTGTAGAATTTGGGTTTTAGAGCCTAACTCAATTCCACAAAACCAGTTTGTGGATGTCTTGGCCCAATAACAACACCTCTTGTGTCTAGGAACAAACATCTAGAAGATGGACAAATACGGATAGCCTAATAATGGATTTGGGATAGACTCTCATATCATCTTAGAATTTGGTTTTAGGGTCTAACTTAACATCACAAAACCGGCTTATAAGGTGAGGGCTGTCTATGCCTTTTAAGGATTACACTAGCTATTTCTCTAGTTAATGTGGGATCCCAACGGGGCATCATCAGTATTATTCAAATTAAGCTCCATGCTTGATTTAAGTGTTATTGCATAATAACATACGTTGTCTCTCATTTGCCAGTGAAGAAAGTATAATTCTTGGTATCAACAATCTCCCCTTCCCATAATGTTACTACCTGATGTAACGTGGTGTTTATGGTAGGGAAGTGGTTATCCTTCCCTACATGAGGAAGTGGGGCCTGATTAATTCTGCACCAGTGATATAATGTTAAAAAAATCCAAAGGTTGTGATTTATTGATGGTTGCCTGAATAAAAGGGATAACTAGTTCTAAAAGTTATTTACATTTGAGGACCCATGCTTCTAACAAATTCCAATAGTTGCCATGCTTTTGCAACATTTTAAAAATGCTCAATATTAAAGATGTTATATATTTTTGCCCCTTTTTGTCCAAATATTAAAAATTTAAAATATATAATATTATTTTCATTGTTGCCTATTTACATATATACCCCCAGATTTAGACACATTTAAGTGTGTGTATTTATTATTGACAATCAATAACGAAACATAGACACTCGATTGGTTGATCGAATTTTACGCGAAGCTCTAATCCTACATATATATGTTAACTGATGAAGTTGTTAATTGTTATTTAATCTATTATCTATTATATATTATACAGCAAAGTTATGCCACATAGGATAATGCCACATGTCAACACTACACTCATGTAGTTTCCCTCCAAAAGTAATTTTTATTTATTATTTTATGTAATTAATTTATTAACCATATTTTTAATGTTTTTAATTAGAGCTAATTATAAGTTATCAATAATCATTTATTACTCATATTCAATTTTAAATTTCAAATTAATTAATTGTGGCAATTGATCATTTTTCTATTTTATGTTAGACATCATTTTTCTATTTTATGATTATTAAACTATTTTTGTAATATAAATCTTAATATATTGATATTTTTTTGTTATTATGTGTCTCACTATTATTGTTATTATTCTATTTTTTATACTGACTTCTTATATGATAAAAGTTTTTTCCCTATTGTGTAATTAATCATTGTTATTTATTACTTTCTTTTTAGTGTTGACACATTCATATCAATTTTTTTGTTAAATATTTTTTGTTATCATTGTTTGTTCTTATACAAATTATTATTTTTAAATATTTTTTTATTTAATTCTATGTTCTTTAAAATTCATTTATTTTAATTTATAATATTGTTGTTGTGTTATAAAACAAGTCACTTGAGGTGTTTTGGTATAGAATATGAATTAATGAATTTTTTTTTGTTTTGACAAAGAATGAATGATAATTAATATTATTAATATAAAATAAAATATCTTAATTAAATACTATTATTAATATTATCCAGCCAAACTAAGTATCTAAATTTAATTTACTAAGTATTAATATAAAATTGAATCCAACAAAATTATATTTGGAAGGTTATTCTAATCAAATCAACGTGAATAATAATAATAGCATGGTGTGACATGAATTATAGATATTTGGGTTTCTCAAATATGATGTCGGAGGATTCAATCTCCAAGTCATGTGTATGGAAGAGTATATATTTGGGTTCACCCAAAAAATATTTTAATATGAAATTATCTCATTCATGAAAAGTTTGATTTAACCTACGCTAAAGTATAATATTTTCTCAAAATTTAAAATTAAAAAAGATTTTTCTACTAATTTACTAATTAATTAATTCAATTTAATAGTATATAATTTGCCATATAAAAATTATATCAAATAATACAATATTAAAATTAAAGCTTTTTTATTTAAAAAAATTGTATAGAATAAATATATATAATATCCCGTGCACGACACTGATTATTACACTATATATTATAAAGCAAGGTTATGCCACATAGGATAATGCCACATGTCAACACCACAATCATGTAGTTTTCCTCCAAAAGCAATTTTGATTTTATTTTTATTTATTATTTTATTGTAATTAATTTATTTACAATATTTTTAATGTTTTTAATTAGAGCTAATTATGAGTCATCAATAACCATTTATTACTCATATTCAATTTTAAATTTCAAATTAATTAATTGATGGCAATTGATCATTTTTCTATTTTATGCTAGACATCATTTTTCTATTTTATGATTATCAATCTATTTTTGTAATATAAGTCATTTTTCTATTTTTCATTTTTGTTATTATGTGACTCACTATTATTGTTATTATTCTATTTTTTATATTGACTTCTTATATGGTAAAACTTTTTTCTCTATTGTGTAATTAATCATTGTTATTTATTACTTTCTTTTTAATTGATGACAATTGATCATTTTTCTATTTTATTTTATACACCATTTTTCTATTTTAAGATTATCAATCTATTTTTGTAATATAAATCTTAATATATTGATATTTTTTAGTCATTATGTGTCTCACTATTATTGTTATTATTCTATTTTTTATATTGACTTCTTATATGATAAAATCTTTTTCTGTAATTCATCATTGTTATTTATTACTTTCTATTTAGTGTTGATGTCTTCTTATTAATTTTTTGTTAAATGTTTTTTGTTATTATTGTTAGTTCTTATACAAATTATTTTTTAAATATTTTTTATTTGATTCTATGTTTTTTAAAATTCATTTATTTTAATTTATAATATTGTTGTTGTGTTATGAAACAAGTCGCTCTAGGTGTTTTGGTATAGAATGTGAATGAATGAATATTTTTTTTTTGTTTTGACAAATAATGAATGAAAGAATGTTCTATTCACAATGTATATAGATTGATTGATTGATAATGATAGCAAAGAATGTCAAAATATGAATAATAAAGATAAATTCAATTATTTTTTAATTTAAATATAGATAGAAGATGGTGCTATATATGAATAACTAGCTTAATAACCCGTGCATGATTATATATATTTATTTTATACAATTTTTTTAAATAAAAAAGTTTTTATTTGATATAATTTTTATATGCCAAATTATATATTATTAAATTGAATTAATTAATTAGTAAAATAGCAGAAAAATCTTCTTTACTTTTAAATTTTGAGACAATGTTATAGTTTAGTGTAGGTTAAATCAAACTTTTCATGAATGCGATAATTTTGTATTAAAATACTTTTTGGGTGAATCCAGATATATGCTATTCCATACATATGACATAGAGATTCAACCTCCCCACATCATGTTTGAGAAACCCATATTATATCAAATAAAAACTTTTTGATTTAAAAAATTTGTATAGAATAAATATATATAATATCCCGTACACGGCACGGGTTATTAAACTAGTATTTATATATTTCTGTATTTTGTATGCTCAGGTGGATGATATTTTGAAATAAATTATTCTACTAATAAATTGATGATTGATGAGGATGATTTTACTAGCCTTTTTTTTTTATTTATATTCACAGTATCTCAGAGAAAATGGGAACCCTACACTAATCTGTAACACCCACATATTTATATTCGTAATTAATTCTACACCACTGAGTAAGTAGATCAAATTTACATATTATAAGATAATATTAGAGAGTGAAATGTCTCTTTTTCTTTCCTAGACAAATCCATACTGATAAACCATTTATCTTAACCATCATCTTGGTATATCATTGATAGACAATATCAGGGTCTTCACAAATAATAAATTGTATTTTCTTTGTGGTAAAATCGTATTTACGATAAGTCCAAAATTCGCCATTATAACGGCATGTTTACAAAAGCTCAAAAGTGATTTTGGCATAGCCACTCTACTCACACGATTTTTAGAATAAATTTGGGCATTATAACTCTACAATTCATAAATAGCATAAGACAATTAAATTAAAGCTATAAAACAATTTATAAAGCATATTTAAATAAACAAAAGCCGTAAACACACAAACAAACAATTCAAACACAAACAAGAATCAAACTCATACTTCTCAAATTAATTTGTAAGAGGTTCCCTTTACCTTGGCCACAAATGTTGGAAGAACAAAGCAAGAACACCAAAGTAAGAAATATGAGAACTAAGAAGAAAAGAGAGAGTGTTGTCTTCAAGGTTGTGGTGTGTGAAGTTTTTATGAAGCCAAGATGCCTATTTATAGGTGGGGAGGCGTGGCCAAAGAGGGAGTAAGAAGGAATTAAAATATTGCAAGGCATGCACCTTTTGCATATATATGTCATAAAGCCTTAATTCAAACATGATTCATTTTTCTAATTGGCTAATCCATGTGACAAGGCTTATGACTCATAAGCCAAAAACTTCATCCAAGGGCCCTAATTAAGGGTGGATGTCGACCAGCTCTAGGAGGAAGGAGAGCCACATGATTGCATGGTCAAAAACTTTGTGGTTTGGTAGTTAAATGGAAAGCCAAGGGTAAAATAGTTCTTTTACAAGAAAAAGTCCAAAAATAATTATTAAAAGGTGAGGACCTACAGGAAAATTCAAAAATGACAAATAATAGTCCTAAAGGTTTCATACAAGAGTTTCTGGATTTTTACGGTAAGGGTAGGCTTTACAGTTTGCACTAACAAAGGAAAACGGACGCGTCGTAAGTGCAAAACAGCAATTTTTCAGAAAATTCCAGAAAAATTCCTAGAAAATCACAACTTTGATTTAAACACTAATGATCCCTCTTAAAATTTGATTTTGAGCACTCACTGATCACTAAAAATCCATTTCGGTTCTGTAATCCTCGTTTTACGTGCTTACAGGGACCGAATAAAGTAACTTTTTATCTGTCTTTTGAAAAATTCCAAAATTAATTCCATAAATCATAAAAAATGTAAAAACATGATGTATCCTTTTAGAATTTCGTTTTGACCTCATTTTGGTCTCCGTATCATTGTTTAGCTCTTACTGTAAACTATAGGGACCAAAACTGTAATTTCCGAAATTAGGTTTTCCAAAATTCTAGAAAAATTCCAGAAAATCATAAATATTATAAGAAACAACTTTTGTGAAGGAAGATAATTTTCTGGGTTGCTTTGGTATACCTTTTCTTTATAAACTCTTATCCATTTATTACGGTAAGTACGGTTCTCAAATGTCAAAAGAAAAGTGATTGTTTTAATGAAATAGTTTGATAAATATTAAAAACCCTTAATTATAAGACTAACATAATTTTCTTATCACTTAAATCACACAATTTCATATAAAATAGATAAAAGACGGAATTATAGAAAACAGAAGTTTATATAAGACTTAACTATTTTACTATTTACGTTATAATACTTAACCGTAACTGATTATTTTATTTTTTCTTAGGTTGCTATCAAGTCTTTGTAGTCTCTATCTCATCTATTTTTCTTTCTCTGGTATTTATCCATTTCCTAACTAACAGATTACGGAGTTCCTTCTAAAGAGACTAAAACTGTAATTTTCTTTATATCCTCTTCTAATAATCCAAACTTAATTCTTAAAGTCTTTATATGTCACCAAGCTACTATGTCTTTCCTCAAATACCTTTTGGAAGTGTTGTATGAATTTTCCAAATTCATTTTCGTCATTTTAGAATATCCGTATATAATCTCCTGACTTCCGTATTTAGCTCTAAGCTACTAAGTTTTTATCCGAAAACCTTCAAAGTAATTCTAATCCTCTAAAATTAATACTCTGTCTTTTAGAGTGAAATTTTAGGATGTTACAATTCTACCCCTCTAAAAATAATTTCGTCCTCGAAATTCTGTGAATAAGCATTCAGAACTATTACCTTCCTTCTTGGAACAATTTCCATCTTCCTAACATCACTTTATTGCATCCATATGATCTTTCATCAACCTTTAGATATAACATATTCGCCTATTCAATGGTTTGGAGTATGCTTTCTTGCTTTTCTGTCCTTTACTCCATTTACTGTAATCTTCAGATAGTCTACTAACATTATTCTTTTTCCTTTCCAATATTTCCTTTTTGACTTGTCTCCAATGTTGAAATCTACTTCCTTAATCCACACTAAGTCCTTTCTCAATAATTTAATTGCACTCCTATGTCTCCTCTAGTTTTTGAAACTAGATATCAAAATACTTAGTCAAATATTCAGACTTAGCTATATGTCTATACTCAGGTCCTATTGTTGTATCTCCTTTTATCAGTACTTAATCTTTCTAACCTTCAAATATTAGCATAACTTGTCTTGACTTCTCTATCATCAATTTTGAGTCAAGAATATTCTATACCAATTTCTTGGATCTACATTTAATCCACCATTTTATCTCTTATTTTCAAAAGAACCTGTAAAATCCATGAATTCTTAGAAATCCTTTTCCTACTATACTATACTATACTTTGATCCTTTTATCACTGAAATTCCTTGGTAAATTATTTCCGATAATTACCAAGTTTCTAAAAGTATCAGATTCTACCCACTAACTTAGTTTTTTTACTTAACCATTCAAAGCAACCTATTTGTATTTCTTTTGAAATATTTTAACTTAGTCATAAGGATTCTTTTTAGAAATTAAGTCTTGTATTCCTTCATTCTTAGGAATTTTGACTCTTAGTTCATATAAATTGTCATTGATATATTTCTACTACCAGCAAGCTGATGAGTTGATCAGACTCATATCTTGACTTTAACTAGAAAGAAAACAGTAATAATTTTATAACTAACCATGTCATCATCCTGATCATATTCTTAGTTTTTCTAAGGGTAGGTGTCTATAAAGAAACACAAAAAGTATAAGTATAAAAGCAATAATATGAATAATAACACATCAAGATAAGCAAACATATATATATATGTATGTATGTATGTATGTATGTATGTATGTATGTATGTATGTATGTATGTATGTATGTATGTATGTATGTATATATTGTAACTATTTTACAAGCAACGCTTATTTTTGGCTTTACTACTATAAGTGTCTTCCAAAAAGATTATGTCCCATACTGTCCTACTGTTATTTCTCTTTGCTTCAAGTTCAGGAATTTCAACTCCTTTACTTGGCGAATGTCTGTAGGCAAGTACTTAGCTAGGAAGTGATCTCTAAAGATAGCCCAAGTAAGAGTTACTCCTTCAGCTCTCAGTGCTATGCTCATTCTGGTCCACTAGAATTCTACATCATCAACCACCATGGAAGCAGCAAACATTACTTTTTGCTCTTCTGTGCAGCTCATTGTTCCTAAAAATTCTTCTAAGTCTTGAATCCATAAGTTCATTCCCTCAATTTTATTTCCTTCTCCAAATTGTTCTAAGTTGGTATGACACATCTCTATTCCTTGGTGATTCCTTTCTTCCCTTTTTCTAACAACAATGGTCATTCCTCTAATGGCTTTTGCTAACTCTTCCATACTATAAGTTCCTTCGTTTGCCATAGTTCCCTACTAAGCAAATGTTGAAAACAAGGTAACTTAAAACTTAACTTATTTTCAAATCTATAGAGAAGATCAAACAATGTCACACAAAATAATCAAGTCAATAATATTATTAGCAAAGGCAATACTAATTTATCTTAATAGTTCCTTCCCAACCATACTGTCCTATATCAGTATAGTCCAGAATCAAACAAATCAAACAAGTTTCACATCAATTTCACAAAACACATAACCTATCAGAGTTTACGCAACCTAGGCTTAGCAGACTTATACCCTAACATTCCCAAAAAGACTGAACCTGGCTCTGATATTACAAAATGCAACACCCTTTCTCCAAAAAGGATATTACACCATAGTAACCAAAAGTTTCGCAAAAATTAAGAAAATATTTTGATAAGAGTTTATAATGCTCTGCCGAAAGTGCAGGTAAAATTTTTCGCTTTCATAAAAGAAGATAAGAAAGATATGGAGTGAAATCCCTTGTTTCCTTTTTAAAGATTTCAACTGCAACGTAAACCATCATATACAGAAAAGTACTCTCTCTCATATATATATATATATATGCCATGATATTTTACAAAGGAGTTTGTTCTAAGACAAACTATGATTTTACACTACAAAAGAAATGAAGTTAAAACTACTCTAAACCAAAAAGTACAAAAGTGGTAAAAGAAAAACATACGCTACTATGTACAGTCGAGCCATGATCCCATTATCCACACCAAAAGGGATCTACTACTCTACAACCCTAACTCAGATACGTCTATGGACAAGACTAGGTGGATCCTCCTAACCCTGGTAAGCTAGACTCCAGGTTCCGAACCTGAGTCACCGGGATCCAATCAAAACCAAACCTGGATAGATCTGGTCTAGGTAAAGTCTCACTAGTAAGATCAGAGGTAGCCCAAGAGTGGATAGACTCTTCGGGTTCCTCTTCGATCTCCTCATCTGACAAGGATTCAGATAACCAGATGATATCTTCTGATTCTGATTCTGATTCTGATGGATGGGGTTGAGGGGAATATGTTGGCGGATTCGCTTCTCCCTGAGGCGAAACCGGCGTATACCCCACAGAACCCTCGGTTCTTGCAGGTGCTGCAGCTGAGGTGTCTTCTGAGGTGCCATATTGGTTCTTATTCGAGGACTTGTCTCTTGAATTCGAAGGTACATGATCAGAACCATTTCCGTCATGCCCTGAAGGATGTGAACTACCACCTCCACTATCCCCACTATCATCACTATCGAAGATCAAGTCTTCTGGATCAATTCCTAAAGGTTTCAACTGACGCCATGGTAACTTAACATCTAAAATCATCTGCTCCTGGATGGGAAGTGGGTCTTGTGGACCTTCACCTTCAGTGTCTACTACTTCCACTCTTCTTACGAATCTGCCCCACTATGTGTTAGGGTTTATATTCCACACATACACAACCTCCCCCTTGAGGTTCTAGACTCAGGTGTCGGACATTTCTCAGTCCCTTGTCATGATGTGCCATCTACTCAGTCATGCATCAACACAACATAAAGTAGGCAATGGTGATACTCTAAACAATGTAATAGAAGTAGTACAAGTACATTATCAAACATAGCTCACATAGCACTCAATTCAAACATCCAGAACAGATAAATCTCATAGATAACCAAGTTACTCAAGACAATGTAACAGAGTAGCAAAGTATTGGTAAACACACAATCAAATCCCAATTAATATATCTTACCTTATATCCGTGAACCTGCAAAACCATGCATTCACAAGAATATATCATTACATCAATGTTTTATTTATGCATGCCCCTTCTATATTTCTCAAATCACACCGGTGTAGTGCTCCAAGGATACTTTTCCAACTTTAACTCCAGTGAACGATCGGTTGCCTGTAAACTTAACAGCATAATCAGGGAATCCCTTTATTCCATCGAAAATACTTCAGTAATACCGCATTTAAAACTTAATACCAGATCAGAAATAGAACTGCCAGTTAGACTTATCTAAGTCGGGTATTCGATTTGTCTCGGGTCGAGGATATTCACCGACACGACCGTTGAGACTTTCGAAACCTGGATAATCCCAGTAGACAATTGTAGTCCAACAGAATCTATTTTCAACCCCAGCCTCTAGGTTGTATGCTCAAAACGTCTTTATGCAAATGCACCGAATTTCTCTTTAATTCTCTTTAATCTCTTTTTAATTCTTTTTGTAAAACTTTCTCTGTTTTACTTCCTCTTTTCTAAAAAATCTCTGTATATCAAAAATCTCTTCAAAACTCTTTGTAAGAAACAAATCTCATTATTTTATGGAAAGATTGCTTGTATGAACAGATAACTGTTAAAAATCACTGTTTCTCATAAAAACTCTTTTTGTTGTATATTTTAAAAACATATAACTCTTGTCTTCTTTTACTGTTTCATTACGGATTAAATTATTGTCTCGGCTTTTATAATTTTAAGTAGCTCAACAGAGTGAATCGGTATAAAAAGTTATTTAACTATATTTCAAGAAGACCAAACCGGGCATAGCCACTTTGGATTGATTAAGAGAGAAGAGATTAACCGTAATAAACTCGTGTCCACTTTTTAATTAATAAGTGTCTCTTTCTCTTTATTTTAAATAGCTCTTTTGGTAAAGGAATAATTATACAGCAGCTAAGCTTACTGAAATAATTAGTGTCCAATTTTCTTAAAATCTTGATATATATCTGGGTGAACGGAATATAGCTGATTAGTTTCCGGCTTTAGTTAATTTTTGAAGATGGAAGGATAACACGACGTCTGAGCCGTCTTCGGTGATCAATACTCTCTTAAAAAAATACGTCAATATAGACAAAGTGAACGAAGTCAAATTGTTTCTCTTCGGAAATACTTAAGCTCCAATTATCTTCCCGGAAAAAGGTCTGTTGAAAGCCTATCTCAGTAATTTCCACTGTCGTAGACATTGAAAATTAAACTGAGTTACGTGTATAAATATACAGATTGGATACCTACTCGATATTTCTCACTAATAATATAACCGTAGAATTCACCGAGAATCAATTACTGTTACATTAAATTCCGAAAGATGCTATAACAGCAGGATTCATCGAGAATCCATTACTGTTACACTCTTTTTATCCAATCCAATCTATTTATATATACTTTATTTAGGAAATCACTTCTTTCTCAATTTATCTTAGTCACGTATATACCGGGTTCCTAGTGTTAAGATTTTCCCAAACAGCGTATCAGTACAGTTCCCAGGAAAGAGAGACGGACTTCTTTTAGCCCCTTCAAAGGTCTCTTTCTCTTTCCTAGACAGATCCATACCAATAAACCATTTATCTTAACCATCACCTTGGTATATCAATGATAGACAATATCAGGGTCTTCACAAATAATAAATTGTATTTTCTTTGTGGTAAAATTGTATTTACGGTAAGTCTAAAATTCGCCATTATAACGGTATGTTTACAAAAGCTCAAAAGTGATTTTGGCATAGCCACTCTACTCACATGATTTTTAGAATAAATTTGGGCATTATAACTCTACAATTTATAAATAAATAGCACAAGACAATTAAATTAAAGCTATAAAACAATTTATAAAGCATATTTAAATAAACAAAAGCTATAAACACACAAACAAACAATTCAAACACAAACAAGAATCAAACTCATACTTTTCAAATTAATTCGTAAGAGGTTCCCCTTACCTTGGCCACAAATGTTGGAAGAACAAAGCAAGAACACCAAAGTAAGAAATATGAGAACTAAGAAGAAAAGAAAGAGTGTTGTCTTCAAGCTTGTGGTGTGTGAAGTTTTTATGAAGCCAAGATGCCTATTTATAGGTGGGGAGGGGCGGCCAAAGAGGGAGTAAGAAGGAATTAAAATATTGTGAGGTCATGCACCTTTTGCATGTATATGTCATAAAGCCTTAATTCAAAAATGATTCATTTTTCTAATTGGCTAATCCATGTGACAAGGCTTATCTTTGGAATTTTAGAGAACTGTATAAAGCAATTACAGTTTTAGTCCCTCTAAGAGGAACTCCGTATTCTGTTAATTAAGAAATGGATCAATACCAAAAAATTGAGGTATAATTGAGATGGAGACTTTATGATCTAAGTATACTTTGGATAGTAGGGAAATAATAAGTCTTGACGATATTACAGTTTAGAACAGTAAGATAGATAAATCTTATATAGACTTCCGTTTGCTATTTTCCGTCAATTATCTGTTTTAAATGAAATTGTGTGATCTAATTGCTAAGTAAATTATTTTAGTCTTAGAATGAAGGTTTTAAAATACTTATCGAGTTATTTCATTAAAACAGTCACTCTTTCCTTGACGTTTGACATCTGTATTTAGCGTTATTAACGGATGAGGGTTTTGAAAAACTAAGTATATCAAGACAACCCATAAAACAAAACTACCTTCACAGAAGTTGATTCTTTTAATATTTCTGATTTTATGGAATTTTATTAGAATTTTTGGAAAATTTTGGAAATTACCGTTTTGACCCTGTTACTTACGGTAAAAGCTAATAACTGATTCGGAGACCAATCTTAGGTCAAAAAAAGATTTTGAGTAGCTGAATCATGTTTTTTCATTTTTTTGGATTTTTGAAAATTATTTTGTAATTTTCTAATTTTGTAATTTTCTGAAAAGCAGATCAAAACGCTATTTTTTTTATCTCTGGAAAGTACGGAAAACAGAAATTTCGGGTCAAAAATGGATTTCTAGTGATCAATGAGTGCCCAAAATCAAATTTTAAGAGGGACCATTAGTATTTAAATCAAATTTGTGATTTTCTGGTAATTTTTCAGGAATTTTCTGAAAAAATTATTGTTTTTCACTTACGGCGCGTCCGTTTTCCTTTGTTAGTGCAAACTGTAAAGCCTACCATTTACCGTAAAAATCCAAAAACTCTTGTATGAAGTCTTTGGGACTATTAATAGTCATTTTTGAAATTTCTTATAGGTTCTCACCATTTTAATTTATTTTGGAAATATTTGATTTGTGAAAAGTCTATTTTACCCTTGATTTTCATCCGTTTTCACTTGAAAACCTTAGGGGCAAAGATGTAACTTCACTCCCTCCCTCTTCAGCCCTCAAAACCGCCTCATGAAGCAAGGAGAAGAACTCAATTTTGAGTCATCACCATGACTCACTCCTTTTGACCAATTAGAAAAAAGATTCAATAAAACTAATTTATAATTAAGCTATTTATAAGTCATGACTTACATCATGGAGCAAATGATCAAATGGTCTTCCTTCTCCCTCATCTTGGTCGACATCCATGCTTGCTTAGGGCTCTTGGATGAGCTTTTCACTTTATGACTCATATGCATAGTCATAAAAGGTAGCCAATTAGGAAAAATGGATCATTTTTTAATTATGGATTTATGACATATACATGGAAAAGGTGCATGAGGTCACAATTATTTTATTCCTTCTTGGTCCCCATTTGGCCGCCCCCTACCATCTATAAATAGACCCCTTGGCTTCATAATTTATCACACATCCAAGAAGCCAAGGGGAGCTCTTGAAGACAAACACTTCTCTTTACTTTCTTAGTTCTTAAATTTCTTTGGTGTTCTTGCTTTGTTCTTCATCAAGTTTTGGCCAAGGTAAGGGGTTAATCTTTCAATATTAACTTGAGAAGTATAAGTTTTGATTCTTGTTTATGCTTGTTTGTATGCTTTATGTGGTTTTGCTTTTATGCCTTAATAATTGTTTTATAAGCTTTAAATTAATTATTTTGTGCTAATTAATAATAGTAGAGTTATAATGCTTAAATTTGGTTAAATTTTCGTGAAGCAAAGAGGGTATGTTAAAATCACTTTTGAGCTTTTGTAAACTTACCGTTATAATGGCGAATTTTAGACTTACTGTAAATATGATTTTACCGCAAAGAAAATACAATTTATTAGTTTGTGAAAACCCTGATATTGTATATCATTGATATACAAGGTCATGGTTAAAATAAATGGTTTATCAGTATGGATCTGTCTAGAAAGGAAGTGAGACCTTTGAAGGGGCTTTTAAGTTAGTCCGTCTCTCTCTGGCCTGGGATCTGTACCGATACGCTGTTTGGGAAATTATTAACTTAGGGACTTGGTATATACGTGACTAAGATGATTGGGGAATATAATGGTAATAAATTCTCGGTGAATTCTACTGTTATATATTTTGGTTCAGTATTTTCTATATTTTTTTAACAGTGGAAATTTGTGAAATATGCTTTCATTGGGCTTTTTCTGAAAATAAACTAGTATTCAAATATTTTAGAGTAATTCAGTTTTAACCTCTTTTCAATGAATTAATTACTTTTTAGTACTGTTATATATTGATTTATTTTTTAGGGACTTGAATATAAACAAAGTATGAGTTATCTGGAATAAATGGTTCTATGATTATCAGAGTGGTAAGACTGTGTGTTTTTCCTGAAATGTGTGAATTGGTATTCTTATCTGTTAAATGTGATTTTGTGTTATCTGGTGATTCTATGTGGTTTGAGATAAGTGATTCTGAGTGGTTGGAAGTGAAAGAGATAGGCCTGGTGAAAGGCGATGTTCCTACATGATGTTCCCATATGATGTTCTTACTCGATGTTCTCACACGATGTTCCTACTCGATATTTCCAAATGCTTTGTTTAAAGCGATGTTCCCACTAGATGTTCTCATTGTGCTGTGCTTTTAAGCAAAGTGCTTAGAGTTTGTTATGTTGGTATACTGATTAATTTGGTATATTCCCAGTGTATCTGAGTGCGGTATGTTGCTGTGTGCCTGCACTTTTCCTATTAATTTGTTTAGAGTTTCACCCTTACCGACAGAGTAGATGAGTTACCCAAGAAGTGGACTGACTTTTAGAAGAAGGATTTGAAGGAGGATGTTGCGTAGATTGATATGGATTCCAAGAAGATTAAATGCCTATTGTATTATTTTGGGTAGAGGTTTAGATAATAGATTGACTCAGATGTTCATTGTCTTACTTTAAATTCTTTCCTGTAAAAACTCTGATGACTTCATATATATGAAATGAGATCATTTTCACATAAGTTTTGTTTTATGCTTCCGCACTAGAAAACCTTTTCGAAAACATTTAAAAGGGAATCAAGAGAACATACTTCTCATCCTTCTCATCTTCTTTATTCGAAATTCTTGGTAACTATGATGTAATATCATTTTTTGGAGAAAGGGTGTTACAGAGGACCTATAGGAAAATTCAAAAATGACAAATAATAGTCCTAAAGGCTTCATACAAGAGTTTCTGGATTTTTACGGTAAGGGTAGGCTTTACAGTTTGCACTAACAAAGGAAAACGGATGTGCCGTAAGTGCAAAACAGTAATTTTTCAAAAAATTCCAGAAAAATTCCTACAAAATTACAAATGTGATTTAATCACTAATGATCCCTCTTAAAATTTGATTTTGAGCACTCACTGATCACTAAAAATCCATTTCGGTTCTGTAATCCTCGTTTTACGTGCTTACAGGGACCGAATAAAGTAACTTTTTATCTGTCTTTTGAAAAATTAAAAAATTAATTCCATAAATCATAAAAAATGTAAAAACATGATGTATCCTTTTAGAATTTCATTTTGACCTCATTTTTGTCTCCGTATCAGTGTTTAACTCTTACTGTAAACAATAGGGACCAAAACTGTAATTTCCGAAATTAGTTTTTCAAAAATTCTAGAAAAATTCCATAAAATCATAAATATTATAAGAAACAACTTTTGTGAAATAAGATAATTTTCTGGGTTGGTTTGATATACTTTTTCTTTATAAACTCTTATTCGTTTATTAAAGTAAGTACGGTTCTCAAACGTCAAAAGAAAAGTGACTGTTTTAATGAAATGATTTGATAAATATTAAAAACCCTTAATTATAAGATTAAAATAATTTTCTTATCACTTAGATCACACAATTTCATATAAAATAGATAAAAGATGGAATTATAGAAAATAGAAGTCTATATAAGACTTAACTATTTTACTATTTACGCTATAATACTTAACCGTAACTGATCATTCTATTTTTTCTTAGGTTTCTATCAAGTCTTTGTAGTCTCTATCTCATCTATTTTTCTATCTCATCTATTTTTCTTTATATGTCACCAAGCTACTATGTATTTCCTCAAATAACTTTTGGAAGTGTTGTATGAATTTTCCAAATTCATTTTTGTCATTTTAGAATATCCGTATATAATCTTCTGACTCCCGTATTTAGCTCCAAGCTACTAAGTTTTTATCCGAAAAAATTCAGAGTAATTCTAATCCTCTAAAATTAATTCTCTATCTTTTAGATTGAAATTTTAAGATGTTACAATATGCATGTGTTGATATGTTTTATTTTGTTCAATTTATTTTAGCCTTTGTATTATTGTTATTCCTCTATTCATCAACACTAACAGCTAATGTCTTTTCTTTCTTTTTTTTCTTCTCTTCTCATTTTAAATATATTTTCTTCTTCATTATTCTCCTCCATTGCAATGACTATCACTTGAAACTTTTGATTAAAGGTTAGTTGTTGTTTTCATTTTCATGGTTAATCCTTATATGTTATTTTTGAATTTTTAATCTTAAATCTTAATATATGCATGTATTGATATGTTTTATGTTGACTTTGTTTTAGCCTCTTTGTATTACTGTTATTCCTCTATTCATCAACACTGACTTATCATCTAAAGTATCTAAAGTGAGTTTGTAGTTATTGTTATTTTCTCTTTTTTACTATTAATCATTTTTACTTATTTTTAGTGTTTATTCTTTCTCTTATAGCCTCCAAACCATTGAAATTATTTAGTTTTTGTTCTATCGTTACTCTTCTGTATATTCATCAAGTCAAACTTTTCCTCTAAGGCGAGTCTCTTTCTTTATTAATAATTTTTAGTATCGATTGCTTTTTAGAATTAATACTTTTATATTTTGTGTTGTTATGTTTTTTTATTTTTTATTTGCTTTTGTGATTAGTTTTTTGTATTCTGTACATATACATTATTTCTCTCTCCAACAAGAAGAATTTTTGTTTTACTTTTTGCAATTCAACAAGGCTGAAGCCCAAAAAATAAACAAACTACAATGTCACTAGCTGAGGAAAAGAGCTTTTTGTTTTGAATCTATCGAAGACTATCGTTACTCTTTTATATATTCAACAAGTCAAACTTCTCATCATAGTTGAGTACTTTTTTTATTAATCATGTTTAGTTATCAATTTTTTTTAGAATTAATGTTTCTATATTTTGCGTTGTTGAGTTTTTTTATATTACATTTCTTTTTTTGATTTTTTTTTTATTTTGTGCAGATACATCTCTCTCAAACAAGAAGAAGTATCATAAATCACAAAAATTTAGTTGTTTATTTTTTTTCCAATATTTCCCAATATATTATGTATGGGATAATGACAATTATATATAATACTATGTTTATTTTCGAAAATATATGTAAGATTTTTTTTAACATTAAAATATATGTAATACTTTATTAGTTGTTTTGGTTAAAAAATACATATAAGTTATTTAATTTTCCATTCAAAATTTCTATTTTTGGTAAATTTTACTCTGATGAAAATGGTATGTCCTTAATTTGTAATTGTGTATCAAGCTGATCATTAATAGTAGTAAATCAAATTAAAATATATCATAGCAAACAAATTAAAAAAGGAAAGAATTTTAATTTATAGAAATAACGATTGTGAAATTCAAAATGATGGCTATGTCATTAGCGAGGAATAGACTGAAAATAAAAATAAAAAATTACAAAAAAAAAACATGAAGGAAAAAGTGACAATAGAGGAAGGGAACATTAGAATGGTTTGCATAATTTGGAAATAGATCATTGCACAATTATAATTACATGCAATTAAAAACATTAGTTGATATCTTTTTCTTTTTCGATTTTATTAGGCATGCAATGAGTATTTCGAAGAATCACAGTCAATTAAACATTAATTGATTCATTTCCTTTATCGATTTTATTAGACATGCACTGAATATTTTGAAATAAAAAATAGAATGTAACTTAAACACATTAATTGGTTAATTGATTCATTTCTATTTTGGATTTTATTAGGTATGCAATGAATATTTTGAAATGAAAAATAGAATATAAATTAAACACATTAATTAATTCCTTTATTGGACTTGAGGTGATTGGAGATGTGGTGAGAATGTGACAAGTGTAAAAAAATGGAAAGGATAATGACATCTAGGCCTAGAATTACTTTGAACGCGACACCAGTATTGAAATCTCTATATTTTGATACTCTTTATTCATTTTCTCTTAGCGTCTAAACCATTGATTTTTTTTTGTTTTATTTTTTTAGGTGGTAAAAAACATCTTTCATGAGTTCAAATTTGATCCATTTAGGAATAGAAAAAATGTTAAATTTCAAAAAGATTTGATTTTAACGTTTAAGATTATATAAAAATATTAAAATGATCTCTTTCATGCTTTGAATTTGATTTTGTCCTGCCTACCTACAATAACTATTTACCATATTACTGTTTCAGCCATAATTTATACAATTTTTTCAACTCTACTTCAAAGCTGTGAATTAATCAAATAATTCTAAAAAAAATTAATCAAATAATTAATTAATTATTTTTAATAGATAATGATAGTTTATAATTTGTTATATAATTATGAACGATAAATAAAAAAAAAACTCAAATCCTATATAATTGTTCAAACATATTTTTTCGTGATTTTTTTTATAAAGTGCATCGTATGCCCGTGCGTTGCATGGGTGACCACGCTAGTGGTATATATCTCTGATAGTAGTCCCAATTTAAACTTACATCAAAATAAATCCTGCCAAACATGTGTTGGAACCAAATTATTTAAAAGCATTTTCAATGCTTAAATCCCTAAGTGGTTTTGATGATAACAATGATTATTAAGATTTTTACAAAGTCTGGTAACAAGCTCTTGTAGGTACAACAAAGCTAAGTCCATCATTCAGTATGACCTTGGTACTTATAAGTACAGTCAAAGAGCTGATCGTCCAATGGAATCTGGGTGCTAAACGTCCAATGATCAGGAAAGCCTTGCGTCCAAGTAAGCTATGAGTCCATATGGTAAGCAAAACTATACGTCCATATGGTAAGTGAACAAAAAGTTTATTCTGTTCCACACGTGAGCGTCTATAATATGTTATTTATTGCTCTTGCATTTAATATGAGACATATTTAATGAGCAAATGATTTGAAATAAATAGTTGTATACAATGTTTTTTCTGTGTATAAATGTCAACGTTTTTAAACTAGCATTTAATAAAAAGCATAAAGCACTGTGAAAAGTGTACTTAAGAGAGAGAATGTACTCTGAACATTTCTGTTTCTCTCTGAACACACCTTTTCACTTATACAGTATATTCTCTCTGTCTCAATAAAATATTACTATTAACCTCTGTGTAATTGAGACTTTGAGTACAGGTTGCTTATGACATAGGAGAAAGAATTGCACAGAAACATGCTGAAGAAGCACTCCTACAGAGCAACGGAAAAATAACATTTAATGCTATTAGAAAATGGCTATATATACCGTATTCAAGAAGAAGAAAGAAGAGACGATTGAAAATACAAGAGACTGAACTACGTGAAAGAAAGAACAAAAACGCTGTGTAATTTGTTTCATACTCTGTAATCTTAGAAAGTCTTGTATAGTTCTTTTTTCTTGTAAAAGAGAGTTTGCTTAACTCTCGAAGTGTTTTAAAGTCTATATTCTCACTTGTGTGAGTTAACAACACTTATATCTAAAACACTCTTCTAAGTTGTTTGAGCCTGGAGAGACTTGTCTGTAAAAGAATACTTGGGTTGAGCCTGGAGAGTCTTGTCTGTAAAAAAAATACTTGGGTTTGAGTCTGGAGAGGCTTGTCTGTAAAACAATACTTGGGTTGAGCCTGGAGAGGCTAGGTGTGCAAATAATACTTGTTGTAAGGCGTGAAGAGGCTGTTGAAGAATACTTGTAATTCTATCTGGACTGATAGTGAAATCTCTCTAGTTTGAGGGGATTGGACGTAGCTCTTAGGAAAGGGTGAACCAGGATAAACACTTGTGTATTTTCTCTATCCCATAACTCCTTTATTTTCAGTTTATATACTAACTGAAGGGATTGAATTGAAATTATTTTTAACAAACCTTTCAAACTTTTTAAACGCATTGAAACTTGTTTTAAACCAAGTGGACAATTCTGCGTCCAACTTGCCTGTGCGTCCAATATTCGGTGTGCGTCCAATCTTTCCTAAAATAGTGTCCAACGTTTTGCAAAAAGATTTTAAAAGCTAAGAAACACAATTCAACCCCATCTTCTTGTGTTTCATCTTGTTACCTACAACATGTTATACCCGAAAGAGAAGAGTGATTACAAAATAAGCAATTAATTATTAATAAGAAGATAAATAAAACAACAATTCTTATCCCACCAGGTGGGGTCGGCTACATGGATCACTCAATGTCATAGTTTCCTGTCATGAATCATGTCTATAGTGAAGTCATTTACCTCTAGACCATTCTTATTAGTTTTGCCTGTAGTTTTTCTAGGTCTACCTCTGCCTCTAGCTACTAGATTGCCCTCCATCTGGTCTACTCTCCTAACTATCGAATCTATAGGTTTCATCCATACGAGCCCAAAGCCGAGATTCAACCATCTTTTCTATAATAGATGTCACCCTAAGTGTCTCTCTAATTCTATCATTCCTAATCCTATCTCGTCTAGTCTTTCCACTCATCCATCGAAGCAAGATCCGTCTATTATGGAGACGTTTTTAACGCCTCCATCATGGCGACATGAAATGTACACCACTGGATTAGTAGAAAAAGAAACGAACGGTAGAGATAAATGAAGGGCAACCTGGACTTGAGTTTATGGAATTAGTTATCATAAATTGCAAAAAGGGGTCATTTTATAGTTATCGAAATCACGAAATCATTTTAATGAATAAGATTTAGTAAAAAGTTAATAATAAATTTGTAATATATTTTATTCATTAATGTATTTGATTATGTGTATATTTAATTATATTTTGAAATTATAGTATAGAATAGTTAATAGTGATTGTTAAACCATATAAAATAAAAAATTGACTTATAAATATTGAACTATCATTTTTAAAAATATGAATAAATATTTACTTTGATTACTTAATTTAGTTTTTCATTAGTATTAGACAAACTACATTTATCTTTATTAATGCTTGAATAGTAAATATTTCTCATTTCATAAAATTTAATCAAACATTATCACCTCAAAAAATCAAAATAAAACAATAAAAATAAATTACTTTTTTCTCATTTTTTTGTTTTTCATTTTATGGTCCGTGGGCTGGTCCGTTAGCCCTCGGACTTTGCAATGTGGACACAGATGTAGCATTTTTTGGTTTTTTTTCTCCCTTGTTTTTGTTTTTCTTCTTTTTCTGTTTTATTTTTCTTGGGTTAGACTTTTACCAAAAAAATTATTAACTGAGTGAAATTTGTATTTTTTTAATACTTTTGGGGAGGATTTTGTAAGTTTAGAAAAATTGCCTAAAACTTGTTATAGCAGGTTACATTTCATGTCACCATGATGGAGACGAAATTTCATGTCTCCATATTAGATGGACCCATCAAAACATCTCATCCCTGTACATTGAGTTTATTCTCGTGTTGACTTTTTACTGCCTAACATTGCGTTCCAAACAATAACACCTGTCAAAATCACAAACCAGTCAACACACATTCATCGTTTCCTACACCAGTCAATGACTCACAGATCTGGCATGTTCTTCACCAAAACCAAAAGAAAGAGGTAAAAAAAGGAGGGAAAAAGGTAGGGTTTTCGTGGAAGTAAGGGAGTGATGATTTCAAGGTCAGGGTTTCGTAGAAGAGATGACGGTGGTGATCGGAGAGGTGAGCATTGTTCATCGACGGGGAAGTTATGGTCGCCATATTGTTCATTTCTCCAGCAGTGGAGAAAAATCAAAGAGGTTTTTTTTTTAAAAAAAAAATAAATGGTTTTGTTTAATTTTTTTTTCTACAACTGAATGGAAGAGAGAAAGGCGAGAAGCAAATGACGACGCTACAACAAGGAATGACAACGCTAAATGTTGCGAGCAACAAGCGGTGGTGTTTAGGCGAGCCAACAGCAACAATGAAGATACAACGATGATGAATGTTGGACGACTAACGGTGACGAGAACAATTGAAGTGTCCATCAGCGATGGAGAAGGAGAGGAAGAAGAAGTGGCGGCGGCAGAGAAGCCAAATGCGTTGAACAAGATTGAGGTGGGGGAGGGGTGGGGTAGAGATTGGGTGAGGAAGGATACATTTGTTCTCATTCTTTTTTCAATTGATCTGGACCATTGAATTTTTTATCATTAAATCTAGTGGCTATAAAAACTATTCGTAAACTATTCCACCAATACACCACTTAAAAACTATTCCACCCTAGCACTTACCCAAAAGAAGATGAAATTTGACCTAAAAGTAAGAAAATCATTTGAACCCCAATTTTGTTCTTGAGAAAATAAATAAAAAATAGTAGATCGAATGAACTTGTCTGCGAGAAGAGATGACAAAAGAGGCCATGGGAGGAGGGAGGGGGAAGCCATGGAGGAGGAGTAGGGGACGTGTAACATCCTTTCTCCAAAAAGGATATTACACCATAGTAACCAAAACTTTCGCAAAGATTTAGAAAATATTTTAAATAAAAGTTGGTAATCCTTCTCAAAAATGCGGGTAATTTTTTTTACTTAGCTTTTCTAAAGAAAATGAGAAGGATGGGGAGTAAATCCCTTTAAGATTTTCTCTTTGTAAATATTTAGATGTAAAAAGTAGAACATAACTTCGTACTAAAAAATTCCTTATCTCATATATGAAATCATCAGAGTTTACAGCAGAGGTTTATATAGTCAACACTGAGCCAGTTGAGTCTTTAGACCTCTACCCAATCTAAAGCAGTAAATATAGATTCTTCTCGTAATCTCTATCAAACTATGCAGCATCTTCCTTCAGATCCTTCTTCTAAGAGCTAATCCACTTCTTGGGTAAACCATCTACTCAGTCATGCATCAACACAACATAGAGCAAGCAAGGGTGAGACTCTTAAGACAAAGTAATAAGAAAAGCAGGAATACACCCAACACATATAGATCACTCAACAATCAATTTGCACACCAAGCAAATAATAGATCAATCAAGGCTTATAAACAGATCTCGTTTAAGCAGATTTTACCTTTGTGCTGGAACCCTACAAAAGCAATGCATTCACAATAATATATCACCAAGTCCAAGTATATTTATGCATGCCACTTCAATATCTCTCAAAACACACCGGTGTATTGCTCCTAGGAGACTTTACCAACCTTAACACCATTGAGCAACTGGCTATAGTAAACTTATCAGAATAACCAGATAGCCTCTTCAAGACTTCCGGAGATCCTTCGGTAATACTAACATTTATTACTTTAAATACCAATTTATGAATAAGTCAGTCAGTCATATTTATCCAAGTCGGGTATACGAATTGTCTCTGCTCGAGGGCATTACCTACTCGGCTAGAGCTGGGTATACGGGCTGGCCCGGCCCGTTTAGGCCCGGTCCGCATTAGCCCACGTTTTGAGCTGGTTGGGCCAGCCCGGCCTGCGATTTAAATGGGCTCATTTGTTAGGCCCGTGTCCGCACCGCTAAGTCCGCGGGCTAACGGGCCAGCCCGCGGACCGTAAATAAAAAATGAAAAAAATAACTAAAAATAGAAAAAATGTTAAAAATTCAGGGAAAATAAATATTTGCAATTTAAATACATTTTTTATAAGCAAAATTATATATTATTAATACTAAAAGTTGATTTTCAAGAGCACAAGGTATGTCCAAAAAAGCACCACCCGACACCCGTAGCGTGGATACTACCGTTGTCTTTCAGATTGGATAGAACAGTTCACAGGTGTGAGACGAAACCCACCCCAGGTGTGAAAGCCACAGACTCACAGTGGATGACTCGATGGTTGTCTTCAGAATTGGTCACCGGTGTGATACGAAACCCACCATAGGTGTGAAACTCCCAGTGAATGAGAAAATCCATATAACCCCAACCAGCAAAAACCACAGTTGCTATTCAAGTACTAATTAACAAAAATAAAAATAAATATGATGTCTAATACTAATGAAAAACCAAATAACTAATGAAAAATCAAATACTTTAACCACATCAAACAAATACAGAAGTATAAAAGTCTTAAAGTTGCTTATCCAAATACACCAATCAAAGATAAAATAATACAAAGGCTACTAAATGTCTCAAGTGCAAATTTTAATTTCCAAAATATATCATCAATCATCATCAATCACAATATTTGGTTCCATCCTTGTTGTAGTTGGCTCCTCCCTTTTTCAATCTCTACATTTTCATCTTCATTTTTTTCTGCAACTCATCATATATGTCATACTTCATTAGTAAGGTAATTAAAAGAAAAATAAAACTCAATGCAACATTTCCGACACATTAAAAGAATGTAAATGTAAAATTTACCTTCGATGTCAAATCCTAGCAACCAATTTCTAGTACATATCAAAGCTTGCACATTTTCAGGAAGAAGTGAACTTCGGTACTTATTGAGAACACGGGAGCCAATGCTAAAAGCTAATTCAGATGCCACAGTTGTAATTTGAATGCTTAGAATATCGCAAGCCATCAACGCAAGATCGGGAAACCTAAGCTTATTCTCCTTCCAATAGTGCAATAAATCAAGATGTGGATGGTATTGTGTAGAAAGCTTTTGCTTCTCCAAATAAGTGTCCAATTGAGACTTACCCACTTGTGGCATATTTTCATTTTCATACTGGATAAATGCCTATATTATTTCCATGTAAGAACAAAAAAAAAAGAGAAATTAAACAACAAATAAAGGAATAAATAATTAAAAGTACAAAGAAAAACTTGGGCTTACATTCACTGCCGCCAATCTTGATGTTAATGTTCTTCCTTTAGCAAAGTTACCAGTAGGTTGAGACTCTTGTGGCCTACTTTGAATTAAACCATCATTGCTAGTTGTCTCATTGGAAGACATTTTGACATACTCATTAAACAGAGAATACAACTTGTTCTTTACAACCTTCAACTTTGCTTGGTAAGCTATTGCATCAAGAACAAGGCTTGAATAACAAAACTCCAAAAATAGGAACTTAAAGCGAGGATCAAGTACGGTTCCAAGTGCAAGCACAACACTATAATCACTCCAATATTTATCAAATTTTACTTTCATCTTACTTGCCATAACTTGAATCACCTCATCTTCATTACTCGCATTTTGAATCAACAAGCATTCAATATTCCACACTTGCATGAAATATAGATTAGAGGTCAGATAAGAGGAACCAGACATCAACTCTGTGATTTCATAGAATGGACGCAAAAATTCACACATTTTCTCCCCTCTTGCCCATTCTTCATTAGTTGGGAAATGCTTGTAGTTCCTATCATCAAATGCAAGATTACAAAAAGCTCGTCGATATGCGAGTGCACTTTCAAGCATCATAAAGGTGGAGTTCCACCTAGTAGTTACATCCAAACGCAAACCAATCTTGGTATCGATATCATCAATTTTAGCAACATGAGCTTTAAAAGCATTCATTCTTGCCTCCGATCCCTTGACATACTTGATGCTTTCTCTAATTTTATGCAAAGCACCACTAGCAACTTTCATACCCTCTTGAACTATGAGGTTTAATATGTGAGCACAACATCGGATCTGAAAAAATTCACCACCACATAATAAACCATTAGTGTGCATAAGAAGTTTGTCTTTCAACAAATCCTACATGCAGTCATTTGAAGATTCATTATCCAAAGTCAATGAAAATTTTTTTTGCTCAATCCCCCATTTTTCCAAGAAACCATGTATGGTCTTAGCCAATTCACGACCGGAATGTGGAGGAGGGAAAGGAGAAAAGTTAAGAATTTTACTATTGAGCTTCCAATTTGCATCAACAAAATGTGCAGTCAATGAAACATAACCCTCTGTAGTACAAGAAGTCCACACATCAGATGTCAAACATATTCTACTAGGAACTTTGGATAGCACTTGTTTCATTTTTTTCTTTTCACTATCATACATGTTGATCACATCTATAGTGGCAGCACGCCTAGAGGGTATCTTAACATCATGATGCAAAAATTTTAGTAGCTCTCTGAACCTTCTATATTCAACAAATGAGAATGGGAGGTCATGCTCTATTAGCAACATGGATATCATGTCACGTACTACTTTTTGGTCAAGTTTTCTAGCTCTTAATTTCCCAGCATGATCAAGCATAAGCTTACCAACCTCACTATCAGCATACCCTTTTGGTGCTTTCTCACAAGCTCTCATGTGACGTCGTAAAGTTGAAGTCCCATATTTATTACCACCGCTCACATATTCCTTTCCATAAGCCTTGCATTTAGCCCTCTTTTTCCCATCACTTCCCACTGATACTTTATCAAAATAACTCCACACAGAAGATGAAGGATTCCTAGACCTCGGCCATATAAGACTATCGAAACCTGAATAATCCCAATAGGCAGTTGTAGCCCAACCGTACTATATTCTCAACCACACTACTTCGGGTTGTAATGGTCAAAAATTCTTTATGCAAATGACCATCTATATTTGCACACCAATTCTCTTTAGTATCTCTCTGAAAGCTTTCTTTGTTTTACTGTAGCTGCTCTTTTGAAAATCTCTAAATCTCACCAAAATACTTTGTATGAAATAACGATCATCTCTTTAGGATAGGAATACTTTTGAATAGACAGATAGCTGTAAAAACCCACATTTTTCTCTTTATATCAGAAAACTCTTTTACTGTTTTTAAATAAATAGTTCTTGCTCTTTTTACCCATTTTACGGATCTTTTATGAGTTAAGTTATTTATCCGACTTTAATAGGTCAATTTACGACTGATCACACCGCGGCAAAGCCGAACTGAGGTGAGTAGCCCAACAGAGTGATTCGATATAGAAACTAAAGATTATTAACTCATTTCAAGAAGACCAAAACGGGTCAGAGCCACCTAGGGTTGATCAAGAGAGAAGAGATCAATAGTATTTAAACTTACGTCCGTTTTTTTTTAATTAGTAGGTGTCTGTTCTCAGTTTTTAGATAACTCTTTGGGAATGGAATAATTACACGGCGGCTGAGTCGACTGCGGTAATCATTGTCCGTTTTTCTAAAACTTGATATGTACTTAGTGAACGAAGTAAAGCTAATTCTTCTCCAACTTAAGTTATTTTCGAAGATGAAAAGATCACACGACGACAAAGCCATCTTTGATAATCACTACCCATTCTTAAAAATCGCTCCTATATCACTAAGTGAACGTAGTTCATTTGTTTCTCTTCAGAAATATTTAAGCTCCAATTATCTTCCAGGAAAAAGGCCCGTTGAAAGCCTATCTCACTAATTTCCACTGCCGTAGACATTGGAAATTAAACTGAGTTATGTGCATATATATACAGATTGGATACCCACTCGATATTTCCCACTAATAACATAACAGTAGAATTCACCGAGAATCTATTACCGTTAGATTATATTCCGAAAGATGCTATAACAGTAGGTTCACCGAGAATCCATTACTGTTACACTCTTTTATTCATTCCAATCCATTTATATATACGGTATTAAGAAAATTGCTTCTTTCCCACTTTTATCTTGTCACGTATATACTGGGTCCCTAGTGTTAAGAATTCCCCAAACAGCATATCAGCACGGATCCCAGGCCAGAGAGAGACGGACTACTTTAGCCCCTTCATAGGCCTCTCTTCCTTTCTAGATAGATTCATACTGATAAACTATTTATCTTAACCATCACCTTGTATATAAATAACAGATAATATCGGGGTTTTCATAAAATAATAAATTGTATTTTCTTTACGGTAAAATCATATTTATGGTACGTCTAAAATTTGTCATTATAACAGTATGTTTACAAAAACTCAAAAGTGATTTTAGCATAACCTCTCTACTCACACGAAATTTAGTATAAAATTGGGCATTATAACTCTACAATTCATTAATAGCACAAAACAATTAATTTAATGCTATAAAACAATTATAAAGCATATAAAGCCATAAACACATAAACAAGCAATTTCAAACACAAACAAGAATCAAAACTCATACTTCACAAATTACGTTGAAAGAAAACCCTTTACCTTGGCCAAAATTTGAAGAAGAACAAACAAGAACACCAAGAACACAATAGTAAGAAATTTAAGACTAAAGAGAGAAAAGAGAGAGAATGGTGTTTGCCTTGCTTCTTGGAGTTGTGTTGTGTGAAATTTATGAAGCCAAGGGGGTCTATATATAGGAAGAGGGGCGGCCAAGGCTTGGGGACATGGAAGGAATTAAAAACTTGTGTGATGTAAGCCATGATTCCAAAAATACATAATTATTAATTAGGTTTAATCAATCCTTTTTCCCATTGGCTCTTTCCTATGACTAAGCTTATGACTCATGAAGCAAAAGCACATCCAAGGGCCTAAAATTGAAGATGATGTCGACCAAAAGGAAGGGGGAAGAAGGCCATTGGATTTCATGGACAAAAACATTAGGTTTTGGTAGTTTTAAGTGAAATCAAGGGTAAAATGGTCATTATACATGCCCACCATACTATTCAAGGCTAATCATGATGTCTACAGATCTTTTATGCTTCTTAGAATTGTATTTGAACCCCTCAAAGTACCTAAGTTTCCATATCATGGCCACTATGTCTCTATTCGTCTCAATTCGGCTTATTCTGTAAATAAGGGTTAAAATAGTCTTTTTACTAATCTAACACTCAAAAATAATTTTAAATGGTAAGAACCAATGAGGAATCTCGAAAATGACATGTAATAACTTCATGGAAGAGTTTTGGGATTTTTACGGTAAGGGTAAGCCTTACGGTTTGCATAAACAACGGAAAACGGTCGCGCCGTAAGTGAAAAACAGACATATTTCAGAAAATTCCAGAAAAAATCCCAAAAAATTGAAAATTGAATTTAATCACTAATGGTCCCTCTTAAAATTTGATTTTGAGTACTCACTAATCACTGAAAATCCATTCTAGTTTCCGTAATATTCGTTTTGCGTGCTTTACTAGGATCGAAAAAGTAGCGTTTTTATCTGTTCTTCAGAAAATTACGAAATAATTCCTAAAAATCCTCAAAAATATAAAAAACATGATTCAGCTTTTCAAAATCTTTTTCTGACCTCAGTTTGGTCTCCGAATCAGTATTTATCTCTTACTGTAAGTAATAGGGTCAAAATGGTAATTTCTAAAGTTTTCCAAAAATTCTAAAAAAATTCCAGAAAATCAAAAATATTAAAAGAACCAACTTTTATGTAGGAAGTTTGTTTGTCTAAGTTGGTTTAACATACTTGTACTACTTAAAACTTTATCCATTAATAACGGTAAATACAGATGTCAAACGTCAAAGAAAGAGTAACTGTTTTAATGAAATAATTTCATAAGTATTTTTAAACCTTCATTATAAGACTAAAATAATTTTCTTATCACTTAGATCACACAATATCATATAGAATAGATAAAAGACGGAAATAGAGAAAACAGAAGTCTATATAAGACTTTAACTATTTTACTATTTATGCTATAATACTTAACCGTAACTGATCATTCTATTTTTTTTTAGATTTCTATCAAGTATTTGTAGTCTCTATCTTATCTATTTTTCCATCTCCAGTAGTTATCCCTTTCCTAACTAACGGATTACGGAGTTCCTTCTAAAGGGACTAAAACTGCAATTTCTTTATTTCCTCCTCAAATAATCCAAACTTAATTCCTAAAATATTTATATGTCACCAAGCTACTATATCTTCCCTCAAATACCTCTTGGAAGTGTTTGTATGAATTTTCCAAATTCATTTATCATTTTTCCTAATAATCAGAATGTCCGTATATAATTTCCTAACTTTCGTATTTAGCTCTAAACTACTAAGTTTTTATCTGAAAAACTTCAAAGTAATTCTAATCCTCAAAAATTAATATTTTGTCTTAGAGTGAAAATTTTGGGATTTTACAAGACGTCTGTGGGGGGGAGAGGGAGGGGGAGTTGGTGGTGGAGGAGGAGAGGGATGGGGAAGCCATGAGAGGAGGAGGGGGCACGTGGGTGGGGGGAGGTGGTGGAGGAGGGAGGGGAGACTAAAATCAAAATCCAATTTTCAGAGGACCTAAGTTAAAAACTTAATATTTTTATAGAGATGTGTCAGGTGATGTGTCATTCATGTAAGCCACGTAGGTTTAACGAAATGACGTCATGAATATCACATCAGCAATTTGTGCCATGTAGGAATGATAACTGGACTACAAGTGTGTCACCTAGCAAGCCAACTCACTCTATGAACTAAAATCAAACAAAAAAAAGTTTAAAGTACTAAAAACCATTAACTTTTTTAAAGGGATTAAATTCAAAACAACTAGGGATGGAAATAGGCTAGGCCGAACAAGGCTTTGGCTAAATAGGCCTAGTCTGTTTAAAATTCCCGAGGCCTAAGTCTGGCCTGTGACCTGTCAGAGGCTTTTTTTTAGGCTTAGCCATTTGAAAGTCTGACTTGGCCCGCTAGCCTATTTAAAAGTCTAATTCCTATTAAGACATTTAAATTGGTCATATGACCTATTCCTATATAGACTCATGGGTTAAAAACAAAACTCAATGTATAACAAATAAAAATTATAAACAAATTATAGTCTTACTTTTTTATAAGATATAAATTTTTTCATTGTAACTTTTTTAAAAGTCTATTTTTGAATAAGATCTCTAAATAGGTTATATAGGTCATAACTTTATCTTAAATAAGCTTTAGAGGCTTTAATATTTATGTAAGTCAACATGTTCAGATATTTAAAAAGGTATAGAAGTATATGATTTTTAAAAATATAATATGATAATAATATTATAAAATAAAATTATTATTTGTGTTTACTTAATTAGGCCAACTTGTTAGGCTTAAAAGGCTTTTCAAATGGCCTAAACATGACCTTTTTAGCTAAATAGGCTTTTATAAAAGTCTTGAGTTAATGTATTTCATATAAAAGTCTGGCCTGGCCTGAGCCTGAGCCTGATGTAGGCTAGGCCGTAGGCCCCTATCAAGCAGTCTGACCTACTTCTATTCCTAAAAACAACCCTATATTATAGGACCTAAAATATATTTAAGCCTTTAAAATTACTATTTGTACTAAGAAGTTAAACCAAATACTCTTTTCACCTTTTGCTGAATGGTTAAACCAAATACTCTAACAGCAAGTAAATTTTTATTTTAAATAAAAGTTATAATCTATAGTATAATTAAAGAGTTTTAATTTTTAAATACCCATAAATTTTTAACACCCATTCAATACATCTATCTTTTTCTATCTCACTTTTCTTGTCACCAGGGACGGATGCAAGGCGCAGGGTGGGGCCCGGCTCCACCCTCATCCTAATTTTTTTTAAATATATTAATATATGTAAATTGTAGAATAATAGCTCAACTCCTTTTTTAACAAAATAAAATCTGTAATGTTAAAACAAATAATCGAACCTGTGAAGATGGGAAAGGAGGCAAAAGAAAAAAGAACGCTTCAACTTTTGTTATAATATCTCGATTGGAATATATACATGTATATGTATATTTAGTTTAACATTATTATATTATAAACACATATGTTTGAGTTACATTCGATCTGATTTTTAAAAAAAATTTAAAGTATTGCCAGATTTATTGGAATTACTTTAATTTTATGACTAAAAATAGAATAAAACATAAAGGATAAAAATATACAACAATAGAAAATATTCTATTTAAAATTTATATTGAAAGAAGAATTGTTGAAAAATTTAATATAAATTCTATTATGGATGAACTTTATGATATGAAGGAACGATGTGCACAACTTATAAGCCATATGATGCATTTAATTATTATTATAATTTAATTTTTAATTAAAATTTTTCATTCAAAATTTTTGACCCCCGCTTAAATGAATTTTTGGTTCTATTTCTATTTATTACATTACTTTTTTTTTTGTGATCATGATATTGGCGGGAGTATTCTGAGATGAGGACCAACTGCAGTTGTTAATCGGACCAACGGATATTGGCTATCACATTATTCATCTATTACATTTATCACTTATCTCTTTTTTATTTTTATTTCTCTATCTAAGTGTTGATTGGATTTTGAGTGTATGAAAATCATTTTTCACAATTAAATTGTGTTCACCACTGCTGCAATGATCCAATAGTACCATTTCGATGTGAAGACACAGACTAGACATGTGGTTTCAGATCTTGTTGTGTTGGTCATCCGGAGCAGTGTTTTTGAGTTGGGAGTGGCGGAGGGTGGTGCTGAGACCTCCTTTGATTGGGGTGGAAGCAGCGGGTCTTATGGTGTGTGTTTTTTGCTTGAAGATGACTGTTCGGTGGCCTTTTTTATCCTCTGTGCCCCCTGTTTTGTCTTTTTTTGTTTAAAAAACTGTGCCCATGTGACTAGACTGTACAGTAGGGTAGACACAGTGACTTTTGAAGAAATGGATTGGATGTGATATGACAATTGGAAATGAAATGCACTTGATCAGACTTTATTTAGTTGCTATTGCTAATTGCTAATAACAATAATACGTGCTTAATTGTATTTTTGATTTTTTAGTTATTTATAATTGTGTAATTTGTGTCTTTTTATTTTTAATTGGGCGAATTAAGTCTCTTAATTATTCCAATTGTTAAAATTAGATCTCTCTATTATTACTTTATCAAATTTTTAATACCTAGAGCCTACGTGGTATATGTGGGATGAATTTGACATTAAATCACTTTGACATTGATTGGAGCCATCTTAACACTAATTACATGACAAAAATTCTCACATATAAGAAATTTTAAACATGTATTATATCACATGTATTACCGATTTACTTTGAAAAATTTTCTGACAACCTATATCGTGTCAGGGTGACTTGATTTAGTGTCAAATCCGTTTTACATATCTCACATAAGGTCTAAGTGTTAAAAATTGGACGAAATAACTATAGAAAGACCTGATTATAATAATTAGAATAATTGAGAGACCCAATTTGCTCAATTAAAAACTAAAAACCTAAATCGCACAATCACGATAACTGAGAAAACAAAAATACAATTAAGTCCAGTAATATAAAATTCTTATAACTTTTGCAATTGTATTTAAAAAAAGTTAGAATGGTACAAAAATGTAATTAAGTCCTTTTTTTATAGAACCAATTTGAATCATTGCAGCAAGGGCGAAACCAACCCCAATCGAAAATCACACTTTCAAAAATCTTAATACAGACACGCTAACGCAAACACAAATCATGAAAAAGAAAAAGAAACAGAACATTACAAGTAGAAAAGTGGTGATAGAGAGGTGATGTTGTGATGAGAGGAGGAAGAATCATGAAACAGGATTGGAAATAGTAATCTATTGAAAGTTACCTCAATTTAACTGTGAAGTAGATTGCTTCAGGATTGGAACCAAATTTTTGAACACCCAGTTTTTGACCAAGATAAAAAATTAAGAGTGAATCCCTGTAATATACTACCGTCTAGATTCCTATTACCGAAACTCCTCTGTGTTTGATAATCGGCCACTGTCTCATCCTCTGCATTATGATTTTTGTCTTTTTGCCCTGTTTAATTTTTTTCAATAAAATTTACAATTTACTCTCTCAGTGCATACTAATACAAGTCGGTAAGATATACATTTTTTTGCATTGTAAAAACATGTATGATTTTTTTCATGCAATTGTCAAGATTATTCTAGAAGTTGGACCCCGCTTAAATACACGTTTATCAGACCCTAAGTAACAGGGGTTTCAATGAGTTGTTGCCTTTCCTCTACAACTATAAATTCGTAGCAAAAATCTCATAGTCCTCCAAAAATTCATAACAAAAATCTCGTAATTCGTACCATCATGTCCAAACAAAGGCATGGCTTTCAACATTCCTCATCAATCTCTATGAATTGTGTCTGCTTGTTTCTATTGGCTAACGAACCAATTTTTTAAGTTTTTTTTTAGCGAACTCGGGTATCCTCCACGTATAACTGTAATTTTTTTTGTTGGTATGGTTTGTAGGTTACAGGGTAAGGTGGCTATTGTCACTGGGGCAGCTAGCGGAATAGGAGCAGAGGCAGTGAGGATATTCGTGGAAAATGGGGCACTTGTAGTCATAGCAGACGTTCAAGACGAATTGGGTCACCAGGTTGCAACTTCGATTGGCTTAGACAAAGTGAGTTACCGGCATTGTGACGTGAGAGATGAGAAGCAAGTCGAGGAGACCGTAGCTTTCACCTTGGACAAGTATGGTAGTCTTGACATCTTATTTAGCAATGCTGGGGTCGCAGGTCCTTTGTCTAGCATCCTAGAGTTTGATCTGAATGAATTTGACAACACATTGGCTGTGAATGTTCGAGGTGTAGCAGCAACTATCAAGCACACTGCTCGTGCCATGGTGGCTAAAAAAACACGTGGATCCATAATTTGCACCGCCAGCGTGGCTGCTTCGTTTGCTGGATCTGCCGGTCACGATTATACAACATCCAAACATGGTCTTATAGGCCTTGTCCGCTCAACATGCAGTGAGCTTGGAGCTCATGGGATCCGAGTCAATTCCATCTCACCTTATGCTGTTGCCACACCTCTTGCATGTAGAGCACTCGAAATGGAGCCAACTGAAATTGAAGACATTGGACTTGCTTTTGCCAATTTAAAAGGAATTACATTGAAGCATACCCATCTTGCTGAAGCTGCTCTATTTCTTGCTTCTGATGAATCGGCTTATATAAGTGGACACAACTTGGTGGCGGATGGAGGCTTCTCGGCCATTAATCGTTGTTTACCTAGCATTAAAAAATAAATGATTTTGGAATGTACCCAAAATAAAATACAAATAAAAAATATTCTTTCACACCGATGGGAAAGGGAACATGAAGAGGTAAAAAATTAGGTGTGAAAAAAATGGAGGTTGAAGAATTAAATAAATGGCATTGTCGTAACATGTATTGTTCTCCCAAACATGATTTATACTCATCTAAGCGTATTAATTACTCTCTGGCTCTATTTATTGTTTAAAGTTGTGGTACAGAAACTAAAAAATACAATTAATAGTTCAAAATTCATAAAAATTATTTTAGTCTTTCCTAATATACCATTTGTTATTCTCTCTCTTTCATAGTAATTAACAATCAATTACTCCCTCGCTCTCTCACATAAATCTATAAATGCTTTAAGGATATAATAGAAAAAAATAATTAAATGCTACATTAATATTGTAAAATAACAATCAAAATTGGACAAATTTTTTTAACTAAAACAAAAAAATAAATGGGACAGAGGGAGTACCTTTTATGAGCACCACTCATACACTATAATATTAAGGAGTATTTATAATTATTGGTTATTTATTAAGAACAAATTATTGCTAAAAAATATTCACAAATAATGGATTTATTTGTTTTAAAATTAAATACGATTTTGTTGTTGATCCAATTAAAACTATAATTATAGTAGGGTATGGAGCCCAGATGATTTAATGAGACTCACATGAATTCCACCCAATCATAAATAATGCGTTGAAAAGAGTGTGTTGACGTTCTTCCATATTTTAAATGGTTGAAACTCAAAACAACAATAGGTCATATAATGAACCCTGAAGTAATTGGTAAGTAGGTAACAACATAAATTGGGGGCTTATAGTATATACTAATGTCTTTCTCCCTTCCTTGGAATGATTGATTCCAACAACAAACTTGAATTTTCCACTTTTCTCACTTGTATACAACACTGACAGTCTTGAGCTCTTGCATAACCTCCCAGGTCCTTGATTGACTGGTAACACACTTCAAGGAAGTTTCAATTAAATGATGGATTTTGATATGTGGTGTGTCTCACAATCTACTGTAACTCATATGATGAAAAACTGAAACCCGATCTTCCATCATTTAAGGATTTCAACTCGAGTTTCTGAAATGGGCTGCAAAAGGTCCATGAGTTTTATGTCAAACACTTTTTCTGAAGATATATAACAGAGAATGATTATAGACCAAAAAAAAACAGAGAATGATGAATGGTAATGAAAGAATTTGACTCATCTAAAGTAAAGGATGCACTTAATTCAAAAAAGTAAAGGATGCACTTCAGAGAGAAAAGTTCAAAGTTATAACTATTGATTGCAAAATGAACATGCTTTGTTATATATATGCATGCGCATTAACAGAAGCTAACCACTGTTTGGACAAACAACTTATTTAAACACTTATGGCATAAATGCTTATCATATAAGCACTTATGTATAAGCTATTTTTTATAATCAAAGTGAGAATGTGATGAAACTGATTTCATATAAATTGTAAACATGCCAAAACAGCTTATGAGCCAGTCATAAGCTATTTTCATAACTCTTCCAAACACTGCCACAAGTGCTTATGTCAGTAGATAAGCTCTGCATAAGCCAATCCAAACAGACCCTAAGTCGCTGATTTTTCAATCAATCAATCAATGGTTATAAATCCGCAATATTCCCTTTAAAGTGCATCTCTACTAGAGAAGTCAAATCCACAATGAAAATGCAAAATGATCTGATAAGCACATTCATAAGATATAAATGAGAGTAAATCACCAAAACCATCCTTAAAATTGTAAGGCACTTGGCACCACCAATCTAGTCATGGAATTATTAATATTCCAAATTAGTCCCTGAAATTGAAAATTCCCTATCACAATGGTCCTTTTGGGGCAATCAAATTAATCCCTGAAATTTTGCAATAGTGACTAATATGATTGAAAAATTTCAATTTTAAGGACTAATTTGGAATATTAATAATTTTAATGACCAAGTTGATAGCGCTTTACAATTTCCGGGACTAAATTGGTGATTCACTCTATAAATGACTTAAGTATAGACTAAGTATACTGAAGTGTAGGGTAAAAAATTGGGACCAGAAAAAACCAATTAGGAAGAGGGAAGCACCTGCTATTGGGATCATAATAGAACCCACTGATAGAACCATCGCTGCAAGAGAAACAAACATAATAAAAGCCAGCTATGGTTAACCCGCAGTCGGTTCCGACATTGACGAAATACTGCTCCTTCCATCTCTGAAACAAAGAACACAATGCAACTGTCAATGTTCGCGCATTTCAAGATACAATAAATTCTTTCAACATTTTCATTCTGTATTAGTTGAAAATCAATTTACCATGAATATGTAAGGATAGTTGCTTAGGTCCAAAGACTTGCCACCATCTGCCTCCACTTGGCCCTGGAAAACTGCAGTGCATTAGAAACATTACACATGATGATGCATCTTACACATGACACCAAGGTTGAGGCCGTTACCAATAGCGGGGAAAAAGATGGAAACTTAGTCCAGTGCCTTATATCATCCTCTGGTCTGAAGGAAAAAAGAAACAAACAAACAAAAATTTATCAAAACATAAAGAGTATGGTCCCGTTTAGGTTCAGAAGCCCATGGCTTCGGCTTCTAGCTTATGGAGAAGTTAGTTTTGCTTTGTATTATTATTTGCTCATATATGAAAAAGAGTAAAAGTTGTTAAATAGTAATTGATAAATATATAGTTGTTTATGGAAAAGTTAAAAAAGAGAACTTTTGTAAAAATTGAAGTGTAAAAGCTAATTTCAACTTATATGAGAAGCTATTAGTTAAAAAACTCATGTTATAGGTGCTTATATAAAAAATAATCCAAATTGACTCTATATCTTCCTGCAGACTCATGAGGCATTTTAATATTATTATATGGGGCATCATCAGTATTATTCAAATTAAGCTCCATGCTTGATTTAATTGTTATTGCATAATAACATACGTTGCCTCCCATTTGCCAGTGAAGAAAGTATAATTCTTGGTATCAACAATCTCCCCTTCCCAGAATGTTACTACCTGATATTAATCATTAAAGAGAAAAGTGAACGTCAGTGGTGACTCTTCCTTCTTTCTGAAAATAAACAACCAGTGCATCCAAGGCAAAAACACAGAAAAGTTAGTTGATTTATGTAAAGTACTTTCTCTACATGACAACACCATTCAAGAGTATTTTGAAGCAGGAATGGTATATATATATATCTCTGGTAGTAGTCTCAATTTAAACTTACATCTAAGTAAATCCTGCCAAACATGTTGTTATACCCTAAATGAATATAAAAAAATGCTATAACATCAATATAAAGGCATAAAAGCATAGAAAGTAATTACTGCCTGAACCATATTGGTCATTGCAGCAATATAAAAAGAGAAGAGTGATTACAAAATAAGCAATTAATTATTAATAAGAAGATAATAGTGTGTAAAAATAGCTATGACAAGTTCTGACATGCAGTATGCTACAAAAAGTTCAAAAGGCCAAGTAGATACTTTTAGTACTTAAACAAAAACCATTGTATGTCATGTCACCAAATGGAAGTTGAATAAACATTACTCATGCATGTATATTTTGTTAGATAAATATAAAACCGATAGGTTATCCTGATAGAAAGTTTTATTACAGATTAATGTCGCCCTAAATCTACAGATTCAATTTGTGACAAACAGTAATTAACACAACAAATAGTTCAAATTAAACTAGAACGAAATTCACAAACATGCATATTTTCTAAAGGATAACTTTTTTTTTTTCTTTCTGTTTTCCCTTTCAAGAAAGATGAACTATAAATAAATTGCTTACCGGCGTGTCTGCCATAGGAACATTAAGAGCTTCCATGGTGCCACATAGATAACCGTGGTCAAGGTCACGTCCTTGTATACGGACATTTACTCTCCATGCTTCATCCTTTTGTAGGCTTGAAACATTCTGAGTGCCAGAAAAGGCCTGCACATATAAACACCTTGAGAACATACAAGCACCCTGAACTTATAAGAAGACAAAAAATGTGAAATGTAATTCAGTGGTAGAAAAGTTGAAGTTGTTTTTTGTATCCATCGGTACAGCAACCAGCATGCCATACACATACCGGGGTACATATATGGTTTACATGCGCATACAGTATGCCCATATATCTACCCATTATAGTTGAGCTGGGTTCTTTCTGTTGGTTTGCCCTTCAAATTCTGGAATGGCTTGTGTACACCAGCCAGTACTGGTTGCAAGTATTTTCTTTCAAGCCAATACATCATAGGCTTGAAAATTCACCAAAACCAGCATTTGGTAATGTTTCTAGAAATTTCAGAATCCATGTATCAGCTCTCTAATCCTATTTGAATATTTCTAGATATTTCTGTTGTATTGGATCAGGACTTATTAAAAAAAGTATTTGATTATATCTCAGGTACCCATATATATTCTCATCATCAGAGGCTAATCCTAGTTGCTATTGAAACCAATTATCACTTTGATCAAACCCAGAATCATAGTTGAAATTGTGGTCCGCAACCGCAATTGCAGCCACAACATAAAGGAATTTAAGGCCTCCGCAACCGCAATTGTGGCCGCATCATCATCGGGCGAAGTTGTCCGCGTTTTTCCGGTAACATTAAGGATCACAACATAACCACAACAGCAATTTAAAACCTTACCCAGAATGACTATTTGCACCAAGCTTTTTATACAAAGGCATATGTTTTTTTTTTTTCAGGGAGTCTTAAAGAAGAACCAGATTCTCCATGTTCATTGAATCAAACACTTGAAATGCATGTAAAAAGCCTTACACAAATAACCCAATTTCAAAACGAGATTTTCTTCTTTACCTAGCAGAATAAATATGAGAAACAAAAACATGGGAAAAGTACCTGTCCAACGCCTAGAAGACTACAAGATTGGAATGAACTACGCCCTGAATTTGCACCTAACAGGAACAATCAAACGAGACAACATCAACAGTCTTAGGGAAAAAAAAAACAACAAAGAAAGTCGAGGGTGGTTAAAACGAGGCAAATTCAGAAGATACCCAGTTGCCAAACAATAGAGAATGACACAAAAAGGAGAAAAAGTTTGCATATTTTTTGTGGGTTTACAATTGGAGCATGAGATATGAGAAATGAGAAAGGGGTGAGAGAGGCTTAGTTACCTGAAACCTGAGAAGGGGTGGTGTTCTCCAATACTCTCACAGGCATATTCCTTAACGTGACACACAATAATCCTAGGTTGTGATGGGAGGATGCAGAGATCGCTGAGTGTAGCAATTGGAGACAGACACTAGCACTGTTTGGTTTAGAGGAAAACGGAAAGAAGAGGGAGAGAAGAAAATATCATTTTCAAGAGCAAAAAATTTGTCAAAATGATTAATATTTTGTCATTTTTTTTATTTTATAAAATTACACTCGAAAGACTTAAATTATACTTTCCACTATTTTTACGCCAAAACTTGAAATCGATGATGTGCAGGTGTTTGTTTTAAATTTTGGTATAATTGTATTTGATAGAATTGTGTTTAAAGAATTGATTTTAAAAAAATTGTGTTAAACAGAATTAATTTGTATTTAGTAATAATATTTTAAAAGTGTATTCAGAAGAATTAATTGTGTTTAGATGATAAGAGTAGAATTACTTTTGATGTGTAAATATAAAGAATTGTGTGGATCCTACACCTAGAATTGATTTTGGCAAACGAAAAAGCTAATAAGTTCTTACTTCCATTAAAATCAATTCTATTCACCCAGAATCAATTCCTAATTTTTTCCAATGGGTTACCAAATACTCCAACTTGACTAAATCAAACTCAATTTTGGCCTCAAACCGGTGTTTCAAAATCTGAAACAAATGAGCACCATATCTTTATGTGAGAAGTAAAAATGTAATAATCATTCCGTCCTAAAATGAGTAATTTTTAAAGGTTTTTTTTATAGATTAAGAAAAATAATAAACTTAAGAATTAGAGTAATAATTTTATAAAATTAATTTTATTATTTATTATTTATATTGATCTAAAACTTATGCAATACTTTAAAAAAATATTATTTAGGATAAAATTGAAAAAAAATTAATAATTCAATAAAAATATTAAATGACTTTTATTTTGAAATTTTTTTATTTTACTAAAATATCACTTATTTTGGGACAGTAGAGTATTTGATACCTACCAAGAAGAATCTTTGTTAGTTGTTGATTGATTAATATACAAACTCGAAATGAATAAGAGTAAAGTCCAGTCACCGCACCATCCACGTTCAGTTTGACAAACTCATTTATAGGAGAAACCCCACAAATACAACTCCTGATAGAATTAGAACAGATTGGCAGGGAGGCCAGCTTAGTCTCATTATAGCAGTCATTAATAGCAGCCACCCGACAGAGAATTTTCTTCCCAACTCCCACCCCACTCGGTCTTTTTCCATTAAAAACAAAATCGTTTCTAGCATGCCAAATTAACAAAACAGTAACATTAAACACCAAGCACCACTTGAAGCCTTTCACCAAGAAGGAATCCCTTAAGTTAGATTCGATCCAGGTGTACAGATCTTGTAGCAAGGAGTTATGAGGCAAGGAGTTGTTGATTAAAAAACTCCATACTTGAGAGGCCAGCCAACAATCCCTGAGAAGATGCATCTCGGATTCCACATCTCTATCGCACAAAGGGCACACTACTGAAGCTGAGAGCCCTCTCCTAAACCTGAAAACATTAGTCACCAAGGCGGATTGGACAATTTTCCAGAGATGAAATCTATATCTCTCTGGCCCATTCCAACTCCAAATCATTCGGTAAATTTTGCAGTTAGAGGCAAGATTTTGGTCTAGCAGGGAAAGGTAAGCAGAATTATTGGAGAAACACCCATCCTTGCTCGGAGACCAAGCAATCTTGTCCTCCCCTCTTCCCGGAGGCGACAATTTCTTAGAAAATACTATCAGGAACCAGATTCCCAAGTTTCTCAGCAAACCAGGCACCTTGAGAATCCACAATATCACACACCCTCAGCGCCGCTTCAAAGCAAGTAGGATTCCTCTCCAAGCTATCATAAATCCTACCAACCGTAGGCACCCAGCTATCCTTCAAACAACTTATTGATCTACCATCACCAACTCTCCAGGAAGTATTCAACTGAACATTATTCCAAGACTCCCTGATACCTCTCTAAAAATTGGAGCCAGCCTTATCCCCCACAATCCTGGGAAAAAGATCTCCCCCACATTTATATTTTGCCCTGACCAATTTCACCCATAGATAATCCCTTTTAATCATTAGCTGCCACCCAGCTTTCAAGAAGGAAGCATGGTTAATCTGAACAACAGACCGGAGACCCAGACCACCCCAATACTTCAACCTTATCAACCTCCTAACTTTCCAATTACTAAGTCTCTTATCGACTAGAGCTGTTAATTCGGGCCGCCCGGCCCGGCCCACCGGGCCAAATTGCAAAATTGGGCTGGCCGGGCCAGCCCATTTCCCTGGTAGGCCACATATTTCCTGGCCCAGCCTGACCTAAAACACACTGGGCCGGGTCGAGCGGCCTAGCCCGATGATTTTACAAAGAAAAAAGGCTATAGTATCATAAAATGACAAAAAATTCGGGCCCAGCCTGGCCCGACGGGCCAATCGGGTGTTTTTTGGGCCTATAATTATCGAGTCCAGCCCGGCCTAAAACACGGGCCAAACGGGTCGGCCCGTCGGGCTGGGCCAATTCTGACACCTCTATTATCGACTTTATCAATGATAAATTGGAAAGTTCTCCTGCTTATCTTCTCATGCAGAATTGGAACACCGAGATACTTCCCAAGATCAGTAGTCATCTGGAACCCGGAGGCCTGGCAAATACTAGTCTTGACAATAGCATCCACATTCTTCGAAAAGAAAATTCGAGTCTTGGCCTCACTGATTTTTTTGCCCCGACCACTAGCAAAACAAGTCCAGTAAATACTTAATCAGAATGATTTGCCCTTCACTAGCTTCGGCAAACAGGAGAACATCATCCACAAACGCTAGATGGGAGATAAGGGGGCCACCCCTAGCAACTCTGATAGGTTTCCAATGCCCCTGGTCCACAGCCAAATTAATCATCTGGAAAAGTTTCTCAATGCACAACACAAACAGGTAAGGAGAAATAGGGTATCCTTGCCTAATTCCCCTAGAAGGAGAAAACTCATCCAGGGCCTCCCCATTCCAAAGCATCTACAAGCGAGGAGACGAAATACAATGCCAAATGAGATCAACAAAGCCACTAGGCAACCCACTATCTACCAAAGTTTCTCTCACAAAGCTCCAATCCAAACGATCATCAGCTTTCTCAAGATCGATCTTGATGGCCATCCAACCCACCTTACCTTTTCTCTTGCGCATGGAATGAAAAACCTCTTGTGCCACCACAATATTATCCCTACTCTGACGATTGGGGATAAAACTGCTCTGACACGGGTTGACGAGAGAGCTCATGACCACATGAAGACGTTGAGCCAGGATTTTAGTAATAACTTTGTAGGCCACATTACACAGACTAATGGGCCTAAAATCCCTTGAGCTACACACTGGATCCACTTTGGGAATTAACGTGATCAGCGTCTCATTGATGTCCTTCACCTTCTCATGCTCTCTAAACACCTCAAAGACCATGTTGCAAAACGAGTCCCCAACCACATGCCATTGAGATTGGAAGAAGGCAGCATGCAAACCATCCGGGCCTGGAGCTTTAAAGGCCCCCATCTTGTTAATCACATTGAAAATCTCGCTTCTCGACACCTCCCTATCAAGATCATCCAACTCCTCTCTAGAGAGCATGGGGAAAGCCCCTAGAATGCAAGCCTCCTCCCTTAAGGAATCCTTAGTGAATCAAACCCAAAAATAATTAGTGACTAAGCCCTCCAGTCTTTCCTGATCACCCACCCAGTTACCTTCACTATCCTGAAGCATGTCAAAAGAGTTTTTCCTTCTTCTAACAGTCGTAACCCCATGAAAAAATCTATAATTCTTGTCACCGTGCAATAACCACTTGGATCTAGATTTTTGGAACCAGAGGATCTCCTCTTGAGCTAGCACCTGCTCATACTCTCTCCACAACCTAGTCTGAGCACGCTCCAACTCAGCTGAAGGTTGAGCTACAAGCCTATTAGCCACAATCTCCAATCTCCTGTTCAGCCTACTCTTCTTAGCAAAAATATTCCCAAAGACCTTCTTATTCCAATCTTGAAGAGATCCCTGCAACAACCTCACTTGCCTACACCACTGGGAGCTTCTAGGCCAAGACCTAGCCATGACATTCGGAAAATCATCATGAGTTAACCAGGAGGCAAGAAACCTAAACGGCCTGCGTCTCCTGTTAGGTCTCTCTTTCTTTTTCATTTGAACCAACATAGCTCTATGGTCAGATTTAAAGAAAGGAAGATGGAAAACAGTAGCACTAGGAAAGTTCGTACACCACTGCAGATTACACAACACCCTATCCAGCCTTTGCAACAGATTCCCATGCCTCCAAGTGAAAGGGCTCCCTTGAAAGCCAACATCAATCAAGTGGCAATTCTGCACCATCTCTCTGAACCTAAGCATACCTCTGACAGAAAAATTAGAAGACCCACCCCTTCTCTCGTGATCACTCATAATGGCATTGAAGTCACCCAACACCACCCAAGAATCAGATATCGAGTCTGCCAAACGAGCTAAATTATCCCAAAGATCAAGTCTAGGAACATACCTCGGACTCGCGTAGACAGCTGTGACAAGCCACGGAATGTTCCTCTTCCAAGTGACCTGCATATGAACATATTGGTAGGACGACTCAATGACATTCACCTGCCATTAAGACTCATCCCACAAACACCAGATACCACCAGACTGCCCCTTAGCATCCACAATGACCTTTCTGGAGAACCCCGTTCTGTTAGCTTGCTTCACCGCATTTTACCCACTAGAATGAGTTTCAAGAAGGAAAATATGGGAAGCATTGTACTCTTTACGCAAATCTTTAACCAGAGCTGAGAAACCTCTAGTTGCAGTACCCCTACAGTTCCAAGAAAGGAAATTCATTAAGACAAATTTGGGTTGATTTTCTCTTAGAGCACCTCCCCATGATTACTCGAATCAGCCACCTTCAACACACTGCCCACTCCTTCTTCCTCTTGACAAGGCACACCTGAATTTCCATAGCAGCCAACTGAAGGATTAGCTCCCCCTGGATCCAAGCCCCCCTGAGCACTTCTGACATTCTCCAAGATCGCCATCCCTTGCGAAAGCTCCTTCTCATGACTCGAAGACTCGCTGACTACCACACCCTCACTACTGTTAACACTCCCCTTCACCACCGAGATATGACTGGGAATAACATTCTCTTTGTCTCTCAGATCTTTAGGCCCAAAAAGAGCCTTGAGAGCCTTTTTGTGAGCTCCTGAAGACCGAGTCGCTTTCTTGGCGTCACGAACCCTAGGCCCCAGCTGGGTAACCTTACCCCCAACAGCAGGTTTGGACTTTTGGTTCACGGACGGGCCCATAAAGGTATTAGAAGGTTTGGGCCCCATAGCTTTATTATTCCCACTAGCACCAGGACCCCCCACCGAAACAAAATGTGGGCCCCCCTCAGCTAAAGGATTTCCCTCTAAAACTCCTTCCACACTCAACATAATTTCATCATTCTCCAAGACGTCAAACCGAGACCCTCCTAACTGCTCTAGTCTTATCCTATTCTTGTCAACGTCGTTGCTCTTCTTGACTTTGGACGGTATGGTGCCTGTAGACCTCTTTTTTGCCTTCTTGCTAGACAGCATCCAAGGGCCATAAACCCCTTGGTCTATCCCTTTCTTAGAACCCATGTAACGTCCGTAATTTTTTATTCTACTTTAATTTATTTTATGTGTGTGATATGTGCTTTGTGCATGTTAGATATATTTTGGGAAGATTAATCTCATAGATAAAGTTTTCCTGACGTTAGAAATCAGTAGTTTAAGTCGGACGTTGAGATTCAGACAAAATTCTGTTTACTGCAAAATAGACTGATTGGTTGAGTTGTGAGGTAGAAACCCTAGATTGTGGCTAAGAAAAAGATCTGAGGATACAAATAGTGATTTTACAATATTTGAGGATTTTAGAAATTTATTCGGGAATTTTCTGAGAAACGGATTAAAAATGTTACCATTTTGGTCCCTGTAGTTTGATCAGGTTGAATTGGGAGTTGGTTTGGAGACCATAACAAGTTAAGAAATATTTTTGGAGAAGTCAAATGATGTTTTATATTATTTTAGAATTTAAGAATTTATTTTGGGAATTTTTAGAATAGCAGATTAAGAATTGCGGTTTTGGTCTCTATAGACTGAGAACAAGGTAAACGGGAGAACAGATGAGTGCCAGAAGCTTAGAGAATAATCCAAAATCAACCAAAAGAGTAACCAATAGTGTTTTTATAATATTTATGATTTTTAGAAATTTTTTGAAATTTTTCAGAGAAATTTCAGTTTCACACTAATTTACGGGTTATGATGAAACCGAAAAAATTACCGTAATGTTTCTAAACTTGATTTTTATGAACCAAGACCTTTTTAGTATTTTAATTTCATGGTATAGGGCTTATTTTAAGATTCATGAAAGTTTTTACTTCAATAGATTATTTTTGGACAATTTTTATTATGAAACTCAAAAGTTACCACACTTTATTACTTTGAAAACTTACCTTTTACCATGGTTAAGGTGAAAAAAATATTTTACCCCTCCCTTGGATAGCTGCACCGCCCTTGGCTGTGTGAGGAAGGATGTGGAAAATTCTAAATTTCCATGACTCACAATTTTGGACCAATAAGGAAAAATCTTTGATTAATTTACTAATGACTCATTTTAATAGTAATGATTATCTAAAAAAAAATCTTGAGCAAGAAGAAAGGGAGGGAGAGGTCGAGTATTAGGGAGAAGGAGGAATAGCTTCTTGTTGCATCTTCTCATTTTGCTCTCACACCATAACCACTTCTCATACTTTTCTTTCCAAATTTTCATTCAAGATAATCAAATTTTCCAAAGTTTGCTCTTGATTTTGGGATCATCAAACTACCAAAGTACTTCATGAGAACTCCATAGATTAGGTTTTTGTTGTCTTCTTCATAGTTCATGAGCTTAGGGTAGTGTTTGCTTCATCTTAAGTTCTTCTTTCATGTGCTAAAGATTATCCATGGATGAGGAAAACTTATTTTGGTATTTGGATGTGTTATGTTTGATTGGAAGAAAGTAATCAAGAAGAAGAAGAAGAAGGGCTTGAAGCTAGGGCTTTTCTTACATAAGCTAAAGGAAGAAGGTAAGGGGAGATTTTCTTATACAAGGTTATTAAGGCTTGGTTGATGTTTATGTGTTATGTTGGTTGTGGTTAGACCAAGAAGCTAGTAATTTTATTTAGAGAATATTTTGATCACTAAGGTGAGTGTTTTTCTTTGTTCTTTTGGTATTGGATGACTTAAGAGATGTGTTCATGCTTAATATGAAATTTCTTGAGTGGCTTTGTCATGAATGATTAACTTGATGATGAGTTTGGATTGTTTGAATCTTGTATGATTGAGATTGATTTTCTTTGATGTGGGTTGTTCTTGGTGGTGGAGAAATAATTGTTTGTGCATGGTGATCTTGGCTCTATGTCTTGATTTGAGTTGATTGAGTAGTTTGTTGTTGTGATCATTTCTTTTGTTCCTCTATGTCCATTTTCTTAAGCTTGGTGACATGGGATTGAGCTAAGATCATGATTTAAGAATATGGTGGGTTGTGATTGACTATACCTATTGAGCTTTTAAATTGGAACTAGAGTATGTATTTTGATTTAATTGGTTCTAATTAAGCTAAATCATGTTAAGAATAACTCTAATTGATCTTATTTTGGTAAAATCGGATTCCAGTCATGCCCTGGCTGTGTGTATTTTCGAAGCTGTGAAATCTGGAAAACAGGGGACAGTGCTGTCTGCACCGCGGGTGTGAAAATCTTCACGCCTGTGGATAGTTCTGGATCCTGAAAAATAAAACAGCCCAGGATTTTACGAAAATCTTCTTTTTTAGCTTTTTAAACAAATATGTTTAAGAGAAAAATGTCATTTTTAAATTTAAAGGTTGGTAAGTATTCTTGGTTAATTTATTTTTAGAACTTAAACATTGGATTTGGAAAAATGCTTTTTAGTTAAGAGACAAAGTTTAATTAAAAGGTATTAATTGAAGAGGAAGAGACATGTTGATTGAGATTAAGCACAAAGAGATGAGAATATTGTAAGAGATGAAAATACTATAACCAAGAGAGAAGGTTATATGTGATTGTGCAAGAGATAACCTAGAGAAGAGGTTAATTAAATTACAAGAGAAACCAAAGCTTAAAAATACTTGAGATGTTTATTTTGTATGCATAATGTGATGTGCCATTTTGCATAAAGAGAAAGAGAATTGGCATGAGGCCATGAGATGAGCATTATAACCCAGAGAGGGTTGAGAATAGGGATAGTTGGGCCACAGCTGCCTACTGAGATTATCCAGGTTGCGAAACCCCTCAGATGGCCAGGTAGGCGATATCCCCTGAGCCGAGGCAAGTCACACAACCCTACTTGGATAAATTTGACTGACTTAACTATTCATGATATGGTGAGATGTAGCTTATCTGAATGATTGTTATGAAGTCTGGAGGGACTCTCTGATAAGTCTGCTAAGTTTGCTACAGCCAATCGTTCAAAGGTGTTGGAGGTAGGGAAGTCTCCTTGGAGCCCTATGAGGGTGATGAGAGGGAAATAGAAGTGACATGCATTATAATATATCTGAGTTGATGATATATTGCTTGATGCTGAGTTATGTGTTGTAATTGTGATGATTTTCATTGTGTATGTGAGAATATCTCATTTGCAGAAAAACTATATACTTTTGTGCTGAGAAAAGGTAAATGGTAGGTAATTGCTTAATGTAGATATATTTGATAAGTATGATTTATTTTCTATATTTGGTGTCACTATGTTTTGATAACTTGTGTATGAGCATTTTTCACCCTTGCCTATATGTTTTGTGCTCTCTTTGGAACATGATTCATATAGATGGACTGCCCGCCGGATGGGCTGACCAAGGTTCGTAGACTAAGCTTACTGCCCAGAGGGGCCGAGGGTGAGGGGTGGATAGTTAACCCCGAAACCCAATGGGGTACATATCTAGGATATGTGACTTCCTTAGATACGTTAGTAGAAGGACCGCACCGGTGGACTGTAGAAAATATGATTTTGGATGTGAAGATGCCTATCCAGGAGCTCTAGGACTCTTGGAGAGAGAGAGAGAGATAGAGGCAAGAGACAGTTTAGCAGGAGCAGGTACAGAGTTCTGAGCCCGTGCAGCAGGAGCCTGCAAAGCCAGAGTCACAGCAGCAGAGACCTAATACCCCTCCATGTAAGAGGTATTTTGGTAGATGGAGACAAACAGCTCGTAAGAGTACTGTGCGTCGTTCTCATCCAGTTAGAGCTACATCAGCAGGGAAGGTGCCTACTGAGAGGACACCTACTATGCAGACTGATACTCCTATCCTAGCTGTTCCTATTTCTTTTGCGGAACCAGATGGAAGACCGATGCCTTTTTCCCTACTGCTATGCCATCTTAGAGAGCACGAGCTCATCAGGAGGCCAATGATAGTAAAGAGAAAGGGAAGCTGATAGAGGAGGATGAGAGTGAGCCTTCAGAGGAGTCTGTGGGCAGTGTTTAGGAGCAGATGTAGATTGAGTTGGGAGCTGACATAGCGCAGGCTGTTGTGTTATCTTTTTGGATCTTGTCTTGTTTTTTTTGTAGATTGACTCTCTACCGGTTAGGCTTTTGTTATAGAGATATTTTGGATGACTGTACTATTTTATATGACATTACTAGCTGTTCGGTTTGATGTTCTTGTAAAACTTTGGACCAGTATTATATATGATGTATATTATTCATTTAGATGATATTTATCTCATTTTTCAGTAATACGTTACGATATAAATAAGTTTCAAAATATAAACAACGTAAGTGAGAGTTTCAAGTTAAAATAATTTTTCAGGCATTAAAAAAAAATCTATACCCATTTTTGAAATTGACTTGAAATAATTCAAAGAGAATTTTCTTTTAAAATAAAGATTAATATTATTCTTCGATAAATATGTTACTTATGTTGTAACATCCTTTTATGAGAAAGGGTGTTGCAACCCACGTCCCGAGGAATGGTGCTTTCGCTTTTCCCTATAGGATGCTTCCCAACCGCCGCTTGTTCAGTGATAGGGCTTTCAAACCCTGTACCACCTACTCTTTCAACTTCCCGCTCATTTTCATATTGCACCTGCATTGCACCCCCCAACCTGGCTCACCGTCACCTGGAGGATCCTCTTCGCACCTGGACAAAACTCCGACCTCTGCTCGTAGATGCCACACTCAAAGCAAATGGAGTGTAAACCTTTATACTCAAGCTTGAACTTCTCCCCCCTCACAATAACATGCGGAACAAGAGGCTTAGCCAAATTAACCTCCACACATATCCTAGCAAACTACCCCAGTGACTGGATTTTGGTGAGATGATCCATCTTCAGGAAATAACCCAAAGACCTCCCAGCCTCGACAGAAATTTTTGATTGTACAATTCTAGAGCTAATTCAGGGATTCTAACCCACATTGCCACTTTTTTCTCTGTCTTGGCCCTGTTAATGAAATTAGGTTTCCACCTTTGAACCAGTAAATAATGGTCTGCAACCATCCATGGCCCCTCAAAGAGAACATGTTTATAATCATCATCACTTTCAAACTGGACTGCGTAAAACCCTCTTGGAAGATCAATGATTTTGACTTTACCAAACCTGGCCCAATCTCTGTTGATTTTACTTTCTAGAACCCGAAAGTTAAGTTTTTTTATCCAAAACATTAACCACAAGCGTAAGCTTCCAACGATCACACCAATCCTGAAGCTCTTCATTCGACACAGGGATCACTGGAATTGCATCCTCATTGTTGTAATCAATTTTAACCCCCTCCTCTAGATCAAGATACCACCTGTCCTCTGGCAAGATTTCGTTTTCATCAAAAACCCGAGAAGCCTCTCCTTCCTTTGTGAAACCACGCTCGTTGAGGAGCGCTTCCCTAAAACTGTGGGTCTTGCAAGTATCCACTTGTTTTCCGGCCTCGTGAACCACCTCCATTACCACCTCCATGCATCACCCGTCACACCCCCCCCCCCACACTTGCTCACCACTCTCTTTTGTCTTTACTTTTTTGGTCACTCGCTTGCTCGCGTCCTCCTCACCTAGAACCGAAACCCTAGCAGAGCCCACCATAGAGCTTTTTCTTCGGTGCAATTATTATACCTTGGAGTAACCCTGACTACATACTTGTTACACTTTTCACAATAGAACATTTTAGAGTAGGGAAAAAACAGTCTTATTGAAAGATCATGCCCTATGCCACTAAACCTCCTTTCCAACAATGTTCAATACAGTACAACAAAAGAAATATTCTACAATTATCCAACAAACCCAAATAAAGTAGATGAAGTAATAAATGATATTGTTATATATCCAAATTTTTTGACTTTTTGTTATCAATTTTTTTTTTGACTTTTTGCAATAACCTTTTTGCACTCTTTCAAAGACTCAATTGTTATACTTGGGGTTAAATTGAGAAAAACATCCTCATGAGAAATCTTTGAAGAGTTCGTGATCTGATTCAGCCCAATAGATAGAGACTCATTAATTTGATATCACATGTAAAAGAGAGTCAACTCATTCAGTGTAATGTAATACAACATAGTACTTATTAATTTCACGGTGTCATACTGTCATATGCTTTAGAAAAACTTATTTCTTAGCCCATAAGTTTCGATGCATTCTGGATCGAATATTATACTTGTACAATAAATTGCATTTTGTATATTTATATATATATATATATATGGTGCCATTTACGGTGGTCCACTACTAAAACTTCACCACGATAGTGAAGTGGGTCCATCACCTTTTATAATAGGTTAACAAGTTTTCTTTTTAATTAGATATTCCCCCCCCCCCCCCCCATAAGTATGTGCAATAGTTAATTTGGCCCTCAACTCTATGAATCTGTAAAATAGCTCTAAATTCTTTAAAATTAACAATTCATTCCTTGCTCTTTCTTTCTCTCTCCCCCTTCTCTTTCGCTCACTCCATCTCTCTCTCTCTCTCAGTCTCTCCCCCTCTTTCTCCCTCTCTCCCTCGCTCTCCCCCCTCTCTCTCATTCTCTCCCTCTCTCTCGCACTCTCCCCATTCTCTCTCACCCACCTCTCTCTAGATCTCCCCCTCTCTCTTGTTCTCTCCCTCTCTCCCCTTTCTCTTGCCCTCGCTCTCTCTCTCCCCTTTCTCCCCCTCCCTGTCACTCTCCTTATATCCCTCTCTCTCTCTCTCCCTCTCTCGCTCTCTCTCTCTCTCTCCCACCTCTCTCCCTCTCTCTTGTTCTCTCCCTCCCCCTCTCTCCCTTCTCTCTCCCCCTACTCTCTCTCGCTCTCTCCCCCTTTGTTCTCTGTAATTGACTCACTTGGTACAATCAAAGGACATAAAGTGGCATAAACTTGGAGTTCTAAGGTATGAACCCCTACTCCTTACCTTCTAACAAGTAACACACTAATTACTAACCAGTTGGTCTAAAAAAAATTATTACATTATACCTTTTTATAAATTATTTTTAATTTAAAAATAAATATTTTAAATATTCTAATTCCTACCAACTAAGAAACATCTCATATTAAATTACTTAGGTTTCTGAACGAAATAAACTTCTGATAAGTTAAATGACTTTTCAAAACAATAATAAATGAATTCCCTGCTAAAAGACAAATTTGGGCCAATAAATTTATTTTCAAAAATTTTGGGCCACAAAATTAATTATGGAAAGATTATGGATTTTTCCAAAATTTCTAAATACTGTACACCTACCTATGCAAATAACTTAAACTTGGGTTTAAACCTTCTTAGATGGTGACCGGTCACATATCCTAGCCATTGAATGTTTTATTATTTTATCAATGGCCATAGTTAGTTAATGCCCCACTTCACCATCATACCATCATGGTGAAGTTTTAGTGGTTCACCACCGTAAATGGCACCTATATATATATATATATTGCAACTTACGGAAACAGTGCAAATAAATGCTTTTTCTAACCACACGTTGAAAGTGGTCCAGTGTAAATGGCACCCGTATCGTGAAGGTTTTCAGCTTTGCAAACTGAATGATGACAACGACATTGTCTACGTCACTAGAAGCCAGAAAAGTGTTCAATAGCTCCACAAGGAGCCAAATAAAGTGCATTGTGTAACACCTTTTTTTCAAAAAAAATATCACATTATAGTAACTAAAATTTTATAATAATTTAGAAAAATATTTGATTAAAACTTGGTATTTTTTTTTCTAAAAATATGGATAAAATTTTTGTGTTTCAAATAATGAGAAGAATAGAGAATATGTCTCTCTAATTCTTTTCAAAAGGTTTTAAATGCGAAAATATAAAACAACACACTTGTGAACTCATATATATAATCATCAAAGTTTTACGATGAAAGTTTAGTTTACAAAAATTCTCAAAATAAACTATATGGTGAACATCTGAGCCGGTCAAGTCTTTAGACCTCTATCCAAAACAAGATAATGAACACAGTTTCTTCTCGGATTCCCCATCAATCCGTGCAGTGCTCAGATCCCTTTCTGAGAGCTAGCCTTCGGATTGGAACTAGCCCACTCCTTAGGTAAATCATCTACTTAACATGCATCAAACTACTAGGAAAACACGCAAGGGTGAAGCTCAAATCCACAACAAAAAAAGAAGTATAAGCACACATTCACAGATCATACATCACTCAATACATACATAAAAAACAAATAGCATAGCATTCAACACAATACATGCATTATATACTCAGAAATACACATACACAGATCATGTCTTGTATTTAAGCACATCAAAGCAATACATACTCAAAATATATAATCAATACAATATATATTTATGCATGTCACTTCTATATCTCTTGAAAACACACCGGTGCACTCCTTCAATGAGACTTTTCCAACCTTAATACCATTGAGCAATTGACTGTGGCAAACTTAACAGAATAACCAGATAGTCCAATTTGAACTTCTGGAAAACATTCGGTAATGTCACATTTAAAAATGATTTACCAAGTCATGAATAAGTCAGTCAGTTAGATTTATCTAAGTCGGATATACGACTCGTCTCGGCTCGAGGGTATTCACCTATTTGGCAACATAAGACTATCGAAACTTGGATAATTCTATTAGGCAGTTGTAGGCCAACCGTGCTATATTCTCAACCCCAATCTGGAGTGTATGCTCAAGACGCTTTATGAAATGACAATTCATTTTGCATATAAAATTCCTTTGGTTTCTCTTGTAAAACTTTCTTGCGTTTTACTATATTATCTTTTGTAATACAAAATCTCGTAAAATATTTCTCTTGTAAAACTTTCTCATGTTTTACTGTATTATCTCTTGTAATATAAACTCTCGTAAAATACTATTATTCTTTTAACACGGAATAAACTAATTAACTAAATTCTAATTGGTTCAAAGCTTTTCACAAGGATCAAGATGCAAAAATATCTTGTCCCACTTGCATGAGAAGGGAGGCCAAGAGGCCTTGTGAGAGGAGGGTATGAATTGACAATTTTACCCTTTAAGGTTTAAGTGAAAAAGATGGAAAATCAAGGGCAAAATAGTCTTTTTATAAATAAAAAATTCACAAAATTAATTTAAAATGTGAGGATCAATGAGATTGCTTGAAAATGTCATGCTAGCCTTAAATATCCTCATGGTATCATTTTCGGAATTTATTAACAGTGCAATCTCTTCAATTTTTGCTCTTTTTCTTGGTATAACTTCGAAAATAGAGCAAAATGGTATTTAAAAAACTTACACAAAAATAATTTCTAAAATCTCCAAATAAATAATTAAAAATAAAATATAAACTGGTTGTAGACCTATATCACGAAATTTTTACACTGAAACAAAATCTTTGCGCTATTCGCTCCCGTTTAGCGTATTTTTTTGTAAATTTTGGAAGATTTCCAAAAATCTCAAAAAAAATTCAAAAAATAAAAAATATTAAAATAAACAACTTTGATGAAGGAAGATAATTTCTAGGTTTTTTTTGGCATATTCATGCTATTTAAAACCTATACCGTCAATTACGATGAAAACCGTTTTCTGTTTAAAACTTAACATCAAATGAAAACTATCTATTTTAATACTGAGAATAATTATGTATACTAAAACCATTTTTCTAAGATGAAAATAAATCAATAAACACATATATCACATAATATTCGAATAAAACAGTATAAAGACGAAAAAGTTACAGACGAAAATTACATAAGACGTAAGCTGGTTTTTCGTTTGAATTACAACACCAAACGAAACTTTTATTTTCTATACCAAATAAAACTCTATTTGTCACTCTAGTTTTCATCTTGATCATTTTCTAGTCTCAGGATATTTATCTGTTCCCTAATTTACGTATCACATGATTCATCTTAGATGGACTAAAACAGTAATATTCCTTATGCTCTTCTCTAAAATTCCAAACTTAGTTTCTAAAATCCTCATATAACATTAAGCCATTATTTCAATCCTCAAATACCTCTTCTGACTCTAATTTGAAATTTCCATATCGTTATAAACTTATTCTGATAGTCAAAGATGTCCACAGACTATCGTTTTGATTTCTACGTCATTGCTAAACCATTACTTGTCATCTGAAAATCTTGAAGATAATTTTAATCCTCCACAATTAACACTCTTTCTCGTAAAGTGAAAATTTGGGATGTTACACATTGTATCCTGGAACTATTACAAAATACAAATAACACACATTAAATAAGTTTTTTTTATAGGGGAGGGGGGATACGAACTCGGGTGTCTGGAGTTACAAAGACTAAGCTCTACCTAAGCTAGCACCACTTGACATCACACATTAAATCAGTTGAACAAACACACATTTGTCTAAAAATACAGCAAACATAGAACTTTCTATACCCATCAACATCTAAACCAATTACATTCATCTTCGTAATGTTGCTATTTTTGTCAGTCACTTAATACCATTTGAGAGGCTAAGTTGGCACGTTTATTGACACACAAAACACCACATGTGATGAGAATCAACCAAGGAGTATAGACAATGAAGCACTTCAAGTTCTTGGTGGGCCAATGACAAGGACATGTACCAAGAAAGCTAAGGAAGCCCTAAATCAAATGGTGACAACTTTGAATGAAGCAAGACCAAAGTTGGAGGGATTGGAGCCGATGTGGTTCAATTGCGTAATTGAAGACAAAACCCAATAAGGATGATTCAAGACAAGGCCCAATGAGGATTAGAGTCTAGTTTTATTTCTTCTTCAAATTTGCACAACCTTTGAAAATTCACAATTGGGCGGATTTGATAATACAACTCAATTGGATAGCAAAAGGTAGAAACAACACTTGATGATATGAGTACAAATTAGAATCAAGGAAACTCAATAATGGATAGGAAAGATGATTTTAGCATGTAACACAAAGTTGGACAGAATTGAGAATCAAGATGAAATGAGCAGATTTAAGCATGAAATAAAGAAATCGAAGAAGATAAATTCAACCCTAACCTGTGAGGTTCGATACCACTTGATGACCACCAACCCGGTTAGTAGCCTTTTGATTCGATCTTAGGCTGAATTTCCACACCCAATTTGGTTTGTAGCTTGAACAATAAGAAACAAAAGAAGAATGAAATGAAAAGTGGAAAGGTTAAGGAATGAAAGGGAAGGCGCCACAATTTCTAGGAATTGATAAGCCAAGGAGAAGATCGCCACAAGAGTTCAAAGCTTCTTGATAAAATTAAAGGGATGACTCAATAAAAAAACCCAAGAGAACAATTTCTCTCCAATTGGTATAAACCAAATTTCTGAACTTCCAAGTTATTTTTCATTTATATGAATCACTCTATTTATACATAGGGATGCAACCCATTTACAAATCCAATTAGCCACTAACAATAATGTAACTCCATTTGCACTAAGTAACCCACTAAATTAACTAACCCACTAACTTAATTAACCCACTCAAGCAAGTGGCTTCATTTAACTAAGCACTAAGCATTCCAAGAGACACCTCCTAGGCACCCAAACAGCCCCTTGCTTTAGTCCCCTATTTATTTATTTAGCTAATATTCTAATGCAGCCCAAAATCAGAAAATAAGGAAATTAACCAAGTGTACTTGGGCTCATGTGCCAAAACACCCAAACAAACTATTACATGCTTAATAGAAAGAAATAGGGTGCCGGTAAATACACCCCATATTTTTTGTCATCCATCCCACTTTAAAATATTTGCATTTGAAATCCCAAAATTACCACATTTTAATATTGCTTTTTGGTACTTGAAATCCTGAAATCGCATTTTTTTTAGAAATTCAATTTCCGGAATAAAACTTTTGTATTTCGAAAACTAGAAAAATATGAGTTTTTATATATTCCAAAAATATAATTTTTTATACATTCCAAAAATTTGAGTTTCCGGAATACAAATATGTATTTCGGAAACTCGAATTTTCAAATGTATGAAAAAAATTGAGTTTTTATACATTCCAAAAATTCAAGTTTTCGAAATATAAAAAAATTATATTTCGGAAAGTCGAATTTCTGAAAAATATGCGATTTTGGGATTTCAAGTACCAAAACGCGATATTAAAAATGGGTAATTTTGGGATTTCAAGTGCAAAAAATTTAAAGTGGGGTGGATGACAAAAAATGTAGGGTGTATTTACCAGCACCCAAAGAAATAAAACTAGACTCTAATCCTCATTGGGCCCTCTCTTGAACCATCCTCATTGGGTTTTGTCTTCAATGACGCAATTGAACCACTTTGGCTCCAATCAATTCAGCTTTGGTCTTGCTTCATTCAAAGTTGTCACCATTTGATTTAAGACTTCCTTAGCTTTCTTGGTACATGTCCTTGTCCTTGGCCCACCAAGATCTTGAAGTGCTTCATTGAATCATTGTCCATACTCCTTGGTTGATTCTCATCAACGTGTCAATCCACGTGTGTGCCTCGTGATACTCTTGCCTTGTCCCTATGGCGAGACACACACATGGACTAACACGTGGTGTCTTACGTGTTAATAAACTTGTCAACTTAGCCTCTCAAATGGTGTTAAGTGACTGCAGTAATGTTAGAGACTAAATTGACTAATGGATTGTATAGTAAATAACTTTTTTTTTTAATTTTGTTGCTACTAGGACCCAAGTGACAACACCCATCATTTTTGGAACCAAAGTGACAATTTATTGATTTGGTAAACTCAAATATCTTTTTTTTTTGTCGAAAAAATTTTTTGACAAAAAAAACCGAAAGAAGTGTACCGATATTGGTTAAACCCTACACAATAATTGTTAGAAAAGAGAGCAGGGTTTTGGGTAGCAATGAAGAGGGTTGTAAGAAACTAAAGTTCATGTGGACAGCAACAAAGGCACTCCACAATTTCCATTTCCAGTTCCACAAGCAGTGGCACTTCACTCTTCCACTCATCTTCATGACAAATCCAACAACAACAACTGCTAGGGTTTCTCCTCCAAGAAAAACTGCTAGGGTTTCTGCTTCCTTCTCCTCTTCTGCTGGCTCTCCCGTTCACGCGCCCCTGAAGCGCGTGGGCACGCACAATGGATCCTTCCACTGTGACGAAGCCCTTGGCTGCTTCATGATTCGCCTCACTCACAAGTTCTCCAACGCCGAAATCGTTCGCACCAGAGACCCTCAGGTTTCCCTCTATATCCTTAACATTTTTCCTCTATTTTTTTCTTTGTTTGGTTACTGAGAAAATGCGTTTTTTTTGTTTGGTTGATGAGAAAGTGTTTATATTTCTTTGCTTGTTAGTGGTTACTGAGAAAATGTGTTTTTCGTTGTTTGCTTGATGAGAAGGTGTGTTTTTCTTTTTATTTTATTTTTTGGGGGGGGGGGGGGTTGTTGCTGAGAAAATAATATTTTTGTATGGTTGATGAAAAAGTGTGTTTTTTTGGGGGTTTTGTTGATGATTTTTTTTTTTGCTTGATTGCTGAGAAATTGCGATGTTTTCTGTTTGGTTGCTGAGAAAATGTGATTTCTTTTCTGGGTTTTTCATGACTTACGAGCGACCCTGTGAGGTATTGGTTTGTTTGGGAATTATTTCATGTTAAAATGTAGTCAGTGACAAAAAAGAAGTAGTAACTTCTGTTGTGATTTTTTGTGGGTGTTTGGTTGCTGAGAAAATGTGGACAAGGGTGATGCTTTTCAATTGTCTAAGGAGTTTTTTTTTTAATGCTAACCGAAGGTGGGGGAGGGGCAGTTGAAATCTAGTAGGAGAGAGATGTGTGGAGTTTTTACCTTGTTGCTGGTGTTGCCTTTTGGTTGTTGCACTGTGTGTTTTGCAATTGAATGGAGTGGAACTTTGTCTCTTTTTTAATCTGTTTGAAGTTTTTGTTTAAACCAAATTGTTTATCTGTAGGTGTTGGAGGGTCTTGATGCAGTTCTTGATGTTGGGGGAGTGTATGACCCCACCCGAGATCGGTATGATCATCACCAAAAAGGATTTGGGGAGGTTTTTGGGCATGGTTTCTCCACTAAATTGAGCAGTGCTGGTCTTGTTTACAAGGTAAATTTCTCATCTAAACAACCTATTTTACCTCATTTGCACAGTGGTGAATTCCTCTTTTGTGGTGCAATTGCCAATTGTTTGTGGAAAATTTTATTTTGAATATGAATCTACCTTAATAATTATATTATGCCTTCTTTTTTTGTTTTTTTTCTGTCTGTAGCATTTTGGAAAGGAGATTATAGCCAATGAACTTAAGGTAGATGAAGAGCACCGAGATGTGCATTTCATATTTTTGGCTGTTTACAGGAGCTTCATGGAGGTAACAAATCTGGGAATGCTGTCAACTTTGCTTTTACATTGTGTGCGTCTTGATTCTAGAATAAGTGTTGAAATTATAAGGTTTTATGTAAGGAAGAAAAGAAGAGAGAGGATTGAGACTCCAGATACAATCAATATATGATAAGATATTTCTCGATATTATGAAAAGTCGAACCTGTGGAAATAATTTGGGCATATACCCATCTGATTTCTTCATCATCAACATCATTGCTGACAAAGTTTGGGTTGAGTGCTGAGATACTCAAATGTTTTTGTGAACTCCTTGGACTTGTATGAATTTTGGTTTCTTTGGTTGATAGAGGTGTATATATGGCATATTCTACATTTTATACTGTGCATTAGTCCTTCATTTTTTTATTATTCTTTACTGAATGGCTTGGTTGAAAGAGAACTTTGGTTTAATTATATCAGGCAATTGATGCTATAGACAACGGAATCAACCAGTATGACACAGACCAGCCTCCAAAATATGTGAATAATACTCATTTATCCTCAAGAGTTGGAAGGTTAAATTTGGATTGGACAGATCCTGATCAGTCACCTGAGAAAGAGAATGAGGCCTTTCATCGTGCCATGGCACTTGCTGGCAGTGAATTTCTGGATGTGAGTATTTTCTGCTTGTACCCTTTTTTACTTAACACTAAGATGAAAAAGGGGTTTTAAATCTTTCCTATCCCATTTTACCTTTTGCTTTGTTTTTTGAAGTTTGAACAGTTCTCCTCTTCCTTTGCAGAGTGTTCAATTTCATATAAACTCATGGTTACCAGCAAGGTCAATTGTAATGGAGACCCTTGCAGCTAGACAAACTATTGATCCTAGTGGAGAAATTTTAGTTTTGAAAAAATTCTGTCCTGTGAGTTGATTATTCTTCTTTACCTCTTCTAACATTTTGTATGACATATGAACTTGATTCATTTAAAAATTTGAATTGTATCTAATAACTGTCATATGTTCAGAAATTATGGTTTGAAGCTTGAACATTTATGTTGACCCCCGTCTTGACTCTTGAGCAATTATGTTGTAAAATATTCTAGAGCTTTTTTCATGCAAACATTAGAAAAGATTCATCTCGCAGAAACAAGATTTTTAATCCATTTATAGAATAAGGTAATCCTGCTGAAGTCATGATCTGAAGCTTGAATGCGTATTTAGACTTTCATAAACATTCCTTTTGATGAAAGAGAAATTTCTTATATCATTTTTGTATAAATTTTCATGCAACCATTTAAATTAGATACATTGGTGGGAACAGGAGATCAAAGGATAACAGAAAATAAAGAAATATCATAATCTGTTTATTCAACAAGTTTACCAACTAGCTGGTGATTAATTATCAATGCTTGTGACTGGTTGTTTTTTTTATTTCTACTCCCTAGCAGAGTTCTATAAGTTTAATCCGGTGTTGTATGACTTGTAACCTCAACACAACTAATAATCAGGTAACAAAACAACTTCCTGCATGCTATGTGGTCTTAAGCTATCGTGTAACAGCTTAGTATGTTGACTGTTGATCTGATTATTTTCTTACTTCTCCGTTAGAATGTTAGTGTGTTGATCTTCCTGCTGCTGCTGTTTATGGCCTAGAATGGTCATCTCTGGACAATGTTCAATTATACTACATACTGTGTCATTATTCTCCTTGAGTATTAGTTCATTGTACCACATACTGTGTCAGATCAGAAGATATTAACTTGTTTTTGTTTTCTGCAGTGGAAGCTTCACTTATTCGAGCTTGAGGGGGAGTTGAAAATTGATCCTCCAATCAAATATGTTCTGTATGAGGTATGTACTATGTTTTCGTTTTCTTCAAGTTCCATTCTGTGCTTTAGTCCTCAAGGAGGAGTGGGCCTGTTGAGTTGTGCCTTTATTGGTTGTTTATTTGGTCCAATGGAGCTCATAATCAGATTGTTGTCATTGGTGGTATCAGAACTTCAATGATGAAAAAGTCCAAAATAATTAGACAATGGGTTGTTTTGTATGTCCAAAGTTCAAACCTCTACCCAGATGTTGGGGTCCGTTTGAAGATTTAGGTAGGCCAAAAATATGGTCCAATTCTTCAACATAAGTGGAGGAGTCCTGGACCAAAAATTAGAAGGATTCCTGTGGCTTGAACCTCTAAGACCTAGAGTTAGAACACGAGCACAAGCTGACAACTTGTCTAAAAAGTGTTGGATATGAATATAAAAAGGATATAAATAATTAATTCGGGTATAATGCTGAAATACTGGTTGAGTAGTTTTGGCTATGTAAGCTAGGGGTGTTCAAAAGAATCATTTTGAACTGCACCAAACTTGTAATGAAATTGAACCACACAAAAAAACCGAACCACTTAAAACAGTTTCATGGCTACCATATTATCTTAAGGACCAAAGACATAATATTCATTAATTTGCAGAGATAAAATAAAAAAGAGAAATAATCAAAAGGAGATATAGGAATTATCAAAGTGGGTTAAATACTTAAATCTAATTTTTGTTTGAGCTAGACTGTAATTTTTTAGCCTACAAGTACTTAGACCTTCAAATGGGACTTAGTATTGGGCTAGAGGTTTGTACATACTTAAAATACCGTTTTCTAATTATGTTCCTAATTGGCAAAGTCTTTCTAATAAAATAGTCAGGCTTAGTTGCACTTTTGGTCCTCCAAGTATTGTGGTTGTGCGGTTTTGTTCATTTAGTTTCCAATTGCGTCAATTGGGTCCCCAAGTATCTCAAATGTTACAATCAGACATCAGTCCTTCTGTCATTGTGTCGTCTAATTTTTAACACCAAGAGCCTACGTGGCACATGTGTGGGACTGATTTGACACTGAGTCAAGTCACCTTGGCATGGTGCATGTTGCTAGAAAATTTCCTAAAGCAAGTCGGTAATACATAATATGATTGATAATATTTGATAATAACTTGATGACTTGATTACTTGAAACAAACGGATGAGCACTAATCCTTATTTATAGGGATACAAGAATCCTAATTCTAATTAAATAGAGAATCAAATCATGATAATAACTAAGTAATAGGAAAACTAATATAATGAGATACTCTTAAGATATTATAAAATAAGTAACTAATCCTCTGAGATAAACTATGATCCTCTAACATAATATTAAGATATTATTATAAGATATTTTCTTATATTTTAACACCGTTAGAATATAAGGAAATATGTTATAATATCTTTATATTATGTTAGAGTATCTTAGATTATCTCATAGGATTAGTTTCCATGTTATAATATCTTAGAGTATCTCATTAGATTAGTTTCCCTATTACTTGGTTATTATCATGATTTGTTTCCCTATTCAATTAGGATTAGGAGTCTTGTTTCCCTATAAATAAGGGTTAGTGTTTAGTCGTTTGTAATCAAGTAATAAAGTAGTTATCAAATATTATCGATCATGTTTTAGAGTTTATTCTTTCTCTTCTCTCTTTACTTGAAACCCTATAACCTCAAAAGACGCAGCATATGGTGTTTAAAATTCTGACATGTTAGGGTCTTTGCCATGCCATTAGTGCCAAGGTGGCTTGATTCACTGTCAAATCAAGTCTCGTGTGCCACATAGTCTCCCAAGCCCCAATGTTAAAAATTGGATGGCATTGTAACGGAGGGACTTGATTATTACAATGAGAAATGCTAGCAACACGCTATCTGACACACTATGATTGATCGAAATTCATGTTGGTCCCATTACTTTGGGAATGGATCCCACCAAATAGGGCATATGATTCACATGGTTTAATAGGATCCACATGAATTCCACTCGATCGTAGAGAGTGCTAGAGAGAGTGTGTTAGATTGTGTATTGAAACAATTTAGGGTTTAGGGATATATGGGGACCCAATTGATGCAATTGAAACCCAAGGGACTAAAATTGCATAATTGCAATACCTAGGGGACCAAAAGTGCAATTAAGCCTACTACGTAAGTCCCTATATCACCACAACCAGAGCTTTCAAACTGCCTCATTAAGGTTGTTTGGCGAGTACATCTCTGAGTTTAGGTTCTCTTAACATATCAGCTGATTTCTCCACTTGCACCTTTTGTCAATGTCCTTTACAGGATGAGAGAAGCAAACAATGGCGAGTGCAGGCAGTTGCAGTATCTCCTGACAGGTTCGAGAGCCGAAAGCCTCTACCCTTGCAGTGGCGAGGTTTAAGGGATGATGAACTGTCAAAGGAGGCTGGCATTGCTGGCTGCGTTTTTGTGCACATGAGTGGATTTATTGGTGGAAACCAAAATTTTGATGGTGCCTTGGCCATGGCAAGAGCTGCATTGAAGATGTAGGCAAAGGATAGTAATGAGTCAAGTCTCATCCATTAATTATGCATAATCTTTCACAGTACAATTTTTACTGATTGCTCTATAGACACAGGAAGGGGCTTTGATCAGTGGCTGGCTTAAAGATAGTTCAAATATTGAGTTATTGCATTATCCAAAATGTCTTTCTATAGTTTAACTGTTTATACTTGGTGTATTCTGGATGCTTCCGGTCTAATCTTGTCATTTGCCTTTTTGTTATCTCAGGATGTTTCTCCATAACATAAATTTCTTGTCTCTTTTTTTTTTTTCCACTTTGAGAGCATTAGAACTTGAGAGTGTACAAAAATTCTTCCTAAACCCAATGATTTATGTGAGCAGTTTTGTGCTGCTTTATTCTCATCTAGCTTTATGTGAATCATCCTTCAAATTGGATATGGGTGTTCATCTTCCTATGTAAAAAAATATCCAATTGCACAAGCAAAACAACTCCCCCTTTTGGTGAGAAAATTTTGGTTTATTTATTTATTTATTTAATTTTTATTTTTGTTGAGTGAGTTTATGTTTGCTCTTGAACTTGTCAATTTTGAGTTTTGTCGTCAAATATTTTTGTGACATTTTACTGTGTTTTATTAGCAATAATTTGTGATCATGTCTATGACATGCTCTAGTGGGATCAGACGAGACATTTCAAGTCCAATCACAAAAAGTGGAGAAAACTGCAGCCCTTGAAAGCTAATTGTTTCATCAATTTTTAAGGCACAATAAAATACAGAAGCAATCAAAATTGTCTATCTAACTATGTCATGAAATAAAAGGGGGTATTATGAATCCATAAAATAGGTGCCAACAAGGGGTGACAGAATTAAATTTTGGGGATGACAAAATGAACAAATATATCTTGAGTATAGAAAGTATATATAACTCTTAAGTACAATGCAGATAAATCACCCTACTCACCTTGTTTCTCCTCTACCATGGAGAGTAAAAAGAGTCAATTAGTAAAAGAAGAAAAACCAGCATTCATGTCTCTATTATTAACACAGGAACTTGTGCTCACCTCATCAAATGAGGAAGGTTCAAGTGAGTGAAAGAACTCATCAAAACCCTCCTGCTGGTGGTTGCTACCTATCTCTCCTCCTGGCTTCTTTATCGACTCATCTGGCAAACCAACTTCTCCATCCAAAAACCTCACCACCTGCCTCATGCAAGGCCTATCAGTGGCTGCACCACTTGAACACACAAGCCCCAGTTTCAACACCATGATCACCTCTCCTTCATCAAAATCACCATTTAGTTTAGGGTCCACCACATCAAGTATTCTCCCTTCTATGTATTTTTTCCACACCAAATCCACCAAAACCAAATCTTCTGGCAATGCCTTTGGCTCAAAAGGTCTTACCCCACATGCCACCTCAAGTAAAAGTGCACCAAATGCATAAACATCTGTGCTTTGAGTGGCCTTTCCGGTTCTTGGAAACTCTGGTGCCAAATAGCCTAAGGTTCCCACCACTCTTGTGGTACTTGGGTTTGCCCCATGTTCATACAACCTTGCTAACCCAAAATCTCCTAGTATCCCATTGAGTTCACTATCTAGCAGCACATTGCTAGCCTTCACATCTCTGTGTATTACCACCTGCTCATACCCTTCATGCAGATACAGAAGTGCTGAAGCAACATCCTTTATGATCTTGAACCTATGTCCCCAACCTAGGATGGCTTCTGGCTCATCAAACAAGTACTTGTCTAAGCTTCCATTGGCCATGAATTCATACACAAGGAGGAGATCACCGCGGCGGCGACACCACCCCAGCAACTGAACCAAGTTCCGGTGGCGAAGCCGGCCTATGCTGGCTATTTCTGATACGAATTCTCTCAGGCCTTGTTTTGACTCATGTGAAACTCTCTTGACAGCTACCTCAGCCTTGGAATTTGGCAATTTTCCTTTGTAAACTCGGCCGAATCCACCTTGTCCAAGTAGCTCCTTTTCCTTGAACCCTTTAAATGAAGATAAAGATGAAGATGACTTGTTATAATAAGATTCACTTAGATTACAGAATTGTGATAAAGTTATCTTGTATTCAGTTTGAATTACTATCCTTAGAGTTAGTTTCTAATAAGATAATTCATCTTTATCTTCATTACCTTTTGTGGCTTTCTTGAGCTCTTGGTAGGAGTACCTGTGTGGCCCAATCTCAAGCTCCCAAGCTTCTACCACATCATCGTTCTTGTATCTTCTATACAAGTAAATGCAAAGTAAGATAGCAAACAATGCAGCAACAACTACTACAACTACAGTGACTAAAACCCCTATTATCAAAGATGTGTTTTTTTTCTTTGGCCTTGGAAGCTGTGGGAGAGAAGAGAGATCAAGGGGTGGAGCATTTCCATTGATTTTGAAGCTCCAACCCAAGATGTAATGGGAACTTGCAAGCAAACCCGTCGATGCAGAGAAACCAACATACATGTATTCCTGAAGGATTGGTGAAAGATCCACTGCATAGGACAAGATTGGTTTTTTGGGTTTGGAAGAGGATGCTGAAAGTGTGACACTGATAACACTTTGAGCAGAATCATAATCAACCCAAGCTAGAATTGGTTTCCCACTTTTGAGGTTGAGGTCTTGTTTGGTACTACTTGATTCCTCATCAGTGTTGTTGTAGTACCACCCTGCTGTGGCAGAAGCATTGGACTCCATGTTGTTAATGTCAATCCCAACATGGTTGTCATTGATGTCCCCAAACTCAAAGTCTTGGACAGTGTCAAACTCAACAGCAAAGAGGTGGTTAGAGAATTTCCCAATGTTGCTTTTGTTGTATAGGCCAAGGTACTGGCTTGGGAGGGCTTTGTTGAGATCCTCCTTGGAAGTTGCAATGGTGAAAGCAAGGCCATGCCCACCTAGCTTTGGATACTCAGGGACAATAGCAACAGCAAATGAGGAAGAAAAGGAGAAAGCTTTACTACCATTGCTGGTGGAGTTCTTGAACTGAAAAGGGGTTGGATAAAAGGCATGCCCCATTATTCTACTGGTCTCATTTGTGAGCTTCAGTATTCCACTTTGCTCTATTTCTGCTACCCCATTCAGGGTTAAGTTGTCACTTCCCACACCCTTGAATCCAACATATAAAAGCTGGTCAGGCATAGATGAAACTTGGAGGATCAAAAGGGACATCAACACATAGAAGAGTTGAAGCAGGTTGGCCATGAATATGAACAAAAGAGGAGAAAAAAAAAACTGAAAATCAAAGGAGTTTGAATGACAAGGGGTGGAGACTTGAGAATAATGGTGGGAGTAGAATGTGTTGTGAGGAAAGAGGAAGCATTGACAGGTTATGTTTTGGTGAATGGAAGGAGGTTGGTGAAGAATATGAGCATGTTTGGATAGTTTTTTCTATAAATACTTATAATGAGTTTTTGAACTAATAACTTATCATATAAGTTGTAATCAGCTTTTGTACTTCAATTTTTTCAAAAACTATCTTTTTTAACCTCTCCACAAGCACATATCTATTTAGCAATCACTATTTAACAACTTTTTCTCTTTTCTATATATGAAAAAAAATAATAATGTAATGCAAAGCTAACTTCTGTATAAGTTAGAAAGTGAGCTTTTGAACCCAGACAAAACCTATGTTGGGTTGGGAGACTTGAAAGTGATCGTGGGAGCAGAATGTGTTGTGAGGAAAGAGAAAGCAGAACAGGTTATGTTTTAGTGAAGAATAAGTTGGGAGAGATGATATTGCTGGGTGTTGAGATCCTATATCGACTAGAGATATGACCAATATAGTCTTTATAAGGCTTATAGTCCTTATCTTACAAGTTGATTTTGTGATGTTGAGTTTAGGCCCTAAATCCAAATTTTAAGATGCTTTCATAGCCTATCAGCAATCTGTTATTGGTGCTATGTAGTTGTCCACATGGATCAGCACTAGTATAGTGAAAGCTGGATATGAATATGATGCATGAAAGAGGAGCAACTATCTCCCTGTTATCCTTCTGAAACTGAAAGGGAACCTTCATGTTATGTGTGGGCAGATTTGAAGTTGATGGTTTTCTGCCTTGTTATTTTCTTGCAGAGAATTTTACTATTTTGGTTGAATTTAGGTCGGTAGAATAATTTTGATAGGATTGGTGTTAAGAAAAAAAAATTATGTTTCAACAGTTAAAGAATAATTGGTTTTGTTCTAATTGCAAAATAAATATTAGTTTCTGAAATTTAACATAAAAAAACTTAAAATTTTTTACTTTTCTCGCTATCGTTTTATCATAAAATTAAGGCTAAATTGTCTTATTAATCCCAATGATATATACATTTTCTGGTTCTGGTCCCCGTAAGAAATTTTTGTTGGTTTTAGTCTATAAAATATAGAAAAAAATTATATTTGGTCCTTGTTTAGATTTTTTTTTAAAATCGAATATCCTCTACGTGCAATTGGAGACTAATCCCTCGAGACTAATCAATCCCGATATCATACTTAAGCGACTCAAGTATCTACAACTAGGAGCACGAAGTTAATATTTCAGAGGAAGATCACACTCATTTGTGTTTCTTCAATGTTGTTAATCAACTCCCTTGGGAGTTCATTGAGGTCTATTTTAAAGATGCCGCGGGAAACACATGTAGGACTAAAAAATATTTTCCAGGAACCTACCAAGGTGGTCCTTGGGTCTTGGCTCCATGTATATAGTCCAAAAAAAAATGCAACTAAAAAAAAATAAAAATAAATGCAACTAGAATTTGGATTTTTTTCTAGCTTAAGAAAACTTTTTAATTAAAATTCGTCTATGATTCTTTGCTTACGGTAAAGTGCTTGTAAACTTATAGATAATTATGAGAAAAATTAAATGAGTTTATGAAAAAAACTGAAGTGCACAAGCCAATTTCAACTTATACAAGATAGTTGTTGTTTAACCAACATGGTGTGGCACGTGTGGTAGATATCTGGGTCCCTTAAGCATTATGTCGGGGGTTCGATCCCAATACCGTGTGTATGGAAGAGCATCTGTTGGAAGAGATTAACTCCTTAAATGGATCTTAGAAACTCGAGGGACAAGTCTCCACACAGTTGCTTGAGGGATCTCAGTAACCTAGGTTCACCCAAAAAAATGATAGTTGTTGTTTAAACAACTCATAGTTATAAATTATTTTAATATATGTTTTTTTTCCGTAAGTACTTCTTGATAAACTTATCCAAAATCACTCTAAGCTCTCATGGTCTAAGAAGTGAATAACTCGTAATATTTGATGGTAAAATGTCTTTAGATCTGCTGAAGTTTTTAACGCAATATGTTCGTTTATATTGTTGGTTTAGTTTCAGATTTTGTGTCAATTATCTTTAATTTTTGTTGCTTTAGCTTTTAGTTGTGTGTCTGATTAGTTTTTTTTGTTCTAGATTTGATGTGTTAATTGTTTAGCTTGCCTTATATTATATATCATGTAAATCAGCTAGCTCTCACAATTCACAAACATCAAATTGGCAACATGATTGTGCAGAATGAAAGAAGGAAATGATATTGCCAACTATGCTATCAATAAGATGTCACTCATAAAACTCAACCATGGGATACATACACCAACATTAACACAAAATATACAACCTAGAGAGTCTAGATTAATGCACCTTACATAAAACATAGTGAGTAACATTCTTTTAGACTGCATTTTTCCAATTTTTTTTTATTTATCTGCTCAAAATTACCCAAGAATCACCTAATTAAAATTTGTATGTGCAACTTCCATCATCACTTCTGGCTGTTGGATCATAGTTCTCTGCAGCAGGGTCAGTGCAACCTTCAGGGACAGGAACATGAACTTGCTGAGCTCCTTGTCCTGCATCCAAACAATTAAGGTAACATTTATTTAGTCTTGTTTATTTATCCCAAGTTATTGTTCCACCATATAATCCTAAAGCCAGAAGCAGTTTTTCCCATCAAGGGCTCTTTAGGACCAAAGGGTCTAACCATAGAAGTTTCCAGTCTTCATGGCATCTTCATTTGCATCTCCAAGAGCTGCTTCTTTGAGGTACTTGTCAGACAATTGGACCCTCTTCACATTCTCTTGTTCTTGGACAAGCATATTTCCATACTCAAGGAGCTTCTCAAGATTCATCTTTGGTTGCTCAAAAGTTGGAGGTCCCTCCTTTGAATTCACAAGCCTTCTCCCAACATTCTCCACCCCAACACCAGAAATCCAATTCCTGACTTCATCATCATACACTCTGGCCCTCACGGCACCAAAGAAATCTACACAGAAATGCATCAAGTATCAACCATTTGATTATCGTGAGACTTGCTAACAATACACTCTTTCGAACACATATTCTCTACAATTGAGTGAAATTCATTTGGTTCCAATACCCTATTTGGTGGGACTCATTCCCAAAGTAGTGGGACACACATGAATTTTAACTAATCATCGAGAGTGTGTTAGAAATAATGTGTCAGAGAGTGTGCTGCTAGCAAATCTCCAATATGTCTCAAACTTCTATGGTTAACGAAGATAAGGAATTGGCAAAAAGAAATTTTGGCTTGAAACATGGATTAAGGTAATGGCTTACCAATTGATTGCCCAGGGAAGGTGTCAACAAGCTTGACAATGTCATCCTTGGGGACACCATCTGTCCTGAAAATACCTTGGCAGACACCGATCCTGTCGTCGCGAGTAGGCGCCCAGTAGAATTTCTCCATGCGTCCATCGCGGATGAGAGGAGCATACAATGTTGAGAAGTCATTGCCGGTGACTATGATGGGGACACGGGGATTCTCCTCCTTGTTGTACATGCCAGGAAGTTGGACATTGGTGGGGTTGTCAGCAATGTTCATGAGGGTTGCATTCACCATCTGGTTGTTGACTGTGTATTGGGTGGTGCCACCCATCCTACCAGCTCCTGCATCAAGATCATTGATGAAGAGACAGCACATCTTCCCTTTTCTAATGATATCTGCCGCCTCGCGGTACCTTTGCCTAATCAACTTTGCAGGCTCTCCAGCATTTCCACTTTCCAATTCTCCAGCACTCATCATTATGGGGCTGGATTCAGAGGCAATAGACCGAAGAGTTTGTTAACTGAGTATCAAATTTTCATCTTGGATCAACCTAAGCCTAAACCAAACATCTTTTTCTTGTTGGTTTACCAACATTAATCAATTACTATATAAGAAAAGTAGGTCCTAGGTGGGACACATGTCACCTCCCAGACCTTTTTATTTCCTGGCTGAGACACGTGTCACCTCCAGGTCATTTTATTTATCACCAAAACTATTTGTTTGTTGAGTTATGGAATTAAACTTACTTGATTCCCATCTTGGCAAAGACAAGCTCGCATTGAAATGATTTCCCCTGACCTTTGCCTCCCCAAATGCCCAAAATAAGAGGAACCTTAATATTTGGCAAGCTAAGAAAGTTCTTGGTGATGTGAACAACAATCTTGTCCATAAATGCAGGAGCAATATAAAAGCCATCCATGGTATTGTCCAAATTGTACCTAAAAAACAACTCCAACATTAGCATTCAACAAGTTCACAAAATACAATAACAATTCTGTAGTCAAAACCTGAGCCTCAAATTTCAAATTTTTTGTTAGCTGAATTAAGGCATCTGAAAAACCAACTTACTGGCGAAGACCGGTACTGATATAATCATAGGAACTCATGACAGCATAGTGAGTCCCAGATTCCATTGGAGCTTGGAAGAGAGTGTCCACCATTCCCTTCCCTCTGGTGATATCTTGCTGATCATCTGAGACATCATAGGCAAGTCCACCCCATCTGTCCTTTGAGGTCTGCTTCTCCTCATCATATTCAATTTGTGCAGAAACCTTGAAACTCCCACACAATCCCTTCTGCCTAGAAATCAAAGAACTGGCTTTCTTCAAGCCTGTTCCAAAAAATGCTGAACTTTTCACTGTAACTCCACTGCTAGGGCCATTCAATTTCAACTGCAACACAATATATACAGCCCAAATGAACCATGAACTCCAAATAGCATTGAAAAATCCATCTCTCTGAACAAATTGGAACATACCCAGATAAAATAAAAAAAAAACCAAATATATATTCTCAGTTCACCAAAATTAGAAGGAATCCATGATTCATGAATATAGACTTATAGTAGTAAGCTCATAATCTACTTCTATTCATACTCATACAAATAGATGCATCATGCAATGTTAATATAAATAGGCCATTGTAGAATAAACTTAAAAAAGAGGAATGAGGAATACTAGAAACAATGCCAATAACCAAAGTCATGAGTGAAACCAAACATGTTAAATTGATGAGACCAAAGCTTGAACAGTTTAATATGACATAAATAAAGCATGGTTACCGGTGCCAAGGCTCCAATGGTTGGCACTGAAGCTGCCATTATGTTGTTATGTTGGAAACCAAAACAAAGTTAGTTTGGTAGCTAGGAGTGTTGAAGGGGGAAGAGGACGAAATTGAACTGAGTTTTTTCAAAAGTGTGTTTGGATTGAGTTGAGGGAAAGAGAGAGGTGAGAGGGAGACTTAATTTATAGTGTGATAGTGAGGCAAGAGTAGTACATAGAAATAATGGCAATAATTTCTGTGGATTTGGTTAGGAATTTATCAACAACCACACAAATGGGGTGTTGGCTGTATTTTATTATTATAAAATATTATAATAATACGTGGCTTTTGTTGAGATGGACCTTGGTTTTGGAATGTGGTTTTTTGAGGGTATAGGACTTAGTTTACAAACAAAATGGAGGCTTCTCGGAACTGAACTTATTTGAGGTTTGAGTTGAACCTTGTCCCTCTACCACTCATATTTTTGGTAATTTTATTACTACAAAATTTGTGAAAACAAGAAAAAGCCAAAAGTCCACACAGTTCCAGAATTTTTTTGATTTGTACCACTTTTTGCCTATGCTTGACAATAGCTTTCATATTTTTTTATTATTCAAAACAAAATAAATGTCTGATCAGTTATTAGGGAACTCGATCGATAGTTTTAAAGTTGCTTTCTTAATCTTGATTAATTTCATTGAGCAACTTCAAACATATATAAAATTGAATAATTGATTATTTAGTGCATGTTTGGCACAATTTTGAAGCCTATAAAACTTGAGTTTGGATTAGAAGCAATGGTATTGTAGATGAGAATTCAGTTCTGAATTTTTGACCACTTATATCCACACGTGACAAAAGTACCACTACTTTTTTTTTTATGAATAAAAATATTAGAAAGGAGAACAACCCCAATTATACCGGGATTTATTGCACAGTCTCAAACTACAAATAGTTTTACCCAGTCGTAACTACTTAACTAATCTATCACTAGACGCCTGAGCTGCGAGCTTAATTAGTGGCTGCAGGAGTAACGAAACCCGCATCCAAGAGAGAAAGATGAAAGTTAATTTCATCTGTGTCAACCCTTATTGGCTCAACTATCAGTACTTATAATAACAATAATAGGTGACTTCTGTGGTGGTGAAGTGGGTCAGTCTTGATGTCATAGTCGTAGATATATTGTTAAAATATTTAATGGTCCAGATCTTGTACTGGAAACCTTTAGCACAGGTTTAGGAGATTGTTTTATGATATTGCAGAGAGGGTGTTTATCTTTGTGAAAATAACATTAATTCCTTTGACTTTTGTAATTTATTAGTTAGACCCAGTAAATATGTATACTCCCTCTGTTATTGATTATAAGCAAAAAATATCAAAAATTTTTGTTACTAAATATAAACAAAAAATAACTAATTCTAACTTATTTAATAATATTATTTCTATAATACCCTTAAATTAATTTAAACTTTGCTTTTCAATGTATAGTCTATTTCTAAGAATTTACTACACTCATAAATATGATCAGGTGTACTGTATTCATTATTTAATGGACCTACTCCTTCGTGACCCTACTCCACTACAGTACACTTCATCTTCTTCTCCCCTCTTTTCTATATCCAGAATAATGACAACACCGGCACCGCATCAATGGTTGGACTTGAACAGAGACGTTTTTGATCTGAACAAATTTTCAGATGATGGACTCGATTTTGGACCAGAAAGCGAGGAGTTGAAGAAAGAGTATCACCAGATGCTGAAGATTTACTTAGATTCTGCATTTTAGGGGTGTGCGTGTGTGTCTGCAAAAATGAAAGGAAAACTTGACTTTTGAGGCTCTCTCATACTGTTAAATGTTTTTGCAGTATGAAGTAATGAAACATTTTGGCTATGTTAATGCTAAAGAAAGACCCTTTTTTAATAGTTGGGCGGGTAAATCAAATGTTTAAATGAAAATTTTACAAAAAAATTAAATCAAACATGAGCAAAGCAAGAAAAAATTAGCGGGACTTCCACATTTGGTGAAGAAGAAGTTGTGAAGTCTTAGTGAAATTTTAACCAAAAAAAAAACCGTTGGTATGGTCTTCTTGTTTTTGTGTCGTTTACGGTGCGAATGAAATTATTTGCTTTAAAAACATTTCTCTGTACCATAAATGTGTGGGTCCACTAGGTGATCTAATAAGAAAATTAAGTAATTAAAAATATTAAATAAAGTACCTCAGCAATAATTATCATTAGGGGTATTTTGGAGACTATACTAATTTTTTATATGAAATCAATAAACTTAATTGTAGTTAACTGATTTTTTTAATAAGCGTAGAGTTAGGTATTTTTGCTTATAATCAATAACAGAGGGAGTATCTCAGTAGATAACTCAATTTTGTCTTTTTGTGCCTAAAAAAGTGTTGTGATGTTGACCTGACAAGAATTCTTCGAAAAAGTAGCTGTAGATGTTTTATGTTATATAATGTATTAATTAATGTAGTAATTAATAGTTTTAGTACATTTAATTTATGTTTATTTGGCACTAATATTGATCCAGCCAACTAGGAGTATATATGCTTAAGTTAGTTTTGTGAGTAAAATTGGATAATAAAGGTTCACTTTAGTGCACAGTATGTGTGGTTTGCCTATACGTTAAAGATGAATATATTATTGGTGATTTTTATTGAAATCGTTAGTTGTGTGATAATAATTTAGCTATTGTTAGATAATTGAAGCTATTTGATTTAAATTGAGTTGCAAAAAATACTTGTTATCATTAATATGTGGAAAAATGTATCTTATTCATTTATTTTTTCAAAATCGTAATTAGTGTTGTTTTAGTGGTATAAAAAATGCAGAATTTGACAGGATTGAGAAGAATAAGAATTTCGAGTCGAACTGTTCACACGCGTGGTGTAAGTTTAATCCCAACTGTGAAAACGCTAGTTACGTCAATCAGGAGTTAGGCCTGTTTCGCGATTTACACCCGGGGTGTCATTTTGGCACAGCTGTGATTCTGTCAGGGTTTTGTTTTATCCGGTTAGATTCAACAATTTCGTTCCAGCCTTGTTCACACCCGTGGTGTGAAGTTTTTCACAGTTGTGAAAGCGCTAATAAAAATATGTTAATTGGTTTACGAAAAAAAACAGGGAGTATTTCTGATTATTACACTCCTCTCTCATGTAGATTTATGTAATGTAATACATAAAGTTTTGGGCCTAACATACCATTACAATAAGTTAAGTGGATGAATGTGTAATTTCACAATAGATTAACCTATTTATTATTGTAGGTTATGGGTCTACTTCACCATGATGGTAAAGTTTTCAAGGCTCACCACCATAGAAGTCACCACAATAATAATCATAATTTATGAATTACTAATAATAACGGGATTTTGTATTTGTATACCTTTTTTTACTTCCCATACCTATTACTTTCAAGTTTCATTAAGCAACATGTCTGATACTGAATTCATAGAGCTTAAAACTATTTCCGTTTTTTTTTTGTTCATACTACACTTGTTTTTTCATTTAATATTTTACATTTATTATGATATTTAATTGACGTGTTACAATGGGAATTGGTAAATACACCCATCCTTATTTGCCATCCACCCTGCTTAAACGTTCCGTTAAGTTAAAAATATGAAAATACCCTTTTTATTTTTTTTTTATCACTTCTTGCAAGTAACAACATACACCCCACTAATCAAGCTCACCTCCTTCTTCCTCTTCCGGCTAGAAGAAAACCATCCAAAGTTTATCAGATTTGGAGAAATGGAAGTAGTTGCAGATAAATTAATGGGCCAGAAATGAAAGTATAAAAAAACTCATCGTGATGTTTGAAAAGAAGATTAATTGATAGGCCAGAAATTCCAATAAGCAGTCCCATCACCAATACAATGGTTCATGGAACAACCTATGAAAACACCATCTTCATTCCAATCGTAACAGGACACAATTTCTTCTTCGAAGGCCATTCAAAGTGCTCTCTGCAAGTCCTCTTTCAAAAAGTTTAAAAATTTAATTTTCATATTTACCGGAAATTCAATTTCCGGTAAATATCAAAATTCAACTTTTAAGTTTTCCGCAAATTTCAATTTTTGTTAGGTAAAAAATTAAATTTTATAACTATCAAAAATTCTAATTTCTGATAAATATCAAAATTTAATTTTTAAACTTCTCACAAATTCTAATTTTTGGTAGGTAAAAAATTGAATTTTATATTCTATCCGGAAATTTTAATTTCCGATAGTTATAAAATTCAATTTTTATATTTACCGGAAATTCCAATTTCCAGTAGCCGGTAGTTATAAAAATTGAATTTTATAACTACCGGAATTTTCGGTAGTTATAAAAATCTAATTTTTCTATTACCGAAAATTTCAATTTCCGAGAAGTCTCGTCCAAATTTTGTGAAGCAAGTTTCTATTTTGTCAAATCTGTCAACATTAGTGCAGTTTCTCTCTACCATGGTCAAGGGTATATTTAGCAGCACTGGTCACGTGGATTCACAAGGAATGGAGAACCATTCAATTGTTCATCAGCAGTAAAAACTTGATGATTTCCTGTTGTTCATTAAAGAGAGCTCCAACAAGTTGAGAAATGTGTTCTGTCAGCAATTACCTGCCATAGCCATGAAATATTTTCAGCTATTCACTATTGTGTTCTCAAAAACATTGTGTTCTCGGTAATGGCAGAATGTATGGGAAGGGGAAGAGGAGACAGTGGCGTGGGGTGTATGGTGGGAACAGTATCGAACAGGAAGGGAAAGGAAAAGGGTAATTTGGGATTTTAATTTTTAAAAAGTATTAAGTGGGATATATGTCCAATTTCAGGAGATGTATTTATCAACTACTGTTACAATTTAATTGGATGTGTCCAAATCTGATGTGTTGGTTCTGTGTCTATGCAAGACTTTCTCTTGTAAACGATCGATCTTTTTTGACCAAAAAAAAAAAGATCGATCTTTTTTTTTATAAGATCTTGTAAAAGATCGTTGGTAATTAAATGCGCTTACTATTCAAATAAAGAGTTTTCTGCATCATTAGGCATAAAAGTGCAAATAATTAATTAAGCAAAATTCTCTATTGGAATAGTGAGGAGAGGACGCTGAACTCAACTACCCAGCCATGTCACGCTACAAGAAGTTAAAAATATCTATAATCGAGAAGCTTCACCTGTGACACTCAGTGACAGTGATCTGTTTCTATTTTTTTTTGGGTCAAATGCACTCTATTTTTTTTTTGTGGATGAGAAAGAAGCTCACGAACTAGATAGAAGATTAGGCAGAATGAAATGAGAGCTCAAGTATTTGTCCCATTTCGTTGGAGTGCACGTTTCTAAAACTGCCTGCTGTTACTTGTTAATGAGTAGCAATAACTCTTTTTCGTTACTTCTATTTTAAAATCAGTGATATATTTTAACTAATTTTTTTTTCTTATTAAGTGATCTTTTAGGTTTTCATTGAAATATTAAATTTTTTATTTTAATTTTGTCCCAAATAAATAATAAATTTGATGACTTTTTAGCATTACTCCCCCGGTTCCTAATCTATTGCAATTTTAGGCTCTATTTGGCAAAAAACAGTAAGATGGTAGATAAGTTAGCTAATAGCGAATAAGTTAATGGATTGAATTTGAAGAGTTTGATAAAATTAGTGGTTAAACTAGGTGATAAATGTAAAATGATATAAAAGGACATTTTTAATTAATGCTTACTTTTCTTTTACTTTTTTACAAAAATGCTTACATTTCCTTAATAAATATAATAATAAACATATAGCAATAGTATTATAATAAAAATAAAAATTAAAGATATTACATTGTATTATATTATACCAATATAATAAACAAAATAAATTTATCATCTAATATTCCACAATAAATTAGCAAAGAAGCGATCTAGGGAAAATTTTGCACCCCCGGTGTGAAAGAATCTGACTCACGTTGCTACAAAGAAACAACAAGGAAGGACGGGTGCCCACCAAAAGAAAAACTCTTATTGAAGAAAGCACTTCTAAAGGAACAAGAAAGGTAATGTTGATCGTCAGCTAGAAGAAAAAAAAACATTCCTTACCCTTAAAGATTGAAAGATGAAAATCATGATAAACAATTTGTTAGATTTTTGAAAAAAATTTCTGAAATTGCATATATACATTCCTTTTGCTAAAACCACTACTCAAATGCCTAAACAAGCAAATTTTTTAATAGAAATAATTTCTAATAAAAAGAAATTAGAGGGATTTGTGTTGGTAAAGCTAAACGAGGAATGCTCCGGTATTGTGTTTAAAAAGTCATCCCCTAAATTGAAAAACCCAGGGAGTTTGACTATTCATTTCTCCATTGGTAATTCTTATTTTGAAAAAGTATTGTGTGATTTGGTTAACAATCTAAATTTAATGCATTTATCTGTGTTCAGAAAACTTGACAGGCAGGAACCTCATCCCACTATCATCTCTTTGTAGTTAGTGGATGGGTTCATTGCCCACCCATGTATAGTGGAATATGTTCTGTTAAAGGTTGACAAATTTACCTTTCTTGCAAACTTTGTTGTTTTGGACATGGAGGAAGATGAGGAAGTCTCAATTATTTTGGGGCGACCTTTCCTAACCATAAGCAAGTAGAACTGTCAATTTTGGCCAAGCTCGATGGGTCCGTGTTTTAGAGCTCGTTTGTTATTGATTATTTTTTAAAAAAAGTACTTCTTTTAAAAGAAATAAGTACTTTTAATATTTTTTTATCTGTTTGTTTTAGTTTTTAAAAATAATCAGAATCTAAAAATAATCAAAAATTCTGATTAAATGAAAAGCTATATGTAGTTGCTTTTCATAATTAATCAGATTTTAATGAAGAGAGAGAGGAGAGAGAAGATTAAAAAAGTAATTTTTAGGATTATAAACAAACACAAATTAGATTCTACTTTACATAAAAATCTCTAAAAAATAATCACTAAATTATTTTACATAAAAATTACTTATTTTTTAATCAATAACAAACGGGCCCTTAAGTTGAGTTGGACTCGTTAAATATAGACCCAAAAGATACCGGGTCATTTTGGCCCGACCAGATGGGTCAGCGCCCGATGAGCCAGGTCAGGCCTATTTTTATGCATTTTTTAAGTACTTTGAACTATTTTTCCTTTTTGACAAAAAAAAAACTAGTTTTCTTTTAAAATAATTTTGGTCAAGCCATACCCAATGTGTTTTAGGCTAGGTTAGGCAAAATAATCACGCCAATTGTTTAATAGATCAAATGTCTTGTGTATATTTACATCATATATCAAACACACAGCAATCAGCCCCTCAGTAAAATGTAGCCCCAAGACTATGAAACTTTTCCCGTCTTGCTGTATCCCAAATCTACCACAACATTGTAAAATTGGTGTTAATTTTCTTATCCCCAAAAAGTAATAAAATAGTAAAATTGATAGCATTACAGCTTACTCAGAAATAAAGCAAAAAAAAACTTAAATATGTAAATGGTCCCTTTAAAAATTCGGTTTTTGAATTTAGTTCCTATTTTAAAAGTCAATAGTTTTTTGTCCTTTAATTATTTAAGTTTTTGAGTTAGGTTTCTATCTTGAGTTAACCGCTGACATAACATTCTGATGTCACTATAAAATGCCTACGTGGCACATTTCTATGGCCACGTCAGCTGACACGTCATTTATTCATTAATTCCTATTTTCTTACCTGGTAAAAGGGACTACATGACCTACTTGCATGTTTATTTATAGGGACCAAAATCAAAACATATAATTTTTACAGGGACTAACTTAATAACTTAATACGATTAAAAGGATCATGTGACATCTCAGGTTACAATTACCCCCACCCTCCTCCACTCTCCTCCACCACCACCCCCTCCTTCTCCCCCCTCCTCCACCACCACCACCTCCTCCACCGCCACCCAATTCAACAACAAAACAAATAAATCAAAAAAACTATCCCACACCACCGCCACCGCATCTGGACCTGCAAACTGCTCCCCCAAACCCGACGACACCTTTCCCAAACCCACCAGCACCATATCCCCAACTAGTGCCTCCTCTATATCCACCACTTTTGTCGCCATCTTTGTCACCATCTTTGTCACCACTCCCTTGGCCACCACCATGGCAGCACCACAATAGCACCAACCATTTCAAATTTTCAATGCTCTCGGGACAATCAAAATGGAACAATACGAAGTATGAACGAAGTGAAAAAATTCATCAACAGAGGAGGGGGTGGTGGTGGAGGTGAGTGGTGGTGAAGGAGAGAGGAGGAGGGAAAAGGAGGAGAGAGAGGGGGTGGTGGTGGAGGAGGGGGGAGAAGGAGGGGGGGGTGGTGGTGGTGGTGGTGGTGGAGGGGAGGGACTAAATTCAAAACACATTTTTGAGAGGGACTAAGTTAAAAACTTAATGTTTTTATAGGTATGTGTCAGGTGACGTGTAAGCCACGTAGGTTTAATGAGGTGCCACGTAAGTATTTTACAGTGACATCAGTGCGCCATGTCAGCGGTCAACTCAACATAATGAGAGTACAACTATATTTGGCAATAGGCCTAGACAAATAACCGTTGCTTCTTAAGGTATGGAGTTTGTAGTATGTAATCTATAGTATAATCAAATCTCATGGATTGCCGCTACAGTAACCCACCCAATTGGGTTACGACACGTATAAACGAGTACAAAGACACACTACACGGCTACAACTTACAAGAACCAGCAATAAGGACACGTACATTTCGCCTTGGAATTCAAATTAAGAGAAAAATGGGTAATGTGTTTGAAAAGGATTAGAATTTAATTTAATGGAAGTGTAGCACCAAAAGAACTAAATCCCTTTTTTGGATCTGCAAACCCTTTTAATCAATTAAATTATTTTGTGTTTAATTTGCTTTTATATAATTTGAGTCATCAAGGGTTTTAAATTATTTTTCAAGAGATCCTAACCACGTGTATTACAATTTTTTATTGATGTATTTGTTAACAACTTTAAGCTATATAATTATTCTTAATTATTTAATTTATAATATTTGGTAATAAATGTTTTTATAGTACCTTTTAGGTATTGTTATTGGGATCTCAGTTCGAGATATTTAATATCATTTTTTGAAATTGGAGCATGATATTTATGAGTTTAATGATTATGCAATGATAGTATTCAATATTTTACACAGACATCTAATTATATATCACCATGGTATCACTTATTAACATTACTTCTTAAAATATCTACACAATTATCTACATTGAGATATATGATAGTGCATAGTAATTAAATTCAATATTTATTAAAACTTTGTATTTTTAAAGTGCTTTTATTATCAAAGTATATATGTCATCTTGATGTCATCCTGTTCAAGTCACCATAAAATCAGAAGGTCAAAAGTACTTAATAGCTCCTTAATAATCAATCATGATAGACCGTGAGATTACCACAATTAATATTATACCATCCTATGATAGAGAATTATGTCCCTCCATTACTTCCTCACATTTATGGACTGAACAATATAAAAAAGGACATGCAACATTAAGAGAAAATAGGTTCACATCTTTGGTGTGTGAATTGTCCTCAATCTCAACACCAAAACTTGGGGGTCAAATCCCAAGCATGAAAAATACACACTTTTAAAATATTTATAGTATTAAATTTTGTAGGATGATTATGTTTAATTTGTTATGTAATAATTAAAAATTTTAAAAATATTAAATATAAACATGTTATTTATCCATACTAAATTGTATAATATTAAAAAAATCAATAAAAAATTAATAAAAAATATTTAAAAAGCCCCGTGCATAGCACGGGTACCATTCTAGTATAATTCAAAAAAGAAGTGAATATAAATCTGGCATGGTGCAACTAGGAGAAGTGAATATAAACCTGCTTCTACTGCTTTCCTTTTACCAACTCATGGTCGTTGAACCTTGAAATTATCCTCTGCTCCTATTTTCCATCAACTAAAGTATTCTAATGGTAGTCTCGTTGTTTATTTTTAGGGGCTTCAAATTGATTTAAAACAACAGAAAATATAAATATAAATATAAGTATAAATTTCCCATCAGTGTGTAGTTCTATAAAAAAAATTGGAGAAAAGAAGGTGCATGGTCAATTGGATTGCAGTTATGTTTTGGCTTGAATGAAGAGCCGTTGTACTATTATAACAATTGATTTTATAGTGAAAAATTCATTCATTTAGGTTTTTTTTTTGTCAAAGGTGATATATATTAAAAAGGTCGAAGCCCAAACATTATACAGAAAAGACCCTGAATACATAGGCCCAGAGCATTTAGGTTAAAGCAGTGGCAGAGGCAAATGCCCCCACCCAGTCATGCTGTGGCACCCGCACCCCCAAAATTTTACAACATATAAATATTTTATATAGAAATAATATGTGGTACCCCTGAGATTTTTTTGTCATTGAAATAAGGGAGCAAAGCCCAATGAGAATTCACCAAAAAAAGCTCCAGTGAGCCTACAAAAGGGCCCAAAAAACTAATGGCCCAAACTGAATTAGACAAACATGACATCGCCCCAAAAAACAAAATAAAGACAAGTTGGAAACAATCTAGCAAAAATAGCTGTCCGACCCCCACCATATTTGAAATATTAAAAAAAAAATACTGAACGAAGGCTTCATATCTCTTCTAATGGGTTAATCATGATTCCAAATTGCCCCCAGTTATTTTTAGGCTTTTCTGAAAAAATATGGAGTAACTTTGGGGGAATTGGGTACTCAAAATTGGATCTAATGGGAGAATGCTCATTTTAAATGTTTTGAAAGTACTATCTCTCTTGACCAAAAAAAAAAGTACTCTCTCTGCTTTGAATTTTATTGTACTTGTTGGCAATGATTTTGTGAAAAATAAAAATATGGTGTTATTCTGGAATGCATTATAGTGCTACAATTAAAATTTGAGAGCATTTTTTTTATAAGATTTCCAATTGCTTGATGAGAAATTCTGGAAGTGCTACTGCCCTATGGCAAGTTTATTAGTTTTCTAGGAAAATTTTCTTTTTAAATAAGATTAGTTTTCTAGACAAGTTTTCTTCTATTCAATACAATTATAATTTTCTCATTAAAAAATATTAGTTATATATTTGAGTTCTTGCACATATTATGTGTGTGAAATTTTTTTTTACCCAATCATTTTTTTTATGTTGGTCCCCCCAAAGAAAAATTCCTGGCTCCGCCCTTGGGTGAAGGTACTAGCGTAGCTCTCAGGTGGAGGGGGAACCAAAATAAATTATCTGTGTGCTTTTTTCTATCCTTTATTCTTTTATTTTCGCACTTTATATTGTTTATCTAACTGGGGAATGGAATTTTTTCTACAAGAAATTATTTTAAAATAAGTTTTCAGATTCACAAGACACAAATGCTCCTGTGTCCTAGTGATATACATTCCCTCTTTGAGAAAAAGTTATCATTTAAGCACTCATATAATCACATTCCTTCCTTAAGTTATTTTCTCGGATGTTTCTTCCTGAAATTGTTGTACAAATGCCTAGCATAGAACCTCTGTTCAATACCTAGAAGTAGCTCCTCCAAAGCCAAGAGCAATCCCTGGTATAAGTTGCAAATGCATATCAAAATTTGTCAGTATATTGAATGAGGATTGGGTAAGATTGGTAAAACTTAAAGGACTTAAATTAATATTGATAAAAACATAAAGGAATTATTTGTTATTCATTAATAACTTAAAGGACCAAATTAAAACTTACTAAAAACTAACATTGGTCATCAACATGTAAGCGCCACGTCAAGTCACCTAACTGACACGTAGGAGCTTCACTGACGACATTGGTTGAAAACTAAAGTTTGGGCTAATGGTGTAAGATTTTGTAAACATAAGGACCAATTTGAAATCAACAATTAAGTGACGAAAACACTAATTTTGCCTAATCTTTTAAGTGTTTTGCAAAAATCTTAAAAACACAACTCAGCCTCCCTTTCTTGTGTTTTCCATGTCCACTTTTAGTTGGTATCAAAGCTCAACCTCTTTGGGTTGAACATCTAACAGTGTAGAGAACAATCCGCAAAGGGAATGGAGAATGAAGGGCAAGCACTCAACATACCTCCATTGTTCAAATGGGGAAATGGGGAAGATTGTGAATATTGGAAAAGAAGGCTGATTACTTTCTTTGATGCACATAATATTGATATGAGGGAGATAGTTGATGTTGGAACCAAAGACATTAGATGTGTCTTAATTCGTTGCGAGTTTTGATGATAACAAAAATTATTAAGGATTGTAACTTTGTGTTATGCAGCATCGTCCATTAATGAGTTACCATCCAATGGACGATCTAGTACTCTATTGTAAGGCAGAATTGTCCAATGGACTATAGTTGCTTTATCGTCCAATGTACTCTCTGCGTCCAAACATTTGGACAAAAATTTTAGATCTTTCACCCTTTCTATGTTAGTTGATAACTCCAAATATTGTCGAGTGTTGCACTAGTTATCGCACTAGTATAAAATAAATCATGAATATGTTGGAATAGTAATAGTTGATATCTTTTTTTGAAAAAATAATGTTATATCCTCCTAAATAGCTCTCTACATATCTTTCTATTATTTTATAAAGTAAGTATTAAATAAAAAGTGAATACATTTAATATCTTGAAAACATAAAAAAAAACATTTAATTTTTTCTCAATTTAATAATTAATTAGGTGGATTTGTAGAAATAAAAAGTAGAAAGTTTTAAAATTATTAAAATAGGTTGAGATATTTTACTTTATCCTCATATAGGTAAATAGGTAAATTTAACTGAGTTAGATCCTTGATATATGCAATTTTCTATTTAAAACTAAAAATTGAAATCATTATCATTTGAGTGTAGCCCTATATACATACAAAATGTTATTGAGATGCACCAGTGACTGGAACCCACATCATTTTCCAATAAAAAATGATTCACGTAATTCCATTTTACACCTAATGAGATATAGAAAATGAAAAGAAAAAAGTGATAGACATGACAGATAATTAATGTAATAAGAAAAAAGAGATAGAAAAAAATAAAAGTGTTAAATGAGTGTAAGAAATAGGTGAATGTTTAAAAATTATTATTGTTTTGTTGACAAAAAATAATAATCATTGTTGTTTTCCAGTACAGTAGAAAATGAAATATACCAACTCTTTTGGTTTGGAACTCGATGGACAATTGGACATGACTTTCAATCGGAAAGAAGAAAAAGAATGAGACGCTACGTGGACAGGCCCTTATGAGTTCACACGACCATTGACTTGAAACCACTCATACCTGAATAGATACCAATACAAAAACAAAAAAGAAAAGAATGGTTTTGAATATGTTTGGACAAGTACTAATTAGCTCAACTGAAGCCATGAATTGTTAGTATATATCTCAGTCAAGGTCATGTTGGGGTTCTCGTGTTCACATCCTGTGTAGCACTTAGAAGTCAAAAATTAAAGGCATATAATGGAGTAACTTGACCAGCTAAATTCTTTAGGTTATGTTTGGATATCTTGAATAGGTTGAACCAATGTTACGTTAGTTTGAGTAGAATTAAGTTTAGATCCTTTAAATAAAGTTTTTGACTTGAGCTTTGAAGATAAAAAAAGTATGATTGAGAGGGAAGACTCTATTAAAGGTGGCCAATCAGATTTCTCGGCAAAAATTAGTTATCGACGAAATCAGTGAATATTTCACATTAATAACATGATGAATCCAAACAAATATGTTAGAACAAAATAAAATGGAGTGAAATGAAATGAAACATAAACAATAAAACAAAATGAGTTTAATTACTATGCACCATCAGTGTAAAAATATTTTACACATACGTCTAATCATATCCTATCATAGTGCTACCTCATAACAATAATTCCTAAAATATTTGCACAAAGGTCTACATAATGTATGTGCAAAAAAATTCTACTTCGTCGGTGCATACTAATTAAATTCAAATAAAATTACTATGTTATTGTTTACATATTTTAATGGTACGGAGAAATAGATTTACTTCATACTATTCTCTACAAATGGAAGAAAAGTGGATATAATTGATAAAATGAGGTGGAATACATTCATTCTAATTATCAATCCTTTGATTAAAATTAAATTTTGTGATAGAATCACATATGGTTTGTTTGAAAGATTTAATCTCACAAGAGTAAAAATTCTTTCTACAAAAATTAAAGAATGAAGGTATTATTGTGTGTAAAGTCTTCTTTAATGTTATCGTTCTAAATAGTCCATTTAATGCATATATCTATTGAAACGCTTCTTGAAGATATGAGAGAGTGCATTTTAGAAAAGTAGACTTGCACTACAAGAAATTCACAGCTTAGCATCGGCCTAGACTAAAAATTGATGCTACTAGCCACTTTAGCATCGGTCTTGCATTGGTGTCGTGGCCGACACTTCAGAGGTCAAACCAAAAGGTAACATTAGACAGTTGTGGCGCTAGCCGACACTATGTTAGCGTTGGTTTTTAGACGCTAGACCGACGCTACCGTTAGTATAAAAGAAAGTAACTTCTAGTGACAGACATAAACTGTCACTAGAAGATAATCATCCTACACCATTGTATTGAGAAAATAAATACTAGAGTTCGGCCAGAGGAAAGGAAATTAATAATGACTGGGAATTAGATAGCATATATAATAATATTATAATATATAATATACAAGTCGGTGGCTTCTTTGGTGAACCATTGTATGGACCAGTAATATGTAAACATTGCATGGTTTTTGTGCTCTCTGATTGAGCTACCGTTTGAGGAGTTTTTTTGGGGTTTGTTTTTAGTGCATTCAGCAATGTATATGCCGTCTTTGGACTTGTGGTTGGTTCTGTACCTCTTTGTTGGCTTCCATAGGCACACCTTTGTGCTTATATTGAAAGCTATTATTACTAAATAATTTTTTTTCTTATAATTAAGAAAATATGTAAACATCATGTTTGGTCTACTTTATGTAAACTTCGCATTTATGTAAATTGACTCTTAATAATTACGTCAGCTCGTCAAGTTTTTAAATATATGTATTTGTGTTTTATAGTATAATAATAAATATAGTGTGTTTATTGTATGTGCGTATATATATTATATTATAGGTGGCTTTTAGGGTGAACCATTGTATCAAATGGTTCACCATGGACCAGTAATATTACAAATAATATATACCATTGGATTTAATCAAAAAAATTAAAGGGTTTAGATGAGTTTGAAACTAAAATGAAAACAATACACTTTGCCATACATAATCCCTACCCCACCCCTCCCCCAATCTTTGTTCAGTTTTACGACTGAGTGACTCTGTATCGAATTAAACTCCTTCCCTGCCTGACATTCTCAATATCTCCTTTTTATTATTTTTTCTCTATTTATCTTTTTTTTATTTGCTCTTGCTATCACATATTTTTCAATTTCGATTGTTATCATTCCTCACTGCAATTAGATTATTCTATTCCATGGAATTAATTTCTTAACGGTGAATAATTTTTTGTTGTTTTTTTTAAAACTTGGACTTTCATTGATATTGTATTTAAAAATTATTAAATTAATATGTTTTTAAATGTTTAAAATTTAAAAAAAGGAGAAAAAAAGAAAGAAAGAAAGTGTTTTGCTATTCCACGTTCTTCACTTTGTTGTCCCTGTTTCTATTTATTGTCTTCATGGATTGCAGTTTCAATCTTTCAGATCTTTATGATATATATTTCTCTCTTTTTTAGTTGATGGCATGAGGGGGTGTTGCACCTAATTCTGGATTGACAAAGGTGAAAGAAGAAAAGAATACGATGTGGTGTTGTAATGTGGAAAAAATCTAGTGTAGAAGGTCTATGATAAAATTGCAAGAGATTCATCAATGATCTAATGGCTAATAGAAATGGTCCACATGGACCATTTGTTAGCTTGTCTACCCTAGACACTACCTATACAAGCCAGGCTATAAGTATGATGGACTAAAATAACTTGAAGTGCAAATTACGAGTTTAGTCAATATAACAAGGCTTAAATATATTTTTGGTCCTCTATTTTTCAATAATGTTCGTTTTTAGTCTCTATTTTTAAAACGCAACGCTTTAGTCATTTATTTTTAAAATATGTCACTTTTAGTCCCTAGAACCATTTTTAATTTGAAAAATATTTTCTATATTTATATTTTGACCCCTCTCAAATCATGATTCTCACCTTATCCCGTTTCCCCTAACTTCTAAGGATTTTTTAAATTTATATTTTAACCTCTCCCAAATTTGATAAATACTTTTTAAATTTAAAATATAGCCTCAAAAACTAAAAGTGACACACTTTTAAAAATAAGAGACTAAAAAGTTGTGTTTTAAAAATAAAAAATAAAAAATAAATATTACTAAAAAATAGAGAACTAAAAACAGATTTTAGCCCTACAACAACAAAGAAACTTTTCCTTTGACAGTAGGTAATATCTGATTAATTTTTTTTTTTGGTCCAATAATTTCTGATTGCTTTGAAATAGCCTTTTTGCCTATACCTTCGTTTCGAGAACATCAGAGCAGAGAAGACAGTAGAGTGGTTCCAACGAATGCAATACTAGCTCAATGGTACTATGATGCAGGTTTTGTCTTTAATTAATAAATATGATCTCAAAATCTATTTTTTATTTAGATTGACTTATGCAGAGTTTATCTGGGTTTATTTACTGACATAAATACTTGTCAGTGTGTTTGATAGAGCTTATGACTGGTTTATAAGCTATTTTGAGCTTATTTTCATAAGATTCACATGATAGCTTATCAAAATAGTTTATAGTTTATATAAAATCAGTTTCACCATATTTTCTCTTCAATTATGAAAATAGTTTATACATAAGTGCTTATATGATAAGCGCTTATGTCATAATTACTTAAATAAGTTGTTTATCCAAACAGACCCTAAATATATATGTTCCTCGATAAATACCTTATAATTACTCTCTCTGTTCCTTTTTAATTGTCCATTTTTAGAAGAGTTTTGTTATTATTTATTTGTCATTTTGATAGTTTAAGGTTATATTTTGTCAATTATACCCTTATTATCATTAATTGTTTTACACATTTTTCATACACTTTAATGTAGAGAGAGAATAAATGAATATAGTAGGATAGTGAAAAGATTGGGGGTATAATGGGAAAAATTTATCAATTAAATAATTTTTTTATTATTGTAAATTAAACAATCTTAAAAGACAGATAAAAAAGAACCAAGAGAGTAATATATAAATATGCATTACAACATTTCATTAAATATGATCAATAAATATGTGGCATAAATGAATTACATATGAAATGCATGGTATAATTGGACGCATAACATACTTTGTGCAGAAATAATGGACTGTCCTGTTACACTACACATACACGCACATTAAGTAACTTAAATATTTTTTGGTGAAAGACACACACACAAATAATATACTCCCTTCATCCCTTTATATAGAAATCTTTTCAGAAATTTGCTTGGTCCTTTTTATAAAACCTCTTTCAAATGGTTTCTTGTGTATTAATTTTTACCAAAAAAAACCCTTAATTACTTTACATTTTTTTAGTCAATAAACAAAAAATATTGCAAATTAATAAGATAAATTCTCTCTCTCTCTCTCTCTCTCTCTTGTGAGGATAGGGCAACATGACTAGCCACAGTTTAAAAATTGAAAATGCATAACAACTTCAAATCTTAGTTTTTGTGGTATTAAATTTGGTGGTCTAACTCATCATTCAACACCGGCTTATAAGGTGAGGGGTGTCTGTACTATATATTCTCTATTTAGGTCGATGTAGAACTTTAATTTTTCTCCAATACACCCTTCACACACCCCAAGCTATTGAGCATAGGCGGACGCACATTTAAGTGAGTGTGGTTACATGTCCCTGCTCAAATTTTAAAAATCCCATTTAATATTTATATTTTTTCAATTTTGACCTCTAAAATTTTAGTTTTGCCCCCCAGTACAGCAAGTGGCAGATCTACATATCTTTGAGGATGCAGTTACGTCCTAACTTTGATCAAATTACTACAAAAATATATTGAGTTTTTGTATTTAGCCTCTTCTTTTTTAATATGAATTCCATTTAATTTTAAATCTAATTTCTTTATTCCACTTGAGACTTTTGAGCCTTAATTCTAGATGATAATTGACCAAAAAAATCTCAACATCTCAATATTGCCATTTAATTTTAAATCTATTTATTTTATTCCACTTGTTTTAAGCCTAAATTCTAACTTCTAGCCAACCAAAAGAATCTCAATGTCTCATCCTTTATATTTAATTTTAAATCTATTTATTTTATTCCAATTGTGATTTTTGAGCCTTAATTCTAGTTGATAATCAACCAAACGAATATCAATATGTCAATTTTTTATCCCAAATTTGTTAACACATTTATTACCTTCTTTTTTCTTTTTCTTTTTTGGTTAGAACCATACACCGCCTCCTCCTTCTCTTTTCTTCATATTTCATCACAAAACCTAGCCTAATAGAATATACTTTCAGTCTTTCATCTTCAAATTTATGTAATTAAAGCAAACATCATATTCCTCTTATTTGTAGCTGCCCCACTGACTCAGGATCCTGCGTCCTTCACTACTATTGAGCCTAGTGGGTGGAATATTAATACGGGTTGCGATCGATGTGGAGCTTTAACTTTCTCCAATACATCCCTCACACTGGAGCTATTGGGTCTGGTGCGTGAACAATTAATATTGGCGGAGGTCCAAGAATGGATCTAGGACAGACTCTGGTACCATCTTAATTAGTTTTTGTGGTATTAAATTTGGTGGCCTAATTCATCCTTACAAAATTGACTTGTAAGGTAAGGGTTGCCCTACTCGACGTGAGACTTTAACTTTTCTCCAATATAATAAAATGGAGACACATTAATTAATTAGGTGAAAAGAGTGAGATGATGAGTCCTAATAATTATTTTAAGGATAATTTTGAAAAAATAATAGTGAATATTGTAAACAAATCCACTAAATAAATTAATCAACTTACTTAATTGCTATCAATTAATTAAAGGAGTCTTATATATATGAAAAGTCGAAGGTAGTGAAAGGAGTCTTATTATTAATTTTTTTGGCATCTTTTGACAAATTCTGGATCCATCCATGGTTCTTTTTTTGATCAATATGTTAGTGGTGTGAAGTATTCATCAGCTTTGCCGATGATTAATATCCGCTCGGGAACTTAGCTGGCCACTTTTAGTGGGGTCTCCCTTCCCAATTATATTTTTTTCATCTACAAGACTCGAATCCGAGACCTTACTTAAGTGATCTGAGCCCAATTCTACTCAAACTAACTTAATGTTGGTATCCATGCATGGTTCTAATAAATCATTTTTGTTTATACAAAAATAATCCTTGTGACTCTTTCAATATATCTTTGTTTATACTACCTCTGTTCCCTTTTGTTTAATGTTTTAATAAAAAAAATGTCTCATTTTAATTGTCATTTTATAATATCAATGAAATATTAAAAAAAATTTCTATTATGCCATTGAAATATTAATGTAATTTTTTTCTTTCAATTTTACTCATTTTCCTTTCCCAAGTCATATATAATTAATGACATTCATAACTCCAAATAGAACATAAAAGCATTAGAAAAATAGGAGTACAAAATATTTTTTATAAATTCTAAACTATTAATTATATTTCTTAATTAGTTTCTGTATTACAACTTTAAACATCAATAAAAAAGAGACGAAGGGAATAAAAATATTAATTAATCAATCAAAGGTACATGCTTTCGGCATGAAAGGATGTACCTTTGATTGGGCATAACCCTATAAGGTGCGTGGTAAAAAAGTTCACGTGTCAATCCCCAAGTGACAGTCGATGGCTGAATCTACGTAGAAATAGGATTTAAGTCCACACGGTCTTTGATTTGATCACTTGTTCATGACAATTAATAATGGAATTGGAAAAGAAAATCAACAGAAAACACCAAAAGAAAGATAGTAGACCACTCAGAGAGTGGTCTATTAATTCTATTAATCTAATCAAATAATTAAAGATTAATTAAACACCTTATTCATCAAATCACAAGTGGGACAGTCAAATAGCATATTGTGTTCACATCCTGTGCAGTACGATAAAAGACTATATAGCTAGCGTACGTTGCTAGCTCTTTCGTGGGGCACTATAGGGAAGCTTAATTTCCTAGTAGATTCGTTCCTGATCAGCCATCAGAAAGTTACATACGGAAAGCCAAAAAATTAGAATTTCGTAGTTTTAATTAATATTATATTAACCCATCATTATTATACTACCTCCTGTCTCATATATATAAGAGAATTTAAGATTTTTTTGGTCCAAATTATAAGAAATATAGACTTATTTTAAATACATCAATTGTATAAAATTCATTTTATACCCACTGGAGAGAGAATAATATGCTTGAGAATTAAGAGTGATTTAATATCATTAAATATATAAGTCACTATTTTAATCATTTACTATGAAAGATAATCTTGGAATAAAGTTTATATTAATTACAAGTAACTCATTTAATTACTTTTTATTGATTTTTGTGAATTAGGTATTTGTCTCTTATATACTCCCTCTGGTCCCGAATATAAGAAACAAATTACTTTTTTGGTTCATTGAATAACTCATGTATCTGGTCTAATATAGTCTAGATACATGAGTTATTCAATAAACCAAAAAAGTAACTTGTTTCTTATATTCGAGACCAGAGGGAGTATGGGACTGGAGGTAGTATTATTTTATTTTGATGGGATCGTTACCGAGTACCGACAAAATAGATATATTTTTCAAGGCCTGAAAACTACGTACTGGCGTTCACACGCCACGTAACACGACATTTCTTCATCTTACGTGGAAACACAATTATTTCAACCTCCATCATTAACTAAGTTTGATTAAGGGGTGCTAACTCACCTGAGGTTAGTCTTTGTAGTAATTCTTTGACACTTGAGTTTGAATTCCCGCTTTTCGTATAAAAAAAATCATTAACTATGTTTGATGTCTTATATAATTGTTTACAAAATTAAACTAATCATCAAATGACACACACAAACACAGAGTTATAGTATTGTAGTAATTCTGTCAGAGTCGAGATTTGGCATTTATCAAAATAATGCATATCTTGATTGATCAACCTAAGGAATAACATTTAGTCATCTTTTTCCCACATATAAGTGAGAGTACCCACATATAATTGTAAGTGATTGTTAATTTAGTTTCTAAAATTATTAATATTTTATATTAGTCTTTGAAATTTTTGGATCATATTAGTTTTTTTTGGATTTGTCAATTTAATTCTTAAAATTATTTGACAGGACAAATGTATACAAAGATTTTCAGCTTTAAGAACTAATTTAGAATATTAATAATTTTATAAAGATTAAGATAGATAATCTTTTTTTTTTTAATTTCAAAGACTAAATTAATTGGTGATTAATTGTTGGTACAAGTGTGAATAGTTAAATCCCATATTGGCTAGGAATTGGCTAATTGAAATATATATATATATAAGAGAAAAGACTCATATACCCATTGCATTAAGTTTTTGGTAAAAGTGTGGCATTGAATTCTCTTAAGATACTCCTGTAATTAGCCCATGAGACCCGAGGGCGCTCTCACATCTCCCCAGTTCTCACCAACAGTGATATAATTTAATTACTTGAGAGAGTTTCCGGTCACACCGCAAATGATATCCATGATCCTAAACATTCAACTGCAAATGAATGAGTGTTCAAGAATTATTGTTCCATAAAAAAAATATTAATGTTTCTTGGACAATGCCATGATACACATTGAGAGAGATGAGAATAGGAGAGCGATGAACGATAAATATAACATAAGTACTGGATGTAATAAAAAGAGAAAGAATATATAGAAAAAATAGAGGTATTGAATAAATGTTAGAAATAAATTAAATGAATGTTAAAGAATCATTGTTGAATTCATAATTGGCAAATTCATGGATTCTCTTCATATTCAGAATGTACAATTGGAAGCTTTTGTCAAAAAAAAAAAAGAAAGAATGAACTTGGAAGCCCTTCCCGGAACCCACCATGCATCAAGTTGATTTACATGTATCTCTGTGTTTCAATTGTATATCCGTGTAGCCAAACTGTACTTGATACTTTGACTTGTGCATCCATTAACACAAACCTTGCTACCATTAATATTAATTAATGTTTACAATCACTCATTATTATATTAACGATATTGATATTATCAATTACATGGCTATTCATCCATTCACACTCATTAGGCAACATAAAAGCGTTTTCAATAATTAGTTGATAGAGTTATAATCATTTTTCTTCTATTATTTAAAAGAATTAAATTTAATTTTGTGATTTCATGATAGCCCTCTCCATTTTGTATTTTCGGAGTAACGACATTTCCACCCAAAACACAGGATTCATGTTGAATGAATTCCATACCCATATATCTAGGCAGCTATATATTCGTAACATTTTGTTTTTTCACAAAAGAACCATTTCATTTTCAACTTTAATTAATATATATTATTTATGACCATCTTGTTCTCTTTCTTATAAGTTACGAAATTAGCTATTACATATTGACATAAATATATTAATCCACTTGACGCGTATAACTTCACTATCTGAAATGTGTACATGATCTTATCACTATACAACCTTTACAAACTAGCTATAACTGTTTTTAAATTTCCACCTCCCTACGCAACTCGATAAAAGAAAAAGAAAATGAAAAAAAAAAACAGAGATGAAATTTTTTTTAACCCGATATCCTCCTCATGTAACTATAAGATATTCACATCTATTTAAGGGGTTAACATTTACCCACAATAGATACTCTTCTTTACACACGACCTATGAGTCGATATCATATTTAAAAGATCTAAGTATCTAACATCCGTACTACACCAACCAAGTTAGTACATAAAGATGAAATTTGCATGACCGAGGAATAGAAATAAGGTACCTGAAACAACTATCTAATATCCTCACAACTGTCTCGTTATATCCTCCCAAATTTGCGGTTGTAAGCACAATCAAAGGGTCAATCATAGATTCTCACGAACGTACGTCTTGAATTAATTAATTATTCTAATCGGTGTATTGATTACCCATTAATAAATATTGAATCCCCACTGTCCAAACGCGTCCTACGAAAGGAATGTTCAAAACATGACAGGACTCTTCCATGGTCCCGCAACATACTCCATCACCCTATAAATATATATATATATACCCTTAAACACAAACCTTATCTTGCAATGTCCTCAACCTTCAAAACTATAACAAAATATCCATACTCACACACACTACTACCCCAAAAAAACAGAGACACAAAAGAAAAATAGTAAACTTAACAAATAAATATTAGAGAGTAAGCAAATTTAGCAATACCACAAGTAACGGTCGTTGTTGAAGGGTAGAGTTCGTGGTCATGGTCGTGGTCATGACATGGCGTCACAAGACAATGCCGGCGGCGGACACCCTCGGGATCCTCGCCTTCGACGCCGGCAAGACTATGGGCTGCCTAGTCTCCCTCTACAACTCCCTCTCCGACGAAGAAACAACCAAGCTCTGCCGCAAGGTGATCAAATCGAAGGGCGTTGCCTACTTGAATTCCCAGCAAGAGTGGTTCCTCCTCAACCTCGCCGCCGCGGAGCGCTTAGAGGAGCTTGACGCCGCGGCCTCCACCGTCTCGCGCCTAGGCCTGAAGTGCTCTGACCCCGACCTTTCCCAGTTTGGCCTTGTTTACGCCGAACTGAAACAGATCGGCGTAGCCCGCCTCCGGCAGCCACAGTATGGCTCCCGGAGGGCGCACAAGGTCGTGGACAAGGCGGAGAAGCTTGTCTCCGCCACCGCAAACCTCCACGCCGCCATGGAGTCTTTGGCAGAGATGGAGGTGGCGGAGAAAAAGAGACAACAACTACAACAAAAACAAATACAGTGTGGGAAAACAATGGGTCCCAAGCCGAACATTGATTATTTCAACGAGAAGATAGCATATCAGAGGAAGCACGTGCAGCATTTTAAGGAAACATCATTGTGGGAACAAACATTCGACAAAACGGTTGGGATCATGGCTAGGCTTATTTGCATTGTCTACATGAGAATATGCTCTGTTTTCGGAGCCTATATCACTGGAAGCAATAACAATAACAATAACAACAACAATAATGACAACCAAAATTGCCTCCTCGAATACCGCGAATTGTATTGCACAACTCGCGGGATCTTCGAGTGGCACGAGGAATCGCTTCATAAGCGAGTGACGAAGTCTGGGCCCATTCCAAAGGCCAAAAAAATGGATTCTGATCCTCCGTTGCAGTGTAGCCTCCGTGGCAGAGATGCTGTACCAAAGGAGAAAACGAATGGGAAGGTTTTGAAGCTGGCATCGTCATCAACAGTGGGCGGGGCAGGGCTCTCGGTGAGGTACGCGAATGTGATCCTGCTGGTGGACCGGTACCTTCACGCGCCGGCAACAGTTGGGGAGGACGCGCGTGAGGCATTGTACGAGATGTTGCCGGTGAGGCTTAGGGGGAAGGTGAGGGCGAAGCTGAGGGGGCGATGGGGGAAAGAGGAGGGAGGCAACGAGCACTTGCTGGCAGAAGGGTGGCGGGAGGCCGTGGAGGAGCTGATGGAGTGGCTGGCTCCGGTGGCACACGACACGCTGCGGTGGCAGGCGGAGAGGCACTTGGAAAAGGCACGGTTCGACACGAAACCGACGGTGATGCTGCTGCAGACGCTGCATTACTCCGACTTGGAGAAGGCGGAGGCGGCCATTGTGGAGGTGTTGGTTGGGTTGAGTTGTATATATTGGTGTGAGAAAAGATTGTAGTAAGACAATTAGTATTGTTAGGTTTTAAATTGCAGTAGTTGCAGTTATTATGATTATGTTCGTTATGTCTGTGAGATACATCAAATACCTTTATGTTACACTCACAATTTCAGTTATCGATTATAATTTAAAACAATGATTAGGAGTAAGGAAGGCTTTAAAATGCGATTCTTCTAGTGTTAATTTTGCAACTTTAGCCGTGGTTGATGCATCTAATGGGGTAGTTGATGTAGCAATCATGTGCAATTTTACACAACAGTAAGGGAAGAGTGGAAGACCAAAGAAATTATAAGGAACTGATTTTTGGGGGGTTTAATAATTTCCCCTTTTAATTAATTACGGAAGGTGTTTTTCTTTTAGCTTTTTGTATAATTACTGGTTAACAATTCCCTGCTAATCATGAATGATGATAACTTTTTGTACCTTCTATGTCTGTTCTGCTTTAATTTCTAAGGAGGAATTTGTGTTACTTCTTCAGAATATGTTTCTTCAACTTCTTCATTGTCTTAACAGGTGGAAGATTTTTTTATTATTTTGCTACTTCAAAGTTTTGGAATGGAAGAGTCATGTGTGTGGTGTGGATGGCGAACTCATTTGATGAAGTTCTGTTCAGACATGGAGAGTCATGAACCAAATTGAGATAGCCCCAACCTATTTTCTTATTTGATTTTCTGTCATATAAGATTCTGCTTGGTTCATTTTTTTTAAAAAAATTTAGTCGATTTACTGTTTTTGTGGTTGGCGTCAATTTGGTGGTTGAATTTTTCACCCTAAAGGTAGGGAATCCCCAGGAACCCATTTCCGTTGGCCGGACACAGATTCTTTACCTTTAGGACAACAAAGTCACGATGATTTTCTATCTATCTCTCTCCTATATCATTCTCTCTTTCATCTAATGTCTCCTTCCTCATTGATAAAAAAAAATCTCTCATTCCTCTCTCATCTTTCTCTCATAAAATATACTAAAGTTACAGTGACTTTTCCACAAGGTAAGAAATTCATTTCCGAGTTGGCCTGCATCTGCATTTCTTAATTCCTGATTATTTATTAATGGAAAGAAAATCTAGTCTGGCTGATCTGCTTTTTGCAATGTGTTTAAGGTCTGAGAGGTTGCAAATTGCAATAACATATACTGTTTAATGAAGAAAGGCCTAATTTCTATTCTTTAGTTTTCAGGCCTACATGATTTTAATTTGCTTAAATTCATTGATTTCACTGGTTTTAGTTGAAGGGTGGTGTGTGTCTTGTGTTTGCCTCATTTGGGCTAGTAAGTATCCACATTGGTTTTAATAAGAAGTATAAGAGTAGTGACCACGGATAATGGGTAGTGTCAAAGGTGAGGCATGAAAAAGAAGTGGTACATCGTGAAACATCACGGATAAAGGCTGGATATTATGGTTCTGTTTGGGTGTGCAAGCCAACTTTTAACTTATGGAAGAAGTTAATTTTATTTTATATTTTTATTTTTCTCATTTAAGGGAGAGAGAATAAGTTGTAAATGATTAAATGGATGCTTATAAAGAAGTTAAAAAATATGTCCGATTGGTGGGTTCAATATATATAGCACATCTTTAATAAGTCACTGTTTGTAGAGTGCTGCTAAAAAATTAAAGATGTAGAAGATTGAGATTGGGGTTTTACTGCTAGTAACTGCTCAAACAAAGCCTCAAAGGTTGAGCCGGTGGAATTGCTATTAGAAAAGGGAAGTTATTTGTTAAGAGCAAAGTGGGCATTTTGTGTGAAGGTTGGTGATATTACTGTGACTATCTTAGGAAATCATTAATCCTCTATCCTCAATTTTTTTTGGGGGAGGGGGGGGGAGGATTTATTTTTTGGAGGGGGGATTGCTTCCTCTAATTTTGAAATTATGCAATTCTTATTACAGGCAAGTGCACAAGTTTTGCAATATGCAGGGGAACCTGAGGTGGAGTTCATTGTTCAAAACATTTTATATTAAAGGAAGATGACATCATTGGGATCCTTGAAACCTTTGAGGTCAAGGATCTTAAACTCTTCAATGATATCTATTATATATATTAAAACTGACTCACGCCACTTCAGTTCCTCTTTTGCCATGTAATCTAAATTTTGCCACATTAAATATAATCTTAGATAGCTTCTAAAACACAACCTATCACTCTTTTTGGTTTTGCCAACTCTATAGCGCACATTCATAACCCATTATCGTTATTTTATATATCAAATCCCAATTTATTAAAACAACCAACAAATGTGTTCTTTTTTTTTGTTAATAATAATTTACTTCCATCAGTATGATGTAAAACGATTACATAATTATTTGATGCAATTATTTTTTGGTTAATTTTGCATCTATATATAATTATTATGAAACCATCAAAATGGGTGGGATCAATTGTTTAGTTTTTGGTGGTCGTGGTTTTTAAACTGTGTATACACTTTGTTTTTAAATTGATTAATCTTAAAAAATCAAAACATGTATTTTTAAGTTGATTATATTTTTATCATCTTTTACTCATACATACTGAAATGCTTAATTTTACAATGATTTTCAAAATAAGTAATTATATGTCCATTTAAATATGACAACAATTTATGGAATACTTTATTACTTTTTTTATCTGAATAAACTGAATGCTTTAGGGCCTATTTATTTTTTATTTACAAAACTATTTTATAAAATAGTTATTAAGAACTTCATAAAAAATCAGTTATTAAGAACTATTTTTAAGGAAAAAAAAGAAAAAATCTATTTGATAATATTAATATAAAAACATTTTTAAGATTTAAAAAAAGTTACTGACAAGCTCTCCTTTTATAGTAAAAAAATTTGGTAGCTCTATAGCCTATTTGATTGGTTTATGCCTTTCTGATAAAAGAAATCACAAAACAAAAATAACAAAATCTGTTCTTAAAATTATGTTTTTAAAATAATAAAACAATAACAGGTTTTAAAAATATTTTTCAACAGTATTATATTTATAACATATATTATATTTAATATATCATATTTAAATATTGACCATCATCGCCACTTAATTAAACATGTTTATAAGTGATGATAAAAAACCAATGTTATCAATAGTAATGAAAGAAAGCAAAAAGAAAGAAATGATAAAAAAAATGAAAATTTTCAATTATTTGGTATAAAACAAGTAAAAGTAAAGAAAATTAATTTTTTTATTTGATAATGGAAAAACATTTGTAAAATAACATGAATATTATGAAAAAGTATGATTTTTTATAAAAAAAACATAAAATACACCTACCATTGTAAAAAATAAACATCATTGCCAATGATGTTGTCGCGGTAGGCTGACTGCGGTAATAGGCGATCAGGAACGGTGCAACCTGAGGCGTGTCGGAACACTGTCCTAAGGATTTATCCGCGGTGTGCCGCGCAAACCCCCCAGGATTCAACAGGCTCTTCCCGGCGATGAGCGTACCGGGGCTATCTGAACTCGAGAATATAGAACAAATGTAACCCAGGAAAAATAAAAATAATTAATCGAACCCAAAAATGTATGGAGTAGAAGAAAGAAATTTTTTTAATAAGAGATGAGAAGGTGTGGCTCGAAAAGGAGAGGAATAGGTTCGGTTATCAGAGGATTAAGTCCAAAATTATAGACTTTAAAACCGATGCCCAGCGAAAAAAACGAAAAGCAAGCTGCCAGGTACTTGTGCTTATCCAATTAGTAACGTTGTGGCATGAAAATAGGAGAAAAAAAATTGGATCCGAAAACGTTATAATATTTGAGAATACGTGGTCCAAGTATTTGTTCCAAGTCAAAATATATTATTATATTATAGCAAAGCTAACTTTAAAATAAATATTAATAATAAATTTACAACAATCCCCCACATATTTATTTTAAAGTCAAAGAAAGAATTTTCCTGGGTTAACAACGTGAGTGTAATGCATCGAATCTGGTGAAGCAAGCTTCTATGAACCAGACCTAGACTTACAAGACTTAACACACAGTGAATTGGTGAGACAAGCTCTATGAACCAAAGACACTTTGTGTGTGTTAGAGGTTTACAAATCACACTACACCCCCACAATTCTCGTGTTTATCGCTGTGTTGCGCATTTAGGCCGTGCGCATACCTGGTTTTCATGAGTGCTCTAGAGACCCGCCACGGTCTCATGCAAGCGGCCCCACTTGACACTCATATAGGTGATTCCATCTAGTGTATGCTACGACCATACACCACCCTTAAGGGCTTATGGTAATCATTAAAAGCTTTAAGCTTATCCCTCAAATTTATAAAATCTAGCACATTCTCATATCCATTATCATAACACCATAGGAAGGGATAAAAATGTTTCGTGCTAGCCTAACTAACAAATGACTTGTTTTTACCCATATGAACCTTCTTCATGGGGTCTCCAATCACAAAGGTTGGGTTCCCATCACTTGTCGTTTTCCAACGGCGTAAGTCCCATTCCCCTCGATGTTTCACTTATTAATTTCTTCCCAAGGGGCTTTGTCAACGGATCCGCTAAATTTAATTCTGATTTCACATAATCAATGGAAATCGTTCCATCTTTCAGCAGCTGCTTTACAACATTGTGTCTCAATTGAATATGTCTATTTTTACCATTGAAAGTTTTGTTCTTTGCAATGGCTATTGCCGCCTGGCAATCACAATGCATCGACACTGATGGGGTTGGTTTTATTCCTAAAGGAATATTTGCTAAGAAGTTTTTCAACCACTCAGCCTCACTACCAGCCAACTCTAGAGCTACAAACTCTGACTCCATGGTCGATCTTGCAATGATCGTCTGTTTGGCTGATCTCCAAGTAACCGCGCCACCACCAAGTGTAAACACATACCCACTAGTGGATTTCGTCTCATCTGAATCAGAGATCCAATTAGCATCACTGTGCCTCCCAAATATCTCATGAGTCTAGCAAGTGCCTCCCAGTGATCCTTATTAGGATTATGAGTATATCTACTCAATCTACCTACTGCATAGGCTATATCTGGACGTGAAAAATTCATCAAATGCAGTAAGCTCCCAATGATTTGGGCATATTGAGATTGATCAATGGGGTCACCTTTATTTTTCTTCAATTGAGAGTTAGAATCATAAGGGGTACTCAATGACGTAAAGTCATAATAACCAAACTTCTTGAGAAGTTTCTCAACATAATGTTCTTGGGATAGTATAATACTATCATCCTACCTTATGATTTTAACTCCTAATATAACACTTTCTTCACCCATGTCTTTCATATCAAATTTAGAAGCAAGAAAAGACTTGGTTCTAATTACCACATCATCACAAGTACCAAAAATCAGCATGTCATCCACATATAGGCAAATAATAACACATTCACCATTCACCAATTTGGAATAAACACATTTATCAACTTCAAATGGTGAAAATCCATCACTAATCAAAATATGATTAAACTTTTCATGCCATTGTTTTGGTGCTTGTTTCAAGCCATACAAAGATTTAAGAAGCTTGCACACTTTATGTTCTTGTCCAGGAACGATACATCCTTCGGGTTGAGACATGTAAATTTCTTCTTCTAAATCACCATTTAAAAACGCAGTTTTCACATCCATTTGATGAATAACAAGTTTATAAATAGAGGCCAAGGCTATTAAAATTCTAATTGATGAAATTCTTGTCACAGGAGCAAAATGTCAAAATAATCAATATTTTCCTTTTGAGTAAAACCTTTTGCCACTAATCTAGCTTTGTATTTTTCAATTGACCCATCGGGTAAATATTTTCTTTTAAAAATCCATTTACAACCAATTGGTTTTGCTCCAGGAGGTAAATCGACTAAAGTCCAAGTTTTACATTTTGAAATAGAATCAATTTCAGTTTTAATAGCCTCTTTCCAAAATTTTGCATCAGAAGAAGAAATTGCTTCAGAAAAAGTTTGTGGATCATTTTCAACCAAATAAGTATAAAAATCACTTCCGAAGGATGTCTCTTTCCTTTGTCTTTTGCTTCTTCTTAAATCCTCATTTAAATTATCACATGCAACATTCGAAGGTTGTTTAGAAACACTTTCAATTTTTAAAGGAAAAACATTTTCCAAGAACTCATCATTTTTAGTCTCAACAATTGTATTGCAATCAAGAACATCACTTTTAAGAACAAGAAATCTATAAGCAGCACTATGTTCAGCATATCCAATAAATATGCAATCAGAGGTCTTAGAACCTATTTTCCTTTTCTTGGGATCAGGCAACATAACCTTAGCTAAACACCCCCACACTTTCAAATATTTCAAATTAGGCTTATAACCTTTCAATAATTCATAGGGTGTTTTACCTGTTTTCTTATGCGGTATCCTATTTTGCAAAAAACATGCAGTTAAAAGAGCTTCACCCCAAAGATTATCAGGTGCATGTGAACTAATAAGCATAGCATTCATCATTTCTTTCAAAGTCCTATTTTTTCTTTCAGCTACACCATTGGATTCAGGGGAATAAGGGGGAGTCACTTCATGTATAATACCTTCCTTATTACAAAAGTCATTAAAAGATATATATTCCCCTCCTCTATCAGATCTAATCCTTTTGATTTTCCTACTCAATTGATTTTCCAATTCGGCTTTGTAAGACAAAAACATATCAAACGCTTCATCCTTGTGCTTTAATAAATAAACTTTGGTGAATCTAGAAAAATCATCAATAAAGGTTACATAATACTTATTACCTCCCCTAGACATAGTTTGTTTTAAATCTCCTAGATCAGAGTGAATTAAACTAAGAGGTTCAGATTCATGATGCACAGAATGACATGATTTTTTAGTTAATTTGGATTCAATACACACATCACATTTATCACGTTGATTATTACAAATGCCAGAAATCATACCAAGATTTTGCAACTCTTTAACATATGAAAAACTAACGTGTCCTAATCTAGCATGCCATAAATCATACGAGTCAATCAAGTAAGCAGAAGAAGATGCATTATTATTATTAATAATCTCGGAAACATTGAGTACAAAGAGTCCCTGATCACAATATCCCTTCCCAACAAAGACATTATTCTTAGTCATTACAATTTTGTCAGACTCAAAAGACACTTTAACCCCTCCTTTTCCCAATAGTGCTACAGAGATCAGATTGCTTCTAATAGTAGGCACATGCAGCACATCAATCAAAGCCAAGGTCTTCCGGGATGTGAGCTTCAGAAGTACTTTGCCTTTTCCATGAACTGGAACAGTTCTTGAATCACCAAGATAAACTTGATCTTCTCCATCCCCTACTGAAGTGTAGGAGGTAAAGGCAGCTTTGTTGGCACAAATGTGCCTGGTAGCCCCAGAGTCTACCACCCATTTCTTCACATCACTCACAATGTTCACTTCAGATATGACCGCAGCAATTATGTCATCTCCTTCAACCAAATTGGCTTTTGGCTTTGGAGGATTCTCATTTAGTTTTCTATATCTGCAGTGATAAGCTTTATGACCTGGCTTTCCACAAATGAAGCAAGTGCTTTTTCTTTTAAAGTTGGGGTTAGATGCAGCAGGAATATTATGATCAGGTTTATTATCAGATTTGTTATCGTACCTCTTTTTGCGCGCATTATTCTGGACGAGGTTTGCCCGGGACGCTAGAGCCTTAGCACGTGCAGCCTTGCATTCCTTCCTGCTGGTGTCTTCAATTATTATATGCTTGATGAGGTCTGTAAGGGTGAGTTGCTTGTGCTTGTGCTTTAACTGCTGCTTGTAGTCATTCCACGAGTTTGGCAATTTCTCGACGAGCGCTCCAGCAACGAACTCATCTTGCAAGTTGATATTCTCTGCCTTCAATTCTTCCAAGAGCTTGTGGTACTCATTGATTTGTTCCTTAATATCCTTTTCATCTGCCATTTGCCATCGGAGATAGTTCCCAATAACAAACTTCTGTTTACCGGCGTCCTCGGCGGTGTACTTATCATTCAAGTTATCCCATATCTCTTTTGCTACCTTATAAGAGCAATAGACATCGAAGAGTTCATCTGATAAAGTACTAATTATAGTGTGGCGACAAACCTTATTGGCATATGTCCACTGCTCCAATTGTCTGGGATCGGTCTCGGGTGGCTTCTGATTGGTGAGTGCGGTAGCGACCCCATGCATGTCGAGGACGGTAAAGATGCGTTCCTGCCATCTACGGAAGTTCTTTCCAGCGAACACCTCTATTTTTGAGATGTCTGGGCACACCTTGGCGTACGTGACCGGGGGAGGTGGAGCGGCTGTGACAGACTCGGGAATGGCTCCACCATTGTCGGATGCAGCAACGTTTTCGTCAGCCATGATAAATCCTTAGTTTGTTGTCGCGGTAGGCTGACTGCGGTAATAGGCGATCAGGAACGGTGCAACCTGAGGCGTGTCGGAACACTGTCCTAAGGATTTATCCGCGGTGTGCCGCGCAAACCCCCCAGGATTCAACAGGCTCTTCCCGGCGATGAGCGTACCGGGGCTATCTGAACTCGAGAATATAGAACAAATGTAACCCAGGAAAAATAAAAATAATTAATCGAACCCAAAAATGTATGGAGTAGAAGAAAGAAATTTTTTTAATAAGAGATGAGAAGGTGTGGCTCGAAAAGGAGAGGAATAGGTTCGGTTATCAGAGGATTAAGTCCAAAATTATAGACTTTAAAACCGATGCCCAGCGAAAAAAACGAAAAGCAAGCTGCCAGGTACTTGTGCTTATCCAATTAGTAACGTTGTGGCATGAAAATAGGAGAAAAAAAATTGGATCCGAAAACGTTATAATATTTGAGAATACGTGGTCCAAGTATTTGTTCCAAGTCAAAATATATTATTATATTATAGCAAAGCTAGCTTTAAAATAAATATTAATAATAAATTTACAACAAATGAGACCTCTCCATTTAGAATACTCATGCGAGCATACATGTATACCATTCATAAGTTGGATCTCCAATGTGTTCTTTTTTTTTGTGGGGGGGTGGGGCATGGTTATTTGATAACTATATTTTGGTCCTTGCTCCAATGCATGTGGGTGACATACGATCTTAGGTACCTCTGATATTTGTTAACATCTGGATTCAATACCATGATGTACCATTGGGCTTCATGTCAAAATTGGTGGGGCAACATGTTGGTAACTACATTGGTGCGCATACCTTCTCGGTGAGATCCACCAGCGCCAGGTCTCCTGGTGGGCCTCCACTGGCCCAGGGTAGGCCCCATTAGCCATCTTTTAGCAAGGCTGTGGGTGCCTTAACTGGATCCCCAATGTGCCACTGGCTCCCCACGCGGTTGTTTGGAGGTGCTTTCTCCCCTTTCAGCCATTTTCTCTACCAAAAAAAACTACATCGGTACCTTTCTTGAAAATGATCATACTAACAATAACAAAGGGCTTTGGCAAAGTTAATTATATGCGTATTAAGGTCCGAGTGGATGTTACCATCCCTTTGAAGAAAGATAAGAAGGTCAGGAAGCAGGGTGGGGAATGAAGGCTTGTAAAGATTAAGTATGAGAGATTAGGAGTCTTTTGCTTTCTCTATGGAAAATTGGGTCATGTGGACCAATATTGTGAACAGTTGTTTGAAAGAGAAATAGACGATGGTGTTCGTAACGTGTTGAGCAGAGGCGCATTGGAGGCAGTGGAGGAAGGTGGCTTCGAGATGATGAAAGTGGGAAAGTTGGCCATGGATTCTCACTAGTGCAATAGAACGGTGGTGGCATTAATGCAGGCGTTGACACAATAGGTATTAATCATGATTTCCCAATCAATGGGAATCATTCTATGTCTGGAGTTGTAACCATCAATGGAAAAGGAAAAGAAAAAGAAATTATACTCCCTCCGGTGCTATTTATAAGAAATTATTCTGTGTTAATTTTCATTAATGATGTTATAATTTTAAATTTTTTCTCAAAAATGTCCTTGTATTAAATGGAAAATAAGTGAACTCTTAGTAAATGGTGTGATAATTAATGAGGATAAAATTGAGAAGAAACAATTAATTTTGTTAAAAACAAAGTATTGTTCCTTATAAAAAAGACAAAAAAAACTATTTTTTGTTTCTTATAAATAGGACCAGAGGGGGTAGTTGTTACTAATTGATTCTCTGCATGGAGACAAAAAAAAAGGTGCCGGGGAGAAAGTTCAAATTACGTGGAATTGATCATGACCGATGTGGGATTTGATCAATAAAAAAAGTATAGCAACTAAAGAAGAGTTTTTATTAGAGCATTTTTTAATGGCAATACCTTGTACCCAGGCCTGCCAGGAGCAATGAGGGTGTTAAGTTGGAACTGCCAAGGCCTGGCTAACCTGAGACCAGTTCCAGTTCTAAAGGACCTCTTCCGGTTTAACAATCCAGATGTTAATTTTTTTTTTCGAAACTTTAGTTTTGCTACAAAAGTCGACGAGGTGAGGATGAAAATTGGTTTTGATTATTTTTTCTCAATGGATGACTTGGAAGGGGTGGAAGAGCAATTGTCTTTTGGAGAGCTCCAACAAACTGCACTATCATGAACTATGCTCAGAACTTCATTAATTTGGAGATTACAGATCCAAATGTGGCAGTGGAGGCTTACAGGTTACTATGGTTTCCTCGAGAGAAGTCGACATCGACAATCTTGGGACCTTCTTCAAAGTTTGTCATCTATGTCAAACCTCCCTTAGTGTATTGTGGAGGACTTCAATGATTTGCTCTCGATGGAGGAGAATGAGGGCAATGTGGACCATCTGAATTGGCTTTTGATAATGGGTTCAAAAGTGTTGTTGCGGATTCTGGGTTGGTTGATCTTCCTCTCTAAGGTTATTCTTTCACTTGATCCAATGGAAGAGGGACCAATGAAATTGTTAAAGAGCAGCTTGACAGGGCGATGGGGACCTCTTCTAGGTGGCAATATTCCCTCATGCGTCCTAGATTAATCTCTTTGTTTCTATATCAGATCACACACCCATTCTTCTTTGTAATGAACCTTAGGTACGAAGATCAAGTCCTAGAAGATTTAAGTTTGCAAACTCACTGATGAAGATGGAAATGAGGTGGATAATCAATATCGGATGCATAAGTTGGCCCAGTCTTACTTTGAGAATCAGTTTTAGAGACATGACGAGAACTATGCCCCAGTTTTTGATGTCGTCCCTACTCTCATTTCGGTGGAAGATAATGAATCACTTATTGTAGATTTCACATAGCATTTTTGGGACTTCTGTGGTACAAAGGTTTCCATGTAGCCTACACGTGGATCCGTGCTGGTGCGTTCCCAAGTAACATAAATGATACCACTGTGGTACTTATTCCTAAAAATGAGCATCCTCGTTCCATGAAAGATTTCTATGCCCCATCTAATTATGTAATGTAGTATATAAGATTTTATCCAAGGTTTTGGCCAATAGGCTGAAACAAGTCCTTCCCAAATGCATATCTTTGGAGCAATCTGCTTTCATACAAGGACTATCAATCTTGGATAATGCACTACTTGCAACTGAGGTGCTTCATTATATGAAATACATGTCTAAAGGAAATAGGGTAGATGTAGCTTTGAAGATCGACATTAGCAAAGCATGTGACAAGATGGACTAAGGATATCTGAAGTAAATGATGTTAAAAATGGGATTTGCTCAAGAGTGGGTGAGATGGGTTATGTTATGTATTTAAACGGTGCAGTATTCTATCCAGATGAACCATGTTCAAGTGGGTCCAGTGTTACCTCATCATGGGCTGCAATAGGGAGATCCATTCTCCTATTACTTATTTCTCATTTGCACAAAAGGGTTGTCTTGCATTATCAAAAATGAGAAATGTAAGGTACCATGTACGGTACGGTACCTTACACGGGGCAAAAATTTAATGTGGGGGCTATTTTGTTCCACCATTTCTTTGCTAACGATTGCTTTTAATTTTTTAGACCAGATGTCAGGGAAGCACAAACTATGAGGCGCATGTTGAAGCTCTATGTTGATGCATCGGGTCACCAAATAAAATTGCAAAAATAAAAAAATTACTTTATAAAATTGTCTCCACTGAAGTAAGAAACCATGTTTCTTCCATGCTTAATGTTCACACCATGTTGGGGAGGAGTAAATATCTAGGGATGCCATCCATGATAGGGAGAAGTAAGAAGGCAGTATTTGATTTTATTAAAGAGATAAGCGGATGAATTCTTGGAGCAACATAAATCTCTCTCGTGCGGGGTAGAGAAATTATGATCAAATCTGTGGCTCAAGCAATTCCCACTTATTCCATGAGTATATACGTATTCTCTCAATCACTTGGAGATGAGATTCAGAAAATGTTGAATTCATTTTAGTGGGACTTGAAAAATAGAAATACCGAAGGAATAAGGTGGTTGTCTTGGGAGAAACTGACTATGAGGAAGAAAGATGGTGGCATGGGGGTTTCGTGATTTGTATGGATTCAGCTTAGCTCTATTGGGGAAACAAGGTTGGAAGTTTGCTTCTGAACTCAGAGGCTTTGGTTAGTCGAGTCTTCGATGCAAAATATTACCCAAATGGGGATTTTATGGTTGCACCTTTGGGCCACAACCCAAGCTATTGTTGGCTTAGCATCTAGTGTTCCCATGCATTATTGAGTGAAGGATGTAGATGGAGGATATGTGATGGATCAAAGGTTGACGTTTGGATTCAACCTTGAGTTCAGGATTCTGATACCTATATAGCGGTTGAAGTCTTAACCAAATCCTAATAATGCTCATATGTTAGTTAAAGATTTTATACTCCCTACAACAAGACAGTGGGATATACACATGCTGCATATGGTTCTATTACCACAAGATGTCCATAAAGATATTAATACTCCACTGATAGAGAATTCCCAACATGATACATAATTTGATATGGCATCATTCCAAGGATACTGTTAAATTAGGCTATTGGCTCTACTGTACCAAAATTGTGGATAGGAATCATCTCAAGGTTGATGGATCATGGAAAGCTATATGGTATCTCAATGTTCCTCCCCATGTAAAAACTTTCTTGTGGCGAGCTTGTAGAGAAGTCTTACCTACTAGAATCAATTTGTGGTAAAAAAGGATGCATTGTCCAAGTACATGCTAGTAGTGCACCTCAGGCTTAGAGAACAGTTAGCACCACTTCTTTGCTTGCCCATTGAGCATAGAGTGTTGGGTGTAACTTGAGCTTTGGAGCATTATTGAGCCTCATTTGCTGATTTGTTCTGGTTTTTCTGAGCTCTTCTTTATGGTGTTAGAAAAATTAGATGGTTATAGCCAAGACATGTTTTCTATGACCATGTGGTCTCTCTAGAAGCGACGAAATGATAAGTTGTGGGAAAATCAAGATTGCTATCATAACGAAGTTATTGCCCAAACTCGTGGGAGGTATGAAGACTGGCTCAATACTAATAGATTGGGTGACATCAAAACAAGTATGAGCAGAAGGAAGGGGTGGTTGGCAGCGTCTAGTAGCGGGTTTCATCAAATTTAATGTGGATGCAGCTTTCAAGAGGGAGATTGGGAAGATTGGTTTTGGCTGGTGTGTCTGTGATGACCAAGGCTTATTTTTTTAGCTCAAGCTTGTCCACAAAATGGGGCTTGGGCTGTCACTGAGGGAGAGGCTTTGGGGCAGTTAAAGGCATTACAGTGGTTTGATTTTCTCCAAATTTCTCATGCCACATTTGAAACTAATTGCAAACAAGTGGTTGATCTTATTCACTTAACCGGTGCCAACTACACAGAGCTAGGGCATATTATTAAGGAGTGCAGCCGCAGGAATATGTTATTGTCTCATCTTTTCTTTACTATTGTTTTTGCTAGAAGAGAAGCCAATATGGCTGCTCATAAGTTAGCTTCTACTGCTATTGTTTTGGATTATCCACATGATTACCATACTATTCCTCCATGTATTGTTGAGACGATATTTAAAGAAAAGCAATTAATCTTTTCCAATAAAAAAACAAAAATCAATTCAAAGAACAATTTTAAAATTATGAATTGAAACCAAACAAAACTAAAATTCAAAGTCATATATTTTCTAATAAAAATTGTAATTAATGCCACAACCAAATCACGTATAGCAAGAAAAAGTGAAAAAAAAAATTCTCTTTACCTTTTTCCACAACTCTGGCATAAATTTGGAGGCAGAGATGTTGACATATTGAAACCCTACATCCGGCACTGCACACTGAACATCCTTGAGCAAAACGTCATCGTATCTCAGGTACATGGACCGGGTTCGCCCTTCCTCGCCCACACCTTCAACCCGGTCGAGGAAAAACACTATAGGCCTATCGCACGGGTTGGGTCTAATGGGTCGAGTATTGAACGAAAATGGGCCCCCACTCCAGCTCCGCCATGTGCGAAAAGTCTCGAGCGATGCCTCGAGCTCAATCGCCGTCGGCAGGGTGGAACGATACAGCTCTACGCTGTAACCCCACGACACTGAGATTGACCAATTCTGGCGCATGTCATAGCAAATGCTCCGCTGGAGGGTCCGACCCGGATCCATTTTGTAAGCAGTTATCAACTTCTTGGCGGATTCAACCTGGGTCGTCTTGGGGAACATTGGCTCCACGTAGTCGAGGTGGTGTAGGGACACTAGTGGTGCTACTGGGTGTGCCGCCAATAGCCCGTATAAATCACCCCGCACATCAACCTATAATAAATAATAAATAAGAAAGAAGATTAGACTTGATAAATTTCCAAAAATTTCCACGCATTCATTATAATGATTAGTCAACAAAAATTAATGTCACTAACCTGTGATCCAATTTTAATTCTTCTTTTGATTTCTATTTTTTTTTTAAATATTAATTTAGGTTTTAAAAGTTGTTATTTACTTAAGTTTAGTTCTATGTTTTCTTTATGGGAAAATAATTTAAAAGTTAACGTTTATCAAAATTCAGCCTGTGTATTTAAACTTAAGAGTTTATTTTGCAATGTAATTTTTAAAAACATTATAAAATAAGTTTTGAAGTTTTAAATTTTTTAAACAAATATATGATTATTGTAATTTAAAAACATATATAAATTAAAAGTCATTTAAAAAATGAACAGGCATGCCTTTAAAAGTATCAATTTGAATTTGGAGGTCAAGTAATTAATAATTTTCTGTACGTTAAATTAAAGATTTGATTTTAAATAAGTAATTTGATATTACCATCACAAGACAAAGTAATATGGTATAAAAATATCTTTAGAATAACAAAGAGATCATGTTTTTTAGTCAAATTAGGAAACAGGGGAACGTCAAACTAATTAGTATTACACAGAAATGTTTCGATAAAAAATGTATAAAACGATGTCGTGTTGGAGAGTCCAAACATGGAATGTTAGTATATTACCTGGTGAAAACCAAGCTCTTTGGTAACTTGGACACCAATCTCACTTATGCATCCATGAATCTTCTGATCAGAGCCATATAAGTCAGCATAGCGGTCAATACAGCCGTCCAAAATCTTCACCAGCTCCTCCGCTAAAGGGTAGCTTATGGCGAACCCTCCGCCACCGTAAGCCATGGCGTAGGAGTGTATCAAGTCCTGTTCTACACTCTCCGAATTTCCACCGATATAGTACATCTCATTGTGGTCGTATTTGGCCAGCACATTGATCAAGTTCTCGAGAAAGAACACCGTGTCATCGTCTCCCATCACGAACCACCTCACATTTTGCAAACCTAGCTCAAATGTCTCTTTCACAATTCGCGCTATGCGAATCGCTGACCGTGAGCCATACTCACACGTGTATTTGAATGACGTCGTGTTGCCAGAGACCCTGTACTTTGGCAAGGTCTCTGGCCATGTTTCTGTGATTGGAATTTCCTCTTCCAACCAGACAAAACCTCTGGTGATGTTGGGACGCCACCAGAGTTCTGTGTAGTGTTGGCGGTTTTTCCAGCTCTCAATAGAACTACTGATACCAAACACAATATGAGATATGTTGGTGGGTTCTTGTTTTGCAAAGGCGGGTGAGTCGTTGAGAAGAGAGCGTTGGATTGATGTGTGGTGGTGGTAGGAGAGGGAGAGGTAAAAGAAGAGGATGACTAAGAAAAAGGTGGAGAGCAAGAGGCCAGTACTAAGAAAAAGAGACAAGCGATCTTTGGGTTTGATGGTGGGGAATACGAGAGATTTCCATGCCTTAATGAGAAAGTGGGAATTTTGATGAACGTTTTGCATGGGAGAAGAAGATGATGGCATTTGGAATGCATAAACCACAATATTATTTGGTTTTGAAAATGGAAGTGGCAAAGGAAGCTCTTGTATATACTACTATATATAAAGGGTTAATTGCTTATTAGGACTACGGAGGCTAGTGGTTAGTTAGTGATATCAACGTTTTCCTTCCCTATTTAGTAGCTAGGAAGAATTTATTGTGATGGTGAATAGCTATAGGAAAAAAAATATGCATAATTATAGAAAGCGTATTTTATATATTAAAAGCAATTATCTATTCTCACTAGTCTTATTGACACTCGACTAATCATAATTATTTGTGTGATTTTTATCTAATAATTTTTTATATCAAAAAGAATTTTCATTATTATGTATTTTAAAAATCATATTTATAGAGAAAATTAATAATATTGTTCCTTAATAATGCATTTCATTTTAAATTAACTAGCTTAATTTTTCATGTAATACATGAGATTGTTACACATATTTATTAGATATTAACATGAATTTTTTATACTATTGGGATAATTGGATTACTTGTATGTCAAATCATGTTGAATGTGCTATAGGTATTAAATTATGAATTTCAATTAGAGCTTTGCCGCCTATGGTCCTGCTCGGCTTGAAGGGATTAGTCCCTGTATGTGCGTGGGAAAACCCTAATTTCAATGGGAGAACAGCTCGGTTAGCATCTCATCAAATCACTACAAGAAAAACGCAATATACCTACGGAAATTTACCCAGGGCCATATAGCCGTAGGTAATTTTTTCATTTCCTACGGCCAAAGCCGTAGGTAAGGAGAGAGGAGAGAGAAATTTGAAATTCAAATTTACCTACGGCCAGAGTCGTAGGTAATTACATTTAAAAAAAAAAACCCCATTAGCGAGGGCCAGGCCGTTGCTAAATTTGCTTTATTAGACATGGCTTTTAGCCGTAGGTAAAAGAATGATTTGCTACGGCTTTAAGCCGTAGGTAGATTAGAGACGGCCACGTGGCCGTCGCTACCTCTGATATCAGCACTAACCCGCGAGCCCTCCCCCCCATTTCTTCCTCGCACGCCATTTTCTCCTTCCGCTAGTGACCTGCAACTAAAAAACCACCGCCACCGCCAATCCTTCAACTGCCACCGCCCCTCTGCGCCGCCTGTGTCCTTCATGAACCGCCACCGCGCCGCCTGTCCTTGAAACCCCACCGCGTTGCACATGTCCCTCGCCCCTTTCACGGTTTTCTCGGCCTCCGTCCGTCCCACAGCCGCCGCCGCCGCCGCCTCCCTCAGTCCCAATGAAGGTGAAGGTCTCTCTCTTACCCTTTCTCTCTCTCGCTATCTGTCTCTCTCTCTCTCTCACACTGTGTATTTCTCTGTTTACAGATCTAGATCTGTCACCAGAGAAGCTCTGCCGCTGCTCGTCCACCGCCCCTAGGTGAGTGACTGCCTCCTTTCCCTTCCTCCATTTCTCTGTCTGGTTTGCAGTATTTTTCTTTTTTTTTTGAAGTATATTTTGCTTTTTGTGTGTGTGTGCGTGTGTGTGGTAGTGGGGGGATTAAAACCGAAATCCAAACATATACATTGCTGAATGAAACTCCAAAATAATTAATTTAATTGATGCTAGCAGCAACTTTGTGGTCCTTGTTGTTTCCAAATACAATATGTGGGTGTTCTTTGTTCCCTTCATTTAGTTGTCATGTTTACAGTGATCTTTGGTTGAGAGCTTTTAAGTTTTTTTTTTCTATTTCCAAATCATGGCTTTTACCTTTAACGTACATGTTTGGATCTGAGTTTATAAATTATTAGTGAATATCATGTTATAATTGGCATATGCATGCCAATATATTGGTTCTTTTTGGTCACTGATTTATTAAATTCAATGGAAAGAAAAAATAGGGAAACTTAGAGGTATATGTGGAGCTTCCTTCTATATATTTTTTAATTCAGTGATTAAATGTGTGCAACTTTGTTTATATAATATTTATGCTTGTTTATATGCAGAGACCGTGGGTCCAATATTTTTTCCCTATGTAACTTGGTTATAGTTGCAAATTGACTGATTTTGAATCCATGCGGTCCAATATTTGTTTCACTATAATTGATATTGTAGTGTGTTTCTTGTTTAGTAACATGTGTAAGTTTGTTTGATCCCCAGAAATCTATCTGCCAACAACTTCAAAGGGACCATACCAGTTGAGTTTGGCCTTGTCATTAATCTTAATACTTTGTAAGTTGAGTTTGGCAAGCATAGGGGTCGCTTATATGGTGCTAGAACCCTTTCGGGCAATTACCGAAAGGGCTCCAGTCACATAGACATTACTGGATCATCCTCTAGTGCTAGCAGTCATTCCTCTATGCTGAATGCAGCTGAGCTTAATCGGATGAGGCAGACAATGGAAGAGATGCAACGTTCAATGGAAGAAAAAGACCAGCTGTTAGCTACTCAGAGTTTGACACTGCAGCAGGTGTTGGCCAACCAAAATTATTTAATGCAGATGTATCAGCTTCAGCCTCAGCCTCCTCAGCCTCAGCCAGCTCACCAACAGCGACCACAGTCGGAACAGGGCACCGAGGGTGGCCATACACGTGGCATAGATGAAGAAGTTGACCCTTATGCACAATATTAGTTAGTTTCTTAGTTTAATTTTGTATTTCACTTGACTTTTTATGGTTTTTTCAACTTGGACAACATTTGGTTATTATGATATTGAGGTTTTCAATTATTGTCTTTATTTTAATAGAAGTGCTAGATTAATAATAAATTAAAATTAATATAAATAATTATTCAATAATATGTAATTAACTAAAATAAATAAACAATTAATTAATAATTATAACAAATCGAAATATTATCTAATGGAATTAATAAATAATTTAATTAATAAAGATTAAATTTATAATTTGAAAATTTAATTAAAAAAAAAAAGATGTGTACCTACGGCCTTGGCCGTAGGTAATTCGCCAGGGCCATAAGCCGTAGGTAATTACCTACGGCTTTTTAAAGAAAGCCCTCGCTAAAAATTTGCAACGAGCATTTTAACCACCGAATTCAAGCCGTCTCTTAGCCGTAGGTAATTTTCCATTACCTACGGCTTTTTGCTTCTACCTACGACTTTTGACCTTGGCTAATCAGCGAAATTCTTGTAGTGAATGGGATACTATATGTTCCCTATACAATTGGGAGGATTGGCCATATTCGAGATATTCATAGCATGAATCATGCTTGCATAATGAAATTGTGATGGCAACTGAGAAGTGGAGGGAACAACCTTTGGTGCAAGGTGATGCAAGGCAAATATAGTACGGAGAGTTTTCTGAGTGCATGCATGCCCAACTTATAGTATAGGGCAATGACTCTTTTCTTTGGAAGGTAATTGCTAAAGTATGGCCTGATATTGTTTCAAATGAGGCTTGGGTGGTTGGTGATGGTTCTCTAATCAGTTCCTGGGAGGATCGTTGGTTCAATGTGTATCTTGCAGGCTCAAAGATTTTGCAGACACAATTCCATCTCAGATATAATCAGTGATATGCTAAAGTCAGTGAATGGGAGCTGGAACATTAAAGTGGTGCATGTTTACCATGAGGCTAACATATGTGCGCGCAGATGCCTTAGCCAACATATATAGGCTGTGATATTAGTTCTTCTCACGAAGTTTATGACTCCCCCTCCTAGTTTAGGACAAGCTTTGATAGTTGATGCAATGAGAGTATCTATTCCCCCGTTAATTCCTTTGTAATTTTTTTTGGGCTTTGACCCTCATTTTTATGATCAATTTTTTTTATTAATTCCAATAATTTTAAAAATTAATTATAACATTATTTAATTATAATATTAGTTCGCTTAAAAAAACTATAATATTAGTTGACCGAATAATTAAATAAATCTTCTAAAATTTTACGAAAAAATAAATCTTCTATAATTAGCTCATTAATGCTCTACTTTTAAAAAATTGTCAGAATGATTGCACACTAATAAATACACACTCACTTAATTAATTACATGATAATTATATTAGTTATACTTGTGAATCAAAATATAATAAACTTTATTATTTTGGTATGTTTGAGTAATTTTCATTTTTGGTCCCCATGTTTAAAAGAGTTTAATAACTATGCACCATTAGTGTAAATTTTTTTCACACATGCATCCAATCATATAACACTATGGTGCCACCTAGCAATATTCTTTTCTAAAATATCTCTACAAATATCTATATAGCGAGATATGATTGGATGTCTATGTAAAATCTTTCTACACTGACAGTGCATAGTAATTAAATCATATTTAAAATGTAACTTTTTAGTCCTCGTAATTGAATTTATAGGTCAGATTAGTCCCTTTGATCGATTAACTACACTAGCTAACGTGAATGCCGACATAGCTAACGGTTTGACACCTAAACTCCTACCACCGGCATCCTATGTGTCTTTTTAGTCCACATCTGCATATCTAACGTGGCATCATCCACTTGGTTGAAGTGCATGTTGTCACGATCACGACAATATTGGGATGTCACTTTAGATATGTTGATGTGGACCAAGAGGACACATAGGATACCACATTAGATAAGTTATACACGTGGAACGAGCTTAGGTGTCAATTTGTTAGCCACATTAGTGTTCATGTTAATGGAGTCCAATTAATGATGTTATAATTTGAATTTTATTTCCAAAAATACCCTTTAGTAGGTGTCCTTTCATATGCTTGCATGAGAAATTGTTGAGTTCCTTGTAAAGTGATATCATAATAAATAAGAGTAAAAATAGAATTGAACAATTAATATTGTTGAAAATAATATTTTTTTATACAACTTGAAAATAATGTTGTTTTTTTTTTTATAAAAGGACGGGCCGAAACCCAGAAGAAAAGAATTACACAATATTAACACTTGATTATAAAAAGATCAAGAAAATATATCCTTTTTTATACAAAAGGAAAGAAACAAAACACAAACACTATCTAACTGTGGGGTACTACACCCCATAGCATCTTCTACTAGAAAATATTTCATTTTGTTTCTTATAAAAAGTATCAAAAAATATATTTTTTTATTTCTTATAAAAAGGAAAATATATTTAAAAAACAATTGTGTAAAAGTTATCTACAATCCAGGGGCATAACTATAAATATTTATGCAAGATGTACGGTTGAAAAACTTACCGAAAGAAAAGAACTTAACCCAATTCAATACATGGAAAGAGTGGTCCAGGGCTATTTATCACTCCTTTATATTTGGTTGGCAAGGTAGTTCGTTCTTCACGTACGGCATCACATAGTGAAAGAGTTCGGTCTGTTTTCTTAATTGAAAAATTAGGCCATATATGAAAATAAGAGAGTCAAAAGATAGAACATACGATGCAGCTAACTTTTCGGGTTTCATACCAAACTGGTGCAACTAGAGGTATATTTTCTAAACTAGTGTTAATTTAAAAGAATTTCTCGGATTGGAATAAATCCTTTTTGGAATCGGCTTATGTAGAATTTATTTGTGCTTATTCTAACTGACATAAGTAGTACTTGTAAGAGTGTTTATGAGAACTTATAAAAATAACTTATGACAAGCTCATAATTAAGCTGTCTTGAGCTTATTTTCATAAGCTATCTATAATAACTTAACAAAATAGCTTATAGTTTATATAAAATCAATTTAATCGTATTTCTTCTTTGATTATAAAAATAACTTATACATAATTAGTGCTTATATGATTAATATTTATGTCATAAGTGCTTAAATAATTTTTTTATCCAAACAGTTACAAAGTAGCAAATAGAATATACAAGACATTATTTTCTTATATCTTTTATATCTTAAAGAAAGTCATGTTATATATATATATATAATTATGTAAAATATCGTATATTGAGAAAATGAGTTGCATGGATTTTTATTTTTTATTTTTATAAAATAATAGCAAGTCATATTTTCATTGTATATCACTCTAAAATGCTCTGCAATATTATTTGAGCCAATCAATAACAAAGGCAAACCCACCCCTACACCAAAAAATATTCATAAATGTTTTGTAGATGCCTTGAATAGTTTTTTTGGTAAGACGACATGTGGGAAATTCTGACGAAAAAAGAATGAGATATTTTCTTTCACGTTTTTATAAAGAAGTGTGACATCTCATTATATTTTTTTGGTTTCCCATAGATATTCTTCGTGAGAGACAATCATGTTCGAGATGCAATCGGACACTAAATGTAGTTCATCATGTTGTGGAAGACTAGCTAGCTCCTTCTGCTGTAAAAAATGTGATTTTATGTGATTTTTTATATATCTCGAAAGCAAAAACAATGTTCATGTGGCAGAAGCTGAGTCCCAGCAGCAAGTTAATGTTACATACATTAAGAACAATTTAACGTGTTATATATATTATTTGGTGTATGTATTAAATCTCTCATGTTACAATTAAGACCGACTATTTTTGAATGACTTGCGATCACAAAATGTTAAAAAAAGTCTATCTGTTAATATTACGAAGAGTGTTAACAACACATTCTCTAATACACTCTTTCCAACACACTATTTTTGATTGGGTGAAATGCATGTGAGTCTCATTAAATCATGTAGATCTCATTCCCAAAGTAGTGGGACCTACAACCAAAATAGTGGAACCCACAAATATTTCACTCAATCATAGAGAGTGCATTGGGAGAATGGGAGGAGTATGTCGCTAGCATTACTCTATTATTTTTTTTTTATCAGTGACTCTAATATTATTTAATCAACTTCCTTCTTGTTCTTTTTCTTTCCGTATTATTTACAACGTTTTTTTTGTCAATGGAACATCTATTAAAAAGGCCAAAGCCCAGAGAGGAAATAAACAAAGGCCCAAGCCTGGCAAGACAGCATACACGGGAAGCCGGGAACTGATAAGTGTTTGTTTGGGCAGACTAGTAAGTTTATAGGCGAGTTAGTCCATTTTTGGAATTGAGATGGGCCTAGGGTTGTCTAATAATGTTTTTGTGCCTTTTAGTGGTACATTAATTAATAATACAAAATAAATTGACCGTCCACAAAAAAAATTTGACCCAAAAAAATAATACAAAATAAGAAATGGTGAGAAACGCAAACAAAATCTAAAAATTAGAAAAATAAAAAAGAAAATTTAAAAAAATATTTACAATTATTTTTGGTTTAGCATGGTTAGAGTTTCTTTAGGGTTAATTACATTTCCCTCCATTAAGAGAAGCTTGACATTCCCTTTGTTTTTTATTTTTTTATTGACATTTTCTTTTGTGTTAAAATATACATTCTCTTTTTATGTTACTGACCTTCATTTTTATTTTTTTTACTGACCTTCTTTTTTATGTTAACTTTGAATGATTATTCCAGTAAAATATTTTTATTTCTTTACAGCTTTCAATGTCACTAGAAACTAATTTTAACACGTTATTATTATTTTTCAGGCATAAAACACTTTGTTATTATTTTTATAACTTTAAAATATAAAATAATATTTTAAATACCATCCTTATAGATTTTGTATAAATTTACTCCAAATATTTATTTTATATTTTATTGTTATATACTTGATAATAGAGATTCAAATTGTATCAGAGAATTGAAAAAAAAGAGAGAAAAAAATGTGCATAAAAAGCTTGATTGTATTAAAATAGACTAAAGTGTCTTACATGAGTATAGATTTTTTTTTTGAAAAGCCAAATTGTATTAAAAAGGAATTGAAAGCACAAGTCGTGCCCAACCATATAATACAGAAAATTGTTCATGACCAGGCGACCTATCTTCACAAAAAAAAACCCCTCTCCGAAAAAAATTCCACACCAGCACATTGAAGGCCAAGGTGAAACGATTTTATAAAGTAGAAACCCAGCACCTACATGGTCTCAAAGAATTCTAGTCAAATGCCAAGGTATACTCCAGTAACCCATCAGTATCAAAGGAGTCCATTTATCAACCCCAAAACCCAGCCAAGTGAATTGGGGCTCAAACACAATTCCCCAGTAACCTACATGGTTTCAAAGGGGTACCTGTTCGCATGCTAGATTTAACCCAATAACCCATCAGCCACAAGGGTAAACTTCTAAAACGACTAAACCTTGACCTTCCTTTACAAAGCATACTCAGCCAAAACATACATTGCCAACAGTTGGCAAGTTTACAAGTTTTGTTAAAACACTTCAACCCAATAAAACACCCCCACCTGATGCATTATCCAAACACCATATCACCAAATATGTCTTAAAAACTATCCACTGCCTAGATAATTAAAATCAGTTGTGTCCTTCTACAACAAGTATAATCATGCTCCCGTCCAACAAGCTTTACTGGATCCACTCCCAGAAAAGATGAGCAGTAACTGTATCACAAACCACCCACCAACAGCCTACCTGCAACCAATATTGTAAAAATGCACAAACCAAGATAACAATTCCTATAAAATGTTCCGCACTCCATCACCCCTGCATTAATGTCTGTAAAGCCGTTCCGAAGCACCAACACTGCACCTGCCCAAAGTCTAGAAAAGCACAAAAGAGGAACAGGAGCATAGAAATACATCAACACGACACAAACAGACAAACACTTGGTATCCAAGCTCTGTCCACCTGCCCACATACTTCCTGCAAATAGAAACAACACCTTACTAAACATACAAATGTCACAAATTCAGCCTTCCCAAACACTCCATTGAGTTAGAGAACCAGTACGACACAGGATAATTGAACATAGAGTCTTTTGCTGTAATCCAAAGCCATCATTTCAACTTGATCTGTTCCACCAACTCTCTCATCTCCAGCTTCTTGTCCCTGAAAAATGCTACATTGTGAGCACACCATATAACCCACACTGTTGTAAACCAAATAAAGTCTCATATTTCTACCTGCATCTTCGAACCAGAAAGCAAACCAAAAAACTGACAAAAGTGAATTTTACATTCATACTGCAAAGGAGCCACCAACCCCCACCAATTCAAACATTCATACCACACTCTTGAAAAGAATTCACATTTAAAAAACAAATGGTCTGTAGTCTCCACTTCTACTTGACACCCCTTGCAAACTACTGATTGTAACTGTACATTCCGCCTAACTAGATTTTGCAAGGTCGGTAACCGGTCTTGGGCCAATTTCCACCCGAAGGCCTTAACCTTGAGTGGCACCCCTCCATTTCATAACTTACTATAGAACGCTTCCTCGCCACTAATATCAGCCAAACGCAACCATTCATATGCCGATTTTACTAAATACACACCTGTTGGTTCCAATTTCCACACCCACCTATCCACCCCCATCCCCCTTGAGAGTTGCCCGAGAAAGGACTGTCAATAACTCAGTTAACAACTCCGTCTCCCATTGAAACAAACCCCTCCTCCAACACCACCTCCAAACTACTTCCCCGTCTCTCCAACTAGCCAAACCGGACACCACCCCCACTTTATCAAGATTTAACGAAAATAACCTGTCAAATTGATTTTTCAAAGGGCCACCATCCACCCATGGATCAGCCCAAAAGGATGTATTTGCACCATTCCCCAAGTCCTTTTTTAAAGTAGAAGAGAACCAAAGGTGTTTGAACCCTGTTCCTTCCTTTTCCAAATTTTGTAAGACTCTCCACCACCCCGATATCACCCTTCCACCTTCTTGTATATTACCCCCCCTCTGAACCGTATTTCTCTTTAAGCACTCACACCCATAACCTATCTACCTCTGTTCTCAAATGCCAAAGCCACTTACCTAGTAAAGCATAATTGAAGGCTCTCAAATTTCTCAAACCCAAACCCCCCTCTGATTTCTCCTTACAAATTTTAGACCAAGCAACCCAATGTATCTTTTTTGTACCCTCCGAGCCCCCCCAAAGAAACCTTCTAAACAGCCTTTCAATCGAACTAATGATGCCCTCCGGGGCTTTAAAAAATGACAAGTAATAGGTGGGCAAAGCATATAGGACAGCCTTAAGAAGAATGATTTTACCACTGAAGGATAAATGTTGGTTGTCCCACGAAGCTAATCGACCACAGATTTTATCCAACACGGGCTGCCAAGTTACTTTCCTACGCTCATTAGCTCTAATTGGGAGGCAAAGATAAATAAAAGGGAACTCCCCAACTTTACAGTTTAAAAACTCTACGGCCTGTTGCAACCACTCAACCCCTACGTTAACTCCCAAAAGCTGACTTTTATGAAAATTAACTGTCAAACCCGATATAGTCTCAAATAACTGCAAAACTGCTTTAATGGTCCAAATATTCTGCGAGCATTTTTTCCCCAAAATAAGTGTATCATCTGCAAATTGTAAGTGTGAAAGTGCCAATGTGCCTATTTGATACCCATCATATAATCCTTTCACCACTACCTCCTCGAACAACACATTCAATCCTTCAGCTGCCATAAGAAACAAAAACGGGGAAAGAGGATCCCCTTGCCGTAGGCCCCTACCCACACAAAATTCCTTTGTCGGACTCCCATTAACCAACACTGAAATTTTTGCAATTTGAAGGCATTCTCTTATCCACTTACGCCATAACTGGTGAAAGCCCATTCTGCACAACATGAACTCAAGGAAATCCCAACTCACTGAGTCGTATGCCTTTTCGAAATCCACCTTGAAAAACACCGCTTCCTTCTTTTTCCTCTTAGCCTCATCAACCAGCTCATTTGCAATGACAATGCTATCAAAAATTTGCCTCCCCTTTACAAAAGCGAATTGACACTCCGAAATTAATCGATGAATCACCCTACTCAGTTGATTGGCTAGAATCGTAGACAAAACTTTGTACACGCATCCAATTAAAGAGATAGGCCTGAAATCGAAAACCTTATGAGGGTTGTCTTTCTTGGGTATTGTAGACACCCAATTTTGTTCGGGTTCTTAATTATTTTCAAAAAAATTACAAAAAAAAGAAAGGAAAAGGAAAAGAAGAAAAAAGAGACAACAAAAAGAAGAAAAAGAAAAGAAATAAAAGAGAAAAAGGGAAAAAAATGAAAGCAAGAAAAAAGAAAGAGAAAGAAAACGCTCCGCATCCCCACTGTAAGGTCCGTGCGCCCTCACACACCGTAGCAGCGTCCCAGGAAGAGAATATCTTTCCGCGTCCTCACCGTATCCCCATGCACCCGCGCGCACTGTAGCAGCACCCCAAAAAGAGAAGCCCGAGTCCTCGCATGCGCAACTCCGCGTACCCACCATACACCCTAGACTCCGCGTCCTCACCGTAGGGCGCACCAAGTGGTTATAAAGCCACCTCCACTCTCAGAAAAACCTAACATTTTCCTCCTCCTTTTTCTGCGAAGAAGCGCCGCCCCCCTCCCTTCAAAAAAAACATTTTTCCTCACCCTTCACGCTACCACTCTTTTTCTGCGTAGCAGCTCCAGGAAAGAAGCAAACGGCCGCCCCCCACTTCTTCTTCCATTTTTTCCTCTCCTTGCAACTTATTTTTTCATCCTCCTAAGACAACCCTATGGCCATAACCTTTCCTCTTTAGCATTCTGTCTGATCCTATCATCAATCTTTCACAAAAAAACCTCCATTTTTCCTTCACCATTTCTTTTCTTTTCACAACTCCATCATTCCATCAACCATTACAATCACCCACCACCATAAATACTACCATCATCCACCTTTCTCCACCATTTCTCCTCCACCTACATGGCACCATAGAGCAACACTGGGACCAATCATTGTAGCTGCCGTCGTCATCATCCACCACACCGAGCCACCGTGCAAAGTGAGGGCAGCACCGCTTTAATTGGAGCCACGGCCGTGAGCTGCTTCTTTATTCTTCATTCTGTCAATTTTACATGCTTTAAGAGCTATCTCTTTCCTCTGTTTTATTATTATCATGGTCATCATATTACATTGTTTTGCTTTATTAATTTGTATTGTTATGGTTTGCCTGCGTCTATGCATCGATGGTGAGCTGGATAAAAATAGAGGGGTTTGATTTTATTTACATTCATTTTTTTTAGTTTTGAGTTTAATCTAAAAAAGATAAAAATATAAAAATAATAAACAAATAAAAGTTAGAATATTTTAATAGATGTGTTTAAGTTAGTGTTATTATTTAATCATGTGTGTTTTATTATTGCACTAATACAATATTTTTTAAATAAGGGAACCTTTAGGCGTGACGCTTTTTGAGTTCTCTAATAAATAAATTCCTTTCTCCGGTAGAGACCTTCTAAGCGTGACGCTTTGTTTGGTCTCTATTCGATTAAAAGTAATTATGTTTAGTACTTTACCAAAAAGGACTATTTGGACGCGACGTCCTCTTAGTTCGCTTTTTTCTCATAGGAGCTTTGTAGGCGTGACGCCTTATTAGTTCCGACAATTTCACAATGAATTTTTCTTTAAATTAATTAAAATTAATCAACCCACAAGTATTTTTCTTGATTTCTATAAAATACTTATGGGTTGATTAATTTTAATTAATTTAAAGAAAAATTCATTGTGAAATTGGCAGAACTAATAAGGCGTCACGCCTACAAAGCTCCTATGAGAAAAAAACGAACTAAGAGGACGTCGCGTCCAAATAGTCCTTTTTGGTAAAGTACTAAACATAATTACTTTTAATCGAGTAGAGACCAAACAAAGCGTCACGCTTAGAAGGTCTCTACCGGAGAAGGGAATTTATTTATTAGAGAACTCAAAAAGCGTCACGGCTAAAGGTTCTCTTATTTAAAAAATATTGTATTAATGCAATAATAAAACACACATGATTAAATAATAACACTAAGTTAAACACATCTATTAAAATATTCTAACTTTTATTTGTTTATTATTTTTATATTTTTATCTTTTTTAGATTAAACTCAAAACTAAAAAAAATGAATGTAAATAAAATCAAACCCTCTATTTTTATCCAGCTCACCATCATGCATAGACGCAGGCAAACCATAACAATACAAATTAATAAAGCAAAACAATGTAATATGATGACCATGATAATAATAAAATAGAGGAAAGAGATAGCTCTTAAAGCATGTAAAATTGACAAAAGGAAGAATAAAGAAGCAGCTCACGGCCGTGGCTCCAATTAAAGCGGTGTTGCCCTCACTTTGCACGGTGGCTCGGTGTGGTGGATGATGACGACGGAAGCTAGAATGATTGGTCCCGGTGTTGCTCTATGGTGCCATGTAGGTGGAGGAGAAATGGTGGAGAAAGGTGGATGATGGTAGTATTTATGGTGGTGGGTGATTGTAATGGTTGATGGAATGATGGAGTTGTGAAAAGAAAAGAAATGGTGAAGAAAAAATGGAGGTTTTTTTTGTGAAAGATTGATGATAGGATCAGGCAGAATGCTGAAGAGGAAAGGTTTCTGCTGAAGAGGAAAGGTTATGGCCATGGGGTTGTCTTAGGAGGATGAAAAAATAAGTTACAGGGAGAGGGAAAAATGGAAGAAGAAGTGGGAGGCGGCCGTTTGCTTCTTTCCTGGAGCTGCTACGCAGAAAAAGAGTGGTAGCATGAAGGGTGAGGAAAAAATGTTTTTTTTGAAGGGAGGGGATGGCGCTTCTTCGCAGAAAAAGGAGGAGGAAAATGTTAGGTTTTCCTGAGAGTGAAGGTGGCTTTATAACCACTTGGAGCGCACTACGGTGAGGACGCGGAGTCTAGGGTGTATGGTGGGTACGCGGAGTTGCGCATGCGAGGACTCGGGCTTCTCTCTTTGGGGTGCTGCTACAGTGCGCGCGGGTGCATGGGGATACAGTGAGGACGCGGAAAGATATTCTCTTCCTGGGACACTGCTACAGTGTGAGAGGGCGCACGGAACTTACGGTGGGGATGTGGAGCGTTTTCTTTCTCTTTCTTTTTTCTTGCTTTCATTTTTTTCCCTTTTTCTCTTTTATTTCTTTTTCTTTTTCTTCTTTTTGTTGTCTCTTTTTTCTTCTTTTCCTTTTCCTTTCTTTTTTTTGTAATTTTTTTGAAAATAATTAAGAACCCAGACAAAATTGGGTGTCTACAGGTATCAATACAATAAACAAACTATTAGACCCCCTCACCAACTTTTCGTTCACATGAAACTCCTCCATGAAACCAACAAAATCTGTTTTTATCGTTTCCCAAAATTGTTTGATAAAACCAAAATTAACCCCATCCGGGCCTGGGCTCTTATAACTAGCGCAGTTCCAGACCGCTTCTTTAATCTCTTCCTCAGAAAAAGATGCTATCAAATAATTATTTTCAGATTCACCAAAAGATGGAATGTTCAAATTTCCAATCCGAGGTCTGTAACGCCCAAAATTTTCACTCTAAGAGACAGAGTGTTAATAAGGGAGGATTACTGTTAATATTAGGATTTTAATGAGATTAACAATAGTTTAAAACTGACGTAGAAAGTCAAACGAAAATTCTCTAGACGTTTGACTGTCAGAATAGGAGCATAATGATATAGAAACACTAATTGGAGTCAAAAAATATATCCGAGGATACCAATAATGATTTTATAATATTTGAGGATTTTAAAAATTTATTTGGGAATTTTCTGAGAAACGGATTAGAAATAGTACCGTTTTGGTCCCTATAGTAAAACTGCGAGTGAGTTTGGAGACCAGAACACATTAGAAAAGTGTTTTTACATTATTTAATATTTATGAGAATTTTTCTGGAATTTTTGGGAAAATTTTTGAAAATGACCAAAATGCCACTGGTATTGCCAAAAGACCAGAATACCCCTAGCTGGAACAGTTTAGTTACTATTCATAAAACCAAAAATGATAATTTTTATTTTTATTTATTTATTTATTTGGAGATTTTAGAAAATAATTCTAAAAGAGTTTAGTGAGATTACCATTTTACACTTGGTACAGGGAAAAATCGAAGAACGGGTAAAAGTCCGGGTACCAAAAATTGGATTGCAGGGAAAGTGGGACCATGTAGCATAGTATAATTGACTTTTATTATGTTGACATGGGAAGTTATCAAAGCACCCTTGATCTCACTCTTTAATTACCAAAACCATGGAAAATACATTTTTAACCTTTGTCCTTTTTGGTAATTTCCACTCAAATGAATTTGAGCTTATCCTTTCCCTATTGGCCAGCCCAAATTCGCCCCCTTTAGCCTAAGATGAAGTCTAGGTTCATTTTGTGTAATTAAAGAGAGATATTTTAATTTTACAAAGCTTTAATTGATAAAGGTTTGGAATCCATCCATAGGATTTGAACAAGTGTAGGCTTGTGATATGTCATTCACCCTTGTAAGTGACAAGCAATTATTGGCCAAGTAAATGAGGGAGAGAGGGCATGAGATAGGAAGAAGGAGGAGGAGAGTTATCTCATTTTCCATGATGCTTTCTCACACTACATGCCATTTTCCTCTAACTTCTCTCTAAACTCTTCATCTTTTCCTTTGATTTCCTCCATTGTTTTCTTCAAGTTCTTCAATTTTTGATCCACATTCTTGATCTTCCACATACTAATCAAGTGTGGGTGATCACTTTTAAACACTTTAAACACAAAGCCTTCACCACTTTTGATCATCAAGTGTTCTTATTTTTCAAGAACACCAAGCTAAGGATTTTTGGACTTTGGGTAAGCCATCAATCTTGATATTTTATTTGTAATCAAAGGTTGTGAACAAGTTACTTTATCTTATTCATTTTTGGGGTTAGATGATTTTAGTAAAGGGTGAAAACCCATTTGATTGATGTTTTGTGTTCTTGTATGTGTGTGTGAAGGAGTTTGAGTTCTTGGACTTGGGGATCAAGAAAATTTTGAAGGAGAAAGATTTAAGGTAAGGGGAAAGTTCTCTAGTTATCATAGTTACATAAACATGTGTGTGTTCTATGTGACTTGTATGTGTTCTTGGTGATTGATTTCTTAAGTGATGGCAAATGATTTCTTTTGTGTTGGTGATGGATTTCTTATGTGATGATGGATGATTTCCTATGTTGATGTGTGGCCATATTATCAATTATCATGTGTGGTAGAGTGATTTCTTATGTTGTGATGGGTTGATTTTCTTATATGGAGATTTCTTATGTGGTTGTGATTGGTGCTTGGTTATCAGAGAAGTGAAGAGATTAAAGGAATTTAAATCGTGATGATTGAACAAGTGATTCCAAATTTGCATAAGTTATATCAATTGTTAATTTTATGAAAAATGATTTCAAAGAACTATGAAAAGAACTTTTGAAAATCTAAGTTAATGAACCAAAGTTCATAAAGCTAAAATTTGTTTTTGATGCTTAAAAAGGATGGAAATGGATTAAATAATCAATTTCTAAAAGAAAAATAAATTTTCGGATTTTTGACTATTTTTTTCAGAACTGTTCACACCCCGGGTGTGACAATTTTCACAGCTGTGATCTCTGCTGCCTGTGAGAAATGCGATCTTTAAAGTACAAGGGCCAAAAATGTAATTTTCGAAAGATTTGGGAAAAAAGTGTAATTTTTGAAAATTCAAGGGCAGAAAGTGAAAATTTAAAATAAATGGACTAAAATGATAATTTGCATATTTAGAGGATCAAGAATGTAATTTTTGAAGTTTGGGGACTAGAAATGCAAATCTGAATATTTCGAGGACCAAAATGTAAATTTTGAAGAAAATTGACATTTTGATAATTAATTAAAATAAAGGGATATTTATTTAAAGTAAAGAACATTATGGTTTTAAACCTAACGAGATTTATAAAGTCAAGTGGGGGAGAGTATTATCAAAGAGTTAAGGGATTTTTATTAAAGAGTTTTCTTAAAAGGGGCCAAAGCCTAATGAATTCAAGGTTTTCCCAAAATGAGATTCCAAATGGGTTCCCAAACGATTTCTTAAAATTGAAAGAGTGGACATAAGACTAGTGACCCGAAGAGGGGAGGGCCTAGCAGGTAAATCTTTGAGTCTTGGTGACGATACCCTCAACGATGACCCAGGGTTATGGATAGTGGGTGTCTATGGACAGAGTGCCATTGGACTGTAAGTGTCTATGACTGGATGTCATTGGACTGGGTGTCTATGGACAGAGAGCCATTGGACTGTGAGTGTCTATGACTAGATGTCATTGGACTGAGTGTCTATGGACAGAGTGTCATTGGACTGTGAGTGCCTATGACTAGATGTCATTGGGCTAGGTGTCTATGGATTATGTGCCATTGGACTAAATGACAGTGGATTGAGAGTCCTGCTGTGAGGAATAAAGGAGATGAATATGAATTCTTTTGAGGATGAGTATAACACTATGTGGGTATTATACTTGTTGTGTGCATTATAATTGCTGTATACATTATATCTGCTGTGTGCTGTTTGTGTAACTATAACGATATAACTGTGAATGAGATTTTCACCCTTGCAATGTATTATTTTCTTGTGTGCAAATATGTTTTCTTAAGTCGTTCTGCCGAAGATTTGACTGAAGTCCAGAACAAGGGATCAATGGTGATGCTTCAACAAAGAGGATTGACATGTACGTTTTAGCTGCGGATTGAGTTTTCTTATTTGAGTCTCGGTAGAATTTTCAGTGTTTGACCAGCATAGGGAGTCAGTATTCTTTTAAGGAAGAAAAGTTTCTTGTATGATATAGTATTCCCAAACATTGATTTGTAAAGAGATATATGAATTTAGTTACATGGCTTGTTTTCTTTGAACTTATGTGTTGGGTATTATCTTAATCACGTATTCACTTAGTATCTTTAAAAAAAAAATGACAACGAAAATTCATTTGTGAAAATTAAATAACTTTGACATTATTTTTCAAAAGAAAGAAAGTAATTAAATAAATTTAATTTCATGTTTTGGGTTGGTTACAAAATGTAATGCCTTTTTGGAAGAGGGTGTTACAAGGTCTATCTATCCCAATCACCACTAGAAAAATGATTCACAAAATACCCTTGATCTCCTTTCTTAGAGGGTCAACCTCATCAATGAAAGTGCCATTAAATTCAAGACCCAATATCTCAATCACCTTCCTCCTCTTTTGGACTTTGAATTAGCATCTCCCTCCCTTAACCACTTCATTCTTGACTTTTGCCAAAGGAGGCTACAATACATGGAAGATAATCTATGGATATTAGAAGAGCACAATCTCCTCTTTTCTACTCCCTCCACAGACAACCCCACTAACTCACTTTTTAGATCTAAGGTATTCAAATCCTCTTTATTCTCCTGAATTTTAGCTTCCAAGTTACCAATATGCTCCTTGTTCCACCCTCTAAGTTTAGATTTCATGATTTTCAACTTTTCTTTCAACACAAAACCCTTCCAGCCTCTGACATCTATCCCACACCACTCGTTTTTCACAAAGTCCTCATAACCCTCCATACTTTCCCAACATCTCATCACACAAAACGGCTTTGGCCCCCAATCAGCCTCTTTCTCTTTAAGTACCACTACACAATGATCAGAAACACATCTTTTCAAACCCCATTGGGATAAGTTACTCCATGTATTCAACCAATCTTCCGTCATTAGGAACCTATCCAATCTGCTCATAGCTCTCCCATTCGGTTTATACCACGTGAATTTCCTCCCAATGAGTGGTAAGTCAATCAAACCAACTCCAGAAATAAAATCACTAAATAACTCTATTTCTTCACCCCTATCATGATACTCCACACCCTTCCTTTCACTAGGTGATTTAACGGAATTAAAATCCCCTAGAATGCACCACCTACCACCTCCTTACCTCCATAAGGTTAGCAATCTCACCCCGCAACACCCTCTTCCCTCTTAAGTCATAAGGAGCATACACATTAACAATTGTTACATCCAACTGGTCAGCGCCCCACTTCCCTACAACACCCATGAAGTTTGACCCTTGGAATTCCAAAGATAACACAAAACTCCCCTTCCTCTAAATCATAATCATACCTCCCGAGCGCCCACTTGCTCCTTTGCTTGCCCACTCAAAGTCATCATCCATCCACAACATAGACATAGATTCCTATCTACCCTTTCCACTTTAGATTCTTGTAAACAAATCATGTCAGGCTTCTGGACTTTAACCATATCTCTCACCTCCTTCTTTTTAATCCTTCCACCCAAGCCCCTAATATTAAGATAAATTAACTTCATGATCACATAACACACCACACCTAAAACCCTCCACACTACACCCACCCACTTCAAGTAGCGCCATCTACCCCATCACACCTTCCTGCAACTCTTCTATCCCTTACCTCCATATCCTCTAGTCTACTGACTATTACCCCCTCCGGTTCACTACTTGTTACCCCAATAAGTTTCCCAAACTCCCAAACCCCCTTAGCAATCTCATTTGGATTTGCATTTTCAATCAAACAATTTTTCCACCCAAAATTACTACTAGAATAAGAACAATGAGAAACAGAGTTACCTTTAGATTGCAATGTTGCTTTCCTAACCCGCCTCTGATACTTCATCATCTTTCCCACGCCCAAAGGCAACAGGTTCTTGCCTCTGGATCCCACTTTCTTCTTATTTCCCCTGTTCCTGAGCAAAAATACTTTCTCCTTCGCCGCACCTGGATTCACGCTTTGATGAGGGCCACCCCTTTGATCATTCCTTCTTTCATCGTTATCCCCTCTTGACCCATTCACTAAAGGCAGCCTAATCTGTTGGGTCATGGATATAGACTTGTTATGCAGCTCCCTCTCGTCGAAATTATTAGTGCTGGGACAAGATGTAATAGAGTCTGACCCTCCTGCCTGCTCCCTTTGAGATAAAGACGAACCCACACTAATAGGCACTAGTGGGCTAAGCCCAAGATCAACAATTAAATCAGCTGAATTGTCCACCAAAGCAACCGTTCTTCTGTCCTTACTCACAATGCATTGGTTACCAACACCCCCCGGATTAATGTTCTCCGGTTCCATACTAATAATTGGCACACTCCTCTCAACATGCCTTCCGTCATTATCTCCAACTTCCACACATACATCCCCCAACACTCCCCCCCCCCACTAACCTCTTGAGATTGTAGCAATTTTTGGATTTCCAATTCATCATCAGAGACGTTTTGGTCACCCAAGCAAGAACCCAAAGAAAAATTTGATAAGTCCATAAACTCCGACGAACTTGACGACACCTCATGCCTTCCATTATCAGGCTTTGTTTTTCCACCACCAAATTCAGGGAAAGGTTGTTCAAGCAATCTAATAGTATAAACAATACCATTAATTTGAACTTTAACTAGCCGATTAATGGCTTCCCAAAAGGAGGTTCTTAAAAGGAATCTGGCCACATCTAATCTTTTTTTCTGCATTGTACACCAATCCAAAGAGACAAAATTTCCCATGCTACCAGCCAACATCTCAAAGAACTCAAAGGACCACCCATGCAACGGGATTCCTTGACACCTAATCCATGCTTCCCTTTCTCGTGCTACCACCCTAGGAGACCATAGTCTAACGCCGTCAAACCAGGTGTTCAGAAGATCTTCATAGTCTTTTACAAACTCCAAAAAATCCTCCCCCTCAGCTGGTTTGATCAACACCATATCACCACCCATCGATATAATAGAAAATGATGTCACCCCCTCATCAATATCCTATCTTGTAAGAGGTACACAACATTTGGATTGTGGACAATACCTACGTAACAGTTGCTAAGCCATGCCATCTCCTCCTCATTTACCTCATAATTCATCCCTCTCCACTCTTCTTTACTTGCCCCATCACCTTTCTTTCGCTATTCCTTGTTGCACTGCTTCCCTTTGACCACGTCTGCAAACGACTTCGACCACTGTGTCTTTTGTGAATTTTGAAGGCCCGCCACTGGCTTCCTATACTGTTTTTCGACCTGCATCGCTTTATCTTCCTTCTGTCTATGGAACCTAGAACAATTTGCCCTTAACTTGTAAGAACCAATCCATATTTGGTCAAGTCTTCTTTCCAACTCATAAGGATACAACACCTCCTTGAACCTCACAAACCCAAATGCCTTTCCATCCTTGTTCTTTTTTCTAGGGACATAGACATCCACAACCTTGCCCCATTTCAAAAACATGCCCCACAGTACTTCAATGTCGTTGCTTGTTGGGAAATTAGTGAAGTAAAATGACACAATACCAGGGTCCCTACTGTCTCGTTCCACCCTCCTATTTTGATCATGCTGAACTGCTCTGTGGCCTGCGCTCCCTGTATGCCTCCGTCCTCCCCTGCCATATGGACTTACAAGCGTCCATTGATTTTCCCCAATCTCCGCTCTCCTTCTCTTTCTAGGGTCCCTCTCATTCTCTCTTAACTCTGAACAGAGAAAAGCTTAAACTAAACTTTGAAACTCACCTCGATTCAGACTTAGAGAGAGCACCTCGATTAAGGGAAGTTTAGTGATTGCATTCTGGGCTCTGTCACGAGGATGGAAGGACCGATTCCATACCAAGGGCCAGGATTCAAAAGAGATTTGGAATTTAGGGTTCTTCCCTTCGCAATTTTGGGCCAGTAACAACTCGTATCTACGTATATATTCAAGAATAGGGAACCTCGACACTTACCAGGGAATCCATATCCATTTGAACAATGTGACTCACCGGCGATTTGTCCTTTGTCCCCTCAGTGCTCCGCCTTCGTTCTCTTGCGCGCTCAGATATCACTATCCGATAGTATAAATTTTAACACAAGAGGAGAGAAATATGTAATTCAGATTTCTCTTACGAAAAGGGGGCTTGCCCCCTCTTGAATCATAAAAAAAAAGATTTCTCTTAAGAAAAGATAGTATAATTTTCACTTTTTTCATTTGTTTTCCTTTAAGTGTTGGCGCCCATTGCTCAATCTTGATTAATTACTTGTAAATCTTTTTATTTTAATTTTTAATGAATATGTTAAAAAATTCTAAAATATTTTCCAGGACACTCCATTTATCAAAAAATATATATTTTCCAAGACACTACCTACGTGTGTTTGTTATCCCTTATGATGTACAAAGGATTATAATTCAAATCAAAACTACATTTTTATAATTTATTAAATTTTTTATTTTAGCTGAATTGCATTTTTGGTCTCCCAAGTATCTCACTTATGTGATTTTGGTCCCTTATATATATATTCCATCTGTGCCAATTGACTCTTCTTTTTTTTTTGGTCAACCCAATTGACTCTCCTAGGTATTCCAATTGTTACATACAATAATGTTCCTTTGTCATTATGCCATCTAATTTTTAATGTTAGAAGTCTACATGGCAAACATGGATCTAATTTAGCACTAAGTTAGGCCAGCTCGGCTGCTGACATGCAAATCATCAAGTATTCTTCATTGGGTATTGATAACATAGATCACGTATTGCCAATAATATGATCTTTGGCCACCGATCAATACTTGATGATTTTGCCAGCCAACATGTCCTAACTTAATGCCAAATGAGACTCATTCCTGGAGTTAAAAATTGAACGACATATTGACAGAGGGACTTGATTGTAACAATTGAAATATCTAGGGGACCCAATTGGCATAATTGAAACTTAAGGGATCAAAATTGCTCAATCATGACACTTTGAGGACCAAAAATGCAATTAAGTCTTTTATTTTCAAAAATTTTAAAAATAAATATTTAGTTTATTAAAAATAAATATTTTAGGATTATTAAGTTTGTGTACAATTAGCATAGGAATACCTCCTTACAGCGAGTGAATATTTAGTTTTCGCCATTTTATTTGTACAATAAACTCTTGAACCGTGTTTGGTTTTAGTAGATTATTTTTTACGTTTTATAATTTTTCTTATGTTAAATAAAAATATTGGTTTTAGCATGCACGCAACACCCAAAAATCCAATGAAACCCACGACCCATACTGTTACATTGGCGAATTAAATCCCCAAACCCAGCTCTGCCAGGGTTTCCAAGAGAGCTACGGTCAATGTTAAGGACCATGGTCTCCTCTTGAGATAGATGCCACACGACCCACCTTTCAGGTTTGGCTTGAATTTAACTAGATAAAAACATATGAAAATGATTTCTACCAAACTTCAGACTTCCCTAAGGACATCGAACAGGTGGACGTTTTCCTTGGCAATACAAACAACGTTTATGGTTGTCCAAGCACACTGGATCCTAACAAGGAACAGCTAGAGAGGTGTTTGCTCCTAAGATGCCACTTCTCAACCGTTTAATAAACATTTGCAATGGTGTTTGACACGGAAAACATAAAAGAGGGCAAGGCCGGCCCTGAGATTTGAGGTGCCCTAGGCGAATCGATGAAATAATATCCTATCACTTTTTTGCAAATTTTTTGTAAAATCATTAATAATCTGTTCATAATTAGGGTTCTTTAAAAAATTATTTTCAATAAAAATCAAACCAAGACTATTTAATATACCTTTTTTTTTATAAATCAAATTGTATTAAAGCAGGATTAAGCACAAGATATGCCCAATCCAAATGCCAGAACCATATAATGTACATGAATACATCTCCATCCCTCTACAAAAGAAGCGTCCCCCCACCCGCTAGATGTACAAAACCTCCATTACAAAGCATCAACCTTATTTAATATACCTTGTATGTAACCTAGTAATCGCTAATAAAATTTTAACAATTTCAATTTAGAAAAACTTTTCTTAGCATATATAACAATAACAATGATAATTAATGTTATTCTATAAGTTGTATGTACATTAGGTAAACAATTAAATGTCTTCAAAAAACTCAATATCATAAAGCTTGATTTTGGTTTAACTTATAAAATCTTTCTAATAACTTTTAATTCTTCAAATAGAATTTCACCTTCAAGATCATAATAATTATCATGTTTTAGATAAGTTTCAAGATGTTTGCAACATAATTTCAAGTCTTAATTAGAGAATAATTTAAGTCTTTCAGTACTAAACTAAATTTCAAAGTCTCCTCATATGTATGTGTTATACTACTCTAATATGTATATAATTAAGTAGTAAAAAAAAATTTGGTGCCCCTATAAAAAATGAGGCCCTGGGCGGTCGCCCCTCTTGCCCACCCTCAGGGCCACCCCTGAAAGAGGGAATAATCCGTTACAAATTCGTAATTCACATAGGCAACAATGGACATTATCATAAATACGTTTAGAGATGCATTATTTTCGTCTCTAATTCTCTCGCTAAAGTTAGTTTGCACATTTAGTAATGGAGTGTCATGAAAAATTTAGAGAGGGATGTTTGCATCGCTAAATTATTCGATATCGTTTCGTCGCTCAATATGTTGCTAACAGAGAGGGATTATTTTCCGTCTCTAAAACCCATCTCTAAATTTAAGTTTTTTTGTCTAGTAGTGTTGTTTGAGCCCCATAATCCAATGCATGCTTAAAAAAGTCATATGAGAGCGCACGCATGCTGAGAGGTCAACTAGTTAGCCATTTGAATGTGTACATATGGAAACAATGACTATACATAATCAATCTTCACAGACATACATAATCAAATTTAATGTAGAAAATTTACACTCACAGTGGAAGACAATCATGAAATCCAGTTAATTTTGTGAACTTATTTATTTGTGTTATATGTTAATAGTTTTATGGAGTGATAAGATGATTTAGTTTGAGGGAAAGAATATAGGAGTTAGAGTGATAAGGAGGTTATGATCAGTTCAAATTCTCCCACTAACATAATATATATTTTAATTCTAACATTTATCTATAAAAAAATATGTTAATAGTTTTCTTTATATAATAAATTTTGTCCCTTGAATATTTTCAATTAAAATAAACACATTATTTAATTTTAAAAGCCGATATTAAAAAAAATCATTTCTATTTATATAAAAAAATATTTCTATGCTTGTATTGGTAAATCGAACATTTTGATATCGATCAGTGCTATTAATGGAAATTAAAACACTTCAATATCAGACATAATATATTACTTGTTTAAAAGCATATATACGTTTGGATATACTTGACCTGAATGCATTTCTTTATTGGATACTGAGTATTAGGATTCGCCTATCCATAAAAGGAACTTAAATAACTAATTAATTGGATTATATATAGTGGAAGATCTGTATGTACAAGTTTAAATTTTATTTACTATCAATATACAAAAATTTGTATATAATACATAAGACTGTACATTATTTATAAAGTAATCAAGTTACTTTTAGAATTTCATTTACCTTAAGAAATAAAACAAAACTAAGGGGCCATTAAATAAAATATATAATATATATGTAAATCAAAATCAAAATTATTTATAAGTAACCCTTTATTCCTCACATTCACAAGCATGCAAGGATATATAAAATGAGGCCATCCAAGAGAGAACTAGAGAGGGAGAGATTCATTCAAATTATGCAATGTAAGTGAGCTCGTGATCAAAGGAACTTGCCCCCATGCAAACATACTCTTACTTACACCTTAGTTGTCATAAAAATTATAAAGAATAAAATCCCAGACAACACCAACCCCCAATGCACTGGAATTTCTGTTTCAAAATTCCGATTCTCCAAAACAGTGATTTGTTATTAAATTAACCAAGTACATGATATTGTTCAACAGGAGATCATTGACCATTCCCACGCAATAGCTCATGAGAATAATATCCCATTATCCCTCTCCCTTCACTGACTCACTCTATATTCCTATTTTTTTTACAGGACTAAAATTCAAAATATGTATATTTATACGGATTAAAAATATATTTTTCAGTATAATTTTTTATTTAATTTGAGTCGAGCCGGTTGAACTCATATATATAAGGGCCAAAGGGAACCAAACTCTCACTAAAAACATATTTAATGTTATAAATATTTGGTGGATGTCTATCTTCTGAAGAGATATAGATCAAGATTACATAAGATCAGTTTCTGTTATATTGTTACTCTTATCATGATAAGATCTCAATTATTAGGATTAGATTCCTTGATGATAAGATCTACACACTATATCTAGATAGGATTAGCTTTCCTGGTGGCTATAAACATCGGTCTCATTATACATGGTTTGGTGCCTCGAAGAGTAGCAATAAATCATTATCTTATTCCCTTTTCTCTCTTATATTTATTATTCTATTCCATATATATCTCTATATTTAATTTGCTCTTGTTTTGATTAATTTCAATTCATATTATTTAAACCATAATAATAATATCCCATATATATATATTCCCCCTCCCTTTACTTACTCAGTATAGTACTCTATAGTCCTATATATTTTACAAACTCCCCTCCCTCCTTCCTTCATCAAGTGAACAGAGAAACGACAGTTTCTTCCCATGTGCACTTCTGCCACTCCATCCCAAAAACTTCATTGATTCCGCTTCTGTTTATACCAGACCTACCCACTCTCATAACCCCAAAAGAAGACAAAAACCCCACCAAACTGCCTTTATAACCCTCTTATACACACATATAGGACCTCATTTCCCTTATATATGTATTGATATTAATTATTATACCTCTCATTTCTCTTTCTTTCTCAATCACATGCAAAATTGAGCAAAAACAAACACTCAAATCGAAGAAAAAGAAAGGAAAATGTTAAACCCCCTCCCCCCTTTCATATCTTATTAAAGTAAGCACAGGAGGCTTAGGTGAGATAACACAGGTCTATCCCAGTTTAACCAAAAGTCTTTAGTTTGAATTTAGGCCATGAGAATACAACAACCTTAAATCTCACGTGGTAGAGTTTTGCCGCCTATAGAGTCCTACCCTACCCAGCTCGAAGGAATTAATACCCGTGCGCGGGGGAATACCCTGGTCTAGACAAAAAAAACATCTCATTAAAGTAATCTTCATTTCTTTAGCCTATAACAAGGGAATTTAAATGAATATATATATTTTGTGTAGATGTGAAAGCTACGTTTGAATGACTATGCTAGGTACAAAACTCTCATTTAAGTCAAAAGGGTGTTACCATCAAGTTCCTATTAAAGGTTATGATCACAAATTAAGAAGCACCCAGAATGCTCGCCTTGTGTTCTGCAGCAATTCATGCAGTGAACTTGACTGCCTATACATATATATAGGGTTAGGGTTCATAGGGGAATTGGGAGTTGGGACTTCCCTTTTCATTCTTTTATAATTCAGTACTTGTCAAACTAAGTGTGAGTATATCCGAAAAGCTCAGTACTTTTTTATTTTTCATATCCGAAAGTCATTAGTATCATAGAAGAAGAGACCAAAAAGGAGTTATTTTTCATTGTCATAGATGCTTACCTTAGATGCTGACTAGTTCGAGTCGAGTCTGATAGACTCATTTTAAACGGACAGAACTCTTTTAATGCTTTTTTTTTTCTTTTTATAAGATTCGAACCCGAGTATTTTTTTTTAAGGAAAATCAAATTCTTTGTGGCATAAATAGAGTATATAAAGTATGAACAATCTCACCTTATAAATCGATTTTGTGGAGTTGATTTAGACCTACTAAATCTAAGATGGTATGGCCTACCATATTATCAACGCACTGTATTGTAAAAAACCCAAGTCCTACATCAACTAGAAATAATGTCTAAATATAATATATAAAATATAAACACTCCTCACTTTACAAGCCAGTTTGCTAGGACAATTGGTACACGTAGAAGTTCACTTTTCATAATTCTCATGACAGATTAACATAGAGAAGAAGAAACAAAATTTTTGCGTAATTAGCGCCTGTGAGTCTCTTGTTGGGAATAATATTCTCTGTGATATTATTAAATTGCAAGAGCATATTATCCCGGTGTATTTTTTAAATGGTTTTGATTCCAGAGTAGGTGGCAAATTTTGGAGGGATTAAGAAGAAATTAAAGGGAGAGAGAAAAAGGGAATGGATTTGTGTGCAAGCAAGGGATACTATATATACTAATATACAATATACTAACTGCAACAGATCTGAGGTGTGTGATATGAGAATAATTACAAAGGAAAAGGGAATCAATGTTGGGATGTATCTGACTTTTTGTGAGAAAAAAAACTCAATCAGTGTGTTTCATGGGTTTAGTTTAGTTTTCTGTCTGATAGAATGTCAGTGAGGTACTGATATAGGAAAAAGAGAGAGAGACTCACTCACTCATCTCAATATAACTCTCACAATTATTCCATGCACTGCAGTACTACTTGATCTTAGTCAGTTAGTTCCTTCCTTGACCCCTTAAACCCCACAGAATTTAAATAAGCATGTAAATAGTCATTTTGGTCCCCGAGAGTGATAAACGGTGCACTTTGATCTCTGACAGATATGAAATTAAAAAAAAAAATCCTCCACTATGCTAGTTGTTAGTCCGTGAGAGTGAATTATATTTTTTTTTAATTTCGTATCTGTCAAAAATCAAAGTGATGTCGTCTGCCACTTTGAGGGACCATAGTGGCTGTTTACTTTTTAAATAACTAAAATATTTAATTTTTACGCACAGTAACATTCCCTCTCTCTCTCTCTCACAAAATTCTGAAACAGTAATTCCATTCCACATTGTCTTGATATCAGAGATATTGATGTGTGAATTTGAAATTCACTCTTACTGTTGTCCACATGCAGAATAATGAACTACACTACAAAGGGATATTAGTTTTGTTCCAAAATAAGAACACCTGCTACTTGCACTAGCTTTTTTTTTTCATTAACAATGGAAATGGAAAAACTCTTCTGTGAAATTTGGTTTGATTAATTTATGGTCATTCAACAATGATATTATTTCTGAAGTCACAAAGATAAAGAATTAATATAAGAAACTTACATGTTCAAAGTAAAAAAATTATCTATACAGAAATCATCGGTGTGTTGAACTTTCATATTGTCTTAGTAAAAATCGATGGAAACATCAATTACAATGTCATGTATCATATATATATTCTACAGTTATTCAAAATAATCCACATTTTGGCCACATTATATCTATGAATAAGAGGAAGTTTACAAAGCCTGTGATTCTATATAATTGCAATAAATAATGTTATCATGACACCTTGCAGATATCTGAGGCTATCTGAGGCTCTCAGGAGAGATCCAATCAAACATGATGATGAAAAGTTTTCCTTGTAAGGTAATGAAAAAGAAGTAAAACAAACAAACAAACAAACAAGGATATATATGAACATATAAGAGAAGAATTTAACTATATTCATTTAACAGTGGATGAAGGTGGGTTAATTTCTTTATATATGCTAGTAACTATACCTTAATTGGACCTTGAACCAAGCCTTAACTCCAGATCTACCTCTTCAATGAAGCTAGGGCTAATTACTTCAAACATCTTTGGTTGCATATGATGATCATGTCTATCATCAACAGAACTTGCCTTTGTGAAAATAAGATTTGATGAAGAAACATCTTTTTTCCTCTTCTTGCAATAATTGTTCATATCTTCATCTTTAGTACACACAACCAGATTCAAGCTCATAGAAGAAGAATCCATTGACCCCTTATTGGAGACTACTTTTTCAATATCAACAACAACTTGATCATCAGGGTGGAACTTACATGCAGGAGATGATGATGAAATCTTGTGGAGGATAGAAGAAGAAGAAGAAGAATTACAAAATGGAATAAGGGTTTCCTCTCTGCCACCTAATAAAGCCTTTGAAGAAAGAAAATCAGGAGGATCAGAATTGTTATTAGTTTTTTTATAAACTAATTCACAACAATTAACAGGAGAAGAAGGGTATAATAGGTTGTTGTTGTTGTTGTAACCCAAATCAGAGCCTTGTTGATATGGAAGATTAATCATATTCATCATCTCATGATTATTCTGGTTGGGGCTAGAAGGTTGTTGTTGCTTTAGTCTTGCTCTATCTTTTCTATGAACATTCATGTGTCCACCTAGTGCTTGTGCTGACCTGAACTCTCTTCTACAAAAACTGCAAGAGTATGACCTTGGTGGCCATATGCATCCACCTAGTGACCCTGCTGCTGCTGCATCTTCTGCAAAAGCTTGTTCTTCCCATGACTGAAAATCACCACCATATAAAGAAGGGTTAATGGTTGGTGATGAAGCAGCAAGATTATTATTGTTGGGTCTCATAATAGAGTACTTCCTCTTTGTCTGAATCCAACATTGACCCTGTTCCATTGGAATTGGATCACACCAGAAGAAGAAGCTAGCTACCCCCAAATTTAATTTCAGAGAAAAAAAGAGAAGAGAAGAAGGTGCAAGTGAATATCCCAAAGGAAATTAGAAGCTACATGGAGTGTAACATAACATCAATGGATCTTATATAGATATATAGATATATGGAATTAAGGGAGGGTTTTTTGTGTGGAAGATGAATTGTTGGGTACTCTATACTTGGTGTATATGTTTAACCCTTTTGGTGTTTTTTTGGTGTGTGATGGGTTTTTCCAACACAGTCAATGAGGGGAGATACCAGAAGGAAAACCACTAAGCTAACTTGCCCTTGTTTTCTGCATTTTCTTGGTGAGGGGAAGCAAAAATTAAGCAGCCATGGATTTGAAAATTGGTGAAGTGGGGTCCTCTCTAATATGTCTTACATAACATGATCATCAGATCTATATGTGATGGGGGGTGGCTACAGTAGTACTGTGACTTCACTCAACAAAAATCTGACTGCAATCTCCTCAGACTACTAGAGATCCAGCAATGTATTGTCCTTTTTTTGAGAAAAAAAATATATATCCATTTTTTTTCAAATGATATCTTCCACGCACAAATGTGGAGACTATTCTTCGATATAGGGAGATCCATTTAAGGAGTTGATCTCTCGCAACAGATGATTTTCCATACATACCGTTTTGGGATCGAACCCCGGATATCGTGTGTAAGCAACCTGGGTATCTACCCCGTACCACGCCAATGTTGGTATTATTTTTTTATGGGTGTAATTGGTATTAGTCTTGTCTTTAATTGTGATGTACAGAAAACAAATAGGGTTTTCATGTGTCCTTTTATACATAAGAATAATAATAATACTCACAATAATGATACTAGTAGGACATATATACTTAGCTTATATATATACATCCGTCGTCAGTCCATGTGCATATTTTTATTATAGAATTATTATAGTTTAATCTTATATTATATATTTTGCACACTCGCATTTTGATTTTGCCAAATATATAATTAATATGACTCGAGCTAAACATTATTATATATGCATGTTCCCTATTTTTAAATGTTTAAACAGTCAGTGTAATTTTGTAACTTACTCCCTCCGTTCTCTTCTTTGGTTGTTCTAGTTTTTTTATTTTGTCCCATACTCTCAAATCTTTAGTTGTTTTAGGATTTTAAGGTATAATTTACCATTTTGTTCCAACTATATTCTTAGTTTTAATTAAAAACATAAATTAATGAAGTTTTACATTTACTAAAGTGGACAATTATATATTTTACATAGATATACTCACGTACATACATTAAAGATGTACATTTCACATAGGCAGTTAAAGATGTGTATATGCAATATGTATTAGACATTTCCAAATGATCATTTCACATTAATTACTCTGATGTTGTAGTAGTAGTATAATTAATAAATGAATAAATTTTAAATAAAAATTATGAAAACATGCAAAATAATACATATGGACATTTTAGTCTAAATTTTAGATAATTAATTTATTTCTTAATTTATGTAAGCAATTCACAGCTCACCGGCTTCTTTCGTTAAAAATTGCAAGAAGTTCTTGAATGTGAATATTCATATAATACGAAAAAGAGAGAATTCGGTAAAGACTGAATTATCATTATATATTGATGTGAATAGATGGGTACACTACGCCAAATTTAGGATGTAATAGCAAAGATAGCGTTTTATGTGAAAATATCATATAAAAATATAATGCTGATGTTTCAGATAGTGTTTTTTTTCTCTCTAAAAAGCATTATATAATTAAGTATCAACTTCATATGCGCCTTTTGAATATAAGAAAACACTATTTGAGGTTTTAACACAAAAATGTTAATTTTTTTCAAAAAAAAAACACAGATACTTGCTTCGAAAAAAAACACAAATGCTTCAAATAGTGATTTCTCAAAGAAAACATTATTTGAGCGTCATCTTTAGATCATAACACTACAAAAATGTATATATTTTTATTTTTAAAAGACGTAGAGGCTTCAGATAACACTTTCTCAAGAAAGCGTTATCTAAAGGTGACACTCAAATAATTTTTTTAAAAAAGCACTATCTCAATAAACTTGGATTTTTTTTCATCCTCTCTATCCCTCCCTCTCTCTCAATTCTTTTTTCTCTCTCTCTCTCCATCATTTCTCTATTTTTTTTTCATCTTCTCTCTCCTCTCACCCTTATTTTTTCTGCTGCAGAAATAACATGGATGGAGAGAATGTGTTTTGTATCGAAAGCCAACAAGTAACATATTTTTGTACTAAAACCCCAAATAGTGCTTTCTTTAGCTGAAGACTCAAATTACCCAAATTGATCATGATTATACTACTCAAATTTTGGGCAAGAACTGTGGAACACGTCTTGCAATGTTCACTTAGCTGTGAACCCGCATGTATCATATAGTTGTTAATTAGTGCACGAAACAGCAATCCAAACTAAGATTGGTTAGTAGTTTTCTAACCATGTCATATGATCTACTGCTTCTTATTTCGCTGACCTACTTAGCTCTTAATTAAAATGCTACATTTTGGCAACACAGAACTGTTGACCATGGAAATAAGTTTGGCCACTCGAGAGACGCATATGGCCTAGACTACATATTAGACTTAGGTTTAGAAAATTTAGACCATAACCTTTTTTTTTGGAAGCCCAAATAGTAAAAAAAAAGGATGGAATTTATTCTATCTAAAAGGTCTTTTAGACCTAATAGGTTGGTCTATTTTTTTATGAATTGCAACAGGGATAAAAGCTCAAAAAGGAAAAACAACTATAACACAACACGACGAGAGAAAGAGATCTCTCTAACATCAAATAAATATAAATAATACTTTTTGTTATCATTATTATATTAGATCATTTTTTATAATGTATTAAAATCATATACTTATTCACTTTTTAAAGGCCTACATAAAGACTCAACTCTAAAAGCTTATTAAGGGATATATAATTTTATGATAGATTTAAAAGTCTTAGTACAAAATAGACTTTTAAATAGGCTATCATGTCTGGTTGGGATTTTTAAAAGAACAAGAGACTTTAAAAATGTCTTATATCATAAACAAGAAGTTGAATTCAGGCCTTATAAAGATGATCGAACCGGTCTATCTATTTCCACCTTTATATCTCATAAGTGAATTTAATTTTCATAGTTTATTGTTTATTATATACAAAATGTATTCTAGTTAGCCTATAGCCCATTAGTCTATTAAGTGATAAGTCGAATGACTTATTTAAAGACCTTAATGGAGCACCCACTTTTGGGTGTTTAAGTGGGCCCCACATATATATACACATCACTCATTTTTACTTTTTCTAATATAAACACCCAATAAACACTCAACCCCTCCAACTCAACAACTCTAAAAAATTTACTAAATAGGTCCACCAATAACTCTACGTCCAATTAAAACCCACACAATATATATGAGACCCACTAGAAGAGAGGAGAGAGAAAGTACTTGTACAAGCACCCCTCCCTATCAAGCACACTCTTTTTTCCCCTACAATGGGAGTGCTTAATAAGCACCTATTAAGCACCCCAATATTGGAGCCTAATATGATTTGAGCGTTTAAGCTTTAGATCAGACTTTCCGAAATGCCATGCCAACCTGACAAAAGGTCTATATATAATGGGTAAAGGAGAGACTTTATGTTTCAATCCCTTAAGAAGTCAATTAAATTATGTTTTTCAATTTTTAAAATTAAGCAATTAAATATGACATTGTCATCAATTTTTTGATCTAAAATTCATAAATTTTTATTTTCTATAAAAATATTTAGGGGTCTATGAAGGATTTGAGAAATAAAATAATTTTTAAAGTTTAGAAGTAAAAAATTTAACAAATATGTAATAAAACCTAAAATATTTTGTAGGATATAATTAATATTAATAGGGTTAAAGAGAGAGAAAATTTAGAAATATTTTATTTTGAATAAAATTCAATGTTCTGCTTAATGCATGAGTTTAAGCGAAAAAAAGTTGACATACATGATTTAGTGGATTTAGTTTGGAAAAATTGTGAATAAAAAATAAGAATGAGTTTTAATTAAAAGAAAACTGAATGGGAGACCCAATCGCAACAATTAAACAATATTGGAGATTATATTTGCACAAAATTTATTAAGAGAGTAAAATCATACATTAGTTATAATAAAGATACTTTTCATAATCAAATGATTTATTAAAATAAGAAGCATTAGGGGTATTTTAACCCTTATACAAGGATCTAAGGTTCCTACACACCATCTGTATCAAGTACACAAAATCTCAATACATTTTAAAGGATACTGCACCAATCTGAAGAAAAAATAATAATCCATGAGCGCCCAATTTAGCTACCAACCAATGCCAAGATGATAGCTTAATAAGATCAAACAAAAGAACAAATTAAAAATGCAATAGGGAGGGTCTGGTCTTCATTTTTCTGATTGGTGTGCATGCTTAAATCTGGTGGTTTGTATGTTAATTGGCCGATGATCAGTCTTTGAAGTTGTTAAGATTTGTAAAAGGATTGGAGTACCTTTTGTACACCCTGTTCTACTCAATATATTTTGATTATAAAAAAATGCAATCAAACAAGAGAACAAATTATATATATCGTGTTAAATGGTTTTTAATTGAGAATATCTTTTAGATTCAAATAAAAAAAATCAAAGGTTAATGAATAATTCTTCAAATGAAAAAGTGATATATAGAAACCTAAAAAAAATTAGTAATTAACCAATCCTGCAAGTTCAGAATAATTTTAAATTAGCTAGTTGCTACTTGAGACGAGTGCTACTTGCTTCTTCTTAATTACATTATATAATTATCCTTTATATATAATCAAATGGCTTATTTTATTAAATAATATATGTTGCTTCAACTGTCTTGCTCTCGGAGTTTGTTTTTATCTGTTCCATTTAAATGAAGGCTCCCGTTCCTATTTTTGGAGGACAGATTCTTGTGATGACCATAATCAATTTCGAGATTTGTATTTAGAATGTGTCCTTAAGGATAGCATTTTTAGATTTATTTTATAACGTGAACATTTATATAAATGTTTAGAAAAATTTACAGAAATAGCTGATGATATATTCACAAGTAGGATGATACGGTGGTTTGGTTGTTTGAGCCTTTGAGGGGAGTCTACCCAATATTGTTCATATGCATCCACTTTTGGGAGTTTATTCACAACTGGGAAAACGTTAGGTACTCTTGCCAAAACTTCTGATGATGGTTCTATCAGTTTTGTACCATTTCCCTTGATTAATCCTTGTTTGTATTATTGTTCATTTGTATTAGGGGTCATTGTGGTTCTTCGTGGGGCTTTTGTCTTCATTAATTTGTACTTGACTTTTTTAGCTCTGGTCGCAAAATAGGGGTACAACTTGTGTGCCTGTTTTGTTTAATTTCTTAATAAAATTATAGCTTATTAAAAAAATCTTATTTTTGGCATAACACAGTGATAACTAGTGTGTGTTTTTATCTTACCGTTAGCTTTCCAAAAATCTTATCTCAAAATTTGTTTTAGGCCTAAAAATATATTAAGTCAGCCCTTATATGGGAGATAGTGAGATTTGTGTGGGTGTATGATATGACATGAGATGACCATATAGTTAAGATAGAAACCAACCCGACTCTAATTTTACTTTTTCTTTTTTAATTTTGACTGGGACTCTAATTTAATTTACTTCTTGGTTATGATTATAATATTATGCTTTTTTGTGTGTGTATATTGGATACTTGTATTTTTTTTTATTTTGTTGCAGTGACTGTGTTTTACACAGACAACGTTCTCTCTTGCAAGAATATATTTTCTCATTTTTGCCTTAAATTATTGGCTACCAACAGGGCCGGCCCTGAGGTGGGACGAGGAGACGACCGCCCCGGGCTTCATTTTTAGAGGGACACCAATTTTTTTTTACTATATATATATATATATATACAATTTATATAATTAAATTTTATGTTATACTTTGAGTTATATTTATTTAATACTTTATTTTATAAAATCAAATAAAATATAATTTTATACTACTTTTTTCTTATTTTTTCAGCAAAGAAACATAAAAATAGCATATTGACACATGCATTATCCTAACTTAGCCGCCAAGTTAAAAATGAGAACAAATACCATCATGCCTTTCAAAATTCCCATACGCATTACATTTTCTTTTATCTAACTTTCTTCTACTCGAAAATAAACCTTAATTATGAACGGATTATTAATGATTTTGCAACAAAAAATATAAGTAGAATAATATTAAATTGATTTTAGGGCACTATTTTTTCAATAAGCCCTGGGCACCTAAAATATAAGTGCCGCCTCCGGCTACCAAATGCTATCTTAGCGACGAAACATATAGTTTGATATGTCGGTAGGGTCATTATCTTAATTAACTATATCTTATTATTTATTGATTTAATTAATAGAACAATACGAAGACAAATCTAGATGCTACCAAAACTTTATAATAATGCAACTTTGCTTTATGTGCGCCTTTGATAGTTCTGCTGTTAGAAAACGTTACCAGAAAATAGCATGCCATGCCAAAAGACAACTTCTACTACTATAGTATTAATTCGAAGTTCGGAAAATGACTAATTTTCTTAATATTCTTATCAGGTCCTAGCCATAATTTATAATCCAATTTGATCCACAGGCACAGCGTTTCTCCATCCAATTGAGACTCTACAACGGGAGAGTTATTACTGGGTTTGAACTTTTTTTTTGTCAAAAGGGGATTAATTATTAAGGGCTTTTATATTCGCACATACATACTTTGCTATCTGCACATACATGTCCGCGGAACTAATAGTTCCGCGGGTTTATTTTTTTTCCAACACACACATGCAGTGGAGCTATTAGTTCCGCGGGTTGTAATTCTCCCCGGAACTATTAGTTCTGCACGTTGTAATTCAACACATAAAGCGGAACTAATAGTTCCGCGGAAAATTACAACCCGCGGAACTAATAGTTCCACAGCATGTGTGTGTTGAAAAAAAATAAACCGCGGACATATATGTGCAGATAGCAAAGTATGTATGTGCGGATATAAATTACCTTTATTAATTGGACAAAGTCCAAAGCCCAAAAGGCAATATATAAGGCCCAACATCTATGACAAAAAAAAGGCCCAACATCAACTACGACCAAAGTCAAGTTTAATGGTGTCTCTAAACATACACACATTAATGCATAGACACGCACCTACCAGAATGCAAATACAAAAAACTAATAAGCTTAAAACAAACAGAAACTCTAAAAGTTTAATATCAACAAAGCAAAAGTCATCCTCATAATTTCTATTTTGCCCTTGATTCTATACACCCGAAAGAGCTACCCAAATATTGGGTCTGGCCCATTAGGGTTGCCAAGTGCCAAAATCAGAAAGACCAAACTGTTATTCTTCTTCTCCACCATCAGGCCTGATCCGTAATTTCTTTGAAACGATAGGCCGTGCCTAACCTGCAGTCTCAAAAGCTTGGGCATAATTGTTGGCAGAGGAAGGAAAAATAAAACTGATGTTCATTCAAATTGGTCTTGCTTCTTTTCAAGCTTCTGTTTTGAACTTTGTTTGAGTTCACATCATTTTTAAATTAGTCTATGGACCCGATTCGTATAAAGTATGAATATTTTTCTAATAAAATAAGTAAAAAAATATACAATAAACAAAATAGTTGTAGTTTTTTAGACATGTGTCACGACCCAGAAGATGACATGTGTCATATATAACATGGAGAATTAGGACCTACATTTTTTATATAGTAATTAAGTAATTGATTTGCAAGATGCTGAAGCTCTAGTTAAAGGGGAATTATACTAAATTAATTGAATTAGGCTTTAGCCACATGTAATAAAAGATCTGTTCAAATCACGTGTTCAAATCACAAGCATGTAACTTAGATGGGTTGACTTATTCAAGGTGACAAAGCTCTCACAATCTTATATTCTCCATTCATAAGACTTGAACTTGAGACCTTGTTTAAGGGGAACTAAACTCCTTGTCACAAACGTTGGTTGGATAATAAGATTTGGGTAGAAGGAGATAAGCTTGAAGAATGAAAAGGTATTGTGGAGGGTCTTATTATTATCGGACATGTTATGGAGCTTAAGACTTTGTTTAGAGGGCAGAAAGGTAATGGCTTTGAGGGGAAGGGAGGAAAATCTCTCACCTTTAGAGGTGGGAATAGGACAAGCTGTTTGGCAGGGGCATATGATCTAGCCTACATCAAGCCAGGTCCAAGCTATACTTTTCATGAAATAAATCAGGTTTAGACTTTTATAAAAGCCTATTTAGCTAAAAAGGACAGGTTTTAGGCTATCTAAAAGCCTAAGCCTAACAAACCGACCTATTTAAGTAAGCACAAATAATAACTTTTTTGATAATATTATTATTGTATTAGATTTTTTTTATAATGTGTTAAAATCATATAATTATTTACCTTTTTAAATATTTAAATATGTTGACCTACATAAAGACTCAAGCCTACAAAGCTTATTTAAGGAGAAAGTCATGGCCTATTTAGAGGCGTTATTGCAAAAAATATTCTTTTAAATTAGTCCCTGCAAATATGACACTTTTTAGTTTTAGTCCACATAATTTTTTTTTGTTAATGATCCCTACAAAATAGAACTTTTTATGTTTAGTCATTGTTATTTTGTTTTAATCCCTATAATATTTGATTTATGCTAAATTAGTCTTTGTAATATGTGGACATTTGTTTTTAGTCCCTAAAATATAATATCAATTTTATTTTAGAGGGACTAATTCAACATAATCGAAATATTATATGGACTATTTCAACATGATCTAAAATATTACTGGGACTAAAATAAAATAATGAGGACAAAAAACAAAGCTTTCTATTTGGTAGAGATCATAAACAAAAAAATTACAAGGACCAAAACTAAAAAGTGTCATATTTGCACGGACTAAAAATATATTTAAACTTTTAAATAAACTATCTTAAAGGCCAGGTTAGATCTTTAAAAAAGTTTATATCATATAATCGAGTAAGACTCTTAGTAGTAGTGGTTTTAATTTTCATAGTTTATAGCTTGTTATACATAGCGTATTTAGGAATAAGTGAGATGACATATTTAAAGATCTTAATAGGAATCAGGTATTTAAATAGGCTATCAAGCTAAGCTAGACTTTAAAAAGGGCATGTCAAACCTAAAAAAACCTATGATATATAGATTACAGGTTAGACCCAAGTCTTGAAATTTTTAAATAGGTCAAGTCTATTTAGGCAAAACCTAGCTCAGCTCAGCTCAGTCTATTTTCACCCCTACTCACTTTGTATATATTTTTAAAACCCTCCAATTTGGGAGAATTCATAAAAATGGTACAAAGAGAGCTTTATACGGTTTTAAAATACGTTCAAATACTTTTCCTAATTTTTAAAATCTCTAAACAAAGGGAGGATTGATCATAAGCCCTCTCCTCCCCTTAAAACTCCCCTCCCAAACAAAGTCCAAGAGGCTAAATTGGAGTTATAGCCCTTTTTTTTGGTCAAAAGTTATAGCCTTGTAATTTTGGTCAAAAAGTTATAGCCTAATGTGAAGGATAATTATAGGGGTTTTTCTATCTACACATACATACTTTTTTATCCACACATACCTGATGCGGAACTAATAATTCTGCACGTTTTTCTTCAATATCGAACTAATAGTTCTACAAGTATTTTTTTAAAAAAACATACATGATGCAAAAAATAATAGTTCTGTACGTTGTACTTCAATGCGAAACTAATAGTTCGACAAACATTTTTGATTCGTTACGCATGCTTGCGGAACTATTAGTTCCGCATTGAAGGACAACGTGTGGAACAATTAGTTTTGCATCATGTATGTTTTCAATAAAAAATACCTACGAAACTATTAACTCTGCATCAGATATGTGTGGATAGAAAAGTATTTATATGTAGATAGAAAACGCCTAATTATAGCCAACCATTGTGGGCTTTAAAACTGGCTGGCCCATTTATTGAAGTGGGCCATAGGCAACCGTGGTCTGGGAATTCAATTGGAAGGAGGTGTTACGGTGGTAATGGGCCCTTTTTTGTTTCGGCCCGATATAGGTTAGGGCAAAACACTTCATGAATGCTATATGAATATAACAGTAAAAATACCTGTTGGGTCATGTTTACTCTAGATGTAAAAGTATAATATTAAATTACTTAATTCAGCCAAAAAATATTAAATTACTTTTGTTTTGACAACATTAAATTACTTAGTTCTCTGAAAATTCTGAGATTGCAAAAAAAGGGACATATTTATCCTCCACCCACCGTCTAACCCAAAAAAGGGGCATATATATAGTAGAATCCACTGTAATGAGGCTGGCGAAGTTGCAATAAACTGTGTGTTAGAGATTGAGAGATAGAGATGAAAGCGAGGAGTAAAACGGGAACACATGATTTTTTTTAAATACCCACAGTATCTCAAAAGAAAAGGGACCCCTAGATTAATCTGTATTCGGTTGAGAGGTAAGTAAAACTTCACCACAGATTGTTCCATCATTGTGGGTCGAACACGGGTCCTATCCGAATCCGTCCCCTAATTAGATGGAACACATTATCTACTTGTGCCTAACCTCTGGCTACGGGAACACATGATTTTTTTGGTAACCATGTTATTGATCTGAAGTATCTATTGACTTTGCCAATAACTAATCTCTGCTGGAGAACTTGGCTGTCCACCTTTAGTGGGTATCCCCTCCCAACCACTTTTTTTTTCATCCACAAGGTTCGAACCTGAGATATTGCTTAAGAGATCTAAACTCAGTACCACTCGGACAAACGTAATATTAGTATACAAATGGTTTTTTTTTATGAGAAGTATACGCATGGTTTGAGAACGAAATATTGGTCTCATTTGATTAAGATTAAAAAAAGTATATTACACGTGTCATAGAAATCATTTAGTTAAAACTTCTGTTGGTATATGTTCCTTTTAACTGTATTCAGTTGATTGATGGGCAGCCCATTTAACATGATACAAAAATGGGTTAATCTATCAAAATTTAGGTTTGAACATAATTTGGCTCAATCAATAGCCCAACATAGGTTGTGTAACATCTGTTTTCTGAGTAATTGTTCTCATTTCTGTTTTATATGAATTTTTGCAAAATAAATGTTTTGAGATTTATTTTTGGTTTACAAGTAGGATTTAAATACACATGTTTAAAATTACTTCTGAAAACGGTCCATTTTCAGCTTCCGTCAGGTTTAGTTGCAACGTCCGCTTCTTTGTTCTTTCGTCCTTTTTCTGTTTTATATGAATTTCTGTGACAAAAATGTTTTGTGATTTATTTTTAGCTTAAAATTAGGGGTAAAATACATGTATTTTGAAATACTTCTGAAATGGTGGTTTTTCATTCAACATAGGGTCTTTTTACAGAAAACGGTTTACGTCTAACTGACGGAAAGAGATTTAAATAGCTTAAGTGTGTTAAACAAACTCAATAAATAAACTTCCTTCACAAAAGTTGCTTCTTTTAATATTTATGATTTTATGAAAATTTTCTGAAATTTTTGAAAAACTTTTGAAAAATACTGAAAACTATGCTAACCGGGGGCGTATAGCGTAAAAATCTTATTTCACAGGTATAATTTTCGTGTCAAAGGTCCATAAGTATTTTCTATTTTATTTTTAATTATTTATTTCATGATTTTTAAAATTATTTCTGTGTAAGTTTTGAAAACCCTATTTTTCTATTTTTTCAGGGTTATACCTGCGAAACGATGAAAACCGAAGAGTTTGTACTATCTATAAAATTCAAAAATGAGTGCCACGAAATTATTTAGACTTCTTATGACATTTTCTAGCATTCTCATTGGTTCTTATCATTTTTAACTAATCATTTCAATTTTTGATTTATGAAAAGACCAAAATACCCTTGATTTTCACTCTTTTTCATCCAAACCCTAGGGGTATTTTAGGAAATTCACATCCCCCTCTTCCCAGCTCAGTTTGGCTGCCTCACTCAAGGCCTTGAAGGGTCTTGAACATTCTCCAATGTTCTAGAAGCTAGATATTTGTTAGATATTTTTAATAAATAGGATTTTAGCTTTTTTTGTGAAAATGGAAATTAAAAATATCTTCCTCCCTCCCCCTTGCTTCTGGCCGAACCCTCCCCTATAAATAGGGAGGGGATGCTCTTCATTTTCTCATCCCTCAACTTGAAGAGAAATCACTCCCAAAAATTTCCTTTGTTTTCTTTGAGTTTCCTTTGTATTACTAATCAAGTTTTTGTGTTTTTGTTCTTGTGTTCTTAGTGTGCTCTTCATTGTTCTTGAGGCTAAGGTATGGGGAAATTCTTCTTAAGATGGTTTTGATCTTTGTTTTGATGAGAATTTGTGTGTTGGGTGTTAATAGTTTTAAATAAATTGTTATATATTTGTTTAATTGTTTTAAATGGTTACTATGTCTAATTTTTGTTTAAAAATGTTATTTTATCAATAGTAAAGTTATAATGCCCAATTTAATTATAAAGTTTAAAAATTGTATCGTTACGCTGGCGAAATTTTAATTATAAAGGCTTGATCACTCAGTGGGCTATACCTCCGTGATCAACAAATCTAAGAAATTGTAAAATTGAACCTTTGTAGTTCTTTTGGCTAATGGGGAATACTGTGGTTGGTCAGGCATGAGAATACATCTTCGGTGTATTGTCACGTCGGGCTCAGGGGACGTATCTCTATTAGACATTAGTACGTGAGCAAGTGATCAAATACGCTGAAATTGTTAAACCAGTGTTTTCTTCCATTTCCATGTTCTGATTTCAAAAAAATATATATATATATACAGGTTGATTGGGTAAAATAAGTTAATAGTAATGGGTTCTCAGTGAACTCTACTGTTAAGTTATTTGGAAGAAATTCCTAATTCGGGACCCTATTATATATAAAAACTTGTGATTTTTACTGTTTATATACAGACTGATGATGGGTGAAGGTAGTTTATTTGTATGGATTTGTCTAGGAAAGAAAAAGGTCATTGAAGGGGCCTACAAGCTCACCTAATCTTTCCTGGGAACCATACCGATGCGCTATTTTTCCTATCTTAGAAAGTTCGTATATACGTGGCGAAGATTACTTGATCAGCTTCCAAAGAGCTTTCCCAAAGAGAATGAGTTAAGATGATTTTTATTAATATTATTACAGTTAAGGTTGGTCACCGCGTTCGGCTCTGCCTCCGAGTGGCTATTCCATAGCAATTTTTCCCAGAAACGAGAAATAGTCACTTATCGATTAAAAATGAATCTGGGTTTGAATAAGCGTTAATCTCTTCTCTCTTAAATCAATTCCGGTGGCTCTGCCTCGTTTTGATATTCTGTTATTGTTTTGATCACTTTGATTCTATACCGATTCACTTTCGGGTAATCACCCCAGTTCGGCTCTGCCGCAGTGTGGTTACTCTTAAAATAAATTAATAAAGCCGAAAAGAGTAAAGTGACAAGAGTATTTTGGAGTATGATTTTTTACCTGAGATTCTATGTTTTATGTGAGTTAAGGGATTCCGTATTTCTTTGAGAAGTGTGATTTTATTCTTATCTGATTTTGGTGTTATCTGAGTTATGTGATTCGATGTTCCTATCTGAGCACTGTGATTCTGTGTTTGATTGAGATATGTGACTCTAAGTTCTTATCTGAAAAACGTGGTTTTGTGTTTACTTGTGATTCCGTGTTTATTGAGAGTTAAGTCATAAATTGGTGTCTGTGGTTACTAAGAAAAATCTCTCGGAGTAGCAGGCTGAATGCTCGTGGCTGTGTGCCAAAATTCCTATGGTAAAATCTTTATGAGTAGCGAGTGACTTACTCGTGGGTGTGTCCCGAATTTAAGTGAAAGTCTCCAGGAGCAGTGGGTTGTTATACTCGTGGGTGTGTCCCAAAAGTTTAGAGAGTCTATGTGAATTAATGTACCGGTGATGTTTTGTGTTGTTTTTGCTATTACAAGTACAGACAAGGACTTGACATTTGTGTTTATTTTGAGGATGAGTATAACAATATTATTCTGTGATATTTGTCGAATGAATTTTATTTTCTGTATGCATTATATCTGTTGAGTGTCTTAAATGATGAAGATTTTCACCCATGCCTACTTTCTATGTTTTATCCATATGTGGTTGAGTAGATGTTTTCCCAAGGAGTGAGCTAAGTCTTAGGAGAAGATCTGAAGGAAGTTGCTGCGCGAATTACGAGAAGAACCAGTGTTTACTGTATTGCTTTGGGTAAAGGTCTAGAGATTTGACCGGCTCAGGTGTCCACTGTATAAACATATTTCAAGATATTGAGTTCCCTTTGTAAACTCTAAATATTTTTATATGAGATAAGATTCTCTTCACAAATGTATCATCTTATGTTTCTGCATTCAAAACCTTTCGAAAGGAGTTAGGGAAACATATTCCCCGTCCTTCTAATCTTCTTTAAGCAAAGTGGAAAATTTTTACCCACATTTTGGAAGAAGGATTTCCAACTTTCACTAAAATGTTTTCTAAATATTTCGAAAATTCTTGGTAATTATGGTGTAATATCCTTTTTGGAAAAAAGACGTTGCAGGTTGGCCCATGATGGGCTGGGCTAGCCCGCAGGCCCAATTGATATTTTAATTATTTAAATATATTTTTTTAAATTGAATTTAAAAATAAAAAATAGAGCAAACCGGAAGTTTTCACAATTGTGTTGTGTTTCACACCCCTAGTGTAAGACCTTCTGGATGTAGGAAAAACTTACATTATGTGACAGTGTCGAAAATCACACCTGTGACAGAAATGTCATCCTGGGTGCGAGAAATACTGATTTTATACAATACTAATTTTATATAAATAGTAATTCTGTACAATATACATATGGAGTTTAATAACTATGCACTAACAGTGTAAACAAGTTTTACACAGACGTCCAATCATATTTTACCATGTAAATACTTTAGAAATCAGTGTTATCAAGTAGTACTATGGTGATATATGATTGATTGTCTGTATAAAACTTTTTTAAATTGTCAGTGTATACTAATTAAATTCATATGGATATTATATATAAATCTTTCAATGTTATATACAAATATTTATATTTATATATGCATAATATTATATCATTTAAGTTATATATATTTATATTAACAATATTATTAAAAAAACTTAAAAAAATTGAGCTCATGGGCTAGCCCGTTTGGCCTGTAGCACATGGAGGATTGAACTGGGCTAACAAATTAATAGACTACATTTGATTTGGGTCGATTTGGCCCGTTGTAGGTTGGCCTGAATTGGCTGGGCCAACACATATTGACAGCTCTAGTGCTATGTGCCTTTTTTTTGGGTCAAAATGTGCCTTTTTTTTTGTATCAATCATGTATGGTCTATTCGTTGGGCTGCTTCCTTGGGCCCTGGCCTTTGTTTGAATGGAAGCTTTATTCAGTTGGCCCCCCCAAAAAAAAAGAATAGTATCAATTATTGATAATTTTTTTGGTTACATATTGATAATTATTTTAATTATAAGAAAGTATTTATTATATTGTAATAAAAAGTATTTATTATATTAATTGAAATACTGGAATCAAGGTTGGTTAAAAAATAAAATTAATTTTAAAATTTTTTATAGGTAAATATTAGTAATTAATATATTATGTTAGTAGAGTGATTTGAACTCATGACCTCCTTATCTCTCAAACCCTTATGTCCCTCCCTAAACCACCTTATCACTCCTAAATTAGTTTTGGAGGTTAAAACCAGGGGTGAGCACAAGTTGGTTTGGTTTAGGTTTAAGGGATATATGTGTTCGAATTGATGAATAGTGTGCTGGTTTGGTATTTTGCATTTTTTAGGTTACAAACTGAACCAAACCAACCCGTACTAATTCAGGTTGGTTTGAGTCAGTTCTCGAGTTTAATGATAAAAAATGGGAAAACAAGGAAAAACTGTTCAAATCGGGTCATTCTTTGTCATGGTGGTCAAAACTGCGAACTGGCCTCCCTCCCGGTCTGGATGAACCACAAAACCGCCTTAGCACAGAACCATCCTTGGAACTGGTGAACCGGTTGAAAATCGACCAAAACCGAGAAAATTGGTGGTCAGCCGGTTCACAATCTGGGGCCCTTTTTCCTGGAAAAAACCCATCAGTTCGATTCTTTTTTTAGAAAGGGACAAAATAAAACGGAAATCAAAAGGACAGAGGCATTGATCGCTTATCTCAAACGTTTGTGCAGCACACCCTATGGTCATCAACAGCACAGCTTGCCTACTTTTGTGCAGGTTTCAAACACAAATCACACTCAATAATACTAATGGTGCAGGTCTCACACGTACACTCAAAATCAGAGACAAAAATTGATATTAAATTGAATGCTTTTTATATTTATTAAAATAGAATAGAATTATATATATTTTTGGGGGCTTAAATATGTTTTTAGTCCCTCATTTTGGCCTAAGTTCATTTTTAGTCCCTCAAATATCAAGAATATTATTTTAGTTCTTAATTTTTTGAAAATCTGTCACTTTTAGTCCCTCAACCTGACTCCATTTAGTTTACTGCTAACGTGGCTAACGGTGTTATAGCTTAGTGTGTGACACATCAGTCACTTATCCCAGCTGACATCCTAACTAGAATGGAGGGTCCAGATTGCTCCATCAAGACTTGAATCCAAAATCCAAATGGGTTGCAGCTTCAGCAGACCCAAAACCAGAACCAAATCCAAATGGGTTGCAGCTTCACCATCGGCGACCACCACTTCGCCTTCGGCGATGACACCTACTCCAGATATGGTGGATATTCCTGCTTCATAAGGAGACGATGTCCCCATCGACCAAACTGCGGTGGCGTCGTCAAACAACGTCGGTGCCATGCTCAACAACGTCGGTGCCATCAGGGCCAATTACAACCTCATCTCCCTCCACACGGTGCTCTCTGGCGGGTGGAAGGAGACATCTTGGTTGTGGGGGTCGTGGTGCGTCGGGGTTTGGGGCGGAGGAACACCTGGACCGGTTCAATAGTTCGGTGAGAGGAGAGAGAGGAGGGAGGAGAGAGAGGGGGTTTGGTGACGTGTAAGGTAACATATCATGTTTCGTGCCGCGTAAAAATGATAACTGGGCCATAAGTGTGCCACCTCAGCATCTAAAGGAGGTCAACTCACTTCAAAGACTAAAACTAAACAAAAAAAATGTTCAAGGGACTAAAATAAGTTGACCTTTTATTTAAGGGAATAAAATCAAAGCAACCCTATATTATAGAGACCTGAAACATATTTAAGCCTTCAAATTTCATAATCATTAGATGTTGTTATCCACAAAGAGGATAAAATCAACATCCTATTCTTTGCATTTGGGGAAACTGGACTGAAAGGGATAAATTAAGTTGTAAGTGGGCGTTGATGTACACCCACACGTTGTTTTTTATTTGTTGTTTTGCAAGGCAAGTTCAAAAGGGGAATAATGTACACGCCCTTAGACTTTGACACCACGAATTGCCTTGTTTTTCCATCTTCACCTAACTTGATCATCTCACAAAACATAGACGCACGCATGCAATTCGTGGTTTATACTTGGGGAATTACAAGGAATTAATCGATCTATGGTTTGAAATTAAAAAAATTTATTGCGGAAAGAAAATGACATTATTGTCTCATCATTATCAACACCATTTTTTGATTAAGGCCACGATTTTCCTCATGATGTAGCCCTTGATTTTAATTTAATTAATTAGTTCTAGTCTGTGGAGTTGGTATTTGGATGAAGTAAGCGTGGCACGCAGTTTGTGATTTAAAAACTAAAAAGTGTGCTGTGTCAAACTTCCTTTTTACAAATATTCCCCGTCCAATCGATTAGAAAAGTGAAAAAAAATCAAAATATATAATTTTTACTTTATTTTCGAACCCAAGATGACAAGCTCTTACCTAAAGAATCCTCATCACTTGAACTAATAGGGACATTGGTAAAATAATGGTTTATTATATTTTTTTAGTACCTTTGGTTGGGTCTATTCGAACATATCATTGATGCCTTGTCTAATGATATTTTGAAACAAAAATGTAACATTGGTTCCCACTGAGAAAAGGAAAAAAAATGAAAGATTTGCTATGGCAAATTAATTATACAATTTGCTGCACAGAAAGTTATTGTCCTTAAATAATTATTTAGAATTTGGAATATATAATAGAAAAACTGCTATATAATGTGACTCAAATTCGAATTAGGCAGTTCAACACAAGTGAGGTCCCCGATTTAAGTCACGCTCAAATTTGTGCATAAATTTACCAGGATGTTACAAAAAGCATACGAATCTACTTTTACTTTTCATTTTATATATATGTACCACGGTTCAGGGCCGGACCTAGGATTTTGGTGGTCCTGTGCGAACTTTGAACATAGTGTCCTCATAATCACTGAAAAATTATTCTCTTAGCATTTTTTGCTGCAAAATCACAAATAATCTTTTTATAATCAAGGTTCTTTAAAAAAAAAAATTCAATAGATATCAAAGCAAGACTATTTAAAAATTATTAAAAAGTAATTATATAAATTTATATATATAAGTAAAATTTTACCTAGTATTGGTGCCCTCCAAAAAATGAGACCATGTGCGATCGCTCACCTTGCGCATGCTCAGGGTCAACCCTGCCACGATTTAAGTACATGGCACTCCGCCAAAGGATACTAGTTCGGTTGGTAGAATTTAGCATCTATAACTCATGACATTGAGTTTGAATCCCCTCTCTCCTTATAAAAATAAAGTATATGGCACTACAAAGTGTGTCATAAAAACATTAGCAATAAAAGTTCATTTTGAATAGTTTATTAATAGATTTGACATATTTAAGTAAGTGTTTGTGAGAACTTACGAAAATAATTTATGAAACGGTATAAAAAAAGTAGTTTATGAAATGAAAACTGTTTAATTTCATTCTCTTCCTTTTTTGACAAAATTTCATTCTCTTCTTAGATTATAGAAATAGGTGGCTTCTACCGTGAAATTGTTTTTAAGTGATGTACCATAGAATTGTTTTTGATAGTTTTGCTTTAAGTTTTGGGAGAAAACTTAGCTACAGTTGCTTAAGTGCGGGTGTTACTGTTTTCCTCTTATGATATGATATAGGAAAAAGATCCATGGACACCCAAAATATTGGATCCACCCGCCCAACACCTGCCAACTTGGCAACTTGAATGACTCAGCCAATGACTCATCAAATGAGACTCCCGCTCTTTCTCCCTCTCAAAGGACTCGTCTCTCTCTTTCCCTTCTTCACTGCTCTTCGGCTTCCTCAAGGTCTGAGACTTCAGACCCCCCCTCTCTCTCTTCTCTTTCACTTCACTCTCTCATCTCGTTCATCTTCACTTCTTCGGCCTTCCCTTCCCATCAGACGCACTCCCTCTTTCTCTTTCACTTCACTCGTGCATTTAGGTTCGTTGGTTCTTCGGCTTCCTTTCGCTCATACCCACTCTCTCTCTGCTTCGCCGAGGGTCGGTGCTCTGCTTCCCTTCGTTCCGCTGCTCTGATTCGCCGAGGGTTGGTGCTCTGCCTCGCTGAGGGTTGGACGCTGGGGAGAAGCGCAGATCGAAGTTCATCAGGCCTTGGTGTTGAAGTGTTCACTTTTGGAGGTTTGGAGCCCTATCTTGTTTTTTTTATTTAATCTTATTAGAATGTTAAGCAATTGGTGTTCAGTACAGTGAAACTGGGGCGTAGAAATTTTTGGGATGATCCAAGGGGTGTGGTGGTAGTGGTGTATGATTTTGAAAACATAAAAATACAAAACCTGTTTGATTGTTGTTTAATTTCTTTTCGTGATTTTTGAAATAAAGTAGAAATTGGATATATTTTTTGAAGTAGTAAGAATAAGATAACATGCCTAGGTTGAAGTTCCCCTTGCAACTAGATCTTGATAGGGATAATGACAAGTATCTATCTCCTCAAGCACACAGAAGTATTTGCAACCTTTATACACTTCATAGGTATCGAAAATTTCTCTTGATTGATCTTACAATAACGACATGTTTTGTTCTGTTTGATGAATTATTTTATTATCTGCTGTGTGAACTTTTTACTTACAATGACTCTTTTGAAACTGCCTAGTATGCTGAAGCATGGAACTTTGGTTTTGCCTTTTTGGATTGGTGGAAAATGATAAGGTAGAAAATATGGAATTAAAAGCCACTTCATACTCAGTACAACAAAAATATGGATGGATGGAAGCAGAGTCCTAGAATAGGAAAGTCTGATGGGAGTGATTATACACCTGCTACCGTGTTACAATGAGTGAAATTCAAAACATTTGTATACTACTTTTTTTTTCTTCTCTCCCTTCTTATTTTCCACCTATTCAAACAAGTATAGCCTAAATCAAAAGATTAGTGAGTAGAGAGTTCTGTTTTAGGATTGAACAGACTGCAGCTGGACTCCATCATTCTGCATGTACATGCCATCTTTAGGGTATATTGAGGAGGCTTCTAGGAAAAGGTTATGAAAATGAAAATTAAAGATGCATGCAGTGCCTATGTTGAAGTGATGTTTTCTGTATTTTTCACCCTCATGAGAATTGATGATTTTTTTGAATAATCTTTGTGATGATTTGCTCAACCCAAATGCATGTTGTTGGTGCATTCCTTATTATCCATGGTTTGCATCTCACTTTTATTGAAAAATAATTTGGTTCTTATGATAATGAACTTTCATCATTAAAATTAGTATAAACGAAATATTCTTAAAGCTTTCTAGGATAGTATTAAGGTATCCGTCGTGTTTTATTTTCTCATAACTCTCTGAATCATTGACTTTTGTTGATTTTTTCAGTGACAAAAAATATCTTTGATGAGTTTCAAATTTAAGCTTTCTAGGATAGTGCAACGATTCAAAATTTATAAAGATATAATTTTACATTGTAAAATTAGTATAAAAAAATTTAAAATGATATATCCTTTAAAAAGTTAGGTAATAGTTTTCCTTGACTTTATTTGAATTTATTCTTGTATTACCTACTCACAACAACTATTTAAATTATTTTATTACTTTGTTTATAAGTTATACAATTTTTGTTGTCAAGTTATGAATTAATCAGCTATGTATATATAGATAACAATAATTTATACAATTTTTGTGGGAATTTTTTTTTTGACAAAGTGTTGTGACCTCGTGCCTCTATTTATGTGTTTGTGACCCATTTTCGTTTGCCATCTATTTTTTGCTCTCTCCTACCCCATTTCTCCCAATTTCATTTCTTCTATTCTCCTCACGTAGGGTTCGAGATCACAGTGGGTCACCATTGTGAAGCACGGATCAGGTTTGGCTAGTTTCACACCATATGAGCCGTGATCAAGACTCTAGCCTTCATATTTGCCTTGAGGGTACGTTGCCTATTTCTTTTGGCTCATCTATCAAACCATTTGTAGGGTTTATCATTCATCATCATTATTGACAGCACTTGATATTCTTTATAAAGACTTGTCTTGTTAACGTTCTCCCCTTATTAACATTGTAAACTTGTCTACTATTTCTCGAAATCTGATTGTAATTACATTTCCTCCTTGTCATGTTTTTATGTGTGCAGTGTAATCGAACCTTGACTTGTTTTTCTACCCACGCATGAAGTTAGGATGGTAGCTGACCTTGAGCATTTTACTGATGGTGGACACCAAATTGTAAGACCTGAATCTGGGAGTACACCAGATGATCTGGGCAAAACATTTGCCAATGAACCTGATGAAAATGATGTAGCAGTTGGCATGTCTTTTGAAACAGCAGAAGCCGTTAAGTCATTCTATCGTCAATACGCTATACGAAAAGGGTTTGGGATAAAGATAAGAAACTCAAAGAAAGGACCTGATGGGCAACTTAAATACTTCATCTTGTCATGTGCACGAGAGGGTTATCATGTTTCACAAATACCCACTGACATGCAGAAACGGCCTACCAAGAGAAACCAATGCCCAGCTAAGATCACGGTGGGTTTGAAGGATGGACTATGGTATATTATGTCAATTACTAAGGAGCACTGTCATGGGTGTAGCCCCAGCAAATCACGAATGTTTCGTGGGAATAAAAAGATTAACATGCATGTACGTAGAACCCTCCAAATAAATGACGAGGCAGGTGTGAGGGTGAACAAGAGTTACCGTTCTCTTGTTTGCGCTTCAGGAGGATATGAAAATCTTTCATTTGTGGAGCGAGATGTAAGAAACCTTGTGGTTAAAGAAAGACGCACACTGGGGAAAGATGGTGATGGCAAAGCCCTTTTAGCATACTTTACTCGCATGAGGGAATACAACAAGGACTTTTTCTATGAAATGGACTTGGACGATGACTTCCATGTGAAGAATGTTTTCTGGGCAGATGCAAGAAGTCGGGTTGCTTGTGAGTACTTTGGAGATGTCGTGTCATTTGACACAACTTACCTGACTAATAAATATGACATGCCATTTGCTCCATTTGTTGGTGTCAATCATCATGGTCAATCCATTTTGCTAGGATGTGGTTTGTTATCGGCTGAAGACACTGAGTCCTTTACATGGTTGTTTCAAACATGGCTACGATGTATGTCATCAAAGGCCCCGCAACGTATTGTCACTGATCAGTGCAAGGCGATGCAAAATGCTGTCGAGGTAGTGTTTCCTAATGCTTCACACAGGTGGTGTCTCTGGCATATAATGAAAAAAATACCTGAAAAATTGAAAGGCTATGCTGATTATGAAGAATTAAAAAATGTCATGAAAAATGCAGTTTACGACACATTATCAGCTGATGAATTTCATAAGACATGGAGTGCATTCATTGAAAAATTTAAATTGAGTGACAATGAATGGTTGAGTGGCCTATTTAAAGAGCGAAAAAGATGGGTCCCTTGTTTTTTGAAGCATGAATTCTGGGCTGGAATGTCAACCACACAAAGGAGTGAAAGTATGAATGCATTTTTTGACGGATACATAAATCCAAAAACAACTCTTCAGCAATTTGTAAAGCAATACGATAATGCCTTGCAGGACAAAGCCGAAAAGGAATACGAGGCAGATTTTCGCTCATTCAACACCAATATTCCTTGTGGCTCACATTCCATGATTGAGAGACAGTTCCAATATGAATACACTCAAGCAAAATTTAAAGAAGTTCAGTCTGAATTTCGAGCAAAAATTAATTGTTTTGTTGTAAGTGTCAATAGTGTTGGACATGCAACTTGTTATGATGTTGTGGAGGAGAGCATCATTGGTACGCATCCAAGAGAAACCCAATTCCGTGTGAATTTCAACCGTGAAGACCGTGATGTCAGCTGCAGTTGTTTGCTGTTTGAGTTCAAAGGGATCATGTGCAGACATTCTCTTTTGGTTCTTGCTCAAGAGAGGGTGAAAGACGTTCCATCTAAGTTTATCTTGCCCAGATGGAGCAAGAATCTGAGAAGGAAATATTCACGCATGAAAACAAGTTATGATATCAAGACTTTGCAGCCACAAGTAGAACGATTTGATGGGTTGTGCAAGAGATTTTATGAGATTGCCGAATTTGCAGCGGAGTCTTCTGACATAACAAGTCTTTTGTATGAAACATTGAACTCATTTGAGGAGAAAGTGCATGAAGTCCATACAAACTCGCATGGCATCCCTAAAGGGGATGGACATGCCAATACCGAAAATCCTGTAGAAAGGCTTGAGGAATGCTCTCCTCAGCAATCTGTTATGGACATTCGTAGTCCATTGCATGTAGTTCGGAAGGGACGTCCTTGTACAAAGCGAAAAATGTCAACGGTTGAACGAGTTGTGAGGAAGCGTAAGGCTGCAAAGAGTAACAACACTCCCGTTGTGACAACACATGTAAGTTTCAATATCTGGAATTTATAAATTAAGTTTATGTGATAAAAGTTTACCCTTCTAACAAGATTGCTTTGTAGGCACATATTGGCGGAATCTCAAATCACTCGTGCCATTCAACCTTGCAAATAGAGTCCACTGTAGAGATCACTAATGTTGATGGACATGATCGAACCTCTTCTGTGGTGTGTGTCAAACATAAATTTAAGTTCCAATTGTAATGTAACTGTTGTACTATCTAAATGTTTCTGCATTGGATGTACTCATTTAATCGTTTAAGTGTACCACAACTGATTAGAATATGCATGGATGTAAACGATTTACACATGTTTCTTTGTTATATTTTTTTATAACAGTCGACAGCTGTAAATGCTAGCAGACAAGAATATGAAAATTTGCATAGTTATTGGCCTTCGCAACTACCAAATGTACATAGCTCTGGTTTTGTGTCCTTACTTGCAGCATTGGACGATGAACCTACAACGCAAAAGGAAGGATAAAAGCAGTGCTTGGGTATTTTGTGTACTTTTAATATTAGTATGCTTATATTGTTAAGGGATATACCTCATTGATCTTGTTTGAGAAGAATGGTCACTAATAAATTCTTTTTTCACTTGCAGGATGAAAGTGTAATTATGATATATATAGTCTTTTGCACAGCTATAAACTATTTTTGTTGACCAAAACGGTAGTGCACTTTCAGTTAATATGAAGACGTGCGCCTTTTGTGTATATATTAGAAGACTTTTTGCAACATCGATGCTGTGTTTTTTGTTGGGCAAAGAGTGGTTACAAAAGGTCATGATGTACATGTATGGTTTTTGGTTGGGCAAACATGTAAATGAAGTACCATGCTACAACAACACATGGTTGAATAGATGTCAGCTTGGGAGTGAAACTGTATTTTGTCATGTATTCTCCTTCAAGCTCTATTTTTAGTCGTGTTGATTTGGGATTGAATGTATATATTGTTTTCCCTTAGATAAAGGGAAAAGACCAAGACCATGGATTAGTCACTATACATATGTAGATTATCTCCTTAAAAAAAGTCAATATAAAATGAGTATAGAAAAGAAAGTCACCACGTCCTTGGCCAAGTATTCTATAGCTGAACAGTTACATCATTTAAGAAATTCATCTCGTATATGGTTATTTTAGTATGAACCGGTGATTAATAATGAAAACCATATGGTTGCTCCTCATTTCGTGTGTTTTTAAATTATAATTACAAAGACAACTTTGACCAAACAGTTATGAGGAGTGTATATTATTTCCAGGGCCCTATGATATTCTTGTTTGACTACCCGTGATCCAGTTACTTGCAATTGGCGTGGACAACATGGATTGAATTTCGGGAGGCCTCAAAATAATGCATATACTCCTATCCTCCTGTCCCCATGCCATGTGGGTTAGAACTTTGGGGCACTGGTAATTTTATTCAGCCTGTGGTTAGGCCCTCACAAAAAAGTAGTTAGTCGTGTCTAAATTTGGTGACTGCTGATTTCTGCACATGCCACCACCAAAGTAGGTTGCTTTCACTACTGCTGGTATGCTTTGAAGATCATGTGAAAACCTCCCACTCAATAGTAGCCAAGTTGTCATTGTTTCCCCAGGTTTAAATGAATATTTTTTTTCTAAAAGTTTTAAACGGTTAACTGAGTTCAAAGAAGTGGTTAACTGATATACTAGCTTGGCTACCCGTGATCCAGTTACTTGCAATTGGCGTGGACAACATGGATTGAATTTCGGGAGGCCTCAAAATAATGCATATACTCCCCTCCTCCTGTCCCCATGCCATGTGGGTTAGAACTTTGGGGCACTGGTAATTTTATTCAGCCTGTGGTTAGGCCCTCACAAAAAAGAGGTTAGTCATGTCTAAATTTGGTGACTACTGATTTCTGCACATGCCACCACCAAAGTAGGTTGCTTTCACTACTGCTGGTATGCTTTGAAGATCATGTGAAAACCTCCCACTCAATAGTAGCCAAGTTGTCATTGTTTCCCCAGGTTTAAATGAATATTTTTTTTCTAAAAGTTTTAAACGGTTAACTGAGTTCAAAGAAGTGGTTAACTGATATACTAGCTTGGCTACCCGTGATCCAGTTACTTCCATTTGGCATGGACAACACGGATTGAATTTCGGGAGGCCTCAAAATAATGCATATACTCCCCTCCTCCTGTCCCCATGCCATGTGGGTTAGAACTTTGGGGCACTGGTAATTTTATTCAGCCTGTGGTTAGGCCCTCACAAAAAAGAGGTTAGTCATGTCTAAATTTGGTGACTACTGATTTCTGCACATGCCACCACCAAAGTAGGTTGCTTTCACTACTGCTGGTATGCTTTGAAGATCATGTGAAAACCTCCCACTCAATAGTAGCCAAGTTGTCATTGTTTCCCCAGGTTTAAATGAATATTTTTTTTCTAAAAGTTTTAAACGGTTAACTGAGTTCAAAGAAGTGGTTAGCTGCTATACTTGTTTGGCTACCTGTGATCCAGTTACTTGCAATTGTCGTGTACAACTGGAACTCTGTGTCAGTAAACCAAATTATACCAATTTTTAAATAGAAATTTGTGTTACTAACCTGTAAATTGGCATGTGGATTTAGGTTTTTTTTTGTTGCACTTATACAACATTTGTGAGTGTACAGTTTTATGCTCCAATCAATCACATAATCTCATTATTAAGAAAAAAAAAACCTCGCAGGACAATTGTTAGAGTAATGGGCTGAATTTATACAACCAGTTGAAAGATAAATCACCTCAAAGACACTTGTACAAGTTCACAACTTTATATCTCTTTTGTCATCAACAAATACTATAGTAAAAAAACACAACCAATGGTATAGATTATAGAGTGAAACAAATTAAGGAAATTTTATATTGCATACATTTTGCACATCCATGATACAACTTGTCGAAAGCATTATAGGGGTCAACAAAAAGATATAATGACCATGATAGACAAGTATACCCAACAAAAAAAAAACTCGTCCACAAACTTTTCCCTATCACTATTATCAACACTACAAAATGACCCTAAACTTTGTACATTTAACTTTCATAGTCAATCCACTTGAGTCATGTTTTTTCTCCTATTATATGTAATCCATGGGGTTCGAACTAACACACTACCCACACGCTTTCTTGGATGTTCTTTTAGTCGCGTGTAGATATTTGAATCTTGATGCTCTTTATGACGTGATGCACGGATTACTTCTCTATCATTATCCATCTCAATATCATCCACCTAAGTATAACTTTCGCGACCAAGTGGAGATAGTTCTGATTGAAATAGTTGGTTCTTCATTGCTCGTAATTCATGCTCAAGTTGTGATATTCTTGCCTTTAATTGAATGTTTTGTGCAAGTAACGCACGAGTCTCGTTTCTCAACTTCATTTTAGTAACAGTGTTATGCTTCCAATGGGCAAATCCATTTGGTGCTTGATCCAATGCTTCAACCACAACGTCGTGTAAGAGGTCTTGACTTGTTGCACTCAACTCGTCAATAACCTGTCAAACATAATACACACGTCATAATATAAAACTTGCCACCACAGTTAGTGTTAAGCTACACACATGTTAAGGTACAGAGTCATTGACATATGTTTAATCCATGCTTACCAAATTTTTCTCAAGTGAAGCTGATATTTTTTTCTCTCCAATATGCACATCACGCCACTTCAAAAATCGGGGAAACATACTTGAGATATTGGAATTTCTTGTACAGCATACCAACACATGCTCAAGAGCCCAAATCTACATATATATGTATATGTGTAGTAACACTAAAATTAGTAAAAGTCGTAAGAATCAACATCAGAGGAATTCAATATATATAATCAAAATCAGAGGAATTCAATATATGTACACATTGGACATTGTGAATCATAGAATTAGAAAAGATAATTGATAAAAAACAGCATACCTGCAACACAACTGCACAACCCGTAATATATAACTGTGAAGAATTCTTTTCCTCCCGCAAAGAAATAGATGCACGAGTTAAGCTATTAACCAGAAAATCATATACAGCAACACCCCAATTATATTTGCCAAGAGAATTTATGTCATCCAATATTTTCAAGAACCCACCATGCACTGTAGCCTTGGTATTGGGGAAATAGAACTCTGCCAAACCAAGAAGTATATAAAGTCTACAAAAATCCTCAACATCATCGTCCCTGTGAAGCTGTACAAGTTGTTCAAATACCGTTTTTACAGTCAATTCTTTGCCCTCAAGCAATCTTTTAGTATGAGACTCAGGTTCTTGATCGAAATGCACATTTTCACCAACTATGCGAAGTCCCAAAGCAAAACAGACATCTAAAGGACTAAAAGATACTACTCTATTTCTTATTCTAAAGCCTCCACTCGATTCAACCCACCTACTAGATAATTCACGAAGCAATATCCCAGATATTTTGATTTTTTCTGACATACACATTAACCATTTAAACGGTGTGGCCTGAATTCTAGACCTTTGCACTTTTGTCAGATTCTTATTAACTTTGGCAAGCCACCTCGTCTTACATTCATGCCTCAAGCGCACCTGTAAATACCCCAAATGAACAAATACATCAATGGTTTAGGAGATAGCGACAAATGATAAATGTAGCATAAGCAGATAATAAGATATTCACCTGCTTTAACTTTGATGAATCATAACCCCTCATTTCACTTCCTTTAGAGGGCTCTGGTTTCATGAGATCTGTCGTAATCCATAAAACTTATTAGAAATGTTAAATATCTTTTTCTCTTTGAATTGGCATAGTATGTCTTGCCATGTATGGTTAACAAAAAAAAGACAAACCTATCAACTAATCAAAGGTCATTGCTAATAACCAACACAACTCATAAATTAACCACTTTATTAATTGAGATTTTAGTTGAAGGTGTATCAGTGATTAAATTCAGCAAGACTCGCTATGACTTGAGTTACAATGTCCATGTAACTTGAAGTATGGACAATGCAAAGACCCACTCTACCTCTTGATAAAATTCAATTTCTTAATCTTTACAAAATCATTCATTTGATTGTGAACTCTATACATGCTTTCTTTCTTGTACCTTATTTGTGTTTTTGGATTTAGTCACAATGAAACTTCAATTCATTTGTAGTAGGCTGTTATCTGATAAAAACAACTCCCAAACAAGGTTGACAAAAGAAAAAAATATTGAAGGATGAACTTAAAACAATAAGTTGCCCACAACAAAAAATGGAGTGAATAAAAAAGAAGTTAATAAGTCATGTATACTACCCCTGTTATTAAAATAGATACTACCAAAAAGAAAGCCCTTGTACAAGTTTCACCTGAAACCAACCCATTACAACAATATAAATGTTCTGCTCTGTAATCAGATAACTCAGCCTTCTAAACTATCAAAAAAAAATAAAATAATACACCAGTATAGCATTGTAACTATGTAACTATACAGAATGGAATTCCCTAAACCGCTGACAACTTGGTAGCCTAAACCAATCCAAAACGAGACAACGTATTTTCTCATTCAAAAAAACCACCCAATACAGAAGAAACAAAACCTATGGTAATGAAGAAGAAATAAACCTGGTTATTTTGAACAATTGCCTCACACAGCACCAAACAAACTATTGCCTCGCACAGCACCAAAAAACCGCCGTGTGTGGTGCTCAACCCCGCATCCAAGGACAACCCACAACAAGGGATGAAAACTGATACAGAGAGAGAGAGGAGTGACCGGCGAGACACGGATGTGAGGATGAAAAAAAGGAGAAGATGAAGATTGGGATGAGAAGGAGGGCGGTCTTCCTCCCTCGCGTAATACACAAGACACACTGAGATGAGAAGGGATGAAGTGGGCTCGAAGGAGGGAAATGGAGATGAGAAGGGATGAAGGGAGATGAGACGGGATGAAGTGGGAGAGAAGGAGGGAAATGGAGATGAGAACTGAGAAGTAGTGGGCTCGAAGCAGGGAAATAGAGATGAGAAGGGATGAAGTGGGAGAGAAGGAGGGAAATGGGGATGAGAACTGAGAAGGCTGGTTACGAACGAGAGTGATTTTGAACTTGAACAGTGCAAAGGCTGAGTCACTACAACTGAATAAAAAATGCCACAAGGGCAGGTGTGGGACAGTGGTACAAGAATTTGAAGGTGTCCGTGTATCGCGATTGATATAATATAACACATGTATCATTTATTCCGTCCCACTCTTATCAAAATCTTCCCGCTACTATTTCATTAGCGTGAAAGGAAAAAAGTACGCCGTTTGGTTCCTATATTGGCACAGAAAACGCAATAGTTGAAAAAGATTGTGAAATGGTGATTACTTTGCGGCTTTGTCTAACCTACACAAGTGGGATAGGTGGTGCACGGTACACAACTTTTATTAGCCATTGGATCAAGTGGTTTCACCAGATGGAATGTAGACTTCTCACACTAGATTTCTCACTCCTTTTGTGTTGCTCACCAACAACCGTCTTCACAGAAGCAACATGAGATGGGCGGTTTTGCGCCGCCGTTCATCAACGATAACGCAGTAGCTACGAGACCCTCACTTTTCTCCCATGCAGCGTGATCCCCCTGTGGCCTTCACGTTTGATGTCGGTTTTTGTAAATCTGGGGTTTAATCTGAGCCTTCCCCTTCTCCCCACGTCCAGATCTTTACCTTGACAACTGTCGCCGTTGTCTACAATTGATAATTCAATGCATAATGTCTCTTGTTTTGTTTTTGGTGCAGAGTGTGTCTCCTTTCCCCTAGTGTTTCATTTAGTTTTTCACCTCCATGCCACTACCACTGTCACCTTCTTCTATTCATTGATTTTTATTTTTATATTCATTTCTGAAAAAACATTAGCTTTGAGTTGGATCGCTGGGTCTTCAAATTTTAGAATTTTGAACTATAGTTATGGAGCTTGGAGGAGATATTGTTTCATAGATTATCGTGCAGTTAGTTAGAGGAATTTTTTATTTTTTTTTTCTGGTTTTATCATGATTCTTCCTCTTATCTTGTTCTGTCGCAAACTGGGTGACTGCACTTCGGAGGAACGTTTGAGAATCAAGGCCTTAATCGTACGCTCTCGGTTCCACTACTTCGGCACCGGTTGTCCGAAGTACTGTCGCTGGCTGTCCCAAGCCTGTGAGTTCTCCCACTACGTGTTGGAGTGGTGGCTGCACGCAGTGGGTATGGAAGCAATGGGAGGAATCTAGTGTGAGAGTGAGAACTACGCAATAGTTTTGGTGAAACCACTTGATCCAATGACTAATAAAAGTTGTGTATCGTGCACCGCCCATCTCACTTGTGTAGGTTAGACGGAGCCTTACCTTGCTACTAAACTTTATAAAATATTTCCACCAGTACATCACATAACAACATTTCCACCCTAGACCTCGCCTATAGGGTGGAAATATAGCATACTCATAAATACTTTTATAATAAGCACTTAGTTAAGTTGTTAATCCAAATACATCTTGAGAAAGGTAAATCTTTATTAGTAAAAGGTTTGAAGAAGCTTCCTAGTTTAAACCTTGCTCTTTGCAATTTCCTCATTATCGGATACGGCATTCATAGTTTATTTTTTTACTTTTATTCTTCATATGCGAGAAGCTCAGGGCACCTATAAAGAAATAACTAAAAGGTGAAAACAACTAGAACATCATGCTTTTTCACCAGACTCAGGTAATTTCATTTGGAAATTATCGATTTGGTGTAGTTTTGAAAATAATTACCGAAATGGAGTAAGTCGTATACCCCATCTACGACTTATAACTTTTTTTTTCACAAAGTCGTCACCCACACATACGACTTGTAAGATTTATTTTTTTACTTTTAAAATATTGTGTATATGTTATACGACTTCACTTTAACGTAAATAAAAAAATTAAAATAATACAAAGTCGTGTTTTTCATATACGACTTCAATATATTTTAAAAGTAAAAAATGTTGGGTTTTAGCCCACTCACTGTTTCACACACTTGAATGAGGAAGAAGATTAGGGAGTTCAGAGAAGAAGAAAAAAAATCGAAACCACAACTTGGAGCAAGGCCTTTTCACACTACTCTTTATTCACTTCACTGTGCACATTTATACATAACACACTGGAGTCCCACATCAGGCAGCTCCTTCACTTGCTCACTCACATTACAACACAGAAGTACATTCACTAACTCCCCTCACTCTAACTAACCAATTGAACTAGCTCAACTAACAACTGACTTCAACTAACCCAAAACAGACAAACTAACTTTGATTCAATTACACAACTCAACACACCACCTTAATTGAAATCAATTACAGATAAAACATTCAGCTTCTCCCTAAGCTCAATAAATCTCTGCTTCTTCAGTGCCTTTGTTAGAATATCCGCGAGCTGGACTTCTGTTTTGCAATGCTCCATTGTTACTTTCCCATTACTCACTTGCTCCCTGATTAAGTGGAATCTAGTCTCAATATGCTTGCTCCTTCCATGAGCAATAGGTTGTTTGGCAAGGTTAATTGATGACTGGTTGTCAACAAGTAACTTGACAGGTTCATCTTCTTTCATCCTTAGCTCCTTCATCAAGGTATCCAGCCATAAGGCTTGGCAAGTGCACATTGAAGCTGCAATGTACTCAGTTTCACAAAAAGATAGAGCCACCTCTGCCTCCTTCTTAGAACCCCAGGAAATTGGAGTTTCTCCAAGCAGAAACACAAACCCTGCTGTGCTCTTTCTATCCTCCTTGTCCCCACACCAATCCGAGTCACTATACCCCTTCAGTTCAGGTTCAGAATCACATTTCTGATTGTAGGAAATCAGAATGCCATAGTTTGATGTCCCATTCACATATCTCAGTATCCTTTTGGCAGCCAACATATGGGAGAGTCTCGGGTTGGCCATGTATCTGCTGATGATTCCAACACTATGAACTAGATCAGGCCTTGAGTTGCACAAATACCTCAATGATCCCACCACCTACCTGTAGTAAGTAGGATCCACTGCATCATCTGAATTGTCTTCATTGTTCTTCATTAGAATCTAGCTTGGATCAGCAGGTGTAGCTGCAGTGCACCATATGAAACTTTTTCAGCAAATCTACAACATACTTGCTTTGATGCAGTATGATACCCCTCTTTGTCCTGAACAATTCCCCCCCTAAGAAGTAGGATAGATGTCCAAGATCTGTCATCTCAAACTCTTGCTTCATCCTGCATTTGAATTTCTCAAGCTCTCCCTCACTATTTTCAGTCACCAACATGTCATCTACATAGAGGCATAGTATCAGGATCACTTCACCAGTCACTCTTACATACACTCCATGTTCTGATTGACATTTGGTAAAGCCAATCTCAGTTAGAAAACCATCTATCCTCTTATTCCAAGCTCTTGGAGCTTGTTTAAGCCCATACAAGGCTTTTCTCAGCCTGAGAACCTTTGATTCCTGGCCTGCAATTTCGAATCCAGGTGGCTACAACACATAAACTTCCTCCTCCAAGGGTCCATTTAGGAATGCAGATTTTACATCCAAATGGAACAAGGACCAGCCTCTCATGCTTGCATAGGTAATCACAAGCCTCACAGTCTCAAGTCTGGCTACTGGGGCAAATACTTCACCAAAATCAACACCTTCCCTTTGCAAGAAGCCTTTTGCAACCAGTCTTGCTTTGAATTTGTTCACTTCACCATTTGGATTGAGCTTCACCTTGTACACCCACTTCATTGCAATGGCCTTCTTATTCCTTGGCAAATCAGTGAGCTCCCAAGTCTGATTCCTCTCTATTGCATTCAACTCTTCCTCCATTGCATTTATCCACCTTTGATCTTGCATTGCAACATCCAAGGTCACAGGCTCAGATTCAGCAAGGAGAGCAAAATGGATTAGCTCTCCTTCTGAATTCACAACAGCATCAGTTATCATCTCATACTCACTGAGTCTGTGTGGAAGCTGTATCTGCCTTGTGTTCTTCTCAAGACACCACCTTGCTCAGCTGGTTGCTCATTCACCCTTCCACTTGTGCCTGGATCACTTATGTCAAGAGCCATCTGAATAGGAGCCTACACTCTTTCTTCCCAATTCCACTCCTTCTGCTCATCCATAATCACATCTCTACTTGTGACAACCTGCAGGCTTCTAGGATTCAGGAGTTTGTAACCTCCTGTTGAATGATAGCCAACCAGAATCAGCTGCTCACTTTTATCATCCAGTTTTCTCCTCAATTGGTCTGGTATGTGTCTGAAGCACACTGATCCAAACACCTTCAAGTGAGCAACACTTGGTCTGCTTCCACACCATGCCTCTTCAGGAGTTACCCCTTCCAATCTCTTGCTGGGACACCTATTTAGGATGTAGGTAGCTGTTGATACTGCCTCTCCCCATAGGAACTTAGGTAACTTCTTTCCTTTCAGCATGCTTCTCACCATGTTTAAGAGAGTTCTATTTCTCCTTTCTGCAGTGCCATTTTGCTGTGGTGTGAAGGCGGGAGTTGTAACATCCGTTTTTCTGAGTTACTATTTAAAATCTATTTTATATGAAACTTAGTGATTTAAGTGCTAAGTAAATTATTTTAGTCTTATAATGAAGGTTATAAAATACCTATCAAGTTATTTCAGTAAAACAGTTGCTCTTTCCTTGACGTTTGACATTCGTATTTACCCTTATTAGCGGATAAGGGTTTTAATAGCACAAGTATGTTAAACCAACTTATACAAACAAACTTCCTTCAAAAAAGTTAGTTCTTTTAATATTTTTGATTTTCTGGAATTTTCTTAGAATTTTCTGAAAATTTTGAAAATTACCATTTTGACCCTGTTACGTACAGTAAAAGCTAAACAGTGATTCGGATACCAAACTGAGGTTAGAAAAAGATTTTGAGTAGCTGAATCATGTTTTTATATTTTTTTTTGGGATTTTTGGGAATTATTTCATAATTTTCTGAAAAGTAGATAAAAATGCTACTTTTTCGACGTTCGTAAAGTACGAAAAATAGGAATTTTTGGTCAAAAATGGATTTTCAGTGATCAGTGAGTACTTAAAATCAAATTTTAAGAGGGACCATTAGTGTTTAAATCAAATTTGTGATTTTCTAGAAATTTTTCTGGAATTTTTTGAAAAAGTGCTATTTTTCACTTACGGCGCGTCCATTTTCCATTGTTTTTGCAAACCGTAAGGCTTACCCTTACCGTAAAAATTCCAAAAATCTTTCATGAAGCTCTTGCATGATGATTTCGTGATTCCCTATTGATTCTTACCATTTAAAATTATTTTTTAGTGATAGATTAGTAGGAAGACCATCTTTTCCTTATTTACGGAATAAGCCGAATAGAGGCGAATTGAGACATAAAGGCTATGATTTGGAAACATAGGAACTTTGAGGGGTTTGAATACAATTCTAAGAAGTATACAAAGACTGGGAACATCATGATTACCTTGAATAGTAAGGTGGGCATACAAAAAGACCATTTTACCCTTGATTTTCACTTAAACTACCTAAACATAAAGCTTTTTACTATGCAATCCAATGGCCTTCCTTTTGCCCTCCTTTGGTCGACATCAAGAGCCAATTTGGAGCCTTGGATCTGATTTCTTACATGAGTCATTGATCCTTGTCAAGAAGCCTAAACCAATTAGGAAAAAGATTGATTAAACTTAATTAATAAATGGGTAATTTAGGAGTCATGGCTTACATCACTCCAAACTTCTTCTTCCTCCTTTGCCCTTCCTCTTCGCCGCCCCTCTCCCTATAAATAGGACCCCTTGGCTTCATAATTTTTCACTCATCCAAAGTGGGAAAGCTTGAAGACACACACTTCTCTCTCTTTTCTCTCTTTAGTTCTTAAATTTCTTTTGGTGTTTTTGCTTGTTCTTCATCAAGTTTTGGCCAAGGTAAGGGGTTAATCTTTCAATATTAATTTGAGAAGTATGAGCTTTGATTCTTGTTTGTGTTTAGATTGCTTGTTTATGTGTTTTTGCTTTTATGCCTTAATAATTATTTTATAAGCTTTAAATTAATTATTTTGTGCTAATTATTAATAGTAGAGTTATAATGCCCAAATGTTCTCTAAATTTTCGTGGGACTAAGGTTACTATGTCAAAATCATTTTTTGAGCTTTTGTAAACATACCGTTATAATGGTGAATTTTAGACTGCCGTAAATACGATTTTACCGCGAAGAGAATACAATTTATTATTTTGTGAAAACCCTGGTATTGTCTATCATTGATATACAAGGTCATGGTTAAGATAAATGATTTATCAGTATGGATCTGTCTAGAAAGGAAGTGAGACCTTTGAAGGGGCTAAAGCAGTCCGTCTCTCTCTGGCCTGGGATTTGTACCGATACGCTGTTTGGGGAATTCTTAACTTTGGGACTCGGTATATACGTGACTAAGATAATTGGGGAATATAATGGTACTGAATTCTTGGTGAATTCTACTGTTATATATTTTTGGTTCAATATTCTCTATGTTTTTAACAATGGAGATTTGTGAAATTAAGCTTTCAATGGACTTTTTCTGAAAATAAACCAGTATTCAAATATTTAGAGTAATTCAGTTTTGAACCCTTTTCAATGAATTAATTACTTTTTAGTACTATTATATACCGATTTATTTTGAGGGACTTGAATGAAAAACGAAGTATGAGTTGTCTGGAATAAATGGTTCTTTGTTATCTGCGTGGTAAGACTGTGTGTTTCTCCTGAGATGTGTGATTTGGTATTCTTATCTGAGAAACGTGATTCTATGTTACTTGTGATTCCGTGTTTATTTGAGAGTTAAGTCGTAAGCTGGGTCTGTGATTACTAAGTAAAATCTCTTGGAGTAGCAGGCTGAATGCTCGTTTCTATGTGCTGAAATTCCTATGGTAAAATCTCCTTGAGTAGCGAGTGACTTACTCGTGGGTGTGTCCCAAATATAAGTGGTAAAGTCTCCAGGAGCAGCGGGTTCTTTTCTCGTGGGTGTGTCCCGAAATTATGTTGTAAAATCTCTAGGGGTAGCGGGTTCTTTTCTTGTGGGTATGTCCCGAAATTCTTAAGTAAAATCCCCAAGAGTAGCGGGTCGGATGCTCGTGGGTTTGTCCCGAAAGTATAGAAAGTCGTGTGTGAAATTTCCTGTTTAAGATATTGAATGATTCAGTTGCTGCACATGATGTTCGTACTTGATGTTCCTATTTGATGTTCCTACTGGATGTTCCCAATGTGTTGTGTTTTAAGTGAAGTTCTTATTATGCTGATATATTGATTTCTTAAGTATGATTCCTTAGTGGTTATGCGGTATGTTGTTGTGTGCCGTACTTTTTTTATTAATTTGTTAGAGTTTCACCCTTGCCTGCTTTGTTGTGTTGATGCATGACGGAGTAGATGTTTGACCCAAGAAGTGGGTTAGCTCTTAGGAGAAGATCCGAAGAATGCTGTTGTATAGATGAATATGGATTCCGAGAAGACTAGATGATTACTGTATTGTGTTGGGTAGAGGTCTAGAGATTAGACTGGCTCAGGTGTTCACTGTATCATTTTCAATCTTTTCTTGTAAAGACTCAGTTGATTATATGAAATGAGATTACACTTATACATGTTTCATTTATGCTTCCACACTGAAAACCTTTTTGAAAATATTTAAAAAGGAATCAAGGGAACATACTCCCCATCCTTCTCATCTTCTTTAAAAGGCGAAAAATTTTACCCGTGTTTTAGAAGAAGGATTTCCAACTTTCACTAAATATTTTCTAAGTTATTTTGAAATTCATGGTAACTATGGTGTAATATCTTTTTTGGAGAAAAGGTGTTACAGGAGTGATCTCATGAATTATGCCATTTGATTCACAAAATTCATGAAATTCTGTGGAGGTATACTCACCCCCTCCATCTGATTTCATGACCTTTATACACTGTCCAGTCTGCTTCTCAACAAGAGCTGTGAACTTCTTAAAGTTCTCAAACACATAAGATTTTCTCTTAATCAAATAAATCTAGATTTTTCTGGAAAAATCATCTATAAAGCTCACAAAATACTTGTTTCCAACTAGGGAATCTACTTGCATAGGTCCACAGACATCAGTATAGATTACCTCTAACTTTGCCTTGGCTCAGGTTGGCACAAACTTGTTGAATGAATTCCTTGGCGACTTTGATTCCAGACACTCTTCACACATCTCAGGCCTAGTACCATCTTCTTTCTTTGCAACAAACTCAGATCTTTGAAATTCAGGTGGCCAAATATGTGATGCCGTACCCACTCCTCTCTTGTCACTGATGTTGCTAGGCATCTGTGCTCCATCAGCTGAATCCTAGCCTTGAAAGTTCTATTCTTTGACAGTGGAGCTTTGATCAGCAACTTTTTGTTGGCATCATAAATTCTCAGCATCCTTTCCTCCATGTTCATCACAAACCCTTTCTCCAGTAATTGGCCCAAGCTCAACAAGTTACTCTTCATTCCTGGCACATATAGAACATCAATTATGTAGGAGGGTTGGCCATCCCTCCTTTTGATCAGGATCTTCCCCAAGCCTGCAGCTGACAAGGTACTGTCATCTGCAAACTTCACCTTGCTTTGGATTGTCTTATCAAGACTCACAAACCAATCTTTGCAGCCTGTCATATGGGTAGAGCACCCAGTGTCAAGGTACCAATCACCTGTGGTACATTCATCTTCTTTGGTAGTCACCATGAGAAGGGCCTGCACCTCCTCCTCATCATCTTTGGCCAATTTTGCATCATCACTCCTCTGATCTCTTGAACTGCTATTGCTGTAACATTGATCAGCAAAGTGACCATACTTGTTGCAGTTGTAGCATTTGACTTTGCTCCTGTCAATCTTCCTTCTTTCACCTTGCTTCTAGTAGTCATTTCCATCCTTGCCTTTGTTGAATTTCTGATCATTTTGATCAGAATTCTGAGCCTTGCCTTTCTGCCACTTGTTTTTGTTTGCCATCCACTTTGCTTTTCCCTTTTTGAACTTAGAGGGATCACTTTCATGCTTTGGATTGGCCCGAGCCTGCAATGCTTGTTCTGACTCCTTTCCCTTTCCCCTTTCATTGATTCTTTGCTCAAAGCACTCCAAGGAACCCTGCAGCTCCTCCAACTTCATCTTCTCAAGGTCTCGGGTCTCTTCTATTCACACAGCTATGACATCAAATCTTGGAGGTAGTGTCCTCAGGATTTTCTCAATGATGGATCGATCTGAGACCTTCTTGCCACAATTTTTCATCTGATTAACAAGGGCTTGAACCCGATTGAATAGGTTCTTACACTCTCAGTTGTTTCCATTGCAAGCAACTCATATTGTCTCTTCAAGGTCTGCAATCTGACCTTCTTGATCTTTTTTGCACTCGCATAGGATCGCTCCAAGATGTCCCATGCTTCCTTCGCGTTCTTGACACCAGAGATCTTTTCATAATTGCTCGCATCAACACATTGATGGAGAATGAACAATGCCTTGTAATTCTTCTTCTTTACTTCTTTGACATGGGCTTCGTCCATCTTCCCTGTCATCTTCTCATAGTCATTTGTAACCACTTCAAGCATGTCTTGAAAGCCAAAAACAGCTTCCATTTGGTTGCTCCACTTGTCCCAATTCTTTCCATTATTAGAGGTTGCCATGATCCTCAGCACCACCTTCACTCACAACGGATTTTGGATCTTCTCTATCATAGAACCTAAGCTCTGGATACCACTTGTTGGGTTTTAGCCCACTCACACACTCACTGTTTCACACACTTGAATGAGGAAGAAGATTAGGGAGTTTAGAGAAGAAGAAAAAAATCGAAAACACAACTTGGAGCAAGGCTCTTTTCACACTACTCTTTATCACTTCACTGTGCACATTTATACATCACACACTGGAGTCCCACATCAGGCAGCTCCTTCACTTGCTCACTCACATTACAACACGGAAGTACATTCACTAACTTCCCTCACTCTAACTAACCAATTGAACCAGCTCAACTAACAACCGACTTCAACTAACCCAAAACAGAAAAACTAACTTTGATTCAATTACACAACTCAACAAAAAATAAATCTTACAAGTCGTATATGTGGTTGACGACTTTGTAAAAAAAAGTTGTAAGTTGTAGATGGGGTATACGACTTATCCCTTCGGTAATTATTTTCAAAACTACACCAAACCGGTAATTTTTGGATAAAATTACTCTAGTTTGGTGAAAAAGCCTAGAACATCACGGGACAAAAGATCTCCACAACTAGTTTAATTATCAATTTCATGTAATTTAAATACTAAAAAATTATACCTAAGACAGCAAGGAATTAGGCGACAGAATGGTTTTATACTTGGAAAAATAAAAGTTCCATACCCCTATAGTTCATACAATGGTATTTTCTGGATCTCAATTAGGCTTCAAGCACACTACTTGTTGATAAAACTGATCGAAGGAAAACACGTGTTAATCACACTCATTGAAGGAAAAAATAGAAAAGATAGATAAATTGGGTGTTTGTTGGATTCAATAATCAAAGCATTTGAAATCTTTAATTTTAAGCGTTAGTTAGGAGGATCCAGAACACCGCTAAAATAATCATCATAGAAACAAATTAAATTGGATCTTGAAGCATTACACTATTAATATTTTGGCGTGTGCAATATGCAAAACCATGATTCATATATAAAATCTTATATCACAACTCGTACACAGATACGAGTGGCCAACATTGAATGAACAAAATACTAATCTATATCAAGAACCATACTTTAAAACAAAATCTCAACTCAGTGTTATATAAAACTCAAACCAACTTAGACTGACTCATTGGATCATTGGTTCAATCAGTTGAACTGGTTAAATTAGAATTTGGAATACATCAAAATTTGTAAATTCCTTTTTTTATATAGAATCGGGTTAATCTGAGTCAAGCCGGGTGCACACATATAAGGGAAAAAAACCTCACTCAGCATCTATTTTCTCTATTCAAAAGACTCGAACCTAAGATATTACTTAAGGGAAACCAAACTCCTTATCGTTTAGACCAACAAACATTGTCAAAATTTGTAAATTCTATGCCTTGTTAAAAGTAGAATACACATATATTATAAAAAAAAAGTAGAATACACATAATTTAAATACTTTTCATTAACAAAATTATTTGAACAAAAATAAAAAAATAACTTTTGACATCATTAATTTAATTTAAATTTAAAGACAATCCAAACTAACTAACATTGAAAAATAGTATTGAGAATGAATATATTATTATTTAAAATTAAAAATTAAAACCAAATTGAAAACAAACAAAAATGTGAATCCATGATAACATTAAAAAACTATATATCTGGAAAAAAAAAGTTTGATGAAATCAGTGGTCACTACTCAGTCACCTAGTTTATGATGAAATCTAAATAATATAATAAATAGAAAAACATCATACATCAAACCAACCAATCTTGTTCTGAAAGTTCAAAAACATATCAAACGAAACCATCAAAAAAAATATTATAAAAGCAACAATGATTTTTAAATACCCACATATTTCAACACCTATCTAACACATCTATTCACATCTATCACTCATCTATCTTCTATTCCTACACGGTGCTCAAAAAATCATTTTTCTTATAAAAAATTGGAATGAACACAAAATTATTCTCCTTTTTTTCTTGTCTTTGTGTGAAATGATTGTGGTTTGCACATAGCTTTCAAGGTCTCTCCCTTGTGGGTTTAATTAGCGTTGAAACGTCCCTGGCTTAGCGTGAAGAGTTAAACTCCAACACATTCCATTACTCCACGTCACTAATATTAGACCCTCCCAACACACCTTTAAACCCAACAACACCCTCCCTATTCTCCTCTCACTCTCACCTTCAATCCAATTCACAAACCAAATATTCACCAAAACCTTTCACTTTCTCTCTTTGAAGTTTTTTCTCTCATAATTAAAATGGAGGGTCTTATTCCATTTGTGTACAAGGCTATCATGCAATACAAGAGTGGCAAAGAAGGTCCTAATATTGGTTCATGGCTTTGTGACTCATCATCACCTTCTTACTCCTACATGAAGCTACCCGGTGACTCGGGTCGGTTTCAAACCTCTGCTTCTTCTCTGTTTGGCTCCTCTGCTTCTTCACCACCACCTTCCGGGGGTGTTCAATCTCCACGTCGCCGCTTGAATTCTCATAGAGTTTCAACATGAACAACATCTACTACATGATCTTTGAAGACCAACACCGTGTGTTCTTGGTGCATCATGCATGAATGTGATTGATTGATTGATTGATTGATCATTATACACTGCTTCTATAATGTTAAGTGTTCTTCATGTTTGTTTGTCCTTTGCATCCAAGCGTGTGGCTAAACCAAAGGGAGTCATAATGCTTGGTTAGTGCTTATAATTAATTAGTAGCACTGTGCAATTGTAAATATTGGTTCCGATGATGCTTGTAAAAATATTGTGTGTTTCATGGCCAAAGGGTCATATATATACTACTATGTGTTTCTCACAAGGGAGAAAAATGTCAAGTGGAATTATAGGTGTCTTGGCCTAAGGGGTCATGGAAATGGAACCGGATTCCTTGTGTTTCACGCATTTGTTACAATTAGCAAATCGAAACTATTGGGTGAAGATTGGATGACTCACCTTCCGACTTTAAGAAATCAGATTCAAAACAAGACCTCAGAATGTGAGTCATCTGATTTTCATTCAATGGTTCTGATATGCTAATCGCGGCAATTGTGTGAAATTATGATTATAGGAGAATTCAAATTCCATGGAAACATGAATTTGTAGAATAATTAGACTGCAATTGTTTGTTTGTTATATTTTGTGTTATGGTTTTTATTCACCGTTTTCTGGGGTGGTATGTGTTTTTCAGATTTTTAATTGCATTCGAATTGTGGGGTTCTATGAAAAATGTTCATCAATAAGAAATAGGATAAGAGTGAATTTCTCTACACGTCATAAGAGGCAAAATGAAACTATATTATTCTTGCCAATCATCGAAATACTTTAATATTGTGTCAAACGTTTTTTGGTCATTATCATCTAACAAGATTTTCATTAAAAGTATTGTTTCAATGTACTGTATATTTATATATATATCTGGTTTGGTGAGTGATGCCGTGTAAAACAATAGGAAAACTAGCTTGCTTCCCAAGTTGGGGCTGTCAGGTATATATGCTTTCATTGAAGTTTCAACATGTAAACCTAAACCAATAGGAGTTGAGTCATCCTTGTTTGTCAATGTTATTCCACCCTTTTTTTAAGAGTATTTTCTTATGTTATGCAGTAGGTAAGAGATTAAATTAATCTCGCGGTACACTTATGTTTTAAATACGAGAATTTTTTTAATAGTTATTTTTTTTTAAATACATGAATTCAACGATTAACTCAAAACTATATGCTTAAAATACCTTATTAATTTTCATTTGGAGCAACATAATGTTTGTTCTTTCACAATTTAGTTTAATATTTTTACAATCGCATTTGACTCTTTTAATCTCATTTTAAAATGCTTCTGTTTTCACAAGGAGCTAAGAAAAATATTGCGTGTTGTTACTTTTAAAATTTGAAAATAATACTAAAAGAAAAATATACCTAGCACCACCGAGGGCTTAGGTGAAATGGCACAAGTCTCTCTCAGTATAACTAAAGGTCCTGGGTTCAAATCCAGGTCATGGAAATACAATAGCCTAGCGCAAGTAAGATATATACGGCTACATTTAAGGAAGAAAGACCACAGAATCATATCCAACGCTTAGATTATACCGGAATTCTATAACTTGATTAAGAGGCGTGGCAAGATTGAAAAGGAAAATTCAATCAGAGTTTTCGAGCAGGGACAATAAGGAAAAATTTGCCCACATGTCAGATGTCACGGCAAGTATAATGAGGCAACGAAATTTACAAAGAGAGGGAAAATAAAATAAATCAAAGCATGCTAGACTGAGGCCAATATCCAAAACATCACATGGGATGACATTGCTGTGAGAACCCAGGTGACAAAAGCCATGGCTACAGAAATCTGGTACCTGTTGCAAGGGATAGTCTTCCGCGTCGCGCACACATCGAGGTCTCTCGCGTATAAAACTACGACTCCTGCTGATGAGCATGCGGCTGCCAGTGACAAAATGGCTGTTACCTGTAATTTCTTACATAAATCACTGTGATCTCACCACCTAAACGCCTCAATTTTCATCATAATTTAAAAGAGTTTAATAACTATGTACTGACAATGTAAAAAGATTTTACACATACATATCAAATCAAATCTTACCATGGTGCTACCTCGTAATATTACTTGCTAAAGCATTTGTAAAAATATCTACATGGTAAGATATGAAGCATATGATTGAACGTTTGTATCGTATAAAATTTGTTTATCCTCAGTGCGTAATGATTAAATTCATATAAAAAACGTAATGCCATGGAAGAAAAGGAAGATAACAAAGGTTGCTATCATTATAAAATAAGATTTGGAAATTGAAGCACAGATTTATCAACACTTCAGTAGAGTACTGGTTTCACCAAGCACTGTTAAAAAAGATAACCAAATAGACATGCTATTCTGCATCAGTAAGCAGTAGGTGGGTTCATTTTTAAGTTTTGACTGTTCTTTTTACAAGCAAATTATGCTTATATACACAACAGTAGTTCATTAGTTGCTGTTAAAGGTTCAGACTTCAGAGCTTGTTGTAATCAAAATATTTAACTCTGGCAAGTATTTTTGTGAATATTCCAAGTTATTAGTAATTACCAACCAAAAATTAGAACCAATTAAATCCATGTTCAATTAAATGATGGATATAATTATGTTTAAGCATATTTTTATCCTTTGAAATTTTTTTGGATAAACTTGAACTTAGTTTTCCACATGAAAAACAGGAAAAAGATGAGGAAAGTGGTCTGATTATTACCCAATCACCTACAACAAACAGGCTAACAAGAATTGGATTTGTTAGGTCTCTCTTTCTCCTCAATGCATAAATATCAAGACATGCAAGTCCAAAGCTCCACAGTACTTGAAGTCCCATTGATGCAATTAAATAGCTGAAAGTGGAGAAAAGTATCAGAAGAAAATACGACAATCAATTTAAGCCATAGAAAAAGGGAAATACTGCTCCTACTCGATAGAAAAACCAAATCTTTAACATTAAGTTGTAAGATATTTAAGCGTATTATTGAAATTATGGGGATTCATGTGGGAAAGAAGAGAGAATACATACTAAATAAATTGATATTGGTTTAATGTGAAGGATTGTTGCAAAAATAGAGCACCAACCCTTATTTATACCAATACCAGACTCATAATCCTAATTAAATAAGAAAACAAATCATGAAATATATAGAAAATATGGAAACAAAAAAATCTTAAGAGATAATCTATGATACCCTAAATCATAGTTATCAATCCCATAAAGCAGCGTGTAGTGACCTATTCCAAAAACAGCGCACGGCGAGATAGAGGCTACACTAAAACTTTAGATACAGATTAAATAATTTACACTATACATACATAAATGCTCAAAAATAAGGAAAAAATACTCGAAGCACAAGACATATTCATGATTAATAATAAAAAGTCCTAGGTCTTAACTCTTAAATCTAAACAATAAGTTAATAACAACAAAAGTCAAGGAAAAAAAAACAAGTTTTAGCCTCTAAGACTCAAAAGTACTAAACATTAACAAGTTTAAGCCTCTACGAGAAAAAAAACGTGGCTGTAAAGTCAGAAGCTCAAAACAAAGCATGTGAGAGCAGCAAAGAGTCGCCTTAACCCCCAAAAATATATTGAGACGTTAGAATAGTTTGAGATAAAGGAAAAAAAAAAAGAATCAGCAATGGAAAAACACTTGTACAAGAAGAATAGAGGCTATAAAGTAAAAAAAGCAGAAATCAAAAGAGCAGAAAGGGAAAAACAGGTTTTAAAAGAACATAGTAGAAACAAAAAAAAAGCACGTGAAGAACAGTTGCAGGAATGACATCGGATTCGGAAACCACTGGACTTTGCCTGAAACCGTCAAACATGGCCAGAATAATTCCAGAGAACAGTTGGCTTGGCATGATGGGGGCTCTGAAGTCTGAATGTGAAAGCATAGTTTGAACATGTGAGAGGGGAATAGGGTTTCAATCCTCTTCTCTGAAAAAAGGACGAAATCACATTTACCTCGCTTAAAATCAATCTGCAAAGAGCAACTAATAGGGGCAAAAGAGGGCTTTTTGTTGTCCCTCACAGTAGCGCCTGCCAAGAGGGTGTAGTGTATAACATGTCATGATGGCCGGGAACATAAAACGTAATGCAACAAAGAAGAAATTCATGGCTGCTACACTGCACTTCTCCACTATCATGCCGCGAGTATAGCATGCTATGGACAACTATGCTCTAAATTACTCTAAGACATAATAAAGACATCATGAGATATTTTTTATATATTCTAACACTCCGTCAAGCGAAAGCTTACAAAGCTTTAAGCTTGCTAGTTGTTACAAATGAACCCTATTAATAAAAGAAAAATACAGTATGGGCTCCACCAAACATGACTAGAAAGGAAAATCAGGGACGCTAGAGACTTTGGAGAAATGAGCATTGCTGGAAGAATAACTTAGCAAATGACCAAAATGGTCACACTAATAAGCTGATTGGAATGTTGCATGACCAAGGAAGATGAGACTTCACAAGAATGACAAGCAAATCATACACACAAGAACAGAAACAACTCCAAATTCATCAACACTAGTATTTGCAAACTCTACACCGAAATAAAAAAACAATTGACGTTGAAACTGAGGATCGTGTGCATCATAACCATGGAGAATTCATCACTGTCATGACTCATGACTCATGACTGAGATAGGAGAAATCACCATTGGTATAATCCACAATGGGAGGCTAGTCTGAATCATAGCCAATTCATCACAATACGACTCATAGGTGAGAATGAAGTCAGTAAAAAAGGTTTCAGATCATGGCAAGCAGCAGGATGAACTGAACTAACGATTTCAGAGAAGATTGTGGAACTGTGGAAGTGGCAGGCAAAAAAACCACTTAAAAAGAAAGAACTTCATAGAGAAAAGGTTACTGGAATTTGTGCATGATCGTTGAGAAGAAAAGAAAAATGAAAATAATGACATTATTGCAATACAGTTCCAGATTCTATGAAACTCGACAATGGAATAATGATAGAATAAGTCACAGATGATAGTAATGCTACGATGCCATGTCCAAAGTACGGGATATGTGTAGGGAAGGAAGAAATCAAGAAAAGAGAAAATTGAGACTAAATAAACTTAAATTGATATTGATTTGAAATGAAGGATTTGTTCCAAACACAAAATTCCCAATCCTTTGTTTAGACTAATGCTAGATTCATTATCCTAATTACATATTACATATATAATTATATATATATAAACAAATCATGAAATATAATGGAATACATTAGCCAGTCTTAAGAAATAATCTAACATGCTCTAAATTACACATAGTGAAGATATTATTGGATATTTTTCATATATTCTAAAACATTTTAACAAGCAAACAACGCTGCCTAAGAATTGTTGAAGTGAACCATCGACAAAGCACATACATAGAATGCCCATGACAAACACAAAAAGAGAAAAGCATTACCATCTTACATGACAGTATTCCTCTTGCTAAATTTAACCAAACTATTCTGGCAGGAACAAGCAACCAGTTCCTCTTTTTCCCATTAGCCCAGAACCCTACAACTCTTAAATCTCAAGGGACAAGGCTAAAGTATTACACTCATGTTCATTGCCCAATTTCAAAATAATCAACTAAGAATATAAAATATAGAAAAACACTACCATAACATTAGGATCAATGCAACCAATTTCTAGTGAAAATTAGAATTTGGACATTTTCAAGAAGGTTAACATATATCCAGTATTGAAAAAGTAAATCATGATAGAGATTAGATTTAGAGATGTCAATATGGGCCATCCCCAACCCACCACAACCCTTGTGGGATGGGGCTTGAGGGGAACCAAAAGCCCAAATTGCACATGTTAAATGCACTGTCAAAATTTTAGCCCAACCCATCTTAATTACAGGGTTAAACGGGCTGGCCAGCAAGCTAAAGTGCTGGCCCATGGGCCAAAGCTCATTTTGACACCTCCACCTAGAATATCCTATAAGAATCTAAAATGCTAATAGGCTTCGGATGCGTTTGGAAGATCTTATTTGCAGCTTATTTGGGCTTATCTTATGATATAAAAACTTACTTATGTGTTTGGAAGAGTTTATGAAAATAGCGTATGCATTGCCATAAGCTGTTTTCAGCTTATTTCAATAAGCTCCCTAAGATAGCTTATAGAAATAGCTTATACAAAGCTTATGCGGAGTTTGACCTTGTTTCATCATTGATCATAGAAACAGCTTATATTATATATAAGCGTTTAATTAAGTTGTTTACCCAAATGCACCCTTAAAATAGTTTCTAAGTTAACTATAAGCATGATCATATCATGTCATTGCTCAAAAATGTCATGCACAATGTGGTGAAATTCTTATTGTGATAGGATATGCGAGATAGGAAATTTTGAAACTGCAAAAAAAAAAAGTTGAAAAAAAAATATATCCTCACTAAGAGTGTTTGGAACTATTAAAAATGAGATTCGACTTAATTTGCAAATCAATCCAAGTAGTTGGAATGTTCAAAAATACAAAATGATTTGATTGGTAAAATCCTGTGGATTTCATTCTTTTTAATTTAGGAACTCTATCAAATTTGGAAGGACTTGATTTGATTGTTCTAAATGAATCAACCATTTTACCCATATCTAACTTTTTTTATTCTACCTCTCAATTAGGGTAGAAATGTAAAATAATAAAATCAATTTCATTTTTAAAGAATTCCAAACAAAAGAATTGATTTTGAAATCAATTCAAGCCCCTTTTCAAAAATGAGTGTAAAACATGAGTTGATTTCTAAATCAAATCAAATTTCCTATTTTAATGGATTTCAAATATGTACTAAATTTATCAGAGTTCCCTTAAACCATGAAACAAGCAATAAATTAATGATTATTTTTTGTTCAAATTAAGCTCTGAAAATGATTAAAGAATGCATCTCCTTTATGCAATCTGAAGCTCAATAAGTTGTCTGTTTGGCAGGGCACTAGTGTGTAATTTATTTCTCCTCCTTTTAACCATAGAAACATCTAAAAAAACACCTAGTCCACGTCACAATACACATCAAAACGGATATGAAAGTTTCTCAATCAAATAGGGGTAAACAACAAAAATTATATGCATTAAATTCCATAAAACATCGAACAAGGAGCTCAGCTTCATGTGAACCAGTAATATTTAACAAATTAACAGTACTGATACACACTTTGTCTCATATCTGCACAGTTTCCACAATCTGATTACAGATGATCTTCATTTTTTACACATTTAAACAGTGATTTAAATAGCGTGCTATAGCGGCGGGCTATAGCGCCGTAGCGGTGCGGATCAGCACCTAGCCGCTATAGTGCTTCCCATAGAGGAGCGTTTCAATGTAGCGGCTGTAGCGGCCACTATTGCGGCCATAATAGAGGGAATAGTGACTGCTATCCTGCCGCACCGTTGAATTGCCAAAAAAAAGTCCTCTTTTTTTATGTTAGGGGTACTTTTTGAGGGCATTTTGGGGGGAAACAGCATCAAAAAGGGTGGGCTTTCTTGTCCCGACCGTTCTCTCTCTCTTCTACCATCTCATCTTGTCTATTCTCATGAACTTTGAGTAATTTTTTAATGTCAGCATTTATGTATATATCATTAATTATTTAATTTAATACATATAAAAAATTCAGAATAGCGGTCATCCCGCTATGCGCCATGCCGCTATAGCATTTTTGGGGTCGACTGCTACGCGCCGCTATCCGGGATTAATAACACTGCTTATAATCAGGTCTTTCCATAGTTCCCAAACTACAAGATAAATTCATCCAACAACTCCAGCCCCATTAAAGGTCTGTTTAGTTAAGTAGGTGGAAAAAGTAAGAAGTGGAAATTTTGGAATGAATGAACATCGTTGTCTTACTCGATACAACCCAAAATAAAAAAATAATAATAATAATTGTAAAATCAATGTAACTCATTTTCACTCTTTAAAACTGAGGCAAATCAAATTTGAATATGAGCTCATCTTTGGATTTTCCACACCCATGCTTAAGAGGACAGTGACACCATCCTTCAGTAGAAAACAAATTTCACTCGATCCTCTATCCTGATACCTACCCACTTACTACCAAATGAAATGACCATCAGGAACTGATTTCCAGATACTAAGGCTATGTTTGGAAGGAAAGAAAAAGGAACAAAATTTTTCCATTTTTAAGTAAAACATTCTCCCTAATTTAGAAATAACATTGAGAGATTATAGAGCAACCTTCCTTCTTCCAAAGATCGCTTATTAATATAGAAATAAAAAAAAAGTTCCCCCTCCAAACTCCTCTATCCAAACACACCCTAAAGTAAATACATTCTTGCACAGACCCATATAAACAATGACCCAACAACCTCATTCGTAATCGTAGACACCTTAACGGGGAAAAAAAACCTTAGTTTCGGAATCACTAAACATGCATCAAAATTTAATTTTTAATTTTCACTTAAAAAAACAGAAAAAGAAAGAAAGAAAGGGCAGAGAAGGGGAATACCAGAAAGCAGTGTAGGAAGAGAAGCCAAAAGCAGTGACCATGAGGCCAATGGAAGAAGCACCAAATGCACATTGTCCCAACCGCAACAAGAACCCGCTAACCGTCCCAGGCCCACCCAATAACCGCTTCATCATCCTTCTTCTTCTTCTTCTGTCCCTTTAAGAGAGAGAGAAAATGAAGAAAATAAACCCTAGATTTCAGAATCGTTCATTATTAGAGATTTTCTCTTGATGACTCTCTCTCCATTGGAGGGTTTGACAGTTTTGCGTGAGCAATTTTTCAGAGAGAGGGAGGGAGTGGGAAGACGAAATGTGGAGTTGTTGTGTGAATGGAATCGTTGGGTAAAGTTTTGTGTGAAGATTTTGTTCAGTGCTACGCTAATGTTACTGAGAAAGTTCTAAAAAGTTCGTTGGGCTTAAATATGTTTTTTTTAATCAAAGTTTATTTTTTACTCCTCAAATTTAAAGATTATTATATTTTTAGTTTCCAATTTAATAAAAATATGTCATATTTAATCACCGACTATTATTCCGTTAAGTTTTTTTACTTATATGACAAATGATGTTATACGTAAGTACTTGTCATATGTTTCACTTATCATAAGTAGCATCCTAAGAGTTATCAATGGATCGATTTAGATGAATGGAATACCATTTTTACCGTAAATAATGGATTGATCTGGACCATTAGTAACACTTAAGATGCCAACTAGATAAGTGAGACACATGACATATACTTATGTGTAATGCTATTTGCCACATAAGCAAAAAAATTTAACAGAGTTATGATAAGGGACTAAATGTGATAGTTTTTCATTTCATTAAATTGGAGACTTAAAAAATACTCTTAAAATTTGAGAAATTAAAAATGAACTTTAATCAAATATGAGAGACCAAAAATATATTTAAATTTTATTATTAATATTTAAAATTCAAAACTAGTCTCAAAAATTGAATTTTTTTATTATATTAATCCTTTAAAATCAGTCAGTTTAGTCCCTAAAATTGTCCAACTGTAATTAATATGATTGATGATTTTTTATATATACAAGGGAAGCAAACACCACGTGATTTTCAATTTCTGATATTTATTTAAAATGTTAGTATTTTCAAGGACTAAGTTGATAGCGTTTTACAATTTTAGAGATTATTGGTGATCCACTCAAAGTTTTATACTATTGGTAAGAAGTTTTTTAATGGGTTGCTTTAGGGAAAATGTTGCTATTAATTCATGATAATGCCAAGGATGGATTGGATCAATGTTATTAAACTCAATCAAATAAATGTGGCTCAGTTGATAATACATGCTAAACTTATGGATGGGAAACCCAAACACACACTCTTGGGGAGTAGTGATGAGATTTTTAAGTGTGACTACTCCCGAACCGAGGATTAGTCTTAGGCCAATGCTCTTTGCACCAACACCCTAATTTTTTTAATTTGAAAAGACAAAATTACCCCTTTATAAATCGACCAAACAATGAATAATCCTTCATTTTCTTTCTCCCAAATTAACCATAGCAGAGCTCCTCAGTGACCAGTGACCAATGCCTAGGCAGTGCACAGTGCCAAGTCGCAATGTCCGTCGCACCTCCGCCGCGTCGTCGTTCGCCATCGATCACCGTTCGCGCAGCCGTATCGTGATAGATCACCAGAGAAACAGATCACTGTCGACCAGCGTACCGTGACCTTCAGACCTCCGCCTAGCCACGTCGTCCACTGCGAGTCAAAATCACCGGCGTTCCGCGACCAATCCTCCAGCGTCCCACCTCATGTCGTCTTCGTCTTCGTCCTGCCAGTAAGTCGCGTTTGGCCCTGTTTTGTTTCTAAGAACTACTTGCTTCCAGAACTACCACTTCCGGTAATAAACTTTTGGGTTCTGGAAGTGGTATTTCCGGTGTATATATATTTAAAAACTATATACATTGGAAGTACCACTTCAGGAACCTAGAACACTACGCCGAAAAACGTTTTCAACGACGTTTAAATTTGATTCCAACAGCACCTAAAAGCGTTATTGATCGCCCCGTTATTGTTTGCACGCGCAACTACCACAACACCTCAGAAACGCTGTTAATGTCTCACATTAACCACGTCGCGTTCCCTTCACAGATAATGCGCGACATGCAAAGCATTGTCTTGATTGACACATACAGATGATGCGCGCGGACAGCGAGCGTTGTATTAGAATTGTACCTCACAAAAACGCTTTAAGGAGGAAGCATTGTTCAAATATTTTAAAAAAATCATTTTTTATTTTTCTAATTTTCTAAGAGATATTCAAATGTTCTAACAAACAAATACATTTTCAAATTTCCACAATCAGAATACAATTATAAATTGAAATTAAATTAACCACATTCAATCTAATCAAGTTGAAACAATCAATTCAAATTAAATTACACGATGAAGCAGCAAGTCAGCAACACTTTGGTGTCCTTAAGCTCAACTAGCGGCACATTGATGCCATTAATTACCTGCCAAAGAAGAAAAATGTGATCAAACAACACATTCAAACAATTTAAAAGAGATATTGAGTTATTCAGACAACGTAAATTCAACATATTCCAATTCAAGTACTTACATTTTCCTCTTCTTTGTCAGATTTAGACTTTTATGTGTCATATTGACACGGAATGTTGGATTGATCCAAATACCTTCCTTGTGATCGTCTTTGAAATAAACTCTATCATATTTTGTTTATCCCCTTGTAAAGATCATCCTTAATATCTTGGTAGTCTTGATTATTGTCAATATCAATTATTTTGTTTGTCAGAAGCACCATATACCACTTTGTATCAGCAGGATCATTGACATAAAACACTTGTGTAGCTTGTGATGCCAATATAAAGGGTTTGTCTTTGTACCCCACCCTGTTAAGATCCACCTGCATGAACCCTGAGTTATCCACTCTTACGCCATTATTGTTGTCAACCCATTTTCAACCAAATACGGGCACCTGGAAATCTATATAATCCAACTCACATATGTGTTCAATTACTCCAAAATATGACATATTTGCATATCGGGGGTTTCTATCCTTCGTACTTGAAATATGGAGGGCTTTAGCTATCAATGTGACCCCACTATTTTGCATAGTGCTCTGATCATCTTGTTCTTTAGTATAAAATGTGAACTCATTAATCATGTAAGTATTGAAAGAAAAGACATGTGCAATTGGACCACTTGCTATCGTATGATGTCTCTTCCCTCCTCTAACAATGCCTAAACCCCTCAAATGAGTTGAGCTTGAAATAGGCCCAAAATGTCTAGCAAAAAGGGGCTTAACAACAAATTTTCATGTGACAGGGTGTGTGACACGGTTGCGCCCACAAGCACACCCAACCGTGTCAGGCTCTGACATGCTCTTAGAGCTCATTTTGGCCCAAGTTCTTGTTCTGGCTTCTCATGCTTTGGTTTCCTTCCCTTCATGAATCAAAGTATCATCCTCCCTATGCAGAAAAAAAATAGTCATTTGAACTAAAAGAATGAAAAACATGCAAAGACGTAAAGAAAACATGCCTAAATGAACTAAAAATGCAAACAAATGCAATGAATAATATGATGCAAATATGAACACATCATTTCTCCATTAAAGTGTCCCAAAATTCTAGAATAGCAAGAGAAAAATGATTCAATGTACTCCAATTCTCTCTCTCCATCACACTTACTCCAATAATACTTCTCTTCTCTCCATTGAACATAGCCACTGACACACTAAAATTAATGAATTTACTTGAACCTCTCAAATTTATTAATTGAACAACTTTATGGAAAATGTGTAATGTAGTTAATGGGGAGGAGGGCAAAATTGACAAAATATAACCATAATCTACCAAAAGGACAGATAACAAGGAACAAAAAATTTCTTCAAAATGGACAGATAAAAAGGAACAGTGTAACATCCCGGCTGCTTTTCGGATTGACGACTGTCCCCACACACCAACACGAGTCTTTTCAGCATGCTTTGTCCTCACTTACATGCTTCCCAAGAAACTTCCCAGGAGGTCACCCATCAGGAAATCGCTCCAAGTCAAGCACGCTTAACTATGGAGTTCTTAAGTGATAGGCTACCGAAAAGAAGATGCACCTTGTTGGTATAGGTAGTACCAATCAATTCTATTAAGTTTTCCTCAACTGTACAGTCTCATACCTGCACAGTCTCAGAATTCCTCTCATTCGGGTATGATTTCGGTTCATTCATGTACCCCTTCGCCTAGAAGCCTGTCAGGAGCTGCTCCTTGTCTGTGCCTATCTGCACTGGCGATCATCCCCGCCCTCGTCGGCCTCAGGGTGTCACATGCCCACCAGCTTCCGCTTGGTTCGTCCCTGAACCATATCGTACTGGGAGAGAACCTGGCTCTGATACCATTTGTAACATCCCGGCTGCTTTTCGGATTGACGACTGTCCCCACACACCAACCCGAGTCTTTTCAGCATGCTTTGTCCTCACTCACATGCTTCCCAGGAAACTTCCCAGGAGGTCACCCATCAGGAAATCGCTCCAAGTCAAGCACGCTTAACTATGGAGTTCTTAAGTGATAGGCTACCGAAAAGAAGATGCATCTTGTTGGTATAGGTAGTACCAATCAATTCTATTAAGTTTTCCTCAACTGTACAGTCTCATACCTGCACAGTCTCAGAATTCCTCTCATTCGGGTATGATTTCAGTTCATTCATGTACCCCTTCGCCTAGAAGTCTGTCAGGAGCCACTCCTTGTCCGTGCCTCTCTGCACTGGCGATCATCCCCGCCCTCGTCGGCCTCAGGGTGTCACATGCTCACCAGCTTCCGCTTGGTTCGTCCCTGAACCATACCGTACTGGGAGAGAACCTGGCTCTGATACCATTTGTAACATCCCGGCTGCTTTTCGGATTGACGACTGTCCCCACATACCAACACGAGTCTTTTCAGCATACTTTGTCCTCACTCACATGCTTCCCAGGAAACTTCCCAGGAGGTCACCCATCAAGAAATCGCTCCAAGTCAAGCACGCTTAACTATGGAGTTCTTAAGTGATAGGCTACGGAAAAGAAGATGCATCTTGTTGGTATAGGTAGTACCAATGAATTCTATTAAGCTTTCCTCAACTGTACAGTCCTATACCTGCACAGTCTCAGAATTCCTCTCATTCGGGTATGATTTCGGTTCATTCATGTACCCCTTCGCCTAGAAGCCTGCCAGGAGCCGCTCCTTGTCCGTGCCTCTCTGCACCGGCGATCACTCCCCGCCCTCGTCAGCCTCAGGGTGTCACAAACAGAGAGAGTACTTAATCGTTGTTCCATTAGACAGTTAACATACAATGTGAGAACCAATCTTGTAAAAGGGAATATGCTTTCATTCTAATTTATGTTTAAATAATTTATTTGAAAGATTTAATTGCACTTTTGGCCACCTAAGTATCACAATTGTGCAATTTTGGTACCTCCAAGTTCTAATTACGCGATTTTGGTCCCTCGGGTATCACGATTTTGCAATTTCGATCCCCAGGTCTCAATTGCGCAACTTCAGTCCCTCAGATTTCATAATTGTGTGATTTTGCTCCCCCAATTATCTCAATTGGTATAATTAGGTTCTTTGTCACAGTGTCATTTTTTACACTAAGACCCTACCCAGCTTAGAGATGACTCGACTCAATGTCAAATCAGTCTCACGTGTGCCGTATAAGTTTTTAGTGTTAAAAATGAAACAATAGCAACAAAGGCGGAGGGAGTGGGGGGCCATAGAGGCCATGGCACCACCCCAATTTTCGAAACTATTTAGTAAATTTTTTATAATTTTTTAGTATTTTATTTATATAGATAGTGGTCTCTCCACAGTTTTTGATATATGAAGGAAAACTCAAAGTAATTAGGCAACAATATTGTATAAAAAAATTGGTGTTATTTGGAGATGCATTACTACTAACATTTGAGTCTGAGAGTATTTCTATGAGATTTGCATGTTAAAAATTCTAGAATTAATACTTTTTTTAGAATTAATACTAGTGTTTCAATCACAAGTTTATTAGTTTTATGAGTAAGTTTTATTTTTTTAATTCATATAAACTGCATTTGATTCTTTTCTGTCATTATTTTATATGAACTGCATTTTATTGTAACCAAAAAATATGAACTGCATTTTATATTGACATACATTTTTTAGATTGAAAAATGTCTAAGAAGAAAAGTATCGACTTAATTGTTTTTTAAGAGAAAAGAGAGAGATAATGAAGATACTAATATTGAAAAATGTCTAGAAAGAAAACTATCCACTCGCGTCTTTTACTTATAAAAATATTTGTTATGTATCAAATATTTTACATATATTATGCATGTAAAAATTTAAATTTTTTATTGAGTTGTATACTTTTTTTTATCTTGACACCACCCAAATTAAATTCCTAGCTCTGCCCTTGAATAACAAGGAACTAAATGTAACAATTGAGATATCTGAGGAACTAAAATTGCACAATTATGAAATCTGGATGACCAAAGTTGCGCAATTGAAACTCGGGGATCAAAATTTTATAATCGTAACACCTAAGAAATCAAAATTGCGCAATTGAAACCTTAAGTGATCAAAATTACAAGATCATGATAATGAGAGACTAAAATTGTACTACACTTGAATGTTTTTTTTTTGTCAACATTCTGAATGAATGGTTAGGACATCCGGTTTTGGACGGCAGCACCTATTGCGTAGATTTGTCATTCGTTGTCCGTGATAAATATAGATTCGGGTAGTCTTGTCGTCTTTTGCCGGAGATGGACATAACTAGCAATTACGGTAGCAAACAAATGCGGACGCTTGTAATTGTATTGCTGCGGGGAAAAATATATTCTGTTAATTAATTAATTGGCATATTGTAAGTACTCCCTCCGATCTAAAATATAAACAACAAGTCATTTTTTGATTCATTAAATAACTCATGTATCTAGTTTAAAAATAATACTCAGGAATCATGTTCACACACACACACCCCTCTATAAGTTAGGAAAATGATTTCATCAAAGTGAAAATTAAAGATTTAATAACTAGACACTCACATACTCTCTCCGGTCTAAATCTTTGGTTGTTTAAGGTTTTAACATATAGATTAAGAAATAATTAATTAAACAAATTTTAGACTAAAATGACTCTATTTATTATTCATCATTCTCAATTATCCTAATTATTTCTCCACTTAAAATTTATTAATTATATTAACGGTATAGTTGAAAAAATGTGATAAATTATCTCTTGAAATCCTAAAACAACCAAAGTTTTAGGACAAAAATAAAAAACTAAAACTACTAAAGATTTAAACCAGAAAAAGTATATGTTTTATATAAACATTTAATCATATTTTACTATGATAGATGTTCAAATGCTTTAAAAAATAATATTTAAAAAGTAATATTATTATTAAAATAAAAATAGAAAGAATCAAATTACATCGACATAACACTTAGATTCTGTTATATCGTTAATAACTTTTTATATAATGTGATTTCTATCGATCAAATCATTGAATAATAACTATTTATGACATTGATTATATATGTCAAATTTCATATTTAAATTTTAAACAATATCTCTTTGTTTATTAAGTTTTTTTTACAAGAATTAAGAAAAATAATAAATGAGTTAAAAAGTAAAATAATTTTACTAGATTGTCTTTATAATTTATTAATAATTGTATCATCTACTATTACCTCTTGTCTCTATTATAAAAAACAATTAACTAATTCATCAAAACCAAAGAAAAGTAGTTAAATTAGTTAATTTTAATTAATTTAAATTTTATTACAAAAATATCCACGCTATTAAATGGTTAAAATAGTTACACCAATTTCTATGAGAAATTGGCCTCATAATAAAATAAAGGTATAAAAAAAATTCTAAGAATTAAGGCATTTAATAATGAATCTATATTTATTATAATTTGAATAAAAGAAATAATCATATTTTCTCTTATAATAGGGACAAAATTGTGAACCGTGAATTGCCTTCTGGCCATGGATCGAACACAGATCCTAGTCAAAAACGTTCTTTTAAAAGAAATACATTAACTATTTATACCCAATCTCGTACTACCTCCGTCCCTGAATATAAAAACTTTTACAAAAAAATAGAAAGTCCCTTTCTATAAGAACATTTTCAAAAAAAATCAGTTGCATTAATTATTTTTTGACTAAAATGCCTTTATTAATTATACAATTTTGTTTATCCAATAAATCATAAATGCTATATATTTATTGTATATTATTTCTCTCTCCTGTAAAGATTGGTGAATAAAAACAAATCATCCAACCACTCTATTTTTTCCGATACATTAATTAAGTGAAGAGAGAGATGAGAAAAGACAGATAATAATAAGTGTTAGGGATAATTTTAAAAAAATATAATAAATTATTGATAAATTTATTGTTATTAACTAATTTAATTAATTTTTTTAAAAGATATAAATTAGTTAAAAAATTTATATATTTAGAGACGGAGACCGTAGTTTCCAACTCTGAATATGAAAAGGAAATAGTAATGAAAAATTAAATGATTATGATTTTGCGGTTAGGACACATTAAATGATGAAATCTCCGTGCATTCATATTTATAGTTGTGATGACGTGTGTGCACATGTCATCATCAGCCCTTTTCACTTTTTCCATTCAACAAGATTCCATTTTCAAGAGTCTTCCTGAGGAGACCAAACCAAAATCAAATCGCGCCGTTCCCTTTTCTTCTCTCTTCTGCTTCTTCCGTTTCAAAACCCTCCACTTCTCCCTCTCCACCCATTCACTGTTAATTCCTTCAGTTTCTTTTTTTGCCTATAAATTGCATCCAAACGTTAACCAAACATCAAAGATCCCCCCATCCCATTGCCATTGAGTACTGAATAGAGCTATCTAAGTAACCAAACTAGATTGTTATTGTTATTGTTTACTACTATTATTGAGAGAAAAATGGCGGCCACAGCTATCAAATTCTTTCAGTTGAACACAGGTGCCAAAATCCCTTCCGTTGGTTTGGGAACCTGGCAGGCTGAACCTGGTGTTGTAGCCAAAGCTGTCACCACTGCCATCCAGGTATAATTACTTAAATTATTATGATTATGATTTTTGGACGAACCCGGGTATTCTCCACGCGTAATCGTGGAGACTATTCTCTCAAGTATTGAGATTCATTTAAGGAGTTGACATCTTCTAGGATTGAACCACTGATATAATACTTAAAGAGATTCGTGTATCTATCAACCGTGCCACACATATTATTATTATTATTATTAAAAACTCATAGGCTTTACTATAGTTTTTTCTTGTTTTTTTTTTGTTTGAATCTGGACTCCTTGCAATCAACAATCCACGCATTTACTATAGTAACGAATCGGAACTATTGGATAAATCTTTGAGTTTCTATTTTGAATATCATATGCTGAAGTCAGAATCTCATTTGACGTTCATCCATTGATTTCGATTTGGTGAATGTGTGAATTCTTTAATGTAAACAAGTATATGTAGTTTTGATTTTTTTTTTCCTAGGTATATATATATATATAGGAGCTAAATGACCTAACAGATGTCTTACTATTTGTTTGTTCAGGTTGGATACAGGCATATTGATTGTGCTCAAGCCTATAGTAATCAAGCAGAGGTAAGTAACAATGATTCATGATAACAAACAACAACATTTGTATTACTTTTAGGGTTTTTGTTTCTATTTTTTTATTTGTTTTCATTTAGGATACTGCATGCTTTTACCATAATTTAAAGATGTGAATTGTGATAAATTTGTTATTTGTGGGGATAATGTTATTATTTTACAACAGAATTTATTGGGGTTGCTGCTATGTGAATCTTGTTTTGAAAAAGAAGAAAGAAGAAATGTGAAAAGAGTACAATCATTTATATGCAAGCCAATTAACGTTTTGTGGTTTTAAATCTTGACTCTTATATAGATTGGTTCTGCACTCAAAAAGCTTTTTGAGGATGGTGTGGTTAAGCGTGAGGAGTTATGGATCACCTCCAAACTCTGGTTGGTTTATTTTCCTGAAACTTTTGTGCTTTTTTTTTTCCCTCTGAATGTTGGGGAAAAAATGTTTGGCTTGGATTGTTGAACAAAGATCCTCTGCTTTTGTTTACTGTCTCCAGGTGTTCAGATCATGATCCAGAAGATGTGCCAAAAGCATTGGATAAAACTTTGACGGACTTGCAACTTGACTATCTTGACCTCTATCTGGTAGGCATTAACTTCACTGAAATGTGAATTTGTGTTGATAATTTAGTGGAAGATTAGACATACTCTTAATTGAAATTATGGTTTGTGACTCAATTGAGTAAACTGCATTGGTTTTACTTTTACACAACAAAGGTGATGGCATGCTGAGTTCAATTATCACGGGTTAATTTCATTCTTTACTTAATTGATTTTGATGGGAGTCATAAGGTGGTTTGGTGGTTAGGGAGGAGGAACATAAGAGTTGGAGTGATAGGTCATGGGTTCAAATCTTTCCACTGAAATAACATACTAATACTAATTACTAACATTTGCCTATAAAAAAAAACTTAATTGATTTTGATTTCTTTTGTAGATCCACTGGCCAGTCCGCACGAAAAAGGGATCAGTTGGATTTAAGCCTGAAAATCTTGATCAACCAGACATACCCAGCACATGGAGAGCAATGGAGGCACTATATGACTCTGGCAAGGCTAAAGCCATAGGAGTGAGCAATTTCTCTTCAAAGAAGCTTCAAGACCTATTGGACATAGCACGTGTGCCTCCCGCTGTTAACCAGGTGGAATTGAACCCAGGATGGCAGAACCCAAAGTTGCATGCATTCTGCGAATCCAAAGGAGTTCATCTATCTGTAAGTATAGGCATAGAATATATAATATTTCACTTACAAGAGCTGATACACATTCAAATACATCCATTGTGTTGTTGCAACATCTTGAGAAACGTTTTAAATCACCGTCGCGGTTATGTCACAATCATTGATATTGTAAAAATTTACTGACATCTATATATGATAAACATCTCTTCACTTCAGGGATATTCTCCTCTTGGCTCACCTGGAGTATTCAACAACAGTGACATCCTCAAGAATCCAGTTGTCAAAGGGGTTGCAGAGAAATTGGGGAAGACACCAGCACAAGTTGCCCTTCGATGGGGGCTGCAAATAGGACACAGTGTGCTTCCTAAGAGCACTACAGAGGCCAGGATCAAGGAAAATTTCGACGTCTTCGATTGGTCTATTCCTGAAGACTTGATAGCCAAGTTTTCTGAAATTAAGCAGGCAAGAAGCTTTTTAGTTCATTATTTTAATCTAGTTTTTCTTGTTTCTCTTAAATGTTTATTTCCTCTATATCATGCATGAGCTAAGATCCTCTCTATTTCTTCCATTACTATGCTTTTGGGGGAATAAATGGAATAAATGACACTCCACTATGTCATTTATTTCCTACAAAAGCATGGTATTGGAGCAAATGAAGAGAAAAAGAAATAGAGAGGATCTTAACTCTACCTGTCTTGACCATATCACTGTGCAAGTGTGACATAACAATAATAATGCTAGACTTGTGCATAAAGGTTCTTTATCTGAAATATAACACATGGAATTTATTTACTCCTGCAGGATAGGCTAATTAAGGGGACTTTTGCTGTTAACGAGACCTATGGTGCCTATAAGACCCTTGAAGACCTCTGGGATGGTGAACTGTGAGCAATTTGTAACATTGACATGAACACGAATAATACACTGCCAGCAGTTATGTTTCCAGTAGTATTTTGAGGTTCAGACAACTGCTGTTATTTTCTCATTGATGATAATACTACTAAACAATGAGTAATTTTTCACTTATAATGTTGTAACTTCTATTCATTATAATGAGACAAGTTCAGTGAATTTGACAAATATAGTGGCCGAGAGAATTTGGTATTCATATTTCGCTTTCTTCATCTAATCAATTGATGGAGATGATGTCAATATTTATTTATTTATTTATTTATAATTATGTGTACTTGATTGACCAATATAAAATGAGACAGGAAGGCTTAATTTAAGTGAATGAATTGAATGCAATGGTGTTCAGTGTGGTTTTCATTATTATTTTTTGACAAGTCATTTTGTATTGAGGCTTGTTATTAAGTTTGTTTGGATAAACAGTTTATTTAAATATTTATGACATAAGTGTTTATTATATAAGTGCTTATGTATAAATTATTTTTATAATCGAAGAGATAATATGGTGAAACTGATTTCATATAAACTGTAAGCTGTTTTGATAAGTTATCCTGGTGAGTTTATGAAAATAAGTTTAAAACAGTTTATGAATCGGCTATAAGCTATTTTAATAAGCTCTGTCAAATATGCTAACAAATGTTTATATCAGTAAATAAGCTTAAATAAATTTTTCATAAGCTAATTCAAACGGGGCAATGAGATAGTAAGGCTTAAAGTAGCGTGTTATTAGGGGCCACATCTGAAATTCCGATCTAGGAAAAGCAATTTGGTCATGTGCTCAAACTTATTTTCTATGTATTGGTCTTAATTATGCTATTGGTCTTTCATGTGTTGTGATGGTATCATCTGAGTCTCCTCATTTTTAATTGCCTTCAAATAATTTGAAAGTTGAAAATAATGATTATGCTTAACAATTTTTGTTACAATTTAAGTAGAAAATATGGAGAGAAAAAAGACAAATCAATTCTTAGTTTGACGAAAATTAACTAACAATAGTTACAGGAACCATTAGTTAAAATAGTTATGGGAATCATTTAAATTTTGAACTTAAAATAATTATAGAAATTTGATATTAAAAAAGAATTTTAATTTTCCTTAAATTTAAATAAATAATAATCATCTATATTTATTGTCTTAAAGTTTTTCGTGATTAGAAAATAATTAATACCTATCTTATTACCAATGAATTAAAAATGCTTATTTTTCGTTATAATATTGATAAATAATATTACATATTTTTAATATTAGATATCATTTCATAATTTTAATATAAATTAAATAATTTTTAATTATATAATTATATAGAGATAACACTAAAACAACACATAAATATTCGATAAATAAAGTATTCGATTGACTTATAAAATGAAGTTTACTCAATTACTCAATTGTAAAATGTTCTATATTTTTAATTATAATATTTTATAGATTGTGTTTTATTTTTTACTTGAAAATTTTATTTATTATTTTACACATTCTATTTTAAAACATTTATTTATTGACTAAATAACATTATATATTTTTAATATAAATTGTAATTGTCAATTATTAATATTCTATAAAGATTAATAATATATAGAGATCACGTTTGAACAACACATAAATATTTAATAAATTAATTTATTCAATCATCTTGTAAAATGAGATTTATTCAATTAATTATACTTTATGTACACTTTTTTTTGCTAACACTTTCTTTTGAATTAGTCCCTGTAATATTTATATATTCTTCAAATTAGTCCATGTAAAATAAAGTAAAATAAAATTGATATAATATTATAGGGACCAAAAACAAAATTGTCCACATATTACAAGGACTCATTTAGCATGAATTGAATATTTCAGGGACTAAAATAAATTTGCGAGGACTAAAAACAAAACATTTTTATTTTGCAGGGATTATAAATAATTTTTTTTTTACAGGGACACAAAATGAAACTCGGTCATTTTGCAGGGACGAAAAATGTATTTAAACTTTTATTTTATTTCAAGCTATTTATGCATTTATTTTTTAAAGTTTTAAATATTTTTAATTCATACTTTTTATATTATATTTGAATTAATTATATAGATAGCCATTTTATAAACTTTTTAATTTAATAGTGTCCTTAAATTTAAAAATATCCTTATAATATTATATGAGCTTGTTGGTAATGTATTAACCGATTGTGAATCACAACAGTTATACAGGGTAAGTGGGTAATTTAACTATTAATTTTTTAGTTTAGTAAAGTGTAAAAAGATTTTACACATACATCTAATTATATCTCACTATGATGTCAACTCGTAACATTATTTTCTAAAATATTTATACAAAAATCTACACAGTAAGATATGACTAGATGTCGGTGTAACACTTTTTTACACTATCAGTGCAGAATAATTAAATTCGTAGCAATTAAATTGATAATGTAAAAGAATTTTACATAGACGTCCAATCTTATCTTGCTGTGTAGATCTATGTGCAAATATTTTAAGAATTATTGTTATACGAAGTGACATTATGGTGATATATGATTGGACGCCCGTGTAAAAATTTTTTACACTATCAATGTATAGTTTTTTTTTTTGACAAACACTATCAATGTATAGTTATTAAACCCAAATAACTATCATTAAAAAAATTAATTACATGACAAATGAGGCTCACTTGTTATGAAAAATTAGTACTCATATTTGTTAGTTAAATCTCAAAAAAATACTATGAGATAGTAATATTTGGACTAAAATTATGATAAACAATTTACAAATTCAATTTTTTTGTCAATTTCTTAATTTTAAATACTATCCACAAGTCCTCGATATCACGGGGTGATGACATTTTGGTCCCTAACATGAGGAAATATCGTTTCCTCGTCCTTTGGCTTTATCACAATTAGACACACCATTTCAATTGCTGATGGATTTGGTCTATAAATTAATAGCAAAAATCCATTGGTTGAGAACTATCTAGCTAAGTAATAACTGTTGAGGGAAAATGACAAATCCAATCAGATTCTTTGAGTTGAACACAGGGGCAAAGATTCCTCCTGTTGGCTTAGGCACATATCAAGTTGAACCCTGTACTATAGCCAAAACCATCACCACTGCCATTAAGGTACAACTCAAATTCTTCTCTCCCCACTTTCTCTACTGTTTTGAGCTTTAATTTTATAAATTCTTAAACTTTATTTTAATCAAGTTTCCATAGTGTTTTTTCTTTTTTTAATTTTAATTTTTATGAAAAGTGCTAATAGAGTTAATTCAGGTTGGATACAGGCATATTGACTGTGCTTCACTCTATACCAATCAAGCAGAGGTAATAATGATTCAAGATAACAACTTTTGTATTATTTTAAGTTTTTTTCGCTATTTTTTAATTCCTTTCATTTACCATAATTTTAAGATGTGAATTGTGATTTCCCTAAAAAAAAAGATGTGAATTGTGATAAATTATTATTTGTGGATTGTTGTCTCAGCTGATGCTATTTAACATCATAAGTTATTGGAATTGTGATAAATTATTATTTGTGAAATCTTGTTTTTTATGCACAATTACGAGGTTGGATACAAGTGATTAATATACTCAATCTAAGGGGATGAGTTCGACTGGGACCCGTGTTCGATCCCCAGTAGTAGAACAATCCATAGCCAAGCTGACCGAACACAAATTAGTCTAAGGGCTCCTTTTCCTCTGGAATACCGTGGGTATAAACCAAAAGAAGATATGCAATTGACAATAATTTGTTTTAAATCTCGACTCATATAGATTGGTTCTGCACTCAAAAAGCTTTTCGAGGATGGTGTGGTTAAGCGTGAGGACTTATGGATCACCTCCAAACTCTGGTTTGTTTATTTTCCTTAAGATTTTTGTGCTTAAAAAAAATGTTTGCCTTAGGTTGTTGAACAAAGATCCTCTGCTTTGTTTGCTGTCTCCAGGTGTACAGATCATGATCCAAAAGATGTGCCAAAAGCATTGGATAAAACTTTAAAGGACTTGCAGCTTGACTACCTTGACCTCTATCTGGTAAGCATTAACTTCACTGAAATGTGAATTTGTGTTGATAATTTGGTGGAGGATTAGGAGCCATCTACTTCCGATTTCATTTTTTGTTTTCACTTTTAATTACAAAACTACCACCTTGTTTTCATTCTGTTTCTTGTTTTCAAAGATTTGTATAGGAAACAGACAACAAAAAAAGTTATTTTCATTGTTTCCTGTATAAATATATGAGAACAGAAAACAGATCGAAAACAAGTTAGCAGTTTTGTAATCAAAAGTGAAAATAAGAAATAAAAACAAAAACAAAAAATATTTTCTCAAAGTAAACGGGTTTTTAGACATTCTAAATTGAAATTATGCTTTGTGACTCAATTGAGTGAATTGCATTAGTTTTACTTTTACACAACAAATGTGATTTTGAGTTCAGTTTATCAAGGGTTCATTTCATTTATTACAGACTTGATTTTGTTTTGTAGATCCATTGGCCAGTCAGCATGAAGAAGGGTTCATCTGCATTTCAGCCTGAAAATCTTGTTCAACCAGAGATACCCAACACTTGGAGAGCAATGGAGGCACTATATGACTCAGGCAAGGCTAGAGCCATAGGAGTGAGCAATTTCTCTTCAAAGAAGCTTCAAGACCTATTGGACATAGCACGTGTGCCTCCTGCTGTTAACCAAGTGGAATTGAACCCAGGATGGCAACAACCAAAGTTGCATGCATTGTGTGAATCTAAAGGAGTCCATCTATCTGTAAGTATAGCAGATATAACTTAAATATTCATTTAAATACATCCATTATCTTGTTGCAAAATATTGATCAAGGTTATAAATCACAATCACAGTTACGTCCAAGGTTTTAAAAAACGGTCCGAAACCAAAATTGTACCCACAACATAAAGGTTTAGGTAGTCTCAGAAACCTTACTGTGGCCGCATCAGCCGCAATTTTTCACAATATTAAGGATCGCGACGTAACCGCGACTGCAATTTAAAACCTTGGTTACGTCGCAATCCTTAATATTGCGAATAATTGCAACCAAATGTGACTGATGAGGCTGCAATTACTGTCGCGGAGAACTCAAAACTCTTGACGTTGCAGCTGTAAATGATTTTGGCATGTATTCAAGTTCTAATGATGGTACCTCAAAAACCACTCTTGTTTCTTCTAATAGTTGAAATTGTCTTTACATGGTAAACATCTCTTCAGGGATATTCTCCTCTAGGCTCACCTAGATTATCTAGCAATAACATCCTCAAGAGTTAAGTTGTCAAAAGGGTTGCAGAGAAATTGGGGAAGACACCAGCACAAGTTGCCCTTCGGTGGGGCCTGCAAGTAGGACACAGTGTGTTGACTAAGAGCATTAATGAGACCAGAATCAAGGAAAATTTTGATGTGTTCGATTGGTCTATTCCTGAAGACATGATAGCCATGTTTTCTGAAATTAAGCAGGCAAGAAATTTTTTAAGTTAATTAGTTTAATCTAGTTTTTCTTATTTCTCTTAATTGTTTATTTCCTCTACATCATGTTTGGACCATATCACTATGCAAGTGTGACATAACAATAATAATGCCAGACTTGTGGAGAAAGGTTCATTATCTGAATAACACATGGAATTTACTCCTACAGGATAGGCTAATCAAGGGGACTTTTGCTGTTAATGAGACCTATGGTGTCTATAAGACCATTGAAGACCTCTGGGATGATGAAGTGTGAGCAACATGCAGGTCGTTTCAATGATAAGACAGCCTAAACTCTTGCTTTAGGCCTATTAGTAACAAAAAAAAGACTTATTTATTATTAATTTTTATAAAAATAAACTTCATTAGTGATCGGCCTAGCACATGGTAACTAATGTGTGTTTTTATCTTACGGAATTGGGTTCAATTTTTGCATAAGCAAAAGTCGCATTTATATTTTAAGGCCCTTAATTTAAAAAAAAAATTGTTATTAATTTTAATAAGACCTCACCTCAAAATTTGCTTTAGACAAAAAAATACACTGCTGCCATCTTAAAGCCAATAGTTATGTTTCGAGTATTTTGTGGTGCAAACAAGTGCTGTTATTGATGATAATACTGAATAAAGACTAATTTTTCATTTATAATATTGTAATTTTTCATTTAATTAGTAGTAGATTTGGTAAAAATATGGTAAAATTGCTTACATTTGATTTAGCTTTAGATCTAAAAGATCTTTATAGATCATTCAATATGGAAAAAATGTATAAATTGACAATAAAATTTTATCTCCATTTATTTGGCCCCTCCTTTAATAGATTTATTGATTCGTCCCTGACGATAGTACTATTTTTTCATTATTATTTTTTGGGCACTTTGTATTGGTGATATGAACCAAGCAGAGGTTTATTTTGTTATCAAGATTAAGAATGAGTAAAACCGAAAACTTTATAAAGATCCCCTTAATCCTTCGAGTATGGCACAAACTTCTTATTGAAGGAGGAAAAACTGCAAGTTTTGTTCCCTATTGTTAATGATGCCCAAGTTTGCACAAGAAAACACAATGACTCAACACTTCAAGATGAAAACTTGTCTGCCTAAAAACTTCAAGGTCCAGTGTAGCCCAAGTATGCATAAAATGAAGATCCAGTGTAGCCTAAAATACGAGTCTATCAAGTTGAACCGATAAATCAGACCAAAATTGACATTTCTAGGAATAAAAAATAAAAATTGGATGAAAATTAAAAATTAAAAAGGGTTAAAATGAATTTTTTTAAATGTTTTTTTAATTTAAAAAAGACCACAAGGACAAAAAACAATATATTTTTCAAAATTGGAAGACTAAAAAGAGACATTTTTTAAAAGACTAAAAGCACACGTTGACCTATTTATAAAGACTAAAAACATATTTAACTCTATCAAAAAATATATTTAATTATTACCCATTTGACCACAATTCGACCACCATTGAACATTTAACCAGTAGCTTCGCCAGTTAACCGCTCCAATTTTAAAAAACACTGGTTGAGGCCAAGTGTTTGTATGTTCTATCTAACTCACAAAGATGGGGATGATTTAAGACAAGAAGGAAAATGCTAATAAAGAATATTTTCGTCATTAATTCATTCATTCACCTGATCTTTAAGTCTTCATGTTTTTAGAGCGTTTAAATCTCATAGGTCATGACCAAAAAAAAAAATCTCATAGGGTAAATCAAGGGGAAACGAAATAAAATTATCATTCTATCATATAAATATTTTTATGATGGAATGGAAGATAAAATTAATTCCACCCAAAACCCCCATATTGGAAGGGGAAAAAAGTGAAATATATTAAATAAAATAAGATAGAATGCATTATGTTACATTCCATTCTATCCTATTTTAAGCAATCTAATCAATGGAAGCTCTTAAAGTTCAATCATATTCCACTCCATTCTATCCCTTTCCGTAAATCCAAACATTGTATAGAAGTTCCATTTCTGAAGCTATATTATTCGACCAAAAGAAAAAAAAAAAATGCTACACCAATTAAACATACAGGAGGATTAGTACACAGGACTGAGAAATGAGGTAAGGACTTTCGTTACATAGGCGTTATGTGACGTGTGTATATTAGGTAAGCATGATCAATAAAAATTAAGGATTAGGTAACATAAAGAATGTCTCATCGAGTAAATTTTATACAATTACGTAAAAACTGAGCAAAAGAGACAATACGACATATTCTTCTCGAGTAACGTATGAATTTGCAATGGTGCTTAATAGTATAGACAATAGAACACATGCAATATACAATAGTAATTAGCTACCATAATAAATATTAATTTTCACACGAAAATCAATCACTATATAAGAAAAATTGGTTTAGAGACATGTATCATCTCTCAAATTGGGACATGTATCACCTCACAAACTTGAAACATGTCACCTCTCAAGTCTTGTCATTCCTCGCTCAGACTGTTTCATTTATTGAATTTTTTTTTTACTATTTATTATAGGAAATGATCTGTACTTTGTACGGGTAGAAGGTCTATTGGCTAGTTCTCTTGCACAGAAAAGAATGCACAGCCATCTTTGATCAATATTGAAACTGAAGATCTGTAAAGAGTATTCAGTGCAATGCTTCTAATGAAGTAAAATAAAACACTCACAAAACTTTGGAAGGAAAAATGAGTTGTGGACTTCGGGTGTGTGCACTTTTTAACAATGTCCACAAAGCACAATACAGTTGAAGAATTGGTGTTTTGATCAAAACTCAGTTTTTATGCTTTGGAATTCGTGCGAACGGTTTTCTAAACACACACGAAACTCCAATGATTCAGTTGATTAGAGGAGCCAAAAAAATCTTATTTCAAGCACAAGGCAGGCAACCACTATGGTAAAGAACAGTGATAATAAGAGGCAATAAACTAGACTACCTGGCTGTGATAACTGATAAGGATTATTTGGACTGTAGGCTACATGGAAGGCTTTTCGGAAGATGTGGAACCCTTTTCAGCCACTTTGGTAGAATTACCAGATTTTTCAGCTTCAACAAGCTTACGTAGTCTTTCTTGAAGAGTTCTTACTCTGTCCTCTGTATTGCGAAGCTTTCTCCATCTATAGGTAGTCCAGAGAGCAAAGCCACCATATACAACAATGTAGGAAGCCCATACATAAGGATAAGTCTCTGCATGCTCTTTGATTTTTTGATATTGGTTTTCCAATGAATCTATGAAGCCCACAGCAGAAGGGCCACTGACTACTCTATCCTCCTCAGTTTTCAGGATAGGTGGTGCAGAACTTGTTGCTTGCTGTTTTTCATTTTGCGACTGATTTGCCATGTACTCGGCTTGATTGTTCCAGTTATCAATAATTTAAAAGCTGCATGACCAATGGCATTTTTATGTACCGCATTATTTGAGAATAGAAGACAATAACATTCATAGCCTGATACAACAATAGCATCAAAGCATTGAGTAACATGCAAAAGAGAAGATTTTATTCTGCACTTGCTAATCAACATGTCAACTCTAATGAGAACATTTAAACCATATATGTATACGAAGACACATCTAATACATGCTATATTTAATTAGATGACCTAAATCTCAATTTTTTCAGACATGAACATGAGGTGGGGTGGAGGCAAGTAAATTTTGAGTATGGTACACACCTGTGAAGAAAGGGTACAGCAAAAATGGGGAAGTACTCATACGTACTAGATACGGGTACGGCGCCGGTACTAGTTTGGTGCATACCTGTACCATAACTTTTTTTTCGGTGGGTGGATACGACTTTGGGTACGGCCGGGCACATTGCGACAAAAAAAAAAAGGAAATTGTGTTCAAAAACAGACAAATCACGATATTAAAAGATTTTTTAAATAAATATTAGAATACCTACCCCAATATCTCGACTTCTCTTCCCTCCTTCTGTTTTTGTGCGGCGTGTTCTTTGTCGACATTGATCGCAGTAAGCTTTTCTCTTTGCCTTTTTCTTTCTCTTATTAAGATCTATCAATCTTTTCTTTTTGATATGAATAACCGCACTGTAACATTTTTGTTGCACCATTTTCTTTCTTTTTTATATTGTTCTTTCTTTCTTTTTTGATGACACCAGTGTCACACTTTTTTATTATTAGATTAGATTGTTGCACCCTTTTCTTTTTTGTATTGTATATTTTTTTCTACAGATGTCACAGCAATCTAATAATAATAATGGGTCTGGAAGTGGCACAATAAATATTGCTAATTACACATTTGGAACTGAAAGTGTCCTCTTTAGGCTTGTGTCCTTGTTGCAATAAGAATGAGAAAAAAGGGAATGCATGTTGGCGTTGCAATTATTGTAATAAATTTACGAGGTTCTTACTCTAGAGTATAAACTCATTTATTGAGAGAAAAAAGAGCATGGGATAGCTGCTTGTTCAGAGGTAACAAGTGAATATCTTGTAGAGATGAAAGAACTTGACCTACTGAAAAAGCAAAATCCGTACAAATTCCTTTACTTACTGGAACTACAAGTTTGAATCCACCTCTTGATAAGAATAAGAGAAGAAGAGGCGCTGAAGGACCTTTAACGAAAACATTTAATAATGAGGCAAGAGATCATCTATCAATCTATCATATGAAATAGTTAGGCTCTATTTTATTTTGTTGGTTTGCCATTCAATGTTGCCAGAAATCCTTACTTTGTCAATGCATTTACTAATGCCGCAAATATTTCTATATCGAGTTATCTTTCGCCTGGCTATAATGTTATACGAACTACCATCTTGCAGAGAGAAAGCTAATATATTGATGTTACTCCAACCTATTAAAGACACTTGGTCAGAAAAGAGTGTGAGCATAGTTACTGATGCTTGGACCTATGTTCTTGAAGGCTATCGATGGGTCAGGTGAGTACAAAGACAAATATTATATTGCTAATCTAATTTTGATTACCACGGATGAGGTTGAACCACAAAACGTTGTCCAACTGATAATGCGTCTAACTGATAATGCATCTGTTTCCAAGGTTGTTGATTCAATTGTTGAATCTATTCATCCTCACATTTTTTGGACAATGCACACATTAAATCTTGCTCTAAAACATTTATGCCCAAAAAATACACCAAACAATGATGCTATTTATGGCGAGTGTCATTGGATTTTTGGGAGCAAAATTTAATGCGTGCACTACACACAGTGTCTAGAAAATGTGAGTATAAATAGATTCAACAATTAATCCGGCAGCCTTACAATCAGGCGCATTATCAATAATAATCTAGACAACGTTTTGTGGTCCAACCTCATCAATTGTAGTCAAAATTAGATTAACAATATAATGTTTATCTTTGTGCACACCTGAATAGCCTTCAACAACATAGGTCCATCAGTAACTATGCTCTCACCCTCTCTTTAATAGGTTGGAATAACTTCAATATATTAGCTTTCTCTCTGCAACATGATAGTTCTTATCGCATTATAGCCATACGAAGATAACCCGATATAGAAGTATTTGCGACATAAGTAAATGCACCGACAAAGTAAGGGTTTCTGACAACATTGAATGGCAAACTAGCAGAATAAAATAGCTTAGCTATTTCAGATGATAGATGATCTCTTGCCACATTATTAAATGCCTTTGCTAAAGGTCCTTCGGTGTCTCTTTCTCTTATTCTTATCAAGGTGGATTCAAACTTGTAGTTCCAGTAGGTAAAGGAACTTGTACGGATTTTTTTTTCCAGCAACCTCATGTTAAGTTTTTTTTTTTCTCTACAAGATATTCACTTGTTATCTCTGAACAAGCAACTATCTCATGTTTTTTTTTTCTCAATAAATGAGCTTTTACTCTAAAGTAAGAACCTTGTAAATTTTAGTACAATAATTGCAACGCCAACATGCATTCCCTTTTCCCTTATTCTTATTTTGCAACAAGGACACATAAGCCCAAAAAGAACAATTTTTATCAACACTTTCAATTCCAGATGTATAATTAGTGGTATTTATTGTGTCACTTCTAGATCCATTATTATTATTAGATTGTTGTGACATCTGTAGAAAAAAAATACAATACAAAAATTAAAAAAAGAAAAGGGTGCAACAATCTAATGATAAAAAGTGACACCGGTGTCCAAAAAAGAAAGAAAGAATAATATAAAAAAGGGAAAGAAATGGTGCAACAAAAACATTACAATGCAGCAATTCATATCAAAAAATAAAAAAGAAAAGAAGAGTGACAAGATGACGGTTGTTAATAAGAGAAAGAAAGAAAAAGTCAAAAAGGTGCAATGTCGTTGCATACTAGGAAAGAAAGACACTAAAAGTTGAAACTATAAAAGAAAGCCAAAATCGTAAAACTAAAAGTCTAAGAAAACTAGAAAAGATAACTGCAGGATGCAGCGGTGCAGTGGAAAAGAAAGAAAAGCTTACTGCGATCAATGTCGACAAAGAACGTGCCGACTAAGAAGAAGAACACACAGCACAAAAACGGAAGGATGGAGGAGGGAAGAGGAGAAGTCGAGATATTGGGGCAGGTACTCTAATATTTATTTTAAAAAAATCAATATCGTGATTCAGCCGTTTTGAACCCAATTTCCATTTTTCACTCGACGGTACTCAACCGTACCCAAAGTCATACCCACCCACTGGAAAAAAAGGCATGTTTATAGGTACGTACCAAACCAACACAGGCACCGTACCCCTACCCGGTACGTACCCAGCATGGGTACTTCCCCATTTTTTAGGTATCCGTGCTTCACAGGCTGCACCTGTGTGCAATTTGGAGAACAAGGGCTGCTGCAATTTGGAGAAAAAAAAAGTGGGGAATTGTTTAAGCCCCAGCCAGAGGAAGGTGCTTTTGCAACAATTTGGAGAACAATGTTTTGATTTTTGGAGACCATGAGCTCTATGTTTTGAATCTCACTCCACAATGAAATGCTGGATTTTGTACCAAATTATCAGTTTGTAAACTCGCCAAAAGAGGCATATGGCAAAAATTATGGTAAGCATGTACATATAACTAAAATATATGGCAGGGAATGCTAGAAATTAGATTTATAACATCTTGAATAAAAATGTTTAAAGAAACCATTGTATATTTAGATGTAGACATATCCATAGCTGTTCCTCCAGAAAATGAAAACTAAAAATGCTGAGCCTATATGTCACTTCCCCTGCTTTTCGTTAATGTATAATATCATTTGATGTTTAAGGGTTGCTATTATTTGGCGTTACCAATTGGTCTTCTGCTGTAGTTTTTAAATTTTTCATTTTGCTGCTGAATTTAATCAAGAATGACTTTTCCCTCGTCTTTTGCTTCCTATTTTCCTCAAAGGCACTTGAAAGTTTCTGGTGCAATGATAGCTCATATGACTCATCACGTCAAGTTCACTTTTCATGGAACTATTATCTTACAGATAGTAGCTAATAATAATCACGGCCTTGGTTATTTGTGGCTGTTTTCATGGAACTATTTTTTGGCTATCTTTTGTAACATGAATGTCTCATTGATTAGCCTCTCTGAAAGCTAATCAAATCAGAACTCATTAATGCAATACCCATTTCTGCTCCCAATGCAGGATCAACTTACATTCACTGGCCTATATCACACATATCCCATGCATATATGACAAAATAAATTGCTCTATCCCCCTCCCTCCCAAATATAATCCAATCAGATTTTTCATATCAACTGCCAGACAGAAACACTATACAAATGTTAGACCAGCAGTGATTAAAGAAAGACCCCATCATAATGATTTTGTCTCTCTGCATGGAATCATGGAAACCACACCTCGGAAAAAAGGGTGCTGCCAAGAGACCATCTCTTATTCACAAACAAAGAAAAGCACAGACATTGACTAATCCAATCAGCAGCACAAACCACACAGACTGACACACTCAACAAATTTCTCCAATCTGATTCAGTGAAACAAATCCCAAAAAGAGCAAAAACCAGCATCATAAACCCCCCCCCCCCCCCCAAAAAAAAGATCCAATCTGACAAGAAATTGCTATATCCCTTCAAATTTGAGAACCAATTGATAAACCATAGAACAGGATATTAACAATAGAATCAGTCCAGTAAGCAAAAAATCTTACATTCTTTAACAATGGAAGCAAAAATACAGTTCAAGTCACTAGTAATTTGAGAACCAGTTGCTAAACCAATATGCATATTTAACAACAAAAATAACACATAGAAGGTCAGTAGTAAAACATAACAACAGCATAACACTAAAATTATAACAATGGCAGCATCCAAGAGCAAAATAAATAATACTAAAAACTGAAAATCCAAAAGAGTAATGACTAATGAAAATCTTACATGCTTGCAGTTCCTGAAAATCTGAAAAAAAAAATAAACTCAGGCTCCGAACTTCACTCCTGAAATTTTAAAAGGAATAACAAAAATAAAAGATATAGCAACTCCAAATGTCAATAAAAGAAAAAGAAAAAGGATCTGAAAAACAAAAGAAGAAAACAGCAACTAGAAGAGACAAATGTTTCCCTAGCTAACAAAGGCTCAGAAAAGCATATATGCCCGTAAAATTTCAAAGTCAAATAAACAGAACCCATTTTCGCATATGAAGCACCTTGATCGAGTTTGGGAGAGAGCAGAACTTTCAAGTTCGAGATTGTTCCTCAACTCCAAAAGCAAAACGAAGGAGACTCGAATCGTAGGGGATGATTCGAATAGGTATCAGAGAGGAGGAACTATTCAAAGAGAGTTTTGGTCCCAACTTGGTGGATTTCGGTTCGTATCGTGTGGGGTTTTGGTATTTATAGGGTTCTTAGCAGAGACACGAGTGAACCTGAAAGTGAGGGTATGACTATGAGCGAACGACGTCGTATTATAACGATGCCATGTTTACCATTCGCCTAGTCGAAGTGTATCAGAAAATAGGGGTGAAAACTGAAAATAGGTTGTTAATAACTTGATTGCTTGGATAAAAACAATTGAATACTAATTCTTATTTATAGGAATATAAGAATTGTAATTCTAATTAAATAAAAAAATAAATTATGATATAATTAAGTAATAGAAAAATTGATCTAAAAATATATCCTAAATCATAAGTAACAAAAAAATTAATCTTATGAGATAAATTAGGATCATCTAACATGATATTAAGATATTATAAAATATTTTATTATATTCTAACGGTGTCTTCCTTTCCTTCTATGCCATGACACTGCACCCTTTTTACTTTTTCTTCCTCTAATTGATTAAGAGTTGTCAGTTTGTCACCCTTTTTTTCTTTTTTGATATCTGCACTGTGCACTGTAACATTTTTGTTGCACCTTTTCTTTCTTTTCTTTTTTATTTTGACATCATTCTTTCTTTCTTTTATTGATAACACTGGTGTCACACTTTTTTATTATTAGATTAGATTGTTGCACCCTTTTCTTTTTTTACTTTTTGTATTGTATATTTTTTTTATAGATGTTACAACAATCTAATAATAATAATGGGTCTAGAAGTGGTCCAACAAATATTGCTAATTATACATCTGGAATAAGAAAAGAAGAGGCGCTGAAGTACCTTTAACAAAAACATTTAATAATGAGGTAAAAGATCATCTATTATATGAAATAGTTAGGCTATTTTATTCTGTTGGTTTGCCATTCAATGTTAACATAAATCTTTGCTTTATCAGTGCATTTACTTATGCCGCAAATACCATTATAAGATAACAGATTACTTGTAGGTGTGTAGTGCATTTACTTGTAGAGACGAGTGAGCCTAAAAGTGAGGGTATGATTATGAGTGAACGACGTCGTATTGTAATGATGTCTTACCATTCGCTGAAGTGTATCGAAAAATGAGTAAAACTCCAATTCGGGCTCTGAGATTGTAATAGCGTGTCAATTTAGTCCCTGACATAAGCGTTATTTCAAAATAGTCTATGATATGCCACGTTACTTGGGTGGCAGTCCAACGTGGATTCCACGTCATGGGGATTAACCTGACACTATTTTGTAGGGTCTAAATTGAGACTAATTGTGGAAAAGTCTGCGCTCACCTCTTTTTCTTTGTATTGTTTTAATTGGTTTAGCCCTTTTTTCTATTTCTTTGCAAGCCCTAAGTTACCAGCTGGTCATGATGGGCGGTGGTTCACCATTTCTGCAGCCAAGGCAAGTTAAAAAGGCAACTAGTGGAAGCCGATATGCAAGCTCGAGGGCAGAGGGTCCATGGATATGAAATCAAAAACAGTAGCACATCGTTTTGCTATTGTAGGAAAGAGCAGTTGTACGAATTGCTAGAACTCAAAGGTACCTAGGGAGGCCGTCTTATATATGTCCTCTGTCGAAGGTACTGTGATTTTTATTTTTCAACCAAACCTGCATGATCCATTTTGCTAATATGACTATTTTATTTATCAAAATTTATGTGCAGGATGATGAGGGAAATTGTGACTACTTTGGCTGGGTTGATGAAGTTGATCAAGTTTTAACATGTAATGCAAATGAATGTGAAGAAATTTGGAGGCAAGAGTTTATGGACAAGGTTAATAGTTTGGGATTAAAAATTAGGATGTTGAAATATTGTTTTTCAGTAATTAGTGGGTTGCTAATTTTGTGCCTTGTATTGTGGATTGGTAGGCATAGCGCATAGGTAATAGCTAGTAAGGAATGATCATTATGTATCCCAAATTTGAGTTGAAGTTTCACTGTAATTTTGAAGCCTTTTAGGAATAGTGCAGAGGTACTATCAGGGGCGGACCCACGTACAAGTTAGGGTGGGCAGATTTCCCCCACTCAATTTTTAAAATTTCATTTATTTTTTATATATTTTTTATTTTTACACCCTAAAATTCTATTTTTACCCCCAATATAGATCTTAATTCCAATTAACACCCGAGTGCGCACATCCTCCCACACCTGCACTTGCTATGCGTTTTGCACCTATTGCTATTTGCTAGGCGTTTTTCAGAATTGCTGTTGTGTTTCCATTTTTTCAATGTTCCTCACGCGCGTGCACAAACCACAAAGTAGAAAATATCAATAAATGCCACACAAAAATTCACATTATGAGTATAAAACCCAGGCCCTCACAGTTGCTACAAAGAGACTTGCCCCACTGTGCCAAAAACCTTAATTGATATCAAATGGTAATAATAATATATATTTCTTTATTCCATATAAAACTAATAAATTTAAAAATAAATAATTTAATATATACCAGTTGATGCGGTTTAATTAGTGACCACTAGTGCTAGCTCAGTTGATAGAACTTAATATTTGTAACCCTTGACACTCAAGTTTAATCCTGTCTCCCCTATAAAGAACTAGTGACCACTAGTTTGGCCAATGATCCAGTGTCTTAACTTAATCGATAATTAGTCTGAGTTTAATAATATTGAATTACTTTCACTGACCTAGAGTCCTGGATATGCCACTGGGTACTCTTGTAATATATTATTGTTAGTTGTTAACGTTAGTATATGAGAATTTTTTGTATGAGCAAATTTGTCCTCAAATACTAGTTTTTGATTTTGCAATGATAAAATTGATAAAATAACAATGACTAATTCTTAACACAAATAAAGTGAACAAAACACTCAGAATTTGATTAATGTAAGCACCAAAAAGGTGTCAAAGTACTTCAAGAAAGCAAAAGCACATAAGTTGCACATTTACATCAATTGAACTTTCATGGTCGTTTTCTTATCAATGATGTGCATTTACACCATTTACATCACAAAACAAGTTAGGATTCTCTCCATTTATTTTTTTTTTATTTTTTTTACTATTATGTTTTTGGGGGAAATAAATAACATAAATGTGATACATGAGTGTTATTTATTCCATTTATTCCCCCAAAAACATAGTAATAAAAGAAATTGAGAGAAAAAAAATGGAGAGGATCTCAACTCTCACAAAACATCCCAAAAAGCAAAATAAAACGTCTTCAACATCATTGGTGGATCATAAAATAGTTCGTTCTTCAAGGATAGTTGTGATCATGAGGGATGAGATGCATGAACTCTTGTTGACCATTAGTGGAGTTGGAACTCAGATAGGACATGACTCTATTCGGCAAGGCTAATAAGTTAGCCTATAGCTTATTTGACTAGCTTATAAGCTTATTTGACCACAATAGAAATGTTCGATAAATAATCTTATTTCATTAGCTTATAGTTTTTTTTTTGAGAAGCTACCTCATAAAGCTTATATTTTATAGCTTATTTTTTTTTTCATTTCTATCCCCATTACTTTAATCTTATTCCTCCATTACTCTCTCTTTAAATTAAAGGATTTTAAATTAATAAAAGATTTTATGTATTTATTTTAAATATTATACTATTTTTACATTTTTGTACTTTATTTGTTTATTTTGCCTGTCTAAGTTTTCTATATCATTTGAGACACAAATTTTATATATCATGACTCATAATATACTTTTTATGTATAAAACAAAAAGTATATTAAGAAACATATAAATATGTTATTTATTTTATTATTTCATTTCATAGAAATAATTAATATATTAATTTTTAACATGATAAATAATTTGAAAAAAATTAAGATAATAAAGTAATAATTATTCTAAAATAATATATATAAAATCCATACTGTATGTCCTTTTATATTTATTAGCTAGTTGAACAACTAATTTTACAAAACAGTTTAAATTCAGTCAGCTAGCCTTTCAGCTATAAATTATCAGCTATCAGCCATGAAGTTGGTGCTCAAATTAGTGAATGGTGTTTAAAACGCAGGTTCGGTTAGCGAATCTATAATCTATATATATTTGTGAACTCTTATTTTTACGAGTGTCGTCTAAAGAGCGTTTTTAGACCTATGTGGCATTCTAAATTTGCTTCCCGCATAATTTTCAATTAGGTTGTCACACAATTAATTATCGATTATTAATTAAAATTCTCTATTTTTTTATTATAAAAGTATTGTACTTAGCCAATAACAAACTTTATTTTTCAGTTTTATTTTTAAAAAAATGCAATATATGTTGGGGGATCTCTCATCTGTTTTAGGTTTTTCCAAAAACAAAATAAAGTAGCTAAAAAATATGGATGAGATGACAAATCTTATCCAACATAAATTAGAAGGCAAAAGGCTCTGATGGACTTGCGAATTTTTTTTTATTTATATGACAAATCTAATCCATGTCATGCTATATGAGAATTTGAATATAAGGATTACAAATTTTATCCAACACGAATTTTGCATCTTTTTAAAAATTGTGTTAATCAAATGTCTAGCCTTTACTTATAAAAAAAAGCTAAACTTAATTTATAAAAACTCAGTATACTTTGAAGAACGAGATTAGAGTAGTGTTAATTTGATCTTATAGCTAGGTTTGTTATGTACTACTATTAAGTTTTTATATTCAAATGTTTAATTGTGAATTATCTATAATATATATATATATTTGTGAACCCTTATTTTTACGGGTGTCATCTAAAGAGCATTTTTATGCCTACGTGGCATTCTAAATTTGCTTCTCTCCTATTTTTCAATTAGGTTATCACACTCTCCTTAATTATCGATTATTAATTAAAATTCTCTATTTTTTAATTATAATAGTACTGCACTTAGCCAATAACAAACTTTTATTTTTTGGTTTTGTTTTTAAAAAAATACAATATATGTTGGGGGATCTCTCCTCTGTTTTAGGTTTTTCCAAAAACAAAACAAAGTAGCCAAAAAGCATAGATGAGATGACAAATCTTATCCAACATAAATTAGAAGGCAAAAGGCTCTGATGGACTTGCAAATTATATTTTTTTATTTATATGACAAATCTAATCCATGTCATGCTATTCGAGAATTTGAATATAAAATTAAAATTTTTATTGAACATGAATTTTGCAACTTTTTAAAAATTGAGTTAATCAAATGTCTAGCATTTACTTAAAAAAAAAGCAGCTAAACTTACTTTATAAAAACTTAGTATACTTTCAGGAACGAGATTAGAGTAGTGTTAATTTGATCTTATAGGTTTGTTATGTACTACTATTAAGTTTTTGTATTCAAATATTTAATTTTGAATTATTTAGAAAAATTATATTTTATTATAATTATAATTCCCGTGCCTTAAAATAATTCATTATAATGCTTTCGTTATTAATATAATTTGTATTTATTTATTATTTTTTTGCACAACTAATTTGTTAAACATTTTTGCATCTACGTAAACTTAATTTTTTATCTAGTCAATAATCAATAATTAAATAATAATAATAATAAAAATTGTTTAAATACTTTTATAAAAAATGGGTAAAAAATTGACTTACTTTTTTATAAATTTTTACAAATGGGTAACAATTATTATTAAAAATTCATTATAATTTTAGCTTTTTAAAATTGATGTTAAATAATTTCTGTCTATAATTATAAATTTAATTTTTTAAATTTTGATTATTTTAAAAATTTAATTGAACACACTAAAAGTTCATAAATACTTTTAAAAAATAAAAATAGATTTTTATATGAAAACTTAAAAGAAAATAACAAAAAATATTTCTCTCGCTATTCACACTCAACTTTCATGCTTTATTTATCAAATGAATAAATTTTATAAAGGAGGAATCTTATACAAATATAACACTTTGGGCAATATTATATCATGAATAATTTTTTATTAGATAGTGTCGCGACCGGATTTTTTGACGGTCAATGGAGTCGCCACTAAGATTTATTATTAATTGGAAAACCTTAGAAAAACCCAAAAAATGGTCTCCGAAAGAGATTTAAGGTTCGGGAGTCAATTACGAGTAGGGAAGGTATTAGCACCCTACGTCGTCCGTTAAAAAAACAGTTACCTTTAATTAAATGTGCAAATTACGTTAACTTTAAAAAATTTATTTTACCCTCATCATCAGATTCAAAAAATCTTTTTGTTTGTTTTTTGGGAATTTATTTTTAGAGAAAAACGTTGAGAAATTATTTTTGGGCTTGACAGGATTAATACCTGCTCCTACGTATCCTCTGGTGCAATGAGGAATTCAAAGCTTACGTAGTTCTGGGTTCGAATGGTTTTTGAAAATATTTTTGGCGAAGTTTGCCAAGTCGTCATGTCTCAGGCAGAGCTCCAAAAACTTATGGATTAGTAGTGCGTCTTGCTCAAACTAACCCAAACTTTAGAAAATGACGGGAATCACTAAGCTTTCATAACTCAAGTGCTTCCCAAAAATTAGAGAATTAGTAATGCGTCGTGCTCAAACTAATCCCAATTTTATAACACACATTTTTTGCAAACGGGTAGGTAAAAGGACATCGAACAGGGGCGCTAATGCTGTAGTGTGATAAACCTTTGCAATATTATTCATGCTCCACCCAGATGAAATAATGCTGAAATTATATTCTTCTACGCGTGATTTCAAATGAAGGCCAATGTTCACCTAAAAAAATGCTTCTATATGGTTCCAAAACTTTTGGATGCTCCCGTTATAAATGCTTTCCAATCCTTCCAAAAAGAGAGAGATAAAGTAATATATATAAAAAACAGCAAGCATCACGTACGTGGCCTTTTGGTTTTTTGCCTTACCTTAGCTTAGCATGAATAAAAAACATAACAATCAGGAACCAACATGCGTATGTACCAGAGGATAAAAAAGTATTTTTCCTATTTATCAGATTTTATGAACTTGGCAATAAACAACAAAACACGATTCACTGCGGTTCAGAGCATGCAAAATTGCATTCATTCATGGAAGAACAAACTAGCAGAACCTACCTTTTGGCAGCAAAGTGGAGCAAAATCTTGAGGGCGGCCTTCCTTTCCTCTGTTCTTGAACTTTTATCTTCCCCTACTTCCCCTTGCTTCTTTCTTCCTACTCCTATCACTGTTCTAACCTTATCACACTCTGATAATTGGTGGATGAAAATAGTAGCATTTCTCTCCTCTCAAGAATTCTTTTCTCTTTTTCTCTCTGTGCTCTCTGTTTTTTTTTTAGCCAAAAAAAGACCTCCTATTCCTCTTGCTTGGACTTCCTTTTATAGTGGAAGATGATTAGGTGGTGGGATCAGATAAGAGTAAAGCGGTTTCAGATACTTGGGGGGAGTGGGATGTGATAAGGAGGAGAAATATCGGGGTAGAGGCACTGGATATGGAGAGAAAATAGGGAGGGAAGGTTGCACGGTTTTATCCAAAGAGCTGTTACGTGAAGGTGAGGCTTGTGCTGACGCTATGGTGTGTGAGGGTGTACGGATATTACGGTGAGGACTCAGGCCTTGTTACGCGCCTCAGCGGCTCAGCCTCTTTCAAATGGGAGGAAACTAATGTGTGGCGAGGTGCACCTTAAGGGCCGTGGAGGTGCGGCCTGCATCCCTTAATTCGGAACATTCAGGGTCCCCGTTCCAGTGCGGCGAGGCCCATGGCTGCTACGGTGCAGACGCGGCACTTGCATCCGTGTCGCCTTCTCTTTTTTCTTTTCTTTTTTTTTTTTTTTTTTTATGAACCCGGACAAAATTGGGTGTCTACATATAGTTATATTTTAATACTCACTGTTAGATTAATAACTACTATTACATAGATTATTTTTGTAAAATTTCACATTAGTCAAAATCATTTGACGTGTTATTAAGATACGTCATTATTCACATATTTTAAAAAATTGCTAATTATTGACGTATTTTCATGACACATCAAATAATTTTAGATTGATGTGAAATTTTCACGGAATAATTTATGTGGTAATAGTTATTAGGTTTAAATAAGTTTTCAGTCCCTGTAAATATCCGAATTTTGATTTTAGTCCATTAAAAAAAGGTCAAACTATTTTAGTCCTTTAAATTTTTTTTTTGGTTTTGGTCCTTTTAGTGCTAGGTGACACATTATGACCCAGTCACCATGCCTACGTGGCAGAAATGCTGATGTGGCCTATCTACGTTTTGAATTTAGTTTCTATAAAAATTTTAAGTTTTGAATTTAGTCCTTCTCAAAACTGAAATTTTGATTTGAGACCTCCCCCCCCTCCACCACCGCCCCTCTCTCTCTCTCTCCTCCTTTTCGCTCCTCCTCTCTCCTCCACCACCACCTCTCTCTCTCTCTCGTTCTCTCTCTCTCTCTCCCCACCATCACCACCACCCAAACACACACACACACTCTCTCTCTCTCGTTTTCTCTCTCTCTCTCTCTCTCTCCCCACCACCACCACCACCCAAACACACTCTCTCGTTTTCTCTTTCTCTCTCTCCCCACCACCACCACCACCTAAACACACTCTCTTGTTTTCTCTCTCTCTCCCCACCACCACCACCACCACCACCCAATCACTCTCTCTCGTTTTCTCTCTCACCTCAAGGAAAGGTATATTGTGCGATATTGTGGCCACGACCTTGGATGTTGATTCCCATTCTTTTATCCCAAACCGTAAGGGTGACCGTAAGAGTGTGTTTGGGTGGTGGTGGTGGTGGTGGTGGGGAGAGAGAGAGAGAGAGAGAGAGAGGTGGTCGTGGAGGAGAGAGGAGGAGGGAAAAGGAGGAGAGAGAGAGAGGGGGTGGTGGTGGAGGAGTGGGGGAGAAGGAAGGGGTGGTGGGAGAAGGAGGGGGTGGAGGACGAAGGAAGGAGGAGGTGGTGGTGGAGGAGAGAGGAGGAGGGAAAAGGAGGAGAGAGAGAGAGAGGGGGCGGTGGTGGAGGGGGGGGAGGTCTCAAATCAAAATTTCAGTTTTGAGAGGGACTAAATTCAAAACTTAAAATTTTTATAGAGACTAAATTCAAAACGTAGATAGGCCACATCAGCGTTTCTGCCACGTACGCATGCTGATTGGGTCATAATGTGCCACTTAGCACTAAAAGGACCAAAACCAAATTTTTTTTAAAGGACTAAAATAGTTTGATTTTTTTTTTAATGGACTAAAATCAAAATTCAGATATTTACAGGGACTGAAAAGTTATTTAAGCCTAGTTATTAATCCAACAATGAGTTTTAAAATATAACGATCATAGTGTAATGTGATGGAGAATTTTAATTTTAGAGATTAATTTAAATTATTTAATCTATAATCAGTAATTCTATAATCTATAACAAAAAGGCGATACTCTTGTTTGATGTAGCCTTTTTTATCGCCAAAAATGCCCTTAAACTAACTAGAGGTAACCACCATAACCATAGATAATAACTGTTGTATGGCTTAAATTTACTCAAAATTATACAATAACTATCTTTAAAAAACTACAATTAACGATAAAAATGGATATAAATGTAGGAGGCACAGTGTAGATGCAGACACTCCACTACTCTCCACTTGTTATAATAAACAGAATATTCCCCTTTTGGTGTACACAATATTTGTCCAATTTTGCCCCTATAACCACCGACAGCTACTAATCCATTTTTATTCTTCATCTTTTAACCACTAACACGTAGATTTAAAAAAAAAATTGCTTACTCATATAAATGAAATTATTTTGCGGTAAAAAATAAAATTTATTTATATATTAACATATAATTTTATGCCTTACTTAAAAATTAAAAATGCTTGTATCAAAAAAATAAATAAAAATGCTAACAGACCGGTAGTAACTTTATAGATAAATTGAAAATGCTGGATTTTGGTGATTCATAAAAGACAGTTTTGTTAATTTCAACGTGTACAAACAAACAAACCAGCTAAGCACAAGGCCACAAAAAGAAGCTCTCTCTTGCAGACAAAAAATGCAGCCGCCGCTGGGGTCCTTTCCCGTTCAATCCAAACCCGCCTTGCATCTCTTCCCTTCCTTTGCTCCATCGTTGCCTTTGTCCGTTGCTTGGTCGTCCATGTCTCCGACTCGTGATCCGTGGCTGTACGAGGGTGCTTGGGCGCGGCGACGCTCCGTAGGTTCGAGCTGCAGAGGCGATGGAAGAGAGGTCGGTTCCGCTGGTTGTGGGCAAAGGTGGCAGAAGAGATGAGGACGACGGTGTGCTCGATCTTGGCTTGGCAGAGGAGGCGCGATCCAGCCAGGGTGGTTTGGGGGTTTGATGCTGCGCTGATTTTCCTTTAGCTAGGGGTGGAGCCTTCGCAATCGGCGGTGGTGTGGACGTGTGCCTTCCTCGTCAGGGTTGGGCGTTTTGTCTCCCCATAGCTTGGATGGTCAGGTGCTGTGGTCGTGGGTTTGTTGTTGGTTTGTGTTGGTTCGCAGGCTCTGTGTTGCGTTGGCTGTTGTCTTCGCACTTTCATTGGTTGGTTTTTCTCTTCTCTGGTCTACCGTTGCTGGAACCGTTGGTGTGGGGTTCAGCCCAAGCTGCCTGGGTGATCTCTGAAATGCTGGTGGAAAGCTTAGTTCTCCTGATCGGATTTCCGGAAAGAGACGTCCGCGTGTGACATGTGGGTTTTTGTGGAGGTAGAAGGTTTTTGGATGCTCCAAATGAGTTTTTCCCAACCCCCCTCATAGTTTTTTTACATGTCAGTATCTTTTTTGGTTTGCTAGGTTGTTTTATCGGTGTTTTTGTGTGCTTTGGTAGTTTGGGTGTTTAGTTTATTTGTTTTCCTTATCTGACATTTGTAAGGGATATGTCAGCAGCAGGTCTTGGGTAGTAATATTGTTTTTCGTGTGACTCTGCGTATGTTGTCTTCTTTACTGTAGATGCCGTTTGGCCGATTTTAACCATCCTATGAACTTTTATTGACCAAAAAAACAACGTGTACAGACAAAATTGGGAATTCAATTCATAACGAACACTTATTGCGTTTTATGATTGCATCGAAACCGAATCTATCGACTTGTACTTGCGTACTCCGATCGACTTCTTCGTTCCTACTTGTTCCCGAGGCTCAAGAGCTTGCATTTTGTTCTGCACCAGCACCATACAGAAGATGGCTAGCGAAAGCAACGACCTTCGATTCTTCGAGTTGAACAACACAGGAGCTAAGATCCCTTCTATTGGTTTGGGCACTTGGCTCGCTGCACCCGGTGTTGTTTACGACGCAATAGCCACTGCCGTCAATGTAGCACACTTCCTTCTAATTATTCATTTTCATTATCCTATCGATTTTTTTGGATAGTTAAATATTAATAATTAGTATGATATGCCAGTGAAGGAATTTGTGAAGGAATTTGAACTCATAACCTATTTTTCTCTCCAATCTTTATATTCCTCCTCACATACCACCAAACCACTTTATGACTCCTGTGTTTTATTTTTCTTTACCTGCCACTGCTGTTTGTTTTCTTTGTATTGTGATTATTTATTTAGTTACTTTGTGAATTTGTTTAGGAGCTAGCTATAACAGATAAATATGGTTTTATTTGGAACAAAGCAACGTGACAATGATATTGTCAACCAATGCAGGTTGGATATCGGCATATAGATTGTGCGCAAATTTATGGCAACGAAAAGGAGGTGAGAGTCTTTTTCATTTCTAATAAACATATGGAGTCTGTTTGAATACAAAACTTATTTTAGTATATAAGTGCTTATGTATAAGCTATTTTTATAATCGAAGAGGAATGTGATTAAATTGATTTCATATAAGCTGTAAGTTGTTTTGATAAGCTATTCTGGAGAGCTTATGAAAATAAGCCCAAAATAGCTTATAGCTAGCTTATAAACCAGTCATAAGTTATTTTCATAAGCTCTAGTAAACATTGTTATAAGTGCTTATGTCAATATATAAACCCAAATAAGTTTTGCACAAGCCAATCTAAACGCACCCATGGTTCTGTTTGGATTTAGAAGTCCAACTTCTAGTTCATAGAAAAGTCAGTTTTGTTTTGCATTCTTACTTGTCTTATATATGGAAAAGAATAAAAGCGGTTAAATAGTTACTTTAAATAGATAGGTAAGTGCTTATGGAGAATTTAAAATAGAGATCTTTTGACAAAATTGAAATGTAAAAACTAATTTCAACTTATATAAGAACGTATTAGTTAGAAAACTCATATCCTAAGTGCTTATAGAAAAAATTATACAAATTGACTCTATATCTATTACTTGTACTATGTCAGTTTATTATCATGGTTATGCCACAAGAGTAATTATCAATTATCATATTGTTTTTCTTGTGTATTTTTCTTCAAGCCCAAGATGAAAAATAATTGAAGGTATTCTGGAATTTGACTTGTGATTAAAGAAACTGCTGTTCAAATTTGGTCCACTTAAGTGTCCATTATATATGACATTAAGGATTCCTCCAGATAAGGGTAGAAGGAAAGTCAAATCCTTGTAACAAGGGAAAGTAGCTAGCCAAGATTTTCATAGATACAGGATGAGAATATGAATTCTTCCCAGTGAAATAAGGAAAGTAAGATCTCCAACAAATGAACAAAATAAAGAATGAGGGAAAGTTATATTTTTGTAATAATCATGCCTTTATGAGGAAAGTCATACCTTAATGGTCACAGAATCTTGGAGATAATAAATGTAAGCTGGCTAAGCCGAGATCTCCGGATATGGAGTCACTGTGCAATCCGGCATAAAGGTCTAGAACAAAAGATCTTTGGCTTATAAATATTATATTAACTTTGAATACAAGCAGTCCAACATAGGACTTCTGTTAAAGCATTGTGAAAATCTAGTTCTTATCAAAGCTTTTCAAAAGAATTTTTTTCTCTATGGTTAGGGTCTTGACTCTTGAGGCTCTTGTTTGGCTTGCCTTACATATATGGAATTCTGGATTAAGATCAATGACATCTTATAGGTGTATAGGCCACATAAAGCTTGTCAGGTCATTTGTTTCTGTGATGCATCTTTGGAGTTTGGGGAAAATCAACCATCTTCTCCAATTGGTGGTTGCCTGGCAGCTTTTGAAATTGGCTATTTCCAGCTCCAAAGGAGCTATGTGTATGTCTAGATACTTTAAAGCATTTTCTTTGTATTATTTTTAGAAGTTTTGGGAGAAATAAGGAATGCAAGACTTTATGGTGATATCCAACTTGCTAGAATTGGGTGAATTTGGTTTAGAGCACAATGCTAGAATTTGTAGCAAGAATGTAATGCCCATGTGTGTGTGTGTGTGTGTGTGTGTGCGTGTGTTTTAATGGGATGGAGTTATGCTTTTCTGATTTGATGACTAATGTTTTACTTTCCATTGCAAATATGCTTCTTTTAATTGTATTTTTTTTTATGAAAGAGCTATTTTAATTTTGCATTTCCTTTTTCATGTAAATAGTTTTTATATAAAATATTAGTATTTCACTGAGCAAATAAAACACTTGAGTAGCATTTATATAAAGCAAAGAAAATAGAACCTTAGTAGACTGGTACTGATACCATAAAGCAAATTGCATATATGCATATGCATCAATGAAGAAGCGGAATCAGAATAAACTTATTAGAGTACACAAGTGTGATGTACTCTTCACTTACAAGCTATTATGGTACTGCACTACTGGATGTCCCTCTTAGTTAAGTCAGTAATAGTAGTGAGTTGTTATGTGATGCAATGGAGCTATGGAAGTTGCTATTCCCAAGTGTAATCTTGTTTAGCTTGTTTTAATTTGGGATTAGGCCCCAAAGAATAATAAAAAAACAATCTTTTTGACATGCGAGGAAGAATAAAGCTCTATCCAATTAACTTAACCAAAGAAATACAATGTTATTGCAAGTCTAGGATGTTTTGTCCAGATTATTTAAAATTGTAAATAAGATTTCTGATTTGAGAAGGAAGGCATGTTCAACTATTGTCATTCAATTTATTTTTACATGATTGAAATGAGTTTACATCATTTAGAAGCAGAAATGAACACATGAAAATCAAGCTGCTGCTTTTCTTATTTCTCTTCACTCTAGAACTGCTTCTGTAGGTGTGGAAGTTATGCTGTTGGCTACAATGAAAATGAATGGTGCTTAAAGAAGTCTAATACAAAATGTAAAAAGGAATTTTCAATGCACATTTTTTATTGCTCACCACCAGATAAAAAGCTATAGATGAGGGTTTAATGGGAAAGAAGTACCAGGAAATGGAGAGAAGAATATGAATTTGTATTTCTGATTAATTATATCAATTGCACAGTAGTGTTTATGGCTTAACTGGAGCAATAGTGCCATGTGCCCTGGCAGGGCTCATGATAGCTGTAGTGTAGAGAAACCTGCCAGGAGGGAATGGAGTAGATGCAAGAAAAATGAAATGTTAAGTTATGCAAAGAGTACATTCCATTCTTTTGCTCAAATGAAATAGAAACTGCAGGTCTAGAATTTAATGTGCTCACTTAATTAAGTCTTAATTAGTATCAAACAACTGTGAAAAGTTTTGCTCATAATTCTAAATATGCTCAGCTTTTTTAGGTTCACGCACCACTCAAGCTTGTTTTATAGGCAAGTATTGGAGACAAACAAAGATTTTATTTATCTTAGAGCTAGTTTGGATAAACTTTTTAACAAGAACTTTTAGGAAAATAAAATTGAAAAAATCCGACAATAATTATGATTTATGAGTCTCCTAACTAATTGCTTCTTTCATAACTTGAAATGAGCTTCTGCATCTCGACATTTTCAAAAACTTTCTCATCTAACTTTTCCATAAACGCCTATAAACTTAGAAGGGTTTTTTTTTTGTTAGTTCAGAATCAAATACTTATCTTAATTGAGAAGCTCCCATAAGCCAAAAGCTAATCCAAACTGGGCCTTAGTTCATATACAAAAGTTCATTCAGAAGAATAGTACTGTTACACCCCTAAATGTAATTGGAATGCATGTCTCTATCATCTTCTTCCCTTTTTTAGGGCCATTTGAGGCCTTTTTCCTCTTCTCTCCTTTTGAGCTAACATTCTGTGGAATAAAGCAAAAGAACTAACAGTCAACAATTTTTAGGCCCATGATAAACTGCAATTCATCGTTCAGTATGTTGATTGTAGAATTTGAAATTTAAATTGTTACAGATTTTATCCTCTTTTTTCTTCTGTTACACCGTTGTGGTACTCTCTATCTATTAAGTTTTTGTAAATTTTATGTAGATTGGTGATGCCTTGAAGAAATTGTTTGCTAATGGGGTAGTTAAGCGTGAAGAAATGTGGATCACCTCCAAGCTATGGTTTGTCTTTTTCATATGTACTTCTCAATATTTGTATTACTATTTTGTTGCCGAGGTTATCTGTGCAATCACTTACTAGGTGATCTTCACTCCTTTTCTTAATTCATGTTTATTGAAAGCACAATTTAATATGAGAGATTCTCACTATATTTTTATGAATTATCTTTCAAAAGATTTGAAGGGATTCTTAATTCAAAGATAACAATTTTGATTATAGTATTTTTGGGCCCAACTCAACCTCACAAAACTGGCTTGTAGGCCTTATCTCTAGTCGATGTAGGACTTTGGTTTTTCCCAATACACACCTCACGCCCAACACTGTTGGGCTTGGTGCGTAGATGATATGATGGGTAGCCCAATATTAATATTGGATCTAGGATAGACTTTGATGCCATCTTAGAATTTGGTTCTAGATTTTTTGGGTCTAACTCAACACCATAAAACCGGCTTATAAGGTGAGGATTGTCCATGTTTTATATTCTTTATTTAGGCTTTATATCTAGTCAATGTAAGACTTGGGTTTTTTCCAATAGACTCATTGATCAATTTATCCTTGTACAGAATCATCAATGATTTTTAAAGTTGCAACTATATGTTCAATTTCTTTTGGCATTTCTCAATTCTTCAATCTTACTACAGATAGTTATTATCTTGAATCTGGACATAATTTTTTTGCATTATTATTGTAGCCGCCAAATAAGCCATCTCTTACTAAAGCCTGTAGTCTGCCTCTTGTTTTTAACAAAGTACCATTTTGATCATATATTATTGCTTAGATGCTTGAACAATTTTTGTAAAAAAGAAAGGGCTTTCTCAATAACAATTCTACAGATTTCTGGGTTTTATTTGAACTGATCTTGCTAGTTTGTTCTTAAACATGGTTACATTTATTATCATTTCGCTTCCCATGATTACATTCTTTACAATCCAACTTAATTTGCACATGTTTTAGGTGTACTGATCACTTGCCGGAAGATGTCCCAAAGGCATTTGATAGAACTTTACAGGATTTGCAGCTGGACTATCTTGATCTCTACCTTGTGTGTAAAGGACAATGAAATTAATTCCTTCCTACATCAATTCAAATCACTTTAGAGCGTAAAGTAATTAATCTCAACCATTGATGAGAAAATCAAGGGTTGATATTATAAGTATATGTATAACAAATCATGGATGTGTTAGAATATCAACCCTTGATTTTCTCATCAATGGTTGAGAATAATTACTTTACACTGCTCACTTTAGAGGAGCAAAATCCAATTCGTATTATGTTTGGAATATTATAGTGTCACTGAAAAGTCCGAGTTCTTATATTAAGAATTCCTTTGGCACATGTCTATATTCTTCTAGATTCACTGGCCAGTCAGCATGAAAAATGGGCAACTTACCAAACCTGACATACCTAGCACATGGAGAGCAATGGAGGCACTCAACAATTCTGGCAAGGCTCGAGCTATAGGGGTCAGCAATTTCTCAATAAAGAAGCTTCAGGATCTGTTGGAGGTGGCACATGTTCCTCCAGCTGTTAACCAAGTGGAATTGCACCCTTCTTTGCAGCAGCCAAAATTACATGCTTTCTGTAAATCCAAGGGAGTGCACTTATCTGTGAGTATGCAAATTTTATGGGTGTTGCATATGTCTGAATATACAGAACTTGAAATATACTCCCTCTAGACTCAAATATAAGCAAAAATACCTAAATTCACACTGATTAAGAAAGTTAGTTAAGTTCATTTAATTTTCTTGATCTTATAAAAAAACGAACTTCATTCCCTAAATTGCTTTTATTTAATAAAAGGGTCATTGAAATTAAAATCTACATTAAATGGAGGGTATTTTGTAGAAGAAATCATTAAATATGGTGGAATTAGTTAATATTTGCTTATGTTTGAGTTCACCAAACTTGTGTTATTTTTTGCTTATATTTGAGACCAGAGGGAGTAGTACACATTTTGTAGCGACTTGAGTATAACTAGAAAACTTTCATGTTTCTGAACTGCAGTTCTTCTGCTGACTACTTATCACTATCAATGTTCTTATTCAGGGTTATTCCCCACTGGGAAAAGGACATAGTGAGAGTAATATTCTTAAAAATCCAGTTCTGCATACGGTTGCAGAGAAGTTAGGGAAGACTCCAGCCCAAATAGCACTACGATGGGGCCTACAAATGGGTCACAGTGTGCTGCCCAAGAGCACAAATACTGCCAGGATCAAGGAAAACTTTGATCTTTTTGACTGGTCTATACCAGAAGATTTGCTAGCCAACTTCTCTGACATTGAGCAGCAGGCAAGTCATTTCATGCACTTAACACTTTCATTGGTAGACAAATACGATATTTTAAAATCAAACTATATGTGCATCAACCGGTATACCAAAGAAAAAATAGTCCAATAGCCAGAAGTAGAGAGAATTTGAGAAAGACTATGGTCCTGGGTTGAGAAGCTGAGCTTCTAACTTATGGGGAAGTTAGCTTTTCTTTGCACTTTTATTTTTCTCATATATGGAAAAGAGAAAAAAACTATTAAATAGTCACAGTTAAATAGATAAGTGTTTTTGAAAAAATTGAAATGTAAAAGTTGATTTCAACTTATATGAGAAGCTATTAGTTCAAAAACTCATTATAAGTGTTTATAGGAAAAATTATCCAAACAGACTTTATAGGCCAAACCGTCAAACTGTTTAAAAGGATTTTGAATTAAATGGAATGTGATCACTAGTCATGATTCATGATAAGACATTATAGCGTTCTTTGACCCATGTAGTTGACTCCACCTAAAGAGAAAAGGTGTTGTTTGTTGCCGTAGTCTATTTGCAAAGGCAAACCCAAGTAGTTTAGGAAACTTGAAACTTCAATGATGGCATAAATACATGATTTCATTTCAACTTTCTCATTTACCAATGCAGGAAAGAGTAGTTATTGGAAGGGAGTTTGTTAGTAAGACATCTGCTGGGTACAAAACAACCGAAGAACTCTGGGATGGAGAGTAATAGAGACAGATTCCACATTGGCCATTGCTTTTTTCTCCTATTTCATGCAGAATGAGCTGGTTTTATGATGGTTGTAATAATTTACAATGTATTCATAATTTGGTAGTTAAGACATGTTATTGGGCATTTGGACTTGGGAAATCTTATTCCTAGTTGGAATAGGTATTCAATGTTTACCTAAGTTTGCATTGTCCAGGTATTCCAAACAAGGCAATGTTATGCCCCAGGGATGTTACAACATATTCTTAAATAAAGTATTAAGAAATTTAAGTGTTTTAGACTTTGACACTGTTTTGAGAGAAATTGGGAGAAATTGGGCGGACAAAATGTTTTTTCTATTGGCAAGAAAATGTGAAAGAGATAAAAGATGAGCTACTTCAAAAGAATGTAAAACATTTAATATAAATATATTTTTGTCTCACTTTTTCATTTAACCAAATAAGATTTGAGCAAGTTTCACATTTTTTTTTCTTTTCTTTCTCTCTTTGTCTAAACAATGTATAAAATAATATTATTTTATCTATTATCTAGTCTCTTAATTTCTCACCGCATCTAATCTATCATAGCCCTTTGTTTCCCATATTTCGTCACATCATTGCCTTTTCTATTATGTCATTTCATATTGTTTTGTTTTCAAATGTGCATGTACATGAGTTATTCTACCAATGTAAGTTACTATCGGAATGTTTATTTTGTGTGTTAGTATAATGTCTTGAGAAAATGTTGAAATAAAACTGTCAACAACATAGTTTTAAAACTTGGCTGCACAGAATCACTTCAAATAGTGAATTCGCCAGGTGACCCGTTCCGGTAACAGTTATATTTAAAAATGTGTAAAAGAGAAACAAGTGAAAATACAAGAAGAAAAGTTCAATTGTATTTTCTTATACTATCGGATTTGATATAAGTTTGATCTTATGAAATTTCAAATGAGAAAAGACATAATGTCAATCAAATTCCCAAGTCCACACTAGATCCCTTTGAATCATCAAGCGTCCATTTATTATAGGAGAATCAATAATGGAGACATTTCACAATTTTTCAGCACATGGGACATTGTAAAAGGAAGTAAAAAGTAGGGTTAAATGAGTTTTTAATCCCAATAAATATGGCAACATTTTTTATCCCTTCATTTTAAAATATCTCATTTTAATCATCCATTTTTTAAAATCAACCACATGTAACAGTTATATTTAAAAATGTGTAAAAGAGAAACAAGTGAAAATACAAGAAGAAAAGTTCAATTGTATTTTCTTATACTATCGGATTTGATATAAGTTTGATCTTATGAAATTTCAAATGAGAAAAGACATAATGTCAATCAAATTCCCAAGTCCACACTAGATCCCTTTGAATCATCAAGCGTCCATTTATTATAGGAGAATCAATAATGGAGACATTTCACAATTTTTCAGCACATGGGGCATTGTAAAAGGAAGTAGAAAGTAGGGTTAAATGAGTTTTTAATCCCAGTAAATATGGCAACATTTTTTATCCCTTCATTTTAGAATATCTCATTTTAATCATCCATTTTTTAAAATCAACCACATGTAGTCCCTCAATAGGCTACATGTAATCCTTCGAAATCGCTCGAATAGGGACTACATGTGGCTTATTTTAGAAAATGAGGACCAAAATGAGACGTTTTAAAATTAGGCGACTCAAAATGAATATTTCCATATTTACAGGGACTAAAAATATATTTAACTCGTACGAAGTGTTACATGTCAATGGCATTGTTCTTTTGATGACCTTTTTTATGTTCCACACAATGAATGAGTTTCCTACTAACTGTGTGCATCACACTAATGCATCACTAACCATGAACATTGAACATGATCATTAAGCGTATTAGTAGTTAACAGTTGATTTAATTGCATCCAATATCTGCATCAAATGAATGATACTTGTATCAGTCAAGAAAGCTCTTCACCATGCTGCATATAATAAATATAAGAAAATTAAGATAAACAAACAAGTTACCTTATTCTTAGTTGGCATGTAGAAGGGTTCAAAAACCAGAGGAAAAGGAGTGTCTAGACCGCAAACTCTTGCTATAGGAGCCTCTAACTGTACCATAAAAAGAGGAAGACAGCTTTGAACATGTCTCAGTTGAATCTTGTTAATCTTGAAGGTATATATGTATAACCAATTTCTTGAAGTTTTCATTGATTCGGAAATATGCTTTGTGAGATATTTCCAAAACATGATTCAAAATGAAATTGAAGAGTTGTTTTGTTTAATATAACCCCTCATACGAATCAGCTATAAACATGATTTAAATCAAGAAACATGTTCCTGCATATGGAAAGACAAAAAGGTTTTAGGCTTTAATATGTTTTGGGTCCCTGTAATATAAGGGGTTTTTTAGTTAGGTCCCTATGAAAAAAAGTCAAACTTTTTTCGTCCATCATTTATTTTTATTTTTTATTTTAGTCCTTGTGCAAAGTTGATCGCTGATGTGGCACCGTGAGGTCCCTATAAAATTCCTACGTGGCGTATTTAAGTGGCCAAGTCAACTGACACGTCATTTTTTAATTTATCCCTATTTTCTTACGTGGATTATTCCCCCTCTCTCCTCCCCCTCTCCTTCACCATCACCGACTCCTCTCATGCTTTCCCCTCCTCCATCATTGTTGTCTTGACTTGAGTCATGGCTTGTCTTGTGCAAAAATCAGTATTAATTCAGAAAACTTCTAAACCTAAAATAATTAAGTTGTCAATGCATAATGTTAAAAGATGAAAGTAGATCCCATTGATCAAAGTAATCTAAAACGAAGCAAGAAGAGATGCTACTTGGGAGCTAGAAGACAAGATGTTAGATCAGTATCCACACTTGTGTTGATACTCCCCAACAAAATGGGGTTGCAGAAAGAAATAACCGTCATCTCCTAGAAGTTGCCAAAGCTATACTCTTCCAGATCTGTTCCCAAAGCCTATTGGGGAGAAGTTGTCTTGACTGCCACTTATCTGATAAACAGGTTACCCTCTCGTGTCTTGGATGGTGTTAGCCCGGTACAACACATGTTTTCTTTCTTCCCTTTCTCTCCTATCATGTCTAGTCTTCCATCTCGTGTCTTTGGATGTGTTGCCTTTGTTCATTCTCATAGTCCAAATCGTGGAAAATTAGATCCTCGAGCAGTCAAATGTGTCTTTATTGGTTATCCTTCACACCAAAAGGGTACAAGTGTTATCACCCTCAGAGTCGTCGTGTCTTTGTCTCTATGGATGTCACCTTTCATGAAACTGAGTCTTTTTTCACTAGTCCTCAGCTTCAGGGGGAGAGTAGTCTAGAAGCTGAGTCTCTTGAGTCATCACCGCCTTTTTTCTTGAGTCACATGCAGGATGTACAAGGCCCTACTAAAGAAGGAACTAGTACTGAAGACCCTAAACAAGCCCCAGATGAAGCAAAGAATGTTGACCGTTTCTACCAGCACCAGTACCAGAGACGACAAAAACCCACTCTGATCCAACAACTTCATCTGTCCGAACCGGAGGTAAGTACACTTAATCCTGAAAATGGGGTAAATGGTAATAGTGCTGAAGATGGTAATGATGATTTGCCGACTGCTTTGAGAAAAGGAGAGCGTTCTTGTGCAAAGTATCATATATCTCAGTTTGTGTGTACTAAACATCTTTCTGTGCAGCATCAGAGTTTTGTTGCAGCCATTGATTCTATAAGAATTCCCAACTCGGCTCAAGAGGCCTTAAAGGATGAGAACTGGGTTAGAGCCATGAATGAAGAAATGAAGGCATTCGAAAGAAATATGACTTGGGAAATTGTGGACAAGCCAAGTAATAAGAAGGCAGTAGGATGCAAGTGGGTATACACTGTGAAATATCGATCTAATGGTACCTTGGATCGATATAAGGAAAGACTTGTTGCAAAGGAATACACTCAAATTTATGGGATTGATTATGAGGAGACATTTGCTCCTGAGCAAAAATGAATACAGTCGGAATTATTCCCCCATTGGCAGCTCACTTTGGTTGGGAGTTGCAACAGTTTGATGTTAACAATGCTTTTTTACATGGAGACTTGGAAGAGGAGGTGTATATGGGTATCCCACCAGGATATAATTCTCCCAATGGGATGAATAAAGTGTGCAGATTAAAAAAGGCATTATATGGGCTCAAACAGTCTCCTTGTGCATGGTTTGGAAAGTTTACCCAGACTATGGTATCCTTGGGTTATAGGCAGAGTCAAGGTGACCATACTCTTTTTATAAAGCATTCACGGGATGGCAAACTCACACTTCTTTTGGTCTATGTGGATGATATGATTATTGCAGGTAATGATGAAGTTGAAAAGCAGACTCTGAGAGAGAAGATAGCAACAAAGTTTGAGATGAAGAACTTGGGAAAACTGAAGTACTTTCTTGGGATAGAAGTTGCCTATTCCAAATAGGGTATCTTCATGTCCCAAAGGTAGTATGTACTTGACCTTCTCAAAGAGCCTGGTAAATTGGGTTGTAAGACATTTGGAGTACACATTGAGCAGAACCGCAGGATTGGAAGTAGATAAGGCCCAATACCAGAACTTGTACGAAAGCTTATTTATTTATCCCACACCCGGCCATACATTGCTTATGCTGTGAGTGTGGTTAGTTAGTTCATGCGTGATCCACGAGAAAGACATTTGCAGACAGTGAATAGAATCCTTCAGTATTTGAAGTCAAGTCCAGGTAGAGGATTGTTATTCCAAAGAGAAGGTAAACTATCCATAGAGGTATCCACAGATGCAAACTATGCATGATTAGTTGTCGACAGAAGGTCCACTTCAGGGTACTGTATGTTTTTGGCAGTGATGCAAATAGCGCGCTATAGCGCCGCTATCGCGCCTTCGCGTCGCGTTGCGGCTAGTCGCCGCTATGGAGATGGCGTAGCGTAGCGTTTCACCGTCGCGGGATATCGCGGCGAGATCGCGGCCGGGATCGCGGGTTTTCGCGGCTGTATCGCGTCCTGTAGCGCTGCTCCAACGATTTACGAAAAATGGCCCCTTTTTTTTGGACGTTAGGGTTTTTTTAAAGGGGTATTTTTGGGTTTTCAAAGGGGGAAAATATCTAAATACCCTCAGACCCTTCTCTCACACGCAACCTGGCTCTCTTTCTCTCTGTTTTCGCGGTTTCTTCCAATCCCTCACCCCCTCCATGAAGCTCTCTCTCTGGTTTGCTCCTCTGTCTCCGGCGACGAGCTCCTCTCTCTCCGACGACGAGCTCCTCTTTCTCCGGCGACCTTTTCTGCTCGTCTCTAGTGACCTAGGTCTCTGTTTCTGTTTGTACTTGCTCTGTTTTCTGTTCACTCTCTTCTCTGCCTCTGTATTCTTGTTCAGTAATGGCAGCAACTAGTCAACAACAAGGGTCTAGGTCTGTGGCTCCTTGTGATTTAGAAAGTAGAAACTGACCTTGGTTACTTCAAGCTTGTTTTTTGAATTTTAATATTTAGGCAATTTAGTTACTTAGGCAGCTAGGCTTAAACACTCTTTGGTTAGTGCTGACTATGACTTTTTTGGTATTTAGATGAATACAAGTATGTTTTATTTAAGACACCTATGACTTTTTTTATTATTAATTATGAATGTCATGAATTTTAGGTAATATTTATCATTTTTGATAATTTATATGTATATAGCATATACCTATATAATCTGTATATATAATTTCAGCATAGCGGCCATCCCGCTATACGCTACAACGCTATAGCACTTTTGGGGTCGGCCGCTACACTCCGCTATCTGGGATTAACAACACTGGTTTTTGGGAGGTAATTTGGTGTCATGGAGAAGTAAAAAGCAAAATGTAGTTGCAAGGTCGAGTGCAGAAGTGGAGTTCCGAGCTATGGCTTTTGTGAGGTGTTATGGATGAAGATCATACTTGATGACCTAAGAATAAAGTACGAGGATCCTATGAAACATTTTTGTGATAATAATTCTGCTATTAGTATTGCACATAACCCAGTGCAACATGATAGAACCAAGCACATAAAATAGACCAACATTTTATCAAGGAAAAATTGGATAGTGGTCTTATAACTACATCCTACATCCCTTCGGGACTTCAATTGGCAGATATATTCACCAAGGGGCTCCCCACAGAGCGGTTATGAGATCTTACTTGCAAGCTGGGAATGATTGACATCCATTCACCAGCTTGAGGGTGAGTGTTGTAAATCGGCACTACATAATATGATTAGATTTGTAATTATGTAGGATTATAATTACTGTAATTAGGGGATTGATTGTATATTTGTTTTTCCTTATTTCCTTAATTAGGATAGCCTCATTAGGAGTTATATATTGTACATGTTTCTTATGTTTTGAATCAAGGAAAATAATTCAGTTTTGCCCTATTTTCAAGTGAAACCATGCCCTATTGGCCTAAAGAATTAGTACATGAGGTTGTGAACTAAAAGGTTGGAACATTACCCTTGAGAAGCAGCGTTCAAGAATGGAAGCTGAGATTTCAGCACCAAAACCTCCCGTTACCGGAGCTTCATGACTAATCTACACAGTACATTCAATGCATCATGTAGGGTAAACCAATCTGGGTTACGGTATTATTCTATACAATATTTACTCACAAGCAGTCTTCCTGTCTTCTTTACTGAGGCCTCCACTGTTTCTTTATCCCAAGGAATTAGTGTCTTCAGATCTATCAATTCACAAGAAATTCCCTCCTGCATAATCTCGTAATAAAATTACAATTTCAATAGAGATAAAAAATCTAGATTTCTAGAAGGATTTTCCTCAAATACAGGTCATATAATATAAATGGGAAATTGTATTGTCAACCTGTCTGACAGAAATATTACTCTGTTGAGTCTGTTCTCTATATATGTAGTTTTACTAATGAATGAGGTCAAGTACAAGCATGATATAATAAAATACTTTCTAACAGAAATAAAATATTAAATAGTTGCACATGGCATTGACAACTACACTCTGGATTCATATGAGGAAATCATGATTCTTATATTTGGTAGGATAGAAAAGTAGCTATGATGATGGTTCCAATCCAAGCTACACTACTCAGAGGAATGCTAATTCTTCCAGAACAGGAAGGATCGGTAATTCCATGCAAGCTCAAATATAGTTAAGTGAAAATTATAAAATACCTCCAATCCAAATTGGCGTCCTACCTTGTAGAGTAGGTATATGGGTATATGGGCCTTGTCCCGTGGATGGTCCGTTTAACCCGCGTCCCACGCGGGCTACGGGTCACCTAAATATAGGTCCCCTTAAACGTGGGCTTTTATAGCCCGACACGTTTAACCCACGGGCTAAGCAGATTTGGTCTGCGGGTTGGCCCGCGAACCAATTATTTTTTTAAATCCAATTTTTAATTAATTTTTTAAGTTTTAATGCTTATTTTATTTTTAAAATTTTTAATTGCTTATATATATTTTTTATATTAGAAATTTGCTTATATTTAGGTCCACCAAATAGAGACAATTTTATTTTTTGCTTATATTTAGGTCTAGAGGGAGTACTTATGAAATTCTGCTTAGAATTTATCTCAATTATACCCGTATATAGTTTAAATGTGATAAACAATTTTCTTGTTTATGCTATTTGATCACAACTTCCCATTCAATTTTTGTCCTAACTTCCTACATCAAACACGGGAACCAAACCAGCTCCCCTTCTATATCTAACACAACCAGACATTGGATGAATAATCAATAAATTCCAACCACATTCCATTCCTTTGAGAAAAACTGATTCCAAACTCCTAGTGTATCCTTAACATTTTAGGTTGCATGAAGAGAAAATTTTCTCCAGCAATGACTTGCTCACCATAACCAAAAGCAACACAAAAAAGGCGTGATGCAAAACACATGTTCTAAGCACTTTCATTTGCAAAGTAACAGCCACTTACTTTTTCAGCATCAACACAAGCTTGTTCCATTACAGATAATTGAGCTCCCCAACCAATAAGTGTGATATCGCATCCTTGCCGAACCACCTGAGTACAGAGTAAATGTTTCACAGAATAATGTATCAATAATGTAATGCAGAACTTGTTTTGATTCTTTCATTGGGACTCGTGGTGTACCTCAGCCTCAGATAAAGGCAACACGTAATCATCCTCTGGTACTTCTTCAACAGCCAAACGATAAAGCCACTGAAACCAAGAATCACATGATTTAAACTGCAAAGGTCAAATACTATAAATCTGTGCACACAATTCATCAAGGTTATTCTGGTAGAACAAAACCTTTGGTTCAAAAAATACAACAGGATTTGGATCTCTTATGCAAGATAGCAATAACCCTTTTGCTTCCCGTGGACTTCGAGGGATGACCACCTATACCAGAAACAATCTTGAGGCATTATGGAAAAATTATCAATTATGTAAAAAAGATGGAAAGTGAAAAGAAATTTGGTTTTTTGACAAGAAATGTTCAATCTGCACTAATTTTCATGCTATCCCAAGGCAGCCATAAATTGTAGAAAGAATTAGCCAAAATCTATGAGCGCCCCAGCCACCACCTCTTCCTTTAACGCGTACACATGCCCTCTTCTCACTCATTCTATCACTTGTCTCTCAACTCCCATTCTCACTACCTCTCACCCACTCATTATTTCCTCCCTTATTCTCTACCGGGTTTCCATCACTTGTGTGTTCATTCTCTCCTCGCTGTCTTCAAGTTTTCTTCCTCTCCCCCCCATTGTTGAAGTTTCAAGAGGTAACCCCTTCATGAACTTTTCTTCTTGTGTTATTGCATTATTTTTGTATTTTTGCATTCTAGTAAGTTGTTTGATGATGGTCAAGCATGGATTTCCATATGAGCTTGAATCTTGATTATGGTGGAAAGTGGATGGTTAGGGTTTGGTTATGCCCAAAGTGGATTTCCATTTAGAATGATGTTTGAGCTATTATGCACATATATTTCAAGTTCAACACTACCTTAGAGATTTAAACATTTCTATAGTCTATAGAACTGTCAAACACCACATTGTAAGTGCCCTTTATTATTTGTAAAAGAAACAAACAAAAGTACCCAAAAAAGAAGTTGTAAATAACAGATGAAGTCCATATGAAATCACCATACTTTGATACCAGGAACATGACAGAAGAAAGCCTCAGGAGATTGAGAATGGTAATGCCCACCATGGCCCACAGCTCCATAAGGGGTTCTAATTGTTAAACCTATAGGAATGTGTAAAAGCTTTTAATGCAACAAGTGAAAATAGAGATAAGCCAGAACCTTCAACGCTAAAGCAGTGAAATAATTTTACCGCCACAATTAAATTGGTTCCCGCTCCGGTATCTGAATTTAGCAGCTTCATTGACAATCTGAAAACCAAAATTGGTCAATCAGTGATCAAAAGAGGCTTTGACTAACCAAAGCCTTGTGAAGGGAACATGCCTGGTCAAAAGCAGGAAAAATATAATCTGCAAACTGGATTTCTGCTATGGCTCGATTTCCCTGCCATGTAAAAATACATAAATAGCTAAAATTCATATATACAAAAGAAAATTGATTATATCAGATTGTAGTAAGGTTTGTTGGTGGTAAAACTAGAAATAAATTATTTTAACCTCTTAGACTCACCATAGCTGCTAGACCAATACCGAAGCCAACGATACCCTGCAAGTAGTATTTCAATATTTTTTTTTTTAAAATAATGCTTAGGATGTACTGATCATTGAAATAATTAGAAAAATACTCACCAGATAAAAGAAGAAATTGAGGAGACCGCACAATCAAATTCTTTGGGTAACATTTCAGGGTTAGTTTCCATCAAACCATGTTCTAGAAAATGCTCTTTTTATTTATTGTTCTCCTTTTTATAGAAAAAGATCCATTGTCTTCAATTAAACACATATCTTTCTTAAAATTTCCTAGTAATTAGTGAGATTTTTGAATAATGTTTTCATACTCCTTACACACACACACACACAGAGGAAAATGGGAAGAGAGAGAGAGAATAGGAAGTGCAGAGGATACATGAAATGTATAATTAAATACCTGCTCACAGAGAGGAGTATTGAAAACCCTGTTTTTACCAAATCGGTCTGCTAATCCTGTCGTGCAACGGAATACCCCACCAAAGCTTACATCCTCTCCAAAAACATAAGCACTGGAATGAAATGCAGGAGAATATAAGGATGCACACAAGATATTCATAATGGCAAATATTAAAAACAAACAAGCCACAGATATATTCACTGTTTCACATAGGGAAATTTGAAGATAATGAAAACAACTTATAAAAGTGCAACTGATAGAACCATGTTAACACAGACAATTCATACTAATTCCAGTTTACCAATTGAATTCATAGTAAAACAATCAGACTCATGCAACTTCCCAAAAACGCTTAAGCTCCATTTAGATATACACACAAGATATGAAATCTTGAACAGTGTTTGTCCATTGAGGATCTCAAATACAAACCTTAAAAGTAGCAACCTTAGTTGAGAATTCAATAGTCTCAAATTAATATTATACACAAGGGAGTTGAGACTTGGAAATTGCCAGCGACTACTTATAATCTTCATTATTCAATCCTATATAGAACCTAGATAAACACTTCCCTATCAAAAGCCCCTAATCTGAAAAGATCAAATCTTGCACAAAAACATAAATAAAAAAGAAAAACTCAAGATTGAAACATCTTGAAATGATGGTTAGATATTCCAAATTCAGTGTTTGTTTCCTCCTCCAACTTTTCTTGAAATGATGGTTAGATATTCCAAATTCAGTGTTTGTTTTCCCCCTCCAACTTTTTCTGTGATTTCGTGGCTGGAACATCATGTTGATACACACCAAAAGAAAGAAAATTGGAAATTCTCAAACCATAACTTGATTCACCAGCTACCAATAACTAGAAAAATATCCAACAGACAACAGGGAGGAAGGAAAAAAAAATCATAAGATAACAACCTGAAAACAGTTTGAAACAATGTTAATAACTGATAAAAACAAACAAGAGGGGGGAATTAGATTTTATAAAAGAAAGAAAGAAAGAAAGAAAGAAAGAAAGAAAGAAAGAGAGAAAGAAAGAAAGAAAGAAAGGGACCCACCGAGGATCAGAGTCCAAGGCAATGTGAAGAGCTTGGTTAATAGCAGAATAAAGGTTCAATGATTTAACACCTTCCTCAGCAGCAGCATCTTTGTGAATGCATGAGGAGGAGGTGGTGGTGGAAATTCCCCTAGTGGTGGTGGAAACCAAAGAAACAACACATCTTCTTCCAAGTCTCTTCACACAGGTCGACATGTCTATTGATGATAATGGTGGTTGTGAATTGTGATGATGTGTGAAACGCTAGCTAGCTACCCCCAAAAATGGTCTTCAACTTGAATCACACAAAACTCTTCTTTTCTTTCTCTTTTCTCTTCAATTTGTTGAATCTTTTTCTTGGGTATATCCCAAATTCGTGACTTTGAAAGTTGAGACGATTGGGTATGTATGTCTTAGAAGTTCTGAAGAGTTTTCAGAGCTTTGCCCTGTGGATTGAGTGCATGGATGGCGAAGATTAATAAAAAAGGAAATAAAAAAGGGATGAGAAAAAGGAGCCACGGATATGGATTTGGATTGTCTCTACTGTTCTCAAAGAACGGTACAAAATCTCAAGTCTCAACCATAATTCATTAATTCTTGGACTTACTTGTAGTTTTAGTCCCTTATCTTTTGTGAATGTGCAATTTTGATAGTTGAATGAATTTCATCCAAAAAAAAAAGAGGTAGTTGAATGAAGACGTCAAAACTAATTATTGATTGATTTTTAATACCACATTGTCATATTTTTATTTTTATTTTTATCTTTTAATAATTAAAAAATTAAAAACTATAATTATTTAAAATTATATAATAATCTATACCTATATATAAAAGAGATATGAGAGAATAACTGATTTGGGTGTTGTATTTTTTTTTATTTTTACTCTTTAATAATTAAAAAATTAAAATTATTTCAAATTATGTGATAAGTAACTGTAAAAAGCTATTTATATAAAAAAAACTGTAAAAAACATGTATTGTGGGTGCAGGCACGTGCCTGCTCCCCACTAGTTATAAATAAATTCTTTTAACTAATTCATACCTATAAAAAAGTTAGTTATTTTAGTTAATAGTATAAAATTTAATAATAATTTATTTAATTTTTTCAAAATTGTCATTAATATCTCTCTTATTACTCTCTCTTAAACTTTTCCAATCTTCATAGGAGAAAAATGAATATTTTATAAATAGAGTTAAATATATTTTTAATCCATGTAAATAGGTAAATATTCATTTTTAGTTATTCAAAAAATATTTGTCTATTTTCAGTCTATATTTCTAAAAATGTATCATTTTTAATTCCTGTGGTCATTTTTAAATTAAAAAAATTTATTTTTACCTTCAATTCTCAATTTTTATCAAACACTCCTTTTCCATTTTCAGGCTATGCATTTTTTGGCCTAGTCTAGTCTAAAACATATCGGTCCAAGTCGAACTCGAGTTATTTACAAAGAAAAATAGCTCAAACCTCGAAGTACTAAAAAAAACCTAATCTGGATAAGCTATTTCAAAAAAAAAGTGTTATTATTTTGTTGTGGAAATATAAATTGTAAATCTTGTCAGAAACTGAGAGTCGATAAATGCATAACCCCATCTCGGATCATTTTTCCCCTCACTGCAGGTTGTGCTTTTCACAACAGGGATGAACGAACGGAAAACAAAAAAGAAACAATTGCAAGAAATAAAAAAAGTTGATGCTGTTCAGTTCCTAAATTTCATGTCGTTTTCAATATAAATAAAGTGGATAAGGTCTGGTCTATGTTTGAGTCATAGTCCTTATCCTCCCCATTGCAAGGTCTCGTTTAAGGTGGACCAATGTAAAATTGGTCTACCAAACCCCAATTTGTTATAGTTCCTTGATATAATAATATTTAAAGTTAACGGTCATGATATAAGGTGGATTACCTGATAGGTCAGTTAATGAAGAAGTTAGACATATTTGCAAACAGAGGTCTGGAAAAATCATAGTAATAATAAGGTAATACTCCTAAGACCCACTAATTTAATCAAAATTATAATGACCCGTTTGGTTGGAGGGATTATTTCCTGTTTTCATTAACTATTTTTACTTTTAGTTAATTATAAAATTGTCTTATTATTTTCAATCTATTTTTTGTTTTAAAATATTTGTACATGAAATACTAAAAACAAACAAAATGATTATTTTCACTATATCCAGTACGAATATTTGAAAATAAAAAATAGATTAAAAATAATAAAATAATTTTGCAATTAACTAAAAGTAAAAACAGGAAATGATCTCATAAACCAAATAATCCCTAATATTGCCAAACAAAATACCATAATTACAAAAGATAGAAAAATTGAACTTTTTTCCTTCCTTTTTTACTATGACGACCCAAATAATCACCGATTGCGATTTTCAGTTTATCCCGTTCATAACAATGTTTTGGGTTGTCTTCAATTTTTTGCTTTATATGTGGTTTTTTATAAATACCACAAAAATACAGATTGTAAATATCTATTTTTTGTAAATGAGGATGTTAGGAACCAAAATCTCCGCCTGTGACCGGTGCCCAGTTTTTTTTTAATACAAAGGAGAACTACAAACTAACCTGTGCACAATTTTTTACCTCCGGTCTGGTAAGTCTAATAATCAAACTTGGGCTCTGTTTGACAAGTTTCAATTCTGGAACATTCTAGAAACTGGGATGAATTTCCCTTGATTGAATTTACTTACAATAATAGTTTTCATTCCAGTATAGGAATGGCACCTTACGAAGTGTTATATGATCGGAAGTGTCGCACCCCATTGTGCTGGTACGAGACTGGAGAGAATCTAAGTATTGGACCAGAGGTGGTGCAACAAACCACAGAGAAGATAAAAATGGCTCTAGAGAAAATGAAAACAATGCAAAGTAGACTAAAGAGTTATCTAGATAAAAGAAAAAGACCTCTTGAATTTTCCCCTATTTTTCGAGACGCCGCCTCTCTGCTATGTTGGGTGGCCTTCGCTGCACGCACAGCCGGCACAGGGTCCTCTGTTGGGTTTGAGGTGCCGCAAGCAGTGATGGGTTGGCCGAGTTCCTCCCTTTCTTGGTTTGCGATGTCGTCTCCTTTGGGCATGGTGGTTCACGGTGATGCTGCAAGCGCCGCTGCCGAGGCTGTGGAGGTCGTGCTTTCGTCTTTGCTCTAGATTTGGTGGAGGTTGTTTCTTCTGTCTGTTGTTGGTGTTCCTCTGTATTTCTTTGCCAGTTCTGTGTTTTTTTTTGCTTTCTGTTGTTGGTGTTTGTTCTGGTTTGCTGGTTTTGTTGGTTGTTTGTGTCTTCGCCGCCATGCATATTGTCGACCCACCACCACCCTTTGCTACATCTTTCCTGCTTCGCCCCTGTTGATTGATGAGTGTTGGGTACTGTAATATCCTAAAATTTCACTCTACAAGACAGAGTGTTAATTTTAGAAGATTAGAATCATCCTTGAGATTTTCAGATAAAGTATAATGGTTTAGAGCTGGCATAGGAGTCAAATAGTACTTTACGGATATTTTTGACTATCAGAATAAGTTTATAATGAATATGGAAGATTCATACTATATTTCTAAGAGGTATTTGAGGATACAAATAGTAACTTAGTGATATATGAAGATTTTAGGAATTAAGTTTGGAATTTTAGAGAACAGTATAGAGGAATATTGTTGTTTTAGTCCCTCTAAGAGAAACTACGTAATCTGCTAGTTAAGAAATGAATAAATACCGGAGACTAAGAAATGATCTTGATAAAGATTGCAAGATCAAATAGAGTTTTAGATAGTATAGAAATGACAAGTTTTGTTTGGTATTATAGTTTAACTGGTAAGACAGATAGGCTTTATATAACTTCTGTTTGCATCACTTTCGTATTTATCCTATAGTATTCTAAATACTTTGTGTGTATATGTTTATTTATTTATTTTCATCTTAGAAAAATGGTTTTAATACTCTTATCCATTTTTAGAATAGAAACAGATAGTTTTATTTGACGTTAAGTTTTAAACAGATAGTGCAAACTTTGTTTTCCCATTTACCGTCTATTTTTTGTTTTATATGAAATTGTGTGATCTAAGTGTTAAGTAAATTATGTTGGTCTTATAATTAAGGTTTTAAAATACTTATCAAATTATTTCATTAAAACATACTTTTTTTTCCTTTGACGTTTAGACTTTTTCAGACAACCGTATTTACCGTAATTAACACATAAGATTTTAAATAGCTAAAGTATATTAAAACAACCCAGAAAACAAAATTTCCTTCACAAGAGTTGGTTCTTTTAATATTTGTGATTTTTTAGATTTTTTATAGAATTTTTGGAAAAATAAATTTAGAAATTACCGTTTTGGTCCCTTTAGTAAACAGCATGAACAGAGAACTGATTCAGAGACCAAGTTAAGGTCAGAAAGAGATATTTTTTCAAAGCTGAATCATGTTTTTACATTTTTTTAGGATTTTTGGAAATTATTTCGAAATTTTTATAAAAGCATATCAAAATTTACTTTTTCAGTCCCTAGGACACGAGAAACGAGGATTTCTGAACGGAAATGGATTTTTAGTGATCAGGGAATGCTCAAAATCATTTTTCAAGAGGGATCATTAGTGTTTATATTCAATTTGTGATTTTTTGGAAATTTTTCTAGAATTTTCTGAAAAATGACCGTTTTGCACTTACGACGTGTTCGTTTTTCTTTGTTCATGCAAACCGCAAAGCATACCCTTACCGTAAAAATCCAGAAACTCTTCCATGAAGCCATTAGGGCTATTATAGGGTATTTTCGAGATTTCCTATTGGTTCTCACCCTTTAATTTAATTTTGGGAATTTTTGATTTAATGAAAAGACTATTTTGCCCTTGATTTTCACTTAAACTACCAAAACCTAAAGTTTTTAACCAAGCTATCCCATGACCCTTATTTCTACCATCTTGGTCGACATCATTAGGCTGTTCTTTACCCAGTAAGCCTTGGATGAGCTTGTCACATTGATTCCAATCCTAGGGAAAAGCCTTGAACCAATTAGGAAAAAGATGGGTTAAAACCTAATTATCTAGTCATTAATTTTTTATCACATCTTTTCCATCCACTTGCTTGCTTGGCCGCCCCCTCCATCATGGTTGCTTTCCAAGCCAACCCTAGTTTCTTTAACCCAACACCTTGGCTGCCCCTCCCCCTATAAATATCCCGCTTCATGCTTCATAAATCCTACACCAAAGCCTTTGTGATAACAAAGCAAAAATCCTCTCATTTTCTCTCTTTGTCTTAGTTTTTTCTCTTTGTACTTGAGTTCAAACTTTGATCTTCAAAGCTTTGTTCTTCCAAACTCTTGCCTTCATGAAACACGCCCCCTCTCCTCTATAATACCCATCTTTGCTTCATAAAAATTTTCCACATAAAAAACCTTGTGTTGACAAGCCAAAATTCCTCTCTGTTTCTCTTTGAAGTTCTTAGTTTTCTTGCTTGGTGTTCTTGGTTCTTCAAGCCTTGTTCTTCCAAGATTTGTGGCAAAGGTAACGGGAACCTTTTGCAAATTAATTTGAGAAGTATGAGTTTGATTATTGTTTGTGCTTGACTTGTGTGTTTTGTGTGTTATAGCTTTTATTTATTTATTTATGTTTTATAATTGTTTTATAGCTTTAATTTAATTATTTTGTGCTATTTATTAATTGTGGTGTTATAAATTATAATGCCCAAATTTCATTAAATTTTCGTGGGAGTAAGGTGATAATAGCAAAATTAATTTTGAGGTTTGTAAACATATCGTTATAATGGCAAAATTTAGATGTACCGTAAATATGATCTTACCGTAAAGAAAATGCAATTTATTCTTTTGTGAAAACCCTGATATTGTCTATCATTGATATACAAGGTGATGGTTAAGATAAATGGTTTATCAGTATGGGTCTGTCTAGGAAAGACAGAGATCTTTGAAGGGGCCTTTTAAGTCCATCTCTTTTTCCTGGGAACTGTAATGATACGTTGTTGGGGAATCCTTAACCTAGGGACCCGGTATATACGTGACTAAGATAAATTGGGAAAGAAGTGATTTCTTAATAAATGTATATATAAATAGATTGGGTTGGATAAAAGAGTATAACAGTAAAGGATTCTTGGTGAATTCTACTATTATAGCATCTGTTGGATAAAAGAGTATAACGGTAAGGGATTCTTGGTGAATTCTACTGTTATAGCATCTATTAGAAATTTAATATGATGGTAAAGAATTCTCGGTGAATTCTACTGTTATATTATCAGTGGAAAATATCAAGTGAGTATCCAATCTGTATATATATATATATGATTTACTCAGTTTAATTTTCAATATTTATGGCAGTGAAAATTAGTGAGATATGCTTTCAATGAGCCTCTTTCCTAGAAGATAACTAGTGCGTAAGTTTTCAATAAAGAAACAGCTTGATCTCGTTCACTTAGTCTATATTGAATCATTTTAAAGTTGGGCATTGATCACCAAAGACGGCTCTGCCGTCGTGTGATCTTTTCATCTTCAAAGCTAATTAAGCCGATAATTAATCAGCTTTATTTCGCTCACTCAAATATATACTAAGTTTTTAAGAAAGTTGGACAATGGTTACCGCAGTCGGCTCAGCCACCGTGTAATTATTCCTTTACCAAAATCTATCTAAAATCTGAGAGCAGACACTTACTAACTAAAAAGTGGACATAAGTTTAAATACTGTTGATCTCTTCTCTCTTGATCATTCCTAGGTGGCTATGCCCCGTTTTGGTCTGCTTGAAATGAGTTAATAAACCTTTAGTTTATATATCGAATCACTCTGTTGGGCCGCTCACCTCAGTACGGCTCTGCCGTGGTGTGATTAGTCATAAATTGAATTATTGAAGCCGGACAAATAACTTAAAACTCATAAACGATCGGTAAAATGAATAAAAGAGGGCAAGAATTATTCAATACTACAGTGAAAAGGTTTTTGATATAAAAGATGTGGTTTTAAATAGTTATCTATTCATATTGGAATATTTTTATCAGAAAGTGACGAATTATTTCTTATAAAGTGTTTTGACGAAAATTAGAGATTTTCAAGAGATGCAAAAGAGAGGTGGTATGCAAGTTTAGACTATCATTTACATTAAAGACGATGAGCATACAACCTAGAGGATGAGGTTGAAAATAGGATCTGCTGGACTACAATTGTCTACTGGGATTATCCAGGTTTCAAAAGTCTCAATGGCCTTGTCGGTGATAACCCTCGAGCCGAGACAAGTCGTATACCCGACTTGGATAAATCTGACTGGAAGATCTATTTATGATTTGGTATTAAGTTTTAAATGCAGTATTTCTGAAGTATTCTCAGGGGTCTAAGTTGGACTCCCTGTTTATTCTGTTAAGTTTACTGCAGCCAGTCGCTCAAATGATGTGAGGTTGGAAAAGTCTCCTTGGAGCATTACATTGGTGTGTTTTGAGAGATATTGAAGTGACATGCATAAATATACTTTGACTTGGTGTTATATTCTTGTGAGTATATTGCTTTTGTAGGTTTACAAGATATAAGGTAAGATCTGTTTAAACAAGATCTGTTTATATGTCTTGATTGATCTGCTATTTTGATATCTGTTAGAGATAACTTGTTGTGCTGACATATATATGTTTTGATGTGCGAATTGGATAATGTGTAATCTGTATTTTGGGGTATGCTGTACTTATTATTTTGTTTAGAGTTTCACCCTTGTCTACTTTTATGTTGTGTTGATACATGACTGAATAGATAATTTACCCAAGAAGTGGGCTAGCTCTTAGAAGAAGGATCTGAATGAGGATGTTGTATAGATTGATAGAGATTTCAGGAAGAATCGGTATTTACTGTTTTAAATTGGGTAGCGGTCTAAAGACTTGACCGGCTCAGATGTTCGCTGTATAAACCTATGTTGTAAACTCTAATGATTTCATATATGAGATGAGGAATTTTCGAGTACGAAATTATGTTTTACTCTTTACACCTAAATATTTACAAGGAGAAAGTCTTACAGGGATTTATTCCCCATCCTTCTCATCTTTTAGAAAAGGAAAAAAAATTACCCGCATTTTTAGAGAATGATTATCAAACTTTTATCAAAATATTTTCTAAGTCATCATAAACTTTTGGTTACTATGGTGTAATATTATTTTTGGAGAAAGGGTGTTACAGGTTCTGGATCAATGACATGTGAGCTATATTTGTTATGACAGAAGGTTTTGGGTGCCCCAAATGGGCCAAACCCAACCCACTCAAGGATATTCTTCATGTCTGGGGTGTGCTCGGCTTGTTTATGTGCTTTGGTGTGTCTTTCTATTGTTTGTGATTTACTTTGCTGTAAGTTGTTTCTTTGCAGTGTATTGTGCTTTCTAGCTTAGCTTTACCTTTAATGCGTTGTTGTATGGTTGGGTCTATATTTTAGTTTTTTTTTCTAGTTTGGGGTAAATGCTGTAACATCCTAAAATTTCACTCTACAAGACAGAATGATAATTTTAGAGGATTAGAATCATCCTTGAGAAATTATGTTTGGAATTTTAGAGAACAGTATAAAAGAATATTGCTGGTTTAGTGCCTCTAAGAGAAACTACGTATTCTGCTAGTTAAGAAATGAATAATTACCAGAGACTAAGAAATGATCTTGATAAAGATCACAAGATCAAATAGAGTTTTAGATAGTATAGAAATGACAAGTTTTGTTTGGTATTATAGTTTAACTGGTAAGACAGATATGTTTTATATATAACTTCTGTTTGCATCACTTCCGTATTTATTCTATAATATTCTAAATACTTTGTGTGTATATGTTTGTTAAATTATTTTCATCTTAGAGAAATAGTTTTTATACTCTTATCCATTTTTAGAATAGAAACAGATAGTTCTATTTGACGTTAGGTTTTAAACAGATAGTATAAATTCTGTTTTTCCATTTACCGTCTATTTTTTGTTTTATATGAAATTATGTGATCTAAGTGTTAGGTAAATTATGTTGGTCTTATATTTAGGGGTTTTATATGCTTATCAAATTATTTCATTGAAACGGATGTTTTTCCTTTGACGTTTGGATTTTTACAGACAACCGTATTTACCGTAATTGATGGATAATGTTTTAAATAGCTCAAGTATATCAAAACAACCCAGGAAACAAAACTTCCTTCACAAAAGTTGGTTTCTTTAATGTTTGTGATTTTCTGGAATTTTTCTAGAATTCTTGGAAATTTTTTTTAGAAATTACCGTTTTGGTCCCTATAGTTGACAATAAGAACTGAGAACTGATTCGGAGACTAAATTGAGGTCAGAAAGAGATTTTGAAAAGCTAGATCATGTTTTCTCATTTTTTAGGACTTTTGGGATTCATTTCATAATTTTTTGTACAGTAGATAAAAAGTTACTTTTTCAGTCCCTGAAGGACACGTAAAACGAGGATTTCTGAACGGAAATGGATTTTTAGTAATCAGTGAATGCTCAAAATCATTTTTCAAGAGGGACCATTAGTGTTTAAATTAAATTTGTAATTTTTGGGAATTATCTGAGAATTTTCTAAGAAATGTCCATTTTGCACTTACGGCGCTTCCGTTTTCCTTCGTTTATGCAAACCACGAAACATACCCTTACCGTAAAAATCCAGAAACTCTTCCATGAAACTCTTAAATGGTATTTTCGAGATTACTTATAGATTCTCATCATTTAAATTAATTTTTGAATTTTAGATTAGCAAAAAGACCATTTTACCCTTGATTGTCACTTAAAACTACCAAAACCTAAAGTTTTTAACCAAGCAATCCAAAGACTCTCCTCCCTCCTTCTTTTGGTCGACATCCACTCTCATTTTCAGCCCTTGGATGTGCATTTGCTTCATGAGTCACCAAGGTTAGTCATAAGCCTTAACCAATTAGGAAATGGAATGATTTAATTAAAAGGGATTTATGACATATGGCTAATAAAGCACCATGAGCTCACAAATTTCTAATACCCTCTTCCTCCCTAGCCTTGGCCGCCCTATCCACTATAAATAGGAGGGGGTGCTTCATAAATTTCTCACCAAACCAAGAAGCTTTGTGTTGACAAGCAAAATCTCTCTCTTTTCTCCTTAGAATTCTTAAATTTCTCTCTTGGTGTTCTTGGTTCTTCAAGCCTTGTTCTTCCAAGTTCTTGTGACAAAGGTAAGGGGAACCTCTTACAAATTAATTTGAGAATTATGAGTTTGATTCTTGTTTGTGTTTGACTTATGTGTTTGTGTGTTATAGCCTTTGTTTGTTTATTTATGCTTTATAATTATTTTATAGCTTTAAATTAATTATTTTGTGCTATTTATTAATTGTAGTGTTATAATGCCCAAATTTCATTAAATTTTCGTGTGAGTAAAGTGGCTATGGCAAAATTAATTTTGAGCTTTTGTAAACATATCGTTATAATGACGAAATTTAGATTTACTGTAAATACGTTCTTACCGTAAAGAAGTGAAATTTATTCTTTTGTGAAAACTCTGATATTGTCTATCATTGATATACAAGGTGATGGTTAAAATAAATGGTTTTTCAGTATGGGTCTGTCTAGGAAAGATAGAGACCTTTGAAGGGTTTTTAAGTCCGTCTCTCTTTCGTGGGAACTGTACTGATACGCTGTTTGAGGAATTCTTAACCTAGGGACCCGATATATACGTGACTAAGATAAATTGGGAAAGAAGTGATTTCTTAAATAAACGTGTATATATAAATAGATTGGATTGGATAAAAGAGTATAACGGTAATGGATTCTCGGTGAATCCTACTGTTATAACATCTGTCGTAAAAAGAGTGTAACAATAAAGGATTCTCGGTGAATTCTACTGTTATAGCATTTATCGAAATTTAATATAACTGTAATGGATTCTCGATGAATTCTACTATTATATTATCAGTGGGAAAGTCTCGAGTGGGTATCCAATCTGTATATATATATATAATTAACTCAGTTTAATTTCCAATGTCTATGGCAGTGAAAATTAGTGAAATAGACTTTCAACGAAACTCTTTCCTGGAAGATAACTGGTGCTTAAGTATTTCAGAAGAGAAACAGCTTGACTACGTTCACTTAGTAAATAGAATCGATTTTACAGTTGGATATTGATAACCGAAGACGGCTCTGTCGCCGTGTGATCCTTTCATCTTTGAAAATTAACTAAGCCGAAAATAATCAGCTTTATTTCGTCCACTAAGTCTATACCAAGTTTTCAAAAAGATGGACACTGATTACCGCAATCGGCTCAGTCGCCGTGTAATTATTCCTTTAACAAGAGCTATCTAAAATCTGATAACAGACACTTACTAATTAACAAGTGGACGCAAGTTTAAATATTGTCAATCTCTTCTCTCTTGATCAATCCTAGGTGGCTCTGCCCCATTTTGGTCTGCTTAAAATAAATTAATAACCTTTAGTTTATATATCAAATTACTCTGTTGGGCTGCTCACCTCAGTTCGGCTCTGCCGCGGTGTGATTAGTCATAAACTGGATTATTGAAAGCCGGGCGAATAACTTAAAACTCATAAACGATTGGCAAAATGAATAAAAGAAGGCAAGAATTATTTAATACTACAGAAAAAGGGTTTTTGATATAAAGGATGTGGTTTCAAATAGTTATATGTTCATACAAGAGTATTTTTATCATAAAGTGACGAATTATTTCTTATGAAGTGTTTTAAGGAAAATTAAAGAATTTCAAGAGAAGCTATAATAAAACAGAGGAAGTTTTACAACGGAATGCTAAAGAAAAGTTGTGTGCAAATTTAGACAGTCATTTGCATTATAGACGTTGAGCATACAACCTAGAGGCTGGGGTTGAAAATAGGTTCTGTTGGACTACAATTGTCTGCTGGGATTATCCAGGTTTCGAAAGTCTCAATGGCCTTGTCGGTGAATATCCCCGAGCCGAGACGAGTCGTATACTCGACTTGGATAAATCTGACTGACAGATCTATTTCTGATTGTATTAAGTTTTAAATGCGGTATTTCTGAAGTATTCTCAGGGGTCTAAGTGGGATTCCCTGTTTATGCTGTTAAGTTTACTGCAGCCGATCGCCCATATGATGTGAGGTTGGAAAGTCTCCTTGGAGCATTACACCGGTGTGTTTAGAGAGATATTGAAGTGACATGCATAAATATACCTTGACTTAGTGTTATATTTTTGCAAGTATATTGCTTTTGTAGGTTTACAAGACACAAGGTAAGATCTGCTTAACGAGATTTGTTTATAAGTCTTGATTGATCTGTTATTTTTTATATGCGTCTTGATGTGCGAATTGATTGATATATAATCTGTGTTTTGAGTGTGCTTGTACTTTACTTGTTACTTTGTTTAGAGTTTCACCCTTGCCTACTTTTATGTTGTGTTGATACATGACTGAGTAGATAATTTACCCAAGAAGTGGGTTAGCTCTTAGAAGAAGGATCTGAAGGAGTATGTTGTATAGATTGATAGAGATTCCAAGAAGAATTGGTATTTACTGTCTTAGAATGGGGTAGATGTCAAGAGACTGAATTGGCTCAGATGTACAGTTTATTTAAACTTATGCTTGTACTGAAGCAAGATCTTTATATATATGAGATGAGTTTATGTTCACAAAAGGTGTTGATCATATTTTCGCATTCAAAAATATTTTGAAAAGAATTAGGGAAACATATTCCTCATCCTTTTCATCTTTTAGAAAAGCGAAAAAAAAATTACCCGCATTTTGAGAAGGATTACCAACTTTTAAACAAAATATTTTGTAAGTCATGCTAAACTTTTGGTTACTATAGTGTAATATCGTTTTTGGAGAAATGGTGTTACAAATGCAATGTGCTTGCTGTTTTAATGTCATTAGTGCACCTTGGGTTGTATTGATGTATTTTTCGGTTGCTAGCTTATGCTGTTTTTCGGCTGGATGGCCTTGTATCTTTGTTCTAGGCGTTGCCCTTTCAATACCATCAGATCTTTGGACCAAAAAAAAAGTCACACCGGTTACTAGGGTTGGTAGAGTAATGAAATACAGAAAGCTCACACCCAGATTAATATATAGGACCCTATCAAATTCTTCGACGAGTTGGTCCTGTGTCTTATCAAATAGCTCTACCCCTTTTCTTTCAAACCTTCACAGTGTTTTTCATGTCTCTCAATTAAGAAAATATATTCATGACTCATCCCATGTTTTAGAACCCGATACAGTACAATTAAAAGAAAACTTAACCTATGAAACGTTACTTGTTAAGGTTGCAGATAGGAAAATGATGAACAAAGATCACTACGAACAACAACAACCTCACAATGTACTTATCCCCAGGTCCATTGTTCGAATCCCATCGAGGGCAAATAACACCACAAAAGGGGGTGGTGAAGTACTGTGAGTAATTAGACCCGGTAAAGCCCAATAGTGGTAAATCCGTGGCTATTACACCAAGCATTCAAACCGAGGCTAAAAAATTACTGACATGATCCGAATGGATATCAAGTCGTGCCAAAACTCCTGCACTTGTTCACAATCGCGGAGGACATGCATAATTGAATCCGGATAATCCCCACATCGAGGGCACAAGGCATCGTCTGTCATCCTGCATTTATGTCGTTCCTCGTTCGTGAGCAACTTCTCATGAATAATTTTCCAGATAAATGCCCTGTAGCGGTTAGGCCCCTTCCAACCCCATGCTTTAGCAAAAACAGGATCAGCAGCGTCCAGCTCCTCCTCGCCCTCTTGCAGCACCATGTAAGCCGTCTTTAGTGAGAAACTACCATCATTCGTCAGATTCCAACAGGGAAAATCGCTGGGTCCAGCCAAAAGGGGGTCTGATTATAGCAAGCCTATCCCAAATGCAAGGAGGAAGAAGCCTATCCAAGCGGGTCCAATCCCAAGTACCATTTAAGGCATAATTAGACACAGTGAATTCAAGCTCGGATTGGGGGACGTGCACTCCTTCATGTTCACAGAGTCTGCCAGCGCCCGGAATCCAAACATCTTGCCAAAATCGGACATCTTGATCATTTTGAATGACCCAAGTAAGGTTGTCCAGTAGAATGTCCCACACCCCTGCAATGGGTCGCCAAGTATGAGACACCCTGCTGCGAATGACCACATCTGGAATGATCTTAGGCCCACAAGAATACTTGGCCTTCATAATTTGTACCCACAGCTTATGAGGTTAGGCAATGAGCTGTCAGGCTAACTTCAACATATGAGCTTTGTTCAAGGTTTGAAGGTTACGGAACCCAAGACCCCCCTCCTCCTTGGTCTTGCAAATTTTCTCCCAAGATATGAGGTGACACTTCCTCGCATTGGTGAAAGAAAACATGACAAATATCAGATCAAATATATTACAATAGTTTTTATATATTCCTTTTTCACTTTACCTTCATCTTAACACACATTAGGCATCTTTAATGGGGTACTTAAAGGATACTTAATGGATACCTATTAAGTACCCCAAATATGGGGAAAAAAAAGTGAGTGTTTAATAGGGAGGGGTGTTTGTGCAAACACCACCTCTCTCCTCTCTTCTGGCGAATTTCACATGTATTTGTGGGTTTTAATTAGATGTGGAGGTATTAGTGATACTCATTTAGTAATTTTTTTTAGAGTTGCTGAGTTGGAAGGGTTGAGCACTTATTAGGTACTTGGGTTAAAAAAGGTAAAAATGAGTGATGTATACAAATGGGTCCACTTAAATACCCAAAAGTGGATACTCCATTGAAGATGACCTTAAGGGTGACAAAACTGGTCAACCCCATCCTGACCCACTTTTGACCCACCTTAAATGGGACGGGACAGGTTGGCCCGCCATGGAAAGTGGGTTAGAAATGGCAGTCCATCATGCTTATAAGTGGTTAGAGCTAGCAAACGAGCTCACCCGGTGGGCTTCGGGCCGGGTCAAAAAACCCAGATTGAAAACGGGCTCTAATTTAGTTGTCTAAGTCCGGCCCGCATAGTGCCGGGCTACATCGGGCTCGGGCTTTTGCTTTGCTTTTTTCGGGCCGGCCATCATTGAGCTCAGGCCAAAAAAACCCGGATTGAAAACGGGCTCACATTTGTGTGTCCAAGTCTGGTATTTTTTCGGGTGGGCTCGGGCCAGCCCGTCGGGCCAAACCCAGCTCTATAAGTGGTGGTTTAGTGGGTTGATCCGTTTTGGCAGGCCATAGGTTGGCCAACCTTCCAAAATTCGTCCAAAAAAAAGAAAAAATTATAAAAATATTAGGCTTTAATATTAATTTAGTCCCTGTAATATTTCTGATTTTGAATTTAGTCCTTATAAAAAAAGTCAAACTTTTACGGTCCTCCTTTTATTTTTTTTTATTTTAGTCCCTGGAGGAGTTGACCACCGATGTGGTACTGTGAGGTCCCTATAAAATTTCTACGTGGCACCTCATTAAACCTACGTGGCTTACACGTCACCTGACACATACCTATAAAATTAAATTTTGAACTTAGCCCCTCTTAAAAAAAATGTGTTTTGAATTTAGTCCATCTCCTTCTCTCTCCCCCTCCACCGCCCCCACCTCCTTCTCCTCCCTCCTCCACCTCCACCCCCCTCCACCACCATCCCTCCTTCTTCTCCCCCCCCTTCTCCACCACCACCCCCATCCCTACCTCCACCACCCCCGCCTCCTTCTCCTCCCTATCTTAGTCTTCAAGGTCATATGAACACCATAATCTTACCTATCTTAGTTACGGTTTGCCTTTAATTTATTAACTACATCAATGACTTTATCTTTGCTTGCTTTATGTAGGGATGGCCACGAACCCGAGCTTGCTGCAGTTGCAACAGGTTCGCACATAGATGCTATACCTTACATAGGAAAATAGAGTTAATTGTCATTTTAGCCTCTAAAATTGTGAAGCAGTCTTACTTAGGTCTCTGAAACTAACGAAAACGCAATTTAGTCCCTGAAATTGTAAAACGTCGGTCAAGTTAGTCCCTATCGTTACAATTTGAGGGACTACCTTGACCAACGTTTTACAATTTCAGAGACTAATTTGACCGATGTTTTACAATTTCAAGGGCTAAATAGCCTTTTCATTAGTTTCAGGAATCTAAGTGAGATCGTATTACAGTTTCAAGGGCCAAAATGACAGTTAACTCCAGAAAAATATGATGGAGTTGTTGGTGTTTTAGGCGCTATTGAAGCCATCAATGTCCTGAAAAGGTTTTTGGCTTTCTTATAATTGCTGATGTAGGACTTAATTGAATGTTCAGAATATGAATTTTTTTAATTGGGGGTGGGGGTGGTGGAGAAGGGGGGGAGAAGGAGGAGGGGTGGTGGTGGAGGAGGGAGGAGAAGGAGGTTGGGGTGGTGGAGGCGAGTGGTGGAGAAGGGGAGAGAAGGAGAGAGACTAAATTCAAAACACGTTTTTTTTGATAGGGACTAAGTTCAAAACTTAATATTTTTATATGTATGTGTCAGGTGACGTGTAAGCCACGTAGATTTAATGAGGTGCCACGTAGAAATTTTATAGAGACTTCATAGTGTCACATCAGCAGTTAACTCCTCCAGGGACTAAAATCAAAAAATAAAATAAAAAGAAGACTAAAAAAGTTTGACTTTTTTATAGAAACCTGATTCAAAAACCCCTATATTACAGGGACCAAATTAATATTAAAGTCAAAATATTATTAAAAAATTCAAAAAAATATTCTCCAACCCAGCAGGTCAGCCTACTCCATCCTACTGGATTGGTAGGTTAAGGGGGTTGAATTACTTAACTCGACCCGCCATTTTTAACCCAACTCATTTTGTCACCCGTACTTAACATATTCTTCGTTTCGTCGACAAAAAAAAACATATTCTTCATTCCGTATTAAATAATTATAACCATTCAATTTGAAAAAATAAACTTTATTTTCTTTAATAAATAATTAAAAAGAAAATACACTTGTTATTTTGTGGCAATTCCAATACACAGGCACAGCCGAATAAAAGGATGGCTCTTCTCTGTACACTACAGTTCAGACCAAACGTGTCAAACAAAGGGAAGATATTCATATCCTGTTCCGATTTATTTTGACAATCTTCCAACCGCTATCTATTGCTTTCAACAAAACATGTTCAATTTCAACTCAATCATTGCGCGCTTTTTTATTTTATTATAGTACCAGCGTGCTTCTCGTGCTCAACAAGAAGAAGAAGAAGATACACAGAGTTACTAATTAGAGAAACAAAACGGTGTCGCACGAGAGAGAGATTGCAGCTTCCGAGGAATATGAACATGGCTGTTATTAACATTATGCCTCCTAATTCGCGTTTCTATTGTCAGATTCTACTTGCTCTTGTTGTTGTTGTTCTTTTCGGCTTGCAGTTGCAGATTTCATCGTATTCTCAGGTGGAAGCCTCTCATTCAAAGTCAAAGGTGGAACAGCTTCCTGGCTTTCAAGGCCCTCTTCCCTTTCAACTCGAAACAGGGTGAGCACTGAACAATCATTATCTTTTTTTATTTTTAATTTAATTAATATATATATTTTTATTTTCTTTTAAACAATTTTGTATAAAAACTAACAACAACAATAATAATAATAATAATATAATGTAAAATAAGAATAAAGTGATATTGTTTTGTGTTTAATTACTCTGCACTGGCTTTGAAAAATATTTTACACATGTCGTAATAGTAATTCCTAAAATATTTATACAAAAATCTATATGGTGAGATATGATTGGATGGCTAAATATGTTAGGGCATAATAATTAAATTCTATTTGTTTAGGATTTAATTATTATAAATTGACACTGTAATTTTTTTTACAATATATCAAATCCTACCTCACTATGTAGATATTTCTGTAAAGATATTTTAGGAAGTAATGTTATGATGTGACACTATAGTAGGATATGACTGGATTTAAAACCCTTGTTTTTTTCATTATTAAAAAAGGAAAAAATAAAATAAAACATTTTCTGTAACTAAAAGATATTTAATTTCCAAAAATGCCAACATTTAATGTGCTAATGTCTCTCAAAAGAGGACTGCAATTTATGAGCCAGCTGACAATTTGGGGGTTTGCTGACCTCTCTTTTTTCAGTAGTCGTTTTCTTTCCTCATAACCTTCTTTTGTTGCCTTCGTTATTTATGATTAGATAGTGATTGGGTTTTTTTTTTCTTTTTTTTACTGAAGATAGTGATTTAGTTATGTAGTATAGAACTTTTTCGGTTGTAATTTTTAAAAAAAAATTTGTGTTGATTTTATTTCTTTAAAAGTAGAAATTTTTGCTTTTGGTATTGGTTACTTTGCCTTTATTCTGTATAATAATTATTCCATGTTGAATTAGTCCATGTAAAATAGGTGCAATATTTTAGAGATTAAAATTTATATAATCCACCAATTATAAAGACTAACTCAATATGGATAATGTGTTGTGTTTTATGTACATTTCACAGGTATGTTGGGTTGGGGGAAACAGATGATGACATGCAGGTGTTTTACTACTTCATTAAGTCAGAGAACAACCCTGAGAAAGACCCTCTTATGCTTTGGCTAACTGGTGGTCCTGGTTGCTCTTCATTGTCGGGCCTTGCCTTTCAAATAGGTAATTTTGAAATGGCAACTTCATTTCGTGAATTTTTCCCTATTTTAACAAATTTATTAATTAATGGATACCTGGATATGTGTATCACAACACTTATACACGTTTGGTTTTGCTCAACATGTACACAAAGGTAACTTTTTAGCCAAAAGATCTATCTTTTAACATTTTGATTGCAATTTTTAATAAAAAATATGGTAGTACAAAGAAGCATTTATTTAAAATTCTTACTTCACTTCAGATAAAGAAAAATCTGTGTTCAGGAGTACTTCTTGTGAGTTGTGACCATGTGGCCCGAATTAATCAAAACAATAACCAAAAGGAAACAAGCAAATGCACACAAAGAAAGAACATGTCGTTCAGCTCCTGTATCTGTGGATGGAAAAAGAGAAAACAATACACTGAACAGCTAGAAATTATTAGAGCAGTACCAGTAAGATTCTCAGCTGAGTCAGATCCCAGATACTTGGATTGATGGATGGATGGAGGGTTTTGGAGAGAAAGTGAAGGGTATTTTTTTTTTCTTTTGGAGTTGAGAGTTATATTGTGCTTATAAAAATGGAATAGAGGTAAGGACATTAGGTTTAATGGTAATTCATCTTTTTAGTTTTTATTCCTCTTGTTGAGAGTCCCATATCGACTAGAGATATGGCTAATATAGTCCTTATAAGGTTTGTGCAGTTCTCACCTTACAAGCCGGTTTTGTGGGGGTTGAGTTAGGCTCTAAAACCCTCCAGATGTCCAGTCCTAGGCGTGAGGGAGTGTGTTGAGAGTCGCCTTCTTATAAGGTTTGTGCAGTTCTTACCTTACAAATCGGTTATGTGGGGTTGAGTTAGGCCCTAAAACCCAAATTCTAAGACCTCTTATTGTAAAACATTCTTAAATTAGAGAAAATGTACTTGAATTGAAATATTTATCCTTCCTTCCCTTTTCCTCTAAAATCCTTTGTCCCAAACATACAGTAAAGCCCTCTAACTATCACTACATTGGAGAAGCTTACAATGTATTATAATTCTTATTCTTATAACATGCACTCATTAAACACAAGCAATGTAGCAAATATGGGCTGGGCAAAATAAAATTTGCAAGGCACCTCAACAAATCTCTACCTTGTCTTGAACTTCTTTTTTTCCCGGTTTGAAGGACCTGGATCATGGGATTCAAGCAGTTGTCAAACTTGATTGGGAATTGGCTTTAGGCTTAAGTGAACTGGATTACTTTTTGTTGTTCCAATCTTCCTTGACTGATGAAGAACTCTGGATCATGCTCTCTTGAATAAAGTGATGCTTGACATCTATATGCTGAGTTCTCTCATGTGCATCTGATCTTGGGCAGGTTTATGCACTTCGATTATCACAGTAAACATTACTTCCGTCTACGAACAATCCATATTTTCCATAAAATGTTTTCACTCCACCATAGTCTTCTATTCTGCGTGTCCAGGTCACCTACATAGTCTGAATCTGAATATCCTGTGACACCAAACTGTGTCACCCATGCCATAAACCAAGCCATAACCAACAGTCCCTTTGAGATACCATAAAATCCACTTGATTGTTTCCAAATACTTCTTCATACAGAATGCATATGATCTTATCATTTTTTTGACAGCCTGTACAATACCTGGTCTAGACAAATCATAGCATAAGAAGGGAACCAACTGCTATTATTTTCAAAACTTACCTCCATCTATTCATTGATAAGTGAAGAATCAATTCTTGTTTGGACACATGATAGGAACATCCTGAGCGAAGATTTCATTAATGTTTCAAAACCTCCCATGTTAGCTTCATGCCTTTATTTTCACAAGTTACCCCCTAGCCATTGCAGCATCCTTCCCAGAAAGTGTATTGAATTGAGCAACATCCTTTGCTATATTAGAGTATTTCGATACTGGAAGAATTGTTTAAACTCTTTCAAGCCATTCGGTTGTTTCAGCTCCACCATACTCCTTTGTTAGGTAGGATTCACAATTTTTATTGCTGATGATTTAGTCATCTGTGCACTCAGGCTACAAATTGCCTCAATGAGTATTTCTTCCATAGCCAATATCTTAGCCTTGGTGGTCATGCCCTCCAACAAAAGATGTATCCCCTTAGCCTCCTCTTGAACTAATAGCATTTTACTCTCTAGCCTCTTCTTAATTTTATACCATTTAGTCTTGTTGATCAAGGGCTTTGGTACCAAATGATATGGCCAAATCCTAGTTCATTGAATTTGAGTAGTAACATACAATATAATTATTCTCATGCCTTACTTACTCTCCTAACTAGACCTTTATACACAAACAATAAGATGACTCACAGCTCATCATCTTTGAAGCATGAGTTCTCCATTTTGTGAATCATACTTGTACCTGATACATATGCCTATGTATTTGACACACTTTGTGTTGAAAGCCTACAGCAACTAGAGGTATGGTCGAGTAGTTCTTATAAGGCTTGAGCAATCTTCACCCCTTGAGCTAGCTTTTGGGCTTGAGTTTCTAATACTTAGAAAGGGTGCACGACTTGAGTACGGCTACTGTGTACCTCTGTTTGGTAGAATACAGCTTGGCTACTAGCTAGGCCATTTTTCCCCAAAAATGGTGCAGCATTTTTTGGTCAAGGTTAGGCTTATTTCCCTCCTTTGCTTTGTTTCTTGTTTTATCTCCCTACTCAATCATAACCATTCATCCTTACCTTTAACTGATGAGTTGTGAGCGAGTGTCTTCAGTGGTGCACAATGGTGATGGAGAGACGTCGTGGTGACAATAAGTTGGGGGGGCAACCCAACTGATGAATTGATGATGATGTTGCACAGTGCAAGCATTGAATATGGTGATCAAAATGGATTGACAAGTGGTGATGGACAAAGTGGTGTGTAGGCAATACCTGAGTCCTTTGATTTATTCAGCAAGTGACCTCTTGTCTGGTTTGTGCATGTCATTCCTTAATTTTATCGAGTGCACATGCAGCTTTTTTTGTTTGGGGGTCCTCAAGGCTCAAGCATGTTTCTGATTTGGTTCATCAGCAAATTATTGGTATTATTGCTAGGGTGTTCATCTTATTGGATTGACCCGATGTCCCTAATAATCCAAACAAAATCAATCAAATTGGTTCGGGTAATTGGTTTACTTCACTTCAAAATCGAATCAAATCAATTACCATGAACTTGATTCTAGAAAGTTGGCTGATAAATTTTCAAAAACCAAAACAAACCAACCAATCAAATGTGATCAATTTGGATTTTCTTTTACCTCTCAGCCCCAAAACAAATCAATCTTATAATACCCCTGATTGTTGTGGTTCCTCTTTTATTGGCATGGTTGTCAAACTCGAGTCAACTCAGAAATGTAGAGTTTAAAATTCTAGGTAAGAAAAACGAGTTAGCTCGCTGTTAAACTTATTTCTTGGTAGAATCAGGCAGACTTGGTTAGACTCTCTCAAACTCGCATATATAGGAGAGTCTATTGTTGAGTCAATGAATCTACTTTTTGGATCAAAATCTGCCCTAAATTGCCCAAAATAACCATGTTTTGACTGTTCCCTTCGAAGCTTCGTTCTGTATCAACTGAAAACACACAATGAAGATGAAACTCTCACGTCCTCATCATCTCTGCTCTTGCTAGTGACCCAACAAGATTGTTACAGGATAAAATTGCACAGTTGTTACCTAGTGATTCAATGCAAAATCAATTCCTGCATACCCAGCAATTTAATGGTATTGCATGGTCTATTGGATGGCCACAACAAGTTTCTTTCCTCCCTCCCTCTTTAATATTTTGAGTTTGGTTTATTTATAAGTTTTTTAATTTATTTTCTGCAAATATTTTAACAAAAATCTAAAGATGTTTTACTCCGTATATGTTTTATGTTATGTTCTGAAATTTGTGTTTTTATCTTTTATGTAATTTCTCATGTTTTATCATATGAAATTCTAAACTCGTATATATTGTATTTTAAAATATTATAAAATTATATTGATGTACCTGTACCTTTAACTTTTATGTATGTTGTATTTCTACCCATATCTGTACAACATAGCTAATCATATAAGAGACCATTGTTATTATGTGAGATGACATATATTTAACATTTCATTTATTTCCTTTTTAGATAGTTTAAAATATTGTGCTAAGGTGAACTTTTAAACTTAAGTTTCACTATTTTAAAAATTGAACTAATATGTGAAACAGATATTCACAAGTCTTTATATGGCTGCATTTGAATATAATTCAATTTATCACACTTTTATAAAACTGAAATACAATCATATTATAACTCGTTAGTATAGATTTTGGATTATTAGAATTGTTCCTGCTGAAAGTGATCTACTCATCAACATTCATAGAATCGTTTCAATTTCATTTTGGGTGTAATAGGTCCAGTTGCATTTGAAGAGAAGGAGTACGACGGGAGCGTGCCTAATTTGGTCTTGAGGCCAAAGTCCTGGACAAAGGTGTTGAGAACATCCTCAAGAATTTTATATCAATTTCATTTGTTGGAGTTAATCCAAAATTTACAATAAAAAAATACTATTGGATTTGGAGTTAGTCATTTCATTTGATATCCATTCTTTTTATATGTTCCTTTTTATCTTGTTATTTGGAGGTTAATGTTACTAATGTTAAGGATCTTTTGGTCAGGTGTGTAGCATTATTTTTGTAGATTTGCCACTTGGAACTGGTTTCTCATATGCAAAAAATCTCACTGCTCAACGAAGTGACTGGAAATTAGTTCACCATGCCCATCAATTTCTTAGAAAGGTATGTTCACTGCAAATCATCATGTCAAGTTCTTCTTTTCACTTTGTTTATAGTTTATTTTGGAAGAATCAATCTCCTAACTATGGCTAAAACAAACTATGTAAGTTTGACCATTTTATTGTCAAGCTGCAATAATTATCTCTTAGTCTTTGTAGTGGCTGATTGATCACTCGGAATTTCTTTCAAATGAATTGTACATTGGAGCTGATTCATACTCTGGCATTCCTGGTCCTGCTATTGTTCAAGAAATTTCAAATGGTAAGAAATTTTAAATGGTTCAATTTTTAAGATGAATCAGTTATTCAAGTAATTATTAATTTCTCTATAATTATAATGAGGATGTGGCCGGCAAAGTTTCTTGATCATATTAATTACTCCTCCTGCTCTAATACATTGATTATCTGCATTGTTCTTAATCATTTTTTAAGTTCTCCCAGGAAATTTCCTAAAGAAAAAAAAATGATTTTTGAGTTCTTGAAATAAGCTAAAATCTAGATGCACTTAAAGAGTTTGATGTAGGTACAATGAGAGGGCTGTTTTTATGAGAACGAGAGCAATAGATCTTGACCATATCATACAATTATACATAGATGGTCAAGATTAAAAGTTGTTTAATGGTTATGTGACCACTTAAAAAGTGAATGACCTTGTCTTTTAATCTTGACCATTTACAAGAAGATCTAATGGTCACCATTTACTCCTTTCACTCTCGTATAAAAGTAGCCCTGTCACTGGATACATCACTAGTACAATTACACTCCGATATTGCTTTTTTGTACAAGTTGAAAAAAAACAAGCATGTGCATACAAGATTTCTTTTAAAGATGCATACAAACTATATCTCTCTACATGTAACAAACGTATAAAAAGTTTACCATAGACATAATTATGATAAAGCTGACTGTTGCATTTCAATTCCCTTAACAGGAAATGATAAAGGTCTCCAACCAAGGATAAATCTCCAGGTTTCCAATCATAATCTCTGTCTGTGCTTTTACTACTGACAAAAAAAATCTAGAATAGAAAGGGCGTTTTGATAACCCCGAATACAATATTCAAAGCTCCCAAACATATAAGCAAGTTTTATTTACTACCTTTTTAGAAAGGTGTTAGCAATAGGCCTTGATATATGCACCTGGTCTTAACATTTTCAGGGATATCTGCTGGGGAACCCCGTGACAACACGAAGAGAAGATAATGATCAAATCCCATATGCTCATGGAATGGGACTCATTTCTGATGAACTCTATGCGGTATTGTTGTTATTATTATTATTATTATTATTCCTGCCTAGTAAGGCTACTCACATTGTATTTTCTTATTGTGTTGGTACAGACTGATGATGTGTTTGTACTTAAATTTTACATGAATTGTATCATATTTATATTTATATTTCAATAGAGTCAATTTTTATACAGTTCATTTTAAAAAATGATGTTAGAAGAAATGCCAATGATGCTTAATTGTCTACCATCTATTGACAGTCACTGCAGAGAAATTGTAAAGGAGAGTATATGGATATAGATTCCAGAAATGAATTGTGTTTAAGAGATGTCCAATACTTTCATGAGGCAAGTAATGACCATCCCATTTTTATTATGATAATCACTTGTGTCTAGTTATTCAGCTCAAATGAATTTGTTTGCCATATTGGTAAACTTTTTTTTTTGTCTTCAGTGCCTTTCAGGAATTAATACGTTCAACATTTTGGATCGCTATTGTGAAGATGATTCGCGTCTGTGGAGGAGATCTTTGACTCAGAAGTTGGACTCTCTTAGTTCTCATCTCAAAGTGCCAGAATTAAGCTGCCAAGTAATTTATGCATGACTTGTATAGATTCACACACAATTTTATCAATAATGTTTCAAATTTGATTTCCTCCATTTTCATTACTGTAGATTTATAGTTTTTACCTCGCCACTAAATGGGCTAATGATGAGAGTGTTCGCAAGGCACTGCATATTCGAGAGGTTTGTAAATTACATACGCTCCCCGCGTGGCACGGGTTACGGCGCTAGTTATATCAATATCATATTGATGTACAAAGCACTGTGCACTGCAGGGAACTATAGGGAAATGGGTACGTTGTTACACTACTGATTTTGAGAATGAGATCTCTGGCAGCTTTGAGTTTCATGTAAATCTCAGCGCAAAAGGGTACCGCTCCTTGATATACAGGTGTAAAAGATTTTCTCATTCTAATGTAGTGTTTATTTCTTTTAAAACTGGTGTTCTCATTTCTCACAATGACCACGAGTTTTCACCTGATATACTCCTTTTATATATGTTCTTGTTTTATCTTTCTTGGGTTGGTTAAGTTAACGAGTTAGCTGATTTTATATGGCAACTGATGTGTTGTAACAGTGGGGATCATGATGCCGTTGTTCCTTTCTTGTCTACTCAAGCGTGGATAAGGGCTCTAAACTACTCCATTGTGGATGATTGGAGGCCATGGTTTGTAAATGGCCAAGTTGGAGGGTAGGCATGAATCTTCAGTATTGATATGTTAAATGTTTGCTTAGTATCCCTGAAACCAAGTAGCTGAATCTGCAACAGACTCATCAAATCTTAACTTGTACATATTACAAGGGAAAAACTTATTAGAGACTAGTCTTTGAATCCGATCCCTACAAAGTATGGATCTTTTCCTAACAAAAACAGTATAAAAAATCCAACAAGCAAAACAATTGTACTTAGAAATAAAAAAAACTGGGAATGTGACACGTCACAGTCTAAAAGGTGACATATGTCATAGTCTGAGATATCATGGTCTAATTTTCTTATATAGTAATAATTGAAGGAGATATGTCTTATTTTCATTTTCCACTTACTATGATCAAGATATCTGAAACTTTCAATCATATTTTACCATCATTTTTTTTATATTTCTCATTTCCTACCAAGAACACCCTAAGACAGCAGAGCATGTATCCAAATCTTAATCAATAATTTGCCTTTCATGCAGATACACAAGGACTTACTCGAATCGAATGACATTTGCAACTGTGAAGGTAAGAACATTAAATTCTTAAATTACAAGTGTTCTTTTATTCTTTTAAGAAAAACATTCAATTTGGTGATTAAGTGTCTTTGTTTGGGGAGGACTATCCAAATTCGATTTTTGTGTAATTTAATTTAATTACAGGGTTCAGGACATACAGCTCCTGAGTACAAGCCTGAGGAATGTTATGGCATGTTCACTAGGTGGATATCTAATTTGCCTTTGTAAATCCGCAGCTTATGATGGCAGAAACCTGATTCTCAATGAGATGATCATTTGTTTTTGTTTTTATTTTAATAATTTTAATAATCAATGTTTGAACATTGTGTAATAAGTGAGCAATGCAAATATGGATAGAAAATAATCATCTGTACTATATCTGAAATGTTATTTCCTTAATCTGATATCCTCCATAGTCTTCTGGAGAATCTCATGAAGAATAATTGTTAATTTCTAGGGAGAATAGGGAATATTGGAAGGAGCGATTGGACTATACCATAATAGTATTCATTTTCCTCTTTATCCAGATTAGGAATAGTTGAAAACTACCTTTTTAAAACCGGTCAAGTTAATCACTGAACTAGTGAAATAACTGATTTACAGTTTAATAATTTAATTGTGGTTGAAATGAATTATCAATATATTATAAAGACTAGTGGGGAGTAGGCATGGAATTGTGCCTCCTACATTTATATCCATTTTTTTACTGTTAATTACAGTTTTTTTTAAAGATAATTGTTACATAATTTTGAGTAAATTTCAGTTATTAAAGAATAGAAATGAAAATAAAAATAGTGGTTATCAACTTGCATACGGGTTTTCATCGACAGTTAATAGGAGTTGAAAGACATTTTTGATAAAAAAAGTTACACCAAAAAGGTGATATTGCCTTTATATAATGTTATAGATATATTCTCTATAATTTCTCTCCTTTTCTCTAATAAGTTTTTTTTTCATTTTATATCCATATTTATTCTAGAATGCTTTTATTTTAAAATACTTGGCCACATCAGCATGTGCCTTCGCCTCTTTCTGTTTTATCCAGAGTTTTATAAGTTGTTAATTAACCTACAACCAATAAAAACAGTCACATTATCATTTTACATTATATAAATAAAACAATGTTATAAAAACCATCTTGAGTGATAGAGACCCCTTGGCCCTGGTTGATAGAGATGAAGCTCTGTGCCAGTTAAAGCATATTTTGCTCCATGCTTAATCCTCCATGCATATAACAGGTCCTTACAAAGGTTCATAGAGTTGCAAAACTTGAAGCTATCTTGGCATTTATGAACCATAGTGTCTAAAGAGTCGTCCACTATGCAATGGCTTATTTGTTGGTAAGCTAAACTTGAAGAAGAGGCCACTTGGGAAAATATTGACTTCATTGAAGGACAATTTCCAATGGATGCTAACCTTGAGGAAAAGGTTGTTCTTGGGTTTGGATTGCCTGCTGTCCACCTTCTCTATCTCTCTCCACTTGTATTTTTTTTCTTTTTAATAAAATAAATTAATAGCCATGATTTAAGATTCAACAAAATCAATGACTTATATAAATATGACTTATATAAATTAATAGTAACACTCAAAATAGGTACATTTTCATTCTAAGCACTCTCTTCTCTCTCAGAAAACACTAACTTGAGCATTGAAGTGTATACAAGTAGCCACCACCATCTCACACTGTCAAACACCACATCGTCACACCACTACTAACGTTGTTAGACTTTAGATCTTTGGTTCTTCCCTTGCCTAAGTTACCATTTCCGGCAAAATCATGTGACCTTCAAGTTCAGTCTTGATGAGTTAGTACTACTTTTAGCTTAAATATTATATACGGGATGGAGTCTTTCCAGTCTAGCACATGTACCCTATATCTGCTTGGCCATGGTTTATTCACACAGTCCAACACGTGTCCGTTACTAATTGGTCTCAGATAATGGTGTTCAGCAAATCATAAACGAATACGTAATCAATAAATAAAAAAAATGACCAAATTGAAAAAAAATAAAAATAAACATAAAGGATCTTATTGTTAAAAAAACTTAATAAATGACCAAATTAAAAAAATAAATAAACATAAATGACCAGTTTACTAATTTTGCCTGCAGATTTATTTGTGAGGGAGGGTATATACTATATAGTTATTTTGGCATCTTGTTCAAGCTTGAGAAGATTGTCTTCCAAGAGGGGGAGTCAGCCACTGGCCAGTGGAGTTGGCAGAATGAGAGTGGCTTGTGATAGCGAGGAAGAGGGAATGAAAAGTATGGAAGGAGGGGAAATACATATCACGCAGAACGAAAATATTTTGTTAGAAACAACTTCAATAACAGTTACTAATAGAAATGGCAATGAACACAGTCATGAGTAGGATAGGAAAGTACACATCTTCAATAGCTTTTTTTTTTTTTTAACCCAAGTATCCTCCAGGCACAACTGTGAAAACTAATCCTTTGAACTACTGAGATTCATTTAAGGGATTGACCTCTCCCAATATGTTTCTCCATACACATGGCCGAAGATCAAACCTCCCAACATCATGCTTAAGGAACCCGAGTATTTACCACCCGGGTATCCTCAATAGCTCCTAACCCATTTTCTCATGGGTTTAACTCGTTTAAAACGAATAGATAATAAAGTAAATAATATCAATCATTAATGAAAAAATTACAGATTGACATTCCAATATATCCATAAACATCAAAACGGACAATATCAAAAAGGCATTCCCCATTGTAATCATGCATTAAGAAGCAATAGTAACCAACACAATATCCATGGAAGGGTAAATATAGTGCCACATATCAACAAAAAACCATCCTAAAAATACAATGAAAAATACCAATCTATGAGGTGAAGAAAGATGGGTGAAAGAAATAAATTACTATTGCATCATAAGATAGAAAGGTAGCAAACACTTAGTAAAACAAAAGATAAGATATAAAAAGACTGAAAGCCACTAAAGCTTCATGTAGTAGTATCTGTGTGAGAACTAGCATTTCCTTCTCTACTTGAATTAACTTGATTGTTGGTCTCTGCAGATGAAGGCCCTAGCCCTAATAGCAAAGGGGTCTCTTTCTTTTCTTTGTTGGAATCTTTCTTGGAACTAGGGTTGCTAGCCCAAGCTCTAAGAGGAGGCTCAAAATGTTTGCTAGCAACATCAGGAGGGGCTGCATCTTCCTCCCCAGGAAGCACAAGGAGACCCTTCTCTCGGAGCGAAGACTTCTCGTTGAAGTATTTGCTCCAAAGGGAGTCCACAAGCTGCCTTTCCTCCCTAGCTGCTCCAAGGTCCTCAGCCGACATTAAACTGATGTCGTTTATTCGTTCGTGGAGGAGTTGCTTCATTTTCTCGTTGTCTTCTGCAGAGCCATCTTTCGTATCACGAGTGAGCTCAAGGAGGCCTCGAAGGGCAGCTTCTCGGAGATCTGCATCTTCACTGGAGGCAAGGTGCATCATTATACGAGGGAACCCTAGCTCATTCACAATGTTGCAGTCTGAACTATTCTCATGCAATAGGTATTGGATCAAATTGAGGGCCTTCCTGAAAGATTGAAAAATTAGCCAAGTTCAGAATTAGTTTTCCCCCACTTAATGAGCACTGGAAAGTGTGATTAATCAGTAAGTAGAAGGGGTATCGCATGAAAAGAACACATAAGATGAACTACAGAACCAATGCTAAAGACATCATACGGTACGAATTTCTAATTAATGATGAACTCAAAAGGAACATGATAAAAAATTTATCAGGACAAAAAAAAAACTTAATTACCTTTGAAATCTCACATTTTCAGAGGTCAAGGCATCTCTCAAGGCTGCATAACCATTTGCTAGACGAAATGCAGTGATTCCGGGTTTGTTGTGCCGGATTAGTGCTGTCAAGTCATCCCCAAATCAAAAACAACCAAGTCAATACCGTTCCAACTTAAAAAACAAAATATCACGTTATCACTAGTACAAAATAAAATAGTACATACAAGATATTGCACCCAGCGCTTTAGTTCGAACATTCACATCAGGATCTGAACTGAAATTAGAAACAAGAGGTTCGAAGCCATTTGCTTCCATGACAAGTTGCTGACTTTGAGGATTATTCTGGACTATTGTGGTCACAACATCAGCAGCCTTTGCTCGAATATTGGCATGAGAGTTCTTAAGGTAACCAAGGAGAGGAACCAATCCGCCAATTGAGTGGAGATCTAGAGAACAGGTAAATACCAGGAAATAGGTTAGACATATAGCTGTTGAATCAAAGAAAACAAAAATCCATTAACCACCCAGTTATCAAAGACCACAGGCACTAAATCTGATGCATAAAGGAAAAATGTACAGATTAATGATAGCAAAACTGTATTTCAGCAGTGCCAACTATTTCCATGATCACATGGAAAAGTAAGTTAACAAAAACAATTAAAAAACTTGAGGAAAGGTATAAATCGACAATTATCAGCAAAAACATCTTGAGTCTTGATCATTGAAGCCAGAACTAATGAATCCAATACATCGATTTGGGAAAAATCATAACAATAACAATCATAACAATAACAATTCAAAACAAGTGACTACAATTTAACACCAACTCTTCATGCCCAAATTTGAAAAAAGACACTTCATCATGAACTATGCATACTTGCATAGAGACAGCTACTAAAAACTACATAATAAATTAAAACATGATATCCAAATTTATAGGAATTCCCCGCTAGAAAGTGGAAACTAGTACAAACAAGCATAAACCAGATAAAACAAGTACATCATTAATATAATTAGTGTCCCTATACTCTTCAACAAATTGACAAAATCAAGTTCATAACTATCCTAGAAACTCACCATTGGCCATATCAATCGACTCAACGTGCTCTTGCAACTCATCCAGCATATCTGAGGGAAAAAATGTCAGAAACCTACCATAGTTAGTATAGGAATTTAAGAAAAATTACCTTTTTTAACTGAAATAAAATAAAAATGCACTTTAATTTCCACTAGTCATGCATTTTGTTAAGTGTTGGATACCTTCGATATCCACAGGTGTAACTCCTTGGTCTTCCAAGACTTGCTGAGGAGTTTGCATCACAAGTGTGATCTCTTTCATCCGTTTTACAACATCAATGGTCTGTGCTTGCATTGCTTCCATAAACCATCTCCGGTCCTCCTCGCTACAAAAACATGAAAATAACAAAGTCAGACCCTAGTCCACTGAAAATTATTTTCAGCAGTTTCAGCCTTATTATTCATCTTCAACTACAATAACCATTTTTTTCAAATTATAACAAATAACAAATTAAATTTTCAAAATTGAGGTATACTAGTAACAACAGAGTTATAGAAATAGAAAAATCAAGCCCTAGTCCACTGAATGCTAATTTGAGCCCCTGACTCACATTCAACTACAAGAGAACCACTTTTTGGTTTTCAAAAACATTAAAATTCCACTAATAAGCACGCAACTTAGAAACTACAACACGAAAAAGTAACTTCTATACTTTTCAATAACAGAATCATACCATTGCAAAATCAGAACCTAGTCCACTGAATATTAATTCATATTCAACACCACCAACCATTTTGCCCAAAAAAAAAGAATAAATTTATAGACTTTTGCAACTACAACCACTAAAAAAGGAAACTTCTATGCTAGCTAACTACAGAATCACAAAACTCCGAGTCCCCTGGTTATTAATTCCAGCCTCCTCACTCATATTAAACCAGAAAAAAACCTATTCTTTATTAAAAAAAATTAATTTTGAAACATGGGTATGCGTTTTCTTGCAACTAAAACTAAGAAAAAACGAAAAATAAGACAGGTTGTATTATCCTGAATCATTATCATTATGAAGAGCTAAACACAACTTTAACTCCCAGAAAATAGGGTAAATGAAGAAAAGAAAAACAAAAAAGGGGGCAAAAGTGGAAATTGAATCGTACCTTAAATTGCCAGTGGGACGAGTTCCATCGGAGTGAGCAATGCTCCATTTGAGCAACCCATCCCAGTTGGGTCCTTCTTTGGCCATTTTACTAATTGAGCAAAAAAAAAAAGAGAAAGAAAGAAACACAAAAAGAGGTTGTTTTGGTGAATCAGTAACAAAAGCTTTGAAATCTTGCAAGAGATATATTTTTTTGCAACGGGAAGGGTTTGATTGAGATATATATATTGTGATAGCAGCGTGAGAATGGTTCGGGAAACGTCTCAAGAATTCGGGAATCCGAAGAGTGGGGAAGGGGAAACAGAAAACAGAAGCGTCAAAACAAGGCAAACAATGGGTTTTTATTTGGGTTCGGTTGGGTTGGGGTGACTGATGGCCCAGGCCCATAAGCCCATTATATTAAATCTATTAAGAGAGTTACTATTGACAATTTTCTTTTAACACCCCCTCCACTTTTTCTATTTTACCCCTAATAACATATTCCTTCTCCCACACCCATCCCCTTTCATTTACGGACTTCAGAACCGCAAACCTCCACTCTTCGCAACCTCCCCCCCCCCCCCCCGGAGAGCCCCTCTCCAAATAAGTGCATTTTTTGTCCAAGGCAAAATCCCTCAGTTGGGTGAAAATAGGATAAGTTGAGTTAGGTTTTACTTTAATAGGCCTTGCCTATTTAAAAAATCAACGGCTTAAGCCTGGCCTGACTTTTTTGAAAGTCTGGCTCGGCCTGCTAATCTATTTAAAAGCCTAATTCTTATTAAGATCTATAATATATCATCTGGCCTATTTCTAAGGTCTTGTTTGAATGCAAAAGCTTTAGCTTTTGACTTATGGAGAAGTTAGTCTTATTTTGCTTTTTATTTTTCTCATATATGCAAAAGAATGAATGTTGTTAAATAGTCATTAATAGATAAATAGGTACTTTTGGAGAAGTTAAAAAAGATAGCTTATAGAAAATGTGAAGAGCAAAAGTTAATTTCAACTTCTATGAGAAGTTGTTAGTTAAAAAACACATGTTAGAAGTACTTATAGAGAAGCTTATCCAAACTGGACCTAAATAGGCTATGTATAACAAACTATAAACTGTGAAATTAAAACCACTGTTGCTCAATACACATAGGACATAGAGGATATTAGACGTTATAAGGGCATAATCTTGTTTATATGATATAAGATCTAACCTAACCTAACTTATTTAAAAGACTATTTTTGCAATCAGGCATCTAAATAGGCCACAACTTTCTCCTTAAATAAACTTTGTAGGTTTGAGTCTTTATGTAGGTCAACACGTTTTAATATGTAAAAAGGTAAAGAAGTATATGATTTTAATGCAACACCCTTTCTCATAAAAGAATGTTACAACATAAGTAACCTATTTTATTGGATGTTCATATTAATCCTGATTAGATTATTCATTATTCGAAAATATGAATGAATTTCTTTCCTTTTAACTGAAGAATTATTCAACTTGAAACATTCACTTAGAACTTTCACGCTTCGATAATCATCTCGCATCACAACACTTTACTAATAAGTAACATGGTCTCAACTAAACATAATTAATTTACATCATGTACACCAAGTAGTGTCATATAGTATAGTACAGTCATCCCAAGAGAAATATCCATACTACTGCCCATCTGGTTGAGTCAACTACAAAATAAGAACAAAAGAGTCCAACAGTCTATCTCTCCTTCTACCACAGCTCTAACATCAGGCTGCATCCTCTTCAAACGCTATCTGGAAGATATTTGCATCAGACTAAGCCTCCTGGCTCTGGTCAGACCATCCAACTGGTGCCTCATCTATATGCATCATGTTCCAAAGAGCACAAAACATATAGGCAAGGGTGAAAAATCCTCATACACAGATAGCAAAGCAAAGAGACAACAGATATAGAAATATACAACATCTATCAGCCACATTTACATTAGAAAATCATCAGACACATATGCATTAGAAAATCATCTACCACTTACCCTTCTCAAGCACACGAGAACAAGATTTTCCTGCAAGTAAGACATTCTCACAGAAACAATGAGAATAATCACAGTCACACACATATCTCAGTATCAAACAATATGTCACATATCTCAGCATCAAACAATATATCATACACTCAGATATATTATAATGCATGTCACTTCTATTTCCCCTCACATCACCCTCGTAGTGCTCCAAGGAGACTTCCCTACCTCCAACACCATTGAGCGATCGGCCGTAGCAGACTTATCAGATAGTCCCATCCGGACTTCATGATAACCATTCAGCTAAGCTACGTTTAAACCACTGTACCGTATCATGAATAGTCAAGTCAGTCAGATTTATCCAAGTCTGGTTGTGCGACTGCCTCGGCTCAGGGGTATTCACCTACACTGGCCACCTGAGGAATTTCGCAACCTGGATAATCCCAATAGGCAACTGTGGCCCAACTTGTCACTATTCCCAACCCCATCCGGGTTGTACTGCTCATCATTTGGCCATCCGCCAAGATCTCTTGGCCATCCGCCAAGGCTCTTTCTCTTTATGCATATGACAGAACACATTAAGCAAGCAATATCTCTTGGCCATCCGCCAAATCTCTTTATGCATAACACATTAAGCACACAATATCTCTTGGCCATCCGCCAAATCTCTTGGCCATCCGCCAAGGCTCTTTATACAAAATGACACATACACTTAGCATACAAGGTATTCACTCTCAAGCATTTTAAGCTTTGGTTTCTCTTGTAATCATGTTAACCTCTTCTCTAGGTTATCACTTGCACAATCACATATAACCTTCACTTTTGGTTATAGCATTATCACCTCTTAGGATATTCACATCTCATTGTGCATAATTCTTCTTCAACATGGCTCTTTCCTCTTTCACTCATACTCTTTATAAATCTTTGTCTTTCTAACAAAAGGCATTTTTTTCAAAACCATTGCTTAAGTTCTAAAATTAATTAACCAAAATACTTATCAACCTTTATATTTAAAGTGTCATTTTCTCTTAAGCATTGTTATGAAAAAAAATTGGAAAAAGAATGATTTTCGCAAAAACATTAATTTTCAAAAATGCTGGGTCCAGAAATGACAGGCGCGAGAGTTTTTCACACCCGCGGTATGAACAGAGCTGTCCCCTGTTTTCCAGCTTTTCCCAACCGCGAGACTGGTCACACCCAGGGCGTACCAGCAGCTCGAAAATCCAATGCTTAACCAAAATAAAACATCTCTTTGCATAGTTAGGTCCAAATGAGTGAAAATAAGTTAAGTTTACTATGTTTAGATCAATCCCAAGACACAACCTTCAATCATCAAGCCATGGTTTCAATCATCAAGGCAATGGAACACAATTACCATTACACACCAAGCTCATCAACATGCACACACCACTTTCATCATGTCATGAGTTAAACATATGCACAACCACAATCATTCAACCAACTCAAACCAAGCATGGCACAAAACTCATCATGCATCCAAGTTAGAGCAAACACATCTCTCACCACATAGTTAGTTTACCATAGCCAAGAGCCACTTACTCTTATGCACATCAAGGTCACAATCATGCAAACTAGCATCAAGCAAGGTTATTCATAATCAAGCCACTCAAAAGAAATCATATACATGGCATAATCATCACTCAAGGATCATATATAATCATAAGAACACAAAACTATATGGCTTACCAATCAACATGAACCCTAAGATAGCATAACATCCTCTTAATCAAAATAACACATACATAGCCCTAATATGTCCACTAGGCTTTGAAAATCATGTAGGAAGAACTTTCCCCTTACCAAGTTTATAGAAAACCCTAACCACCAACTTCTCCTTCTTCCTTCTCCTTCTCCTTCTTGCTTAGCTCTTGTAGCTTGTTGGTCACTAGATTAAGAACAAGCACTTGGATTTTGGCTAGCTTGGACAAGATTTTGGAAAGCACCACTTGGATTCTGGCTATGGTGAAGAGACAAGATGAAAGTGCACAAGCAAAGAGCTCTCCCTCTTCTTCTCTCCCTGAAAATTTCGTGCAGCCCTCTCCCTTTTCCTAAGCCAAAAGATTTTTTCCTAAGCCATGATTACACTTAACCATGGTTTAACCCTAGTTAATCACTTGGACAAATCCTATTGGCTAACCACTCATGAGTCATGCATATTCAAGAAAATTCTACACTCTTCCTCTCAAGTGGAGCTGGGCGCTGCAGCTGTCCTCAAATGGGTAAAAATAATTTTTCACCTTAACCATGGTAAATGGTAAGTCTCCAAGGTAATTAAGTGTGGTAACTTTTGTATTTCATAGTAAAAATTGTCCAAACTTACCCTATTTGGGTAAAAACTCTCATGAACCTCATAATAAGTCCTAAGACATGAAAATAAGATGCCAAAAAGGTCTTGGTTCAAAAAGATCAAGCTTAGAAGCACTACGGTAACTTTTCAGTTTTTACCATAACCCGTAACTTAGGGTAAAAATGAACTTTCTCAGAAAAATTTCAGAAAATTTCTAAAACTCATAAATATTATAAAAACACCATTGGGTACTCTTTTGGTTGATTTTGGATCATTTCCTAAGCCTCTGGCATTTACCTGCTCTCCCTGCTACCCTGTTCTTGTTCTACAGTGACCAAAACCGCAATTCTTTGTCTGTCATTCTAAAAATTCCCAAAATAATTTCTAAAATTCTAAAATAATATAAAACATCATTTTGCATCCTCAAAAATATTTCTAAACTTGTTCTGGTCTCAAAACCCGCTCACAGTTCAACCTAGTCCAACTATAGGGACCAAAACAGTAACATTTTTATCTGTTCTTCAGAAAATTCCCAAATAAATTTCTAAAATCCTCAAATATTGGAAAATCACTATTGGTACCTTCAAATCTCTTTCTTAACCTAAATCTAGGGTTTCTACTTCACAAGGTCCTCATTCTGTCTATTTACGGTAAACAGAATTCTGTCTGCCACTCAACGTTTGACTTAAACTACTGATTTCTAACGTCAAGAAACTTTATCTATAAAATTTAATCTTTCTAAAATAAATCTAACATATGCAAATCACATATCACCCATATAAAATATAATTAAAAACAGAGTCAAAAATCACGGACGTTACATTTAACACATTATAAACAAATCTAATATAATAAAAAAATTATCAAAAAATATTATTTGTGTTTACTTAAATAGGTCAACATGTTAGGCTTAAAAGACTTTTAGATAGGCTAAAGCTTGACTTTTTTAGCTAAATAAGCTTTTATAAAAGCCTTGGCTGATTTATTTCATAAAAATACCTGACTTGGGTCCGGCATAATGTAGGTTAAGCCATAGACCTTTGTCGAACATTCTGGCCTATTTCCACCCCTATCCCTCACAATCGTGACATGCATTACAGCAGTTGTCTTCTTTGTCTCTAGAATTCTTTTATTTTCTGAGTGTTGAATACTCCAAAAATTGAATTTACTGAAGTAAAAAAAAAACTACCAAAAATTGAATTTTCGTAACATAATTTGTCCTTATTCGCAAAGCCATGTTATAGAAAGTGGATTGTTGGATTGCGTGCAGTCAGGAATTTAGTGCAGTCGTGCAGTCAAGGCGATCATAACCGTCCAATCAAGATCGGTTGACTCACGATTTTAGTTCAAATTTTAAACTTGGTTTATTCTCGACCGTCCGATCAAAATCGACGGTCCCAATTGGGTGCAGTCGACTGCACGACTGTACCTAATCCCCGTCCACCTCTGATCATCGATTGATGGGATCGTTGGGCCTTGTGCTATGGCGTGGATTTCAATTAATTTGGGGGAATAAAAATGGAGATTTTGTTTTGCTTTTCTTTATCCTTATTTGGGTAAATTTAATTTTTCAAAATTATTGATTTGACATTGTGTCTGTGTGTGTGTATTTGGGAAAAAAAGGGGCATTTTGGGACTTTACAAAAAAATGAAGGAGGGGTGTGAAAGGGAAAAAGGGGATGCTAATAGTAACTCCCATGTCTTAATCCTAGTACCCCGATAGAAGGTATTTTCCCTTAATTGAGGTTGACTATATGGATCATTTGACGACATAAAAGTCATGTCATGTATTAGGTCTAAAGATAGATCATCTCTTGATCTTTCTTAATGGGTTGGTCTATAGTCTTCCTTACTCTCGCTCTACCTCTAACTTATACATTATCTCTCATGTTGTCTATTTTCCTTACTTCTACATGTCTTCTACATATATGTTCAAAGCACCTAAGACAAAATTCTATCATTTTCTGTTGGAGGAGAAAGGGGCTAAAATCAAAACTCATTTTTGTTATGGACTAAGTTAAAAACTTAATATTTTTATAGAGATGTGTCAGGTGATATGTCATTCATGTAAACCACAAGGATTTAATGAGATGATGTTAGGAAGACCACATTAACGTTTTGTGCCACGTAAGAATGATGATTGAATTATTAGTGTGTCACCTAGCAAATCAACTCACCATAAGGACTAAAACAAAAAAAATAGATAAAAAAATTTGACTTTTTTTATAGAGATTAAATTTAAAAAGTCATTATATTATTAGGACTCAAAACATATTTAAGCCAAAAATAAATAAAATGAACCACACACAAGTCAATCAACTTCTCAAAAAACGGTAAAAATTGAACTACATGCACCTTTGCGATAAGTAGGTATTTACCAATTACCTTTTTATCCACTCATAATAGTAAAAACCAAATAGGAACGTTACTCCTTTTTTTTTCCACGAACGACTCATCTCAAACATCTAATACTATTCAAACGAGGTAAAAGCACATAATGCTTTCAAGTGAATCACTATTTTAGTCCATGTCCAAAAGATTTTAATAATTATGTAGATAGTGTAAAAATTTTACATAGAAATCTAATCATATTTCATCAGTGTCAACTTACAATATTATTTCCTAAAATACCTACAATAACTATATAGTAAGATATAATTAGACGTGTATATAAAACTTTTTTACATTGTCATTGTACAGTAATTAAATTTCAAGAAATATGCCAAGACTTAAATAATTTGAGAAAACTTGAAATATGATTGAAAGTCATAACACTTTACTGAGACTTTTTTTTTTTTGGTCGAAACACTTTACTGAGACTTGAGTGGTAAAACATGAAATTTTTACTGTTGTTGAGTCCGTAGAACTGACTCATTGGGAAGAAAATTATGGGCCTGAGGTGAATTTTGGGGTGGTGCCACCACCCTGCCAGATTCAACCCATTTGTCAGGAGAATCACTGCCCTCACACTGGTGCAGTGGACCACTGTGTTTTCTTCACAATACAATTGCAGCAATTTAATGCCATAATTCAAAGTCACTGATGGGACATTGACGCAACCAAATGGGAATTTTACAAGGCACACAGCACAACACTAATATGCATTACACAGCACAAATATGGCCCCTTTGAACCAAAAAAAAAAAAAGGCAAGAGTCTTAATAAACAGCAACCCACAACATTTCTTCCAACTTAACATGAGTATATTCAATGTTAAGCCTAGATTTGCCAATTTCCCCACTAATTTATTTATTAAAGTAAAAATCTATTTTGGTCTTTTTCTAGCATAGCCACAATTAATGCCTGGTGTCCCTAAAAATCAAGTTACAATTAGCTAGTGTATGTTTCACATGTAATGCAATAACAACATGAAACTTACATAGCCAAAAATAGAAACAACTTTTTTCTCACAAACAATAAGAGGATCAACAGTTGGGTGGTGACAAACGGGAAGGTGAGACGATGACAAGAAAAGAATGTCAAGAGTTTCAAGTTTCGGCTGTGTCCGAGCTTATTACGGTCCCTTCTTCTATTGAAGAGATCGGTCGCTTGCTTCCTGATCCCGAACACATCTTCTTCACATCCTGGCTGGAACAAATGAAGATTCTTCTAACCATATGACAAAATTCACTGCAAGAAGATATAGTGATACCAATCAGCATGATAATGAGTATAAATAAAAGGATGCAATTTGACACTGATTAATGATATAATCTATAATACTCCCATTTTTCTCTCATCTCCAATCCCCTAATAATACTTTTTCTGTACTATTGTTCCCATTACTTATTCCTTCAACAACCCCCGTATGTGCGGTGTGGTGCAAGTGTGCACGATTTGTCTCGTGTCATGTTTAAGGAGATACTCACAGCCATGAATGATCTCCCATGAGCATCATATCCCCTTCATCGTCCAAGAAGACGATCTCCCAATTATTCCTGTGTTGAAGCTGCCCCTTTATGTCAAACATCTCCTCCAGTTCACCAATAAGATGGTCGTACCCGTTCAACATCGTCAAATCCACGGCACGGCCCACTGCAACCCCCTGCATTTGAACCTTTTGGCAGGTTTTTGAAAAAGATCAGAAACTTTTCTTATTAAACTATAACAACATAAAACATCTAAACTGTTGTATAGTCTAAATACAAAATCTATGTTCAAACAACCTTGGTGCGACTTCTGCTACAAATTTGCTTGCTCTGAGTCTCCTTTGGTGATACCTGCTGCTCTTCTTGTTTCCTCTCATGAGAAGCCTTTGAGACGTCAGACTTACGGCCGGTATCAGTGCTGGACAAGGTGCTGGCGGAAACTTCAGCGGTAACTCCGGTTACATTTACTGAATGCGAAGATGGTTTCTCTACTGCAGCTGAGTTCCTGGAATGATCAATAAGATCAATTCCAAACAATCGATAACTTGTCGCAGTCTCTACTTTATTCTCCTTGTCAACTTGATCAAGTACATGATCGATGTTCAATTGAGACGAGTGAGGCTGTGAAACAGGCCAAGCCGAGACACTCTTGCTATCATCTGTTGTGTCCTGAAATAAATGGGGAGAAGATCGCCAACTTCCTTCGGTCCAGTTCCTTAATACAGTGTTACTGTTGCTTTTACTACTCATATCGGTTTGCTTATGATGCCAAATACTGGTACTATCACTTTTTTTGCCTTCGGCTAAAACACTACGTTGTGGTGTCATATCGGCCTGTGTCATCCCAGCATCCCAGAAAACAGATGCGGCTGAAATCGTGTCTAGTTTCAAGTAACATGTAGAAGGTCAAACGAAACAAATAACTCGATCAAATATAAGAAATAGGAGGAGTTATTAGAAATATTTCCTCACCGGCATCTGGAATTTCACTCGGTGGCCGGGGTCTTTTAGTTTTCACAACTGTAGGTTGAACTGAGGGTGTAGAAGCAGAAGACACAAAGGGTTCTATCTCCCATGGTGAAACCCTATCAGGTCTTGTAACAGCTGCAGGTTCATCCCATTGAACCTGTGGATTCACACACACACACACACACACAAAAAAAAGATGAATAACACACCATCACTGAATATAAAATGAGCAATTGCGGAGTCTAAGATGAAAATACCTTAAGTGATCGCCATTTCGAATTTACCCAATGGGGAGAAATATCTTCAACTCCAACTATGGTACCGGAAAATCTGATCAACCATGTATTAGAATAGCTACAGAAAGTTCACACAATAAACTACTGCAATAAAATTTTACTACCTTTTGTCAGCCTCGGCAGAATCATCAGCCTCGAACCTCATCTTGAACCTCATCCCAACATTAAACTTGTTGTTGACAGCCTCCAAGTACTTGTTCACGCTAATGATGAACTGGCTCGTCCTAAGCAAACAAAAGCTCATGTCAACAATCATCTACTAATTATTTATCACTTAACACATTTTTTAGCTCTTAAATAAAAGAATTAAAATCTCTACCTTGGCTTATAATATACTACAAAAAGAGTCTGAGTTGCAACAGCATGGGAGGCGGTTGCAAGAACTCCTAGGTGCATACTCTGACTAGAAATCACAGATGATGGCATGCTACTCGGCTGACGAGCAAGACGCCTCACTCCAACACGTAATTCCCCATTTTCCCCTCTACACATAAGAACTTCATCATCATAATGCTCGTATAGCAAAACCGAAAAATTATTCTACGAATTTATAGTAGAAAGAAATCTAGAAGATTTCTGAACTGTGTGAATGAAACAAAGAAAGCAATGAAGGTTAACCTCAAAAACACAAAGGTATCTCCAGCAACTAATCTTTTCGAAGTCACGAAAGTACTCCATCCAGTTGTGAGCAGATGTCTGCGCGGCTGACCTGATCAAAAATGAAAATTAAGTTCAAGGGAAAATCATTAGGTGATTAGAAAGTAAAAGCAAAAGGACTTCAATTAAAACCTCCAATGTCCTTTACCTCTAAATATATGCTTAAAGCGCCATTCATAACCGTGAAGATCCTTGGCAACCAATTCCTGAGTCGGTGTTGGTTCAGACATGTCCTAATCAAGAAATTTCCAGACATCGGTTTTTCAAAGATCAGCAAGTGCCTAAGGCAATCTGGGAGTAGAATAGAAAACCAATAAGATTATTCAAAGAAAAAAACCGAAACAGATAGTATTATTACCAAAGCAGGAAGGCATGCTGTGGCATGTTTCCTGAGAACAGAGAAGCCACCATGGGTGCTGGTATCCGAAGCAGTCAAGACCTTGCAGAACGAGTGAACCGTCGGCTTTGGAGGCTCGGCAGGACATGGATCAGGGCTTGTAGGATCATCTTGCTAATATCATTTGTTCCATTAGAAATCTAAACAACGGCAGAAAAGAATCCAAGGTTGACCATGAAAAGTACAGAAAATAAAAGGAGGCAGCTACATCCTTACACTAGATTCTGGCACCAAAGTTATCTGTGCATAAACCTCATCCGTTTCATGCTCAGCCTAAAACATACCAAAATTCAAGGTAAGCTTTTGTTTCCATTTTGTGCACCCCACAACACAAATCACATAAAAATTAATACTTTATATTTAAAGTTTAAACCAGACTGTAAATAGAAACTCCAAAAACCCAGATGATCTTTTTGACCATTTCCTCAGAAACCAAACAAGATTTACAATTTTCCTTTCATATAATTAAAGATTCTGGCACCAAAGTTATCTGTGCATAAACCTCATCCGTTTCATGCTCAGCCTAAAACATACCAAAATTCAAGGTAAGCTTTTGTTTCCATTTTGTGCACCCCACAACACAAATCACATAAAAATTAATACTTTATATTTAAAGTTTAAACCAGACTGTAAATAGAAACTCCAAAAACCCAGATGATCTTTTTGACCATTTCCTCAGAAACCAAACAAGATTTACAATTTTCCTTTCATATAATTAAAAAAAAAAAGGATGATTTATTAGGGAGAAAAATTACCAGTAAATGGACATTCACCACACGACAAAGGATCTTTGTAGGAAGTTTCAAGAGAGGGATCCTCTGATTCAGTTCCTGATTGGTAGAAGCCTCTAACTACAACAACAAAATAAAAAATAAAAAAAAAGGTAATTTTTAAAAAAAAAATTATTAATTGAGCAAAACCAAGAGCACCCCAACAATTCCATTATCAGACAACATAAATTTCCTGCTAAGAAAGAAAGAAAGAGAGTTTTTGCAAGAAACACAAAAAGGGGAATGACTCAATGAGAATTGTGAAGAAGTGAAAAGAAAGGTTTCACTCACTTGTTCCATGTGTCCCTGAGGGAAATAGAAGACCCTTTGTCCTTCACGAGGAACATCCACCAATGGTCCCGCACATGCCTTCCATTGCTCCTCATACAGCTCATCCTCACCCGAACCACCCACTGCCACAATCAGCCACCACCATTAACCCCGCCAAAAAAAAAAAGAAACAATTATTTTTTAAAAAGAAAAAGAAAAAACCTCAAATTCTCAGAAAAAAATTTGATGCCCACCTTCGGCCGAAACATTTGACCCTCGGTTCAACATCCTTCAACACGAGTCAACAAACCCCAGAAGAAGAAACCACATAAAAATAAAAAAAATTGAATTTTTAAAAAAAAGGGGTTTGTTTGTCACGCTTTTGGAACCAATCTCAAAAATCCTCTTTTGTTAACGAGAATCACGAGATCCCGTTGCTATGCTTTGTCACGACTGAAAGAAACTGTGAAGAAGAACAAGAAGAGAGTGTCGAGATGATGATAGCGACAGAGAGAGTGTAACGTAAGACCGACCGTACAGAAGCAGCAGCAACAACAAGAAGAAAGCAATCCTCAGAAAACGGTTACAGACAGAAGAAGCAGAAAAGAAGCAGTTTTTCATCAACTCAACGACGTTGGACGCGTTGTTTTTGTTGTCTCTGTCTCTCTCTCAGCAGCTGGAAAAGGAAACGGCGTTACTCGGTTGGAATATAATGACCCCAACGAAGACAAAAAAAAAAAAAAAGAAACACACATACCACTACTCGCCGTTGGATCTAGTAACTTTTGATGTAATAGTATAAAATAAAACATGGGTATTTTTCTAAGAATTTAATTAATATGTATCGAGAGTATAAAAAAATTCATATGTATTTATTTATCTCACCATATTGATTTTTGTATAGATATTTTAGAAATTATTTTTTTATATAAAAAATTTAGACTATGGAAGACACATATGTGTAAGACCAGGGAGAATCATCAATCTCAATTATGATTTATAATGGAATTTACGTATAGCATATCAATAGAGGAATTCAGGATTTGAAATCAAGTCACATCTAATGCGAGCGGATGGGGGTTGGCATATTTTAGAAATTTTTATAATGAGGTAGCACTATAATAGGATATGATTAAACATTTATGTAAAACTTTTTACATTGTCAGTGCATAGTAATTAAACTCATTTTCTTATAATATAATTAGTAAAAAAAATTAGGCTTAAATAAGTTTTCGGTTCTTCCAAATTTACGCGTTTTGAAATTAGTCCCTACAAAAAAAAGTCAAACTTTTTTAGTCCTACAAATATTTTTTTTATTTTAGTCTTTTTGATGATTTGGCAATATTTTGGAGTGATGTAGCAGCTGACATGTCATTTTAAAATTTGTAAGAACCGACACATGGATTTTTTTTTCTTTCCCTTTTCCTTCTTCCCCCTTCCCCACTTTCCCTTTCTCAGCTGCTCGGCTCCCCTTCCCTCTTCTTCTTTGACCCCCATAGCCAAGCAGTTGAGAAATCAACCCCTATAGCCAAATCGACCCCCACCAAATCGACCCCCATAGCCAAGCAGCTGAGAAATCGACCCCCATAGCCAAATCGACCCCCACCTCCCTTTCTCAGTCGTTTTGGTTCGATTTCGGAGCAGTGGTGTTATCCTCCTCCCTCACTTTCAGAGTGTGAAGACGACGTCGTTTTCGGTGGTGGTGGTGGTGTTGTCGTTTTAGTTCGATTTCGGGGTGGGAAGACGAAGTCGTTTTCAGTGGTGGTGGTGGTGTTGTCGTTCTAGTTCGATTTCGGGGTACGGAGACGACATCATTTTCGGTGGTGGTGGTGTTGTCATTCTGGTTCGATTTTGGGGTGCGACGACGTCGTTTTTGGTGATGGTGGTCGTGGTCGTGGTGGTGTCGTTCTGGTTTGATTCGGGGTGTGAAGACGACATCATTTCGGTGGTGGTGGCGATGTTGTCATTTCGGGGTGGGGAGTTGGAGGGGGACGGTGGTGGTGGTGGTGGTTTGGAGAGAGATTTGAGGAAGAAGAGATTTGGGGACGGTGGTGTTGTTGGTGGTGGTGGTGGAGGGCTCCGATGTCGTTTTGGTGTTGTTGTTGTTCTTCTTTTGCCTCTGCTCGGTGCTGTTGTTGTTGTTGTCGTTTACGTTCTGGGCATTGTTCCAATATCTATGTCTCCTCCTCCCTCACTTTCACTGATGCCCACCAAGTGTTTGTTGAAATTCCTCAACCGAATGTCGTTTTCTTGGAACACTTTGATTTCTGGGTATGTGCACGCTGGCCTATTTCGAAAAGCATTGTTGAATCTGATATTAGATGGTGGTGGAGAGGGATAGGTGGTTGGGTGGTGGTGGTGGTGGCGGTGGCAGAGGAGGAGGGGGAGAAGGATGGGGGTGGCAGTGGCGGTGGGGAAAGGGAAAGAGGGAAAGGGAAAGAGGAAAAGGGAAAGAAAAAAATTAGACCACGTGTCAGTCCCTACAAATTTTTAAATGATATGTCAGCTACCACGTAGGATTAATGACATGACGTCACCGTGCCACGTCACCCCAAAACATTGTCAAATCACCAAAAGGACTAAAACAAAAAAAAAATATTTGTAGGATTAAAAAAGTTTGACTTTTTTTTGTAGGGACTAATTTCAAAACGCGTAAATTTGGAAAGACCGAAAACTTATTTAAACCAAAAAATTAATAGAATATTTGTCAGGAGAGATCAATCCTTTAAATAGATCTCTTTGTCTCGAATGATTATTCTCCACATATGCGTGGGGAGGATATTTTAGAAAACAAAAGAAATTAATAGATAGAACAATTTTGGCAAAAATTAATGGAAGATAATATATGTCTCATGAATCCGAGGAGATGAAACATGTAATAATTGGAGAGATGACACATGTCTCAGTTAAGATATATCTTTATAATATTTTTCATATATAGTATTTGGTTAATTAATTTATTAATTTATTTATAGCATGGTCCAATTCTGTGTCCTCATTTATTTTATTTATTTATTTTTTAATTTCAACTTGTGCTGTGTCGTGTCATGTGTGTCCCCATTTTTGTATTGTCTATTCCCACCAGACACTAGAAACCAAGTCCTATTCTCAGTGGTTGTGTTAGTTGTTGCTCAACATACCCAATATTAGTGGTGTTTCTACATAAGCGAAATTATTATTTTTTTTTAGCTTTTTTAGACCTAAAACTGTTCAGTCTAGAATAAGAAATTTTAACATAGAAGCGCTTCTTTCTACATCAATTACTTTTTAAAGACGCGGTTGTATGTAATTAATAATAATAATTACTAATTACTATTACTATTAATGTAAAGTACCTGACTCGTTATGCGTTAAATTTTTTTTAATGCAAAATGTATTGTATTAACTGATTAATATTACTCATCAAAAGAAAATTTGATGAATATATTTCGGATAGTATATATCTATCTATCTATATATAAAAAATTATTCACTGGGTATTTTTGATATTTTCATAGATAATAAATTGACACATTATGGAATTAATAAATACATTGTGGAATTAAATTAAATATAAGTATGTACACTGTGGAATTAGTAAATTAATAAATTGTGGAATGAACTATTATAAGTATAAATGCAATATTTCATAAATTATTTTTTAAGTATAAATAATTTTATGAAAGTAACTTTGTGGTAATCTATTAGTATTTTTTAAAATTACAAATTTCATAAGAGTAATTCAGATTTTTTAATAAGAGTAATTAAGTATTAATAACAGTAATTCTATTAATATGTTTTGGTGAGAATAATTTAGTTTTATTTGTTAGTATTGCAAATTTGGTGTTGTGTAATTTAATTAAATTGAATCAAAAATAGTGGTAAATATTAGTAAAATACAGTGTCGAATAAATATTTTTATAATATTTTTAACCATTATTTGTAAAATAATTCTAAGTTTTTTTTTCTTTTTTTTTTTTGGTATTGTTATGCTTAAAACGCAAAAACAAGAAAAAGAAAGGACTAAACAGCAAAATGTCCTAACTAAGACCCGCATTGCATCAAAGGCAAGGATGATCTCTATTCCCTCCAGCGGTCGCTCCCACACCCAGAGTACTTCATCCATCTGCATCCCCTTCTTCGCGAGAAAGTCCGCAATGTCGTTACCCTCACGCAGCGTGTGTTTCACCGTGACTTCCTACTGTTGTTGCAGCTTGTCCCTGATGGAAGCTATCACCGAGGCATACAGATGTGAGCTTCCTGGAGGATCAGCAATGAGTCGCACAACTAGGGAAGAATCTGAATAGCATGTGAGTTTTCTTGTTCCATGGCTCCAAGACAGTTCTAATCCTCGCATAATCGCCATAGGCTCTGCATGAGTGCAATCTGAAGTTCCCAAGCTCCTTGAGAACCCTAGAATCCAGCCTCCATCCGCCTCTCATAGCAGACCTCCAAAGCCAGCTCTTCCCATTGCCTCTGATCTACTGCCATCCACATTTGGTTTTCTGTTTTGTTTGCTCATCTATGCTTAATATAGTTTTTTCAATTGGGTAAAAAATTTGATGGTTTGTCTTTTAATCACGTTGCATATGCAATTATTATGTATTTGGAGTTCAAGCTATTTTACAGTGATTGACTAGAATCCGCTAATTTGGAGTTCAGGCTTTAACTTGAGGGAGATGTATTCTAATAAGATTGATGTGGAATCTATTATTTAAATTGTGGGTAGATACTTTTGAATTATTTGATTGACTTTATTCTACCTGTACTATTTTATAACTTTCCTATACATAGGCAATTGATGTTTGGGGACTGATTATGTATTGATAAACAATAAAAATAAGTTGAAATGACCATAATGTTTATGATGAGTTTGTTTAAATTGGTCATGGAAGCCAGGGTTATATGTTCCTTTTATACTATCTATATAAAATATAAAATAAAATATTTTTCAAAAAGAAAATTTTACACGTGTCAATACTATGTTCAATTTGAGAGAATACGAACTAGCATTTATTCTAAAGGTTAATGAAGAATGAAAATCGGGTGAATCTCTTTTAATTTAAAACAATATCTGCAAATCATAATTAATTAAATATTATTATATTTGAATCAGCATTAAATGTAAGTTTGAAAATAAAATCAAAAGATTATTGTGTTTTGTTTTCTCTCACCTGTCTATTTATTTTATTTTCCTTCCCTAACACTCTATCACTTCATATTTAAATAATTCACCATGTCAATGTCTCTACTAGCCCTCCCTCTCTCTCTCTCTCCTATCATTAGTGATTGTTGGTCTCCTCACTCTGCCATCATTAGTTTAAGATCAAAACAACCACAAAAAAGGAGAAAAAGACATGCGAGCAAAGAAACCTAAATAGTTTGAGATCTTCATGGACTTATTTCTTGAACCTGTATTCATAGTTGAATTCATGATTGCTTGTAAACAAAGACTTTACCCTTTTGATGATCTTTCTTCTTCACTTCCTCGTTTTCTACAACTTCTTTTGTATAAATCTGTAGAATTGAACAAATAAATAAATAAATTTGAATGACCAAAATAATATGAGGAACTCTATAATGGACCAAACAATCAAACTTAATCCTTTCAAATAAGTCATTCAAAATTACATTTGAATTTATTTACATGAAAACCAAAGCCAAAAAAACTCTAAATCAATGTCAATCAAGGAACAAAAGTTGGTGCTAATCACACGTCGCATAATGTTCACATAAATTTTGTTAAACAAAAATGATAATCACGAACATTTTAGAAGGAGGTAAAATAGGACAACTATATTTAAAAACAAAATTGCTAAAATTAAACCCAATACTTGGATTGATCAGATGAACAACTTCAACCCAAAGAGAGGAAGGAAGTAAAAATGCTAGGTTTTTCTTTTCTGATCAGGTATAGAGACTCGCCACTAATGATGGCAGAGTGAGGAGACCAATAATCACTAATGATGGGAGAGAGAGAGAGAGGGAGGGTCAGTAGAGACACTGACGGGATGAATTATTTAAATATGAAGGGATAGAGTGTTGGGGAAGGAAAACAAAATAAATAGACAGGTGAGAGAAAACAAAACACAATAATTTTTTGATTTCATTTTCAAATTTACATTTAATCCTGATTCAAATACAATAATTTTTGATTAATGATGATTTATAGATTTCGTTTTAAATTGAAAGAGATTCACTCGGTTTCCATTTTTCATTAACCTTTAGAATAAACGCTGAGTTAGTTTTCTCTCAAATTGAACATAGTATTGACACGTGTAAAATTTTCTTTATAAAAACATTTTGCTTTATATTATATATAGATATAGATTCATAAAAATTAAGTATTGATTATAAGAATCAATTAAAAATATTAGAATAAAATATTAAATATAGAATTGTCGTTTATATAATATCAATTTGAAATAGCCTCCAAAAAATTAAATACAATATCGAATACAATCAATAATTTCAGATAACAATTAAGCACATTAAATTTGAATCATAGAATAATTAATCAATAAACTTATTCAAATCAATTCAATTTAATTACACCCTGAAATGCTCCCAGAGTGACACGTGTAAAAGTTAGTCTTGAGAGGATTCGTCTTTATATATATTATAGATTATAGATATGTATTATAGATGTATCAAATCTCTATATTTTTTATATTTTGATTTATTATTATTGCAAGTAAAATTATTTTTAATTTGAATTTTATACTATTTTATATTTTTATGTTACACATGTATTTATAAGTTTTGGTATAATGTAAAGGATACTTACCATTATAGAGATAATTCCAACATATAAATAAAAAGAAAAAAATCAAGAGAAAAATTAAAATTATAAGAAATATGTATAACTAATTTAAATAAATAGATAAATACAAAAAAGGTGGGATTTTTAAACTTGGACTGCTCTTTAAATAGCCTCTATGTAGAGTATAAGCAACCTCCGTGTAGTATTGCTAGTTTGATTAGTGATGATTGTAGGGGTGTTTCATTTCCCCAACTAGTACGCATGTAGATTTCTTTTTGTTTTTGGGTCTCCTTGACCCGTTGTATAAAAAAAATTGATTTAAAATTAAAAGTTTAAAAGGAATTAATTAATTCAAGAGTATATATAATTAAATTTTGAGATAAAAAGAAAGTCTTTTATAAAAAAAGTAATTATTTTGAGAGAGATAAAATTTGTGTGAAAAGAAATTTATATTATGAAAAATTTGATATTAATTTATAATTTAAGAATCTTTGTAAAATAATCATTTTCAAAAGCTAAAATAAACAATAAGAAAATCTTAAGAAGTGATTATTTTTATAAAAAAATTATTTCTTTATAACATAATTTGAAACAAATAAGCTCCAAGTTGACAGCTTGGCGAGGGTTTTTTTTTTGTTTGAAAATTGATTTTACGATGATTAAAATTAATTTCAAGAAAAGTAAAATTTCTAATTTTTTTAATAATATGAAAATCTTATAATTAAACAATTCATTGCTTCTTGAATGTGTGTATTTGTGTGTGAGGGGATATGATTCTTATGCTTATATTATTATAATAAAAAAACTCATGCTAAAATTAATTTCATTTACTTATATTCAAATACACCTTTTTTTATAGTAATTGTTAAATAAAAGCTTAGGAATGTCTCAAACTTATATTCCATGATCATAATAAGAAATTTTATAAAATATAAATATCAAAATAAGAAGTGGGTTAGGCCAACAATCTAAGTGTTTGATAACTCTACGGTGACACTCACGGTGTAAAAAGATTTTATATAAACATCTAATCATGATCTTACTATCTTAAGTCCTATTTATAAGAAATAAAAATTGATTTTTTTTCCTTTTTATAAGAAATAATATTTTGTTTTCAACAAAATTAATTGCTTCTTTTCAATGTTACCCTTATTAATTATCATACCACTGAATTATACTATGTCATCTTTAGTCATTTAATGCAATAGTATTTGTGTACAAAAATTTAAAATATAACATCATTAATGAAAAATAACACATTTTAATACATTCCTTGGTCTATGTAATTTTAGTACTATATTTCTTATATATAAGACCGGAGGTAGTATTATAGTACAACCTTGTAGCATAGGGACTTGGCCCCTTCCTTCTAGCAAAAAGAAAAGTACCACTTGGTAATATTATTTTTTAAAATATTTGGACAAATATCTATATAAAAAATATATTATAAGTATATAATAATTAAATGGCTTAAATATATTTTTGGTCCTTTATTTTTAAGTAATGTTCATTTTTAGTTCCTCATTTTTAAAACGCAATTTTTTAGTCCTTTATTTTTAAAAAATGTGTCACTTTTAGATAGCCTTATTTTAAATTTAAAAATTATTTTCTAAATTTGAGAGTGGTCAAAATATAAATTTAAAAAATTCTTAAAAGTTAGGAGAAATGAGGTAATGTGAGAATCAAGATTTAAGAGGGGTCAAAATATAAATTTAAAAAATATTTTTTAAACTAAAAAATGACCACATAGACTAAAAGTGATATATTTTAAAAATAAAAGACTAAAAAGTTAGATTTTAAAAAAAAGAGACTATAAATAAACATTACTGAAAAATAAGAGATTAAAAATAGATTTAAGTCAAATTAAATTCTTAATCTAAATTGAATTTAAGTGGTGTAAAATTAAATTTTCATCTAAACAGCACACTTTTACTTAACAGTCTAGCGAGTCAGAAGGAGTGGAAGTCAAAGTAAATTGGTCAAAAAAGTTCTAGAAATGAATTTAATAAAGTGTTGAACGTGGTGGAACGGAACGGTTCAACGTGGGGAACGGGACGGCGCAACGAGAGATGCGTGTGGTTTGGGGTAACACTAACGAAGACGGAAGAGAGACGTGAAGTCCGTCACCGTTATCTGCCGTCTGTTGTTTCGTTGTCTGCTTCGAAGCATGCAACAAACAGGGTTGGCTTGAGTTACCCCAGCACAAGGCACAACATAAAAAATAATAATAATAATTCCATTTTTCTTCAGTTCATTTTCAACACATTTTCCTTTTTCTTTTTGTTTTGGTATTCGAATTGACAACCTGATCCTCCCAAGTGCTGATGAATGATGATGCCGCAATCTGCCAACTTTAGTGGGGCCCACATCTACAATGATCTTGAATTGATGAACAAAACTTAGCTAGTATTCTAGTTAGCGTACATGAATATTTTTATGATTTTAGTTGATTAATTTTTATACATTGAATTGAATTGACAAAAGACATTTATGACTTTTTTTTATAAAATTTATGACATTTTTCAATTAATCACTTTGTTGATATTCCCTCCCTCCCAAAATAAACATTTTTATATTTTTAATGGAGTATTAATTAATTTATTTCAATTTTATCCCTAATAATTGTAATGCATTAATTTTTGAATAATAAAAATTAAATATCACACCATTATTCCATTGTAAGGTTAATTTGATAAATTTATTACTCTCACTCATTTATTTATTGTATTTCTTAATTTGTGTAAAAAAACTTAAAACGACACTTGATGATAAAGTCGTCGGTAATTACCAACAGCTTAACGGCTATGTTGTCGGTAAGACGTCCCCAAAGCGCCAAAAAATGTTGTCGTCTTACGGATTCCTTCACAACATATATTCCACAATATTCCTTTCACAATAACCCTTCTAGTTCTCAATTTTTTTTTAAGGAAATCCATTAATGTTTGGAACTAGTTGTTCCACACCATTATCGGCGTACCTCAATCACCCTTGGAATATTATCGTCCAACGATGCCACAAGAAGTAAGGGAAGAAAATGATGATGACAATAATAATGGAGGTGGTGGTGGTGATGACGATAACGACAATGACGAACACCGGTCCTTACCTCTTAGACAAAGGACAACAAGCGGTGGTGTAAGAACAAGAGGCGGCAACTGTCAGGACAAGAATTGGTCTCAAACACAAGAAAAAGAGCAATCTCGAAGGATTCAACTGCCATGCACATACTGTCTGCCTTGTTGGAGCATCATCACATCATTAAATTAAGTTATAAAAAATGTATTTGTGTTTCTATTTTATTGTTTTTCATTGAGTGTTTCTATTTTATGTAATGTGACTTTTTACCGTAATATATATGTTATTACGATTATGTGAAAATTACAATATAATATAATTATTAAGTCGTAGATTGAATATGAGACTTTTTTTTACGAGAGATTGAATATGAGACTTGTAGAAAAAGGAAGTCGCAAGTTGCGTATATAGGCGACTTTTACTATTTTTCCTAAAATAAAAAAACCAAAAGTCTAAACTAATTACTTTTGCACTCGCACCGTTTTTTTGGGTAAAATCTAATGATAATTACACCATTTAGGTAAATAAGCCCCGATTTACGAATAGAGAAAACCTTTCCTCGTAACCTAAGGCTATGTTTGGATGGAGGTTTTTGGAGGGAAAGGGAGGGGAGGGGAAAATTTATAATCTCCAATTACATTGTTTGGGAGTTTTTAAAATTAAAAAAAGGTTTTACATTTTAGTGTCTGTTACCTTTTAAAATAATATTTTCTTTGTCCTATTAAAACTAAACAAGATAATTAGGAATTATAAACCCTTTTCTCAACTCCCCTCCCCTCCCTTCCCCTCCAAAAACCCCCATCCAAACATAGCCTAAGATGCCATTGAATAGGAATATTCCTCGTTCATAGGACTTGACCCTATTTTGCTAGTCAGACTGAGATCATATTTAGCACTTAGCAAAGCATGCGGAGAATATGCACTTAATATTCCAGTTGCGGAGTTTTCAGTCTTTTTTTTTGACGATGGAGTTTTTAGTCTTCTCTCCGTTGTTAGTTTGTTACGGTTCATCACGTCTTTTCCCCAAATCTTATGCATTGGAAATTAAAGAATTTAAAAATTATCTCTTGATTGTGAATTCTTAATTAGATTAGTGTTTTTTGGGTCGATCACTTTAGTTTTGAAATTGTCCAAAGAGATAAATGTGATCAAAGATTTTCAATTCCAATGATTATTTTAGATCTCGTTAATTTCAAGTAGGGTATAGTTCCCGATTCAGTCCAAGCTTTTTAGGGTTATGCGTGACATTGTCCAACAAAAAAGGACAAAATAGGGTTTCACTTTATGATCCAGCACTGGGTTAGGGACGAATTTAAGTTAATTAACTTTGGGTTACCTAGTCCACACACATAGATTTTAATTATTGAATCATCTTGTATTTTTATTTATTTAAAAACACACCGTGATATATTATATATCATTATTCTCTTACAGCAATATCCTAAAATTATAATAGAATGAAAAGACACTTATATTAGCAAAATCGTAATGTACATGTTATATTTATTAATTGCATGAACTTTCTTCTTTTGGACATTATTATATGATCATTTCATAATTTTATTGTTGATTAAATGTTTTTCGCCCTATAAATAGAGAAATGATTACTTTTGATCTTCCAATTTTAAAACATTTATTTTAGTCCCCCGTTTTTTTAAAACAGGCAACATATAGTCCTTAAAAGGTCATATGTATTGCCTTAAAATACTTTAAATAAGGACTACGCGTGATCTATTTCAGAAAATAAGGACATCTTCGATCATTGTCCCATGTGGTTAAGTATGTTCAGTTTGTGATTGGGGGTCAAAACCCTTTCGTTTTAATAAGTGTTGGCTTGACCATTTAGAGCTTTTGTGGAGGAATGTTGGAGGAATTTTAATGTGAATGGGTACGTGGAAGACTTGTGTGTTCAACGAAAAATTGAAAATGCTTAAAGAAAAGATTAGAGAGTGGAACAAAGAAGTCTTTGGCCATATGGATTTGAAGATTCAGAATACTGTTGAAGAGCCTAATGTATTGGATGAATTAGCTTGCTCCGGTAGTCCTCAAGATTTGGGAAGGAGGAAGGAACTCTTGTCACAATTTTGGTAGCAAGTTTATGCGAAAGGAGAGTTTAATAAGGCAAAAAGCAAGAAGGAATATAATAAAATAAGGAGATAAAAGTAATTATTTTTTATTTATATTTAATAATAAAATATTTTAGTATTTTTTGTTTATATTAAAAAACAGAAGGAATATAATTTTGAAACAGAAACAGTAATAGAAATGGACGAAGGGTGCATTCGTTGTGGTTTTCTAAAGCAGTTGGTAGAAAACTTGGAAATGGCGCCCAAGTAAGGTTTTGGCTAGAGCGGGCAAACGGGCTACCCGGCGGGCTTTGGGTTGGGTCAAAAAAACCCGAATTAAAAATGGGTTCTAATTTAGTTGTTCAAGCTCAGCCTGTACAGTGCTGGGCCACATCGGGCTCGGGCTTGGGCTTGGGCTTTAGCGTTGCTTTTTTGGACCGATCTACATCGGGTTCATGCCAAAAAAGCCCAAATTGAAAATAGGTTCAAATTTGTGTACTCAAATTCTGTATTTTTTTGGGCCGACCTAGGCCTATTTTGCCAGCTCTAGTTTTGGTACGAAAAATGTGTGGGTATGTCATGTCTTAAGGACTGACATCTGCGCCTATGTCAGATTGCAAAATGCAAGGATGGATCAATCGCATATATGGGTTTTTGGCAGGGTGGCTGGAGTGTGGTCTTGGAAGTTGCGGTGGAGGCGTCCGTTTTTTGTTTGAGAAGAAGATATTTTTAAAGATTTTCAGGTTGTCTTATGCAGGTGGGTGGCTATCGATGGTGTAAGCTCTAGTGACTAAATTATTAATAGATTTTATATTTGTATCATAATCTATAGATTTATAAGTATTTATAATAAATAAATAAATCTATATACAAAGACAAAATTTATTCCTATTATTTATTTATAGTGTAATGAAGTCCTTAGAATGACAATGTTCAGTTCATAAGAACATCAAGTGTGACTTGATTGTGAGACCCCTTTGAACAATATGGACGTCATTCTTAAAGTACCCGTAGTCAAGTATTATTGTTAATAAGGACGACAATAATACATAGAGACTATTACGTGAGTAGACTGATGGTCACGTCTCACGGGCCATGGGCAAGAAGTTTCCAAGTCAGCATGTAGGTATAAATATTAGTGGAATATTTATACTGGATTGACTCGCTACTGGATGGCTTCATAATAGTTATGCAAGTGCAATAAGCCCTTCCTAAGGTAGCCATAGTAAAGCAGGTCCTTAGACTTGAAGTCACTGCAATCTCTACATGAGGATTCGTATGCTTTGAGGCTATCAAACGTCATGCCGTAATAGGGTGATTATAAATGTAGTTCTTGGATATGCCACGAATCATGTGGAGGGGTGTGGGTGATGTAGACAGGATTAATCCCTCTCGCATAACAGGGGTAATGTCCTAGGCCACTCGATGGAGTGAGGTGTGGAGAAATCTTGCCAAACTAGCATTGGGTCAATATGTGATATTGGGCCCAATAGGTTTGCACACCTACTCTGGGATTGAGAAACCATGATTGAACTTAATGAGGATGACACTATTTATACCTCATGTTTAATCGAGACTAAAGGATGAAGGGAACATGGCTTTACATGATAATATGGTTATGCCACGCTAAGTCGGATCACCGATCTCAATACCCAAGTCGTTTGTATGGAAGAACATCTATTAAGAGAGGTCAATCTCTTAAATGAATCTCAATATCTCAAAAATTTAGTCTCTAGAGTTGCACATAGAGAATATCCTAAAAAAAACGACTTTACCTATATTTCCTTGTGGGAGCATTTGGAAGAAAAAAAAGAGAGACTTAATTGTACTTTTGGTCCCTCAAGTATTACGATTGTGCAATTTTGGATCCCTCAGGTTCTAATTGTGCGGTTTTTGTCCACTAGGTTTCACGATTGTGCAATTTTGATCCCTAGGTATCACGGTTATGTGATTTTGGTCTCTCAACTCCCAAGTATTCCAATTGTTGCAATAAGATCCCTTTATCAAGTGTCATTTTTAATACCAAGAAGTTATGCGCCACACGTGGGACAAATTTGACATTGAGTCGGGTCACTTATGAGTTGTGTAGTTCTTGGTGCTATTAATGACACAGTGACAAATGGATCTGATAATAACAATTGAGATACTTGGGGGACCAAATTGCACAATCATAATACTTTGAAGACCAAAATTGACAATTGGAACGTCAGGAGACAAAATTGCACAATTGTGATACTTGGAGACCAAAATTACGTAATTGGAATTTAAAGAAACAAAATTGCACAATCGTTATATTTGGGGACCAAAATCACACAATTGAAATTTAATGGACTAAAATTGCACAATTGCTATATATAAGAGAGGAAAACTACAATTAAGTCAAAAAACAGAAGAGAAAGGAAGGTGATAATTTTTTCCTCACACTCCAATTTAATTACTAACGTACTTTGTATTCCATTCCAACTTTGCAACTTTCCGACACTAAAGCAACTTTGTCTCATACACAATCATATATTCTATATGATATGCTTTTCCTGTTATAAGAAAAATAAAAATAAAAAATGATATGCTTTTCCTCATTCATCCGTACATCGGCCACCATCTTTTTGTGGTCATTAAAAATTGATCTTAATCACCTTTTTCATTCTTTTTTCTTAATTTTTTGTAAAATGTTTTGTGGAATACACGACTTCAATTATAATTGGTATAAACAGTTAGCTACAACAAACTATATTTAACTCTGCTCGGAAACTTGTGTGAATGTTGATATTAAGCTATGAAAATTAAATATTTAAGCAATATTACTAGCTAATTTTTTCTTATTACTGTAATAAAGAATATTCACTACTTATAAATAAATTTTACACCCTTTTTTGTTTCGAATTTAAAATAAGCTATATACTGTATTACTTTGAAAACATTGTATCCTTATATGTAAAAAAACTATTTGTGGCTAGATTCAAACCAAGATTCGAGTTTAGATGTCATTTAAATTTAATGTTTTGTTTGGGAGTCAAATTAGTTAGCTGGTATCAATCAAAATTTGTTGATGCGCTGACTTGATTAGTGCAAGTTATTAATTGGACGTATCAAGTAAGAGCATTAAATCACTTCCAAAAAAGAAAGACAACCTTATTACTACCATCAATGATTAATTTAATTTTAATTTCACATCTAAGGAAAATCCTCGTAACATTCACACACACACAAATAGTACTACTCTCCATAAGGTTAAGAAAATCACAAAGCAATTTCTCGTGGTCCAATTTCAAAATTTTCAAAGTCAAATTAAATCCATACCTAATTTTTTTTTAATTTGGGAATTGCGATACTTGAAAGAGAAATATTTAGATAAGAATATGTTTCTTATATGTATATACAAATTATTTTTTTTCCAAGATATCCTTCGTGTGCAACTGTAGAGACTAATTATTTGGGGATCTTGAGCGTATTTAAGAATTGTCCCAGCCAAATGCTAAATTTCCATACACATGAGTCGGAAATCGAATCCTCAACCACATGCTTATAAAGGGACCTGAGCCGCTTACGGCTTGAATCACACCAGTTTGTTTTTTTCTTTAAATTATTTTAAACATATGTCCCTAATTATTATCCTTCCCTTGAATCTTTGGATATATTATATATTGATTTTTTCCATATATGATTAAGAACAAGGAATTTATTTCTAAGTTTGTTCCTAAAGAAAAATTAGAGAAGAACAAATTTGTTATTAATTTATTTTGTTAGGTCCAAGCAAAAAAAGCAAATATACCCCACACTTCGCACAGGTTTGGGTGAATACTCACAAATTTGAGTTTTTGACATACCTACTCACAATAAATATTTAAACTATTGTTAATGTTGTACTTTACTTTAACATTGGGAATTAATCAAATAATTAAAACCTATTATAAGTAGGGGCGGATCTATGTTTAAGAGATTGGGGGCATGTGCCCCCACTAAGTTTTCAAAATTTCAAATTATATAAATATTGTGTGTGTAAGTGATGGACTTGTTTTTGACAAGTGATGAACTTTTATATAATAATTAAGAGTGTTGGCTTTAATAAAATCACAAATAAATATCTTGAGTTTTATATTTTGTTCCTCTGTTTTTATATAATTGGAAGTGTAATATTTAAAATTTTCATGTAATTTTAAATTTATTTATTTTATTTCATTTGAGATTTTTCAGCCTTTGGATAGGCATATTGAAATTTGGTCATTTATCTTATTTTTAAAAACTTGTCTCCATTCTTTCCTTAATATATTCTCGTCCAAAATCAACTGAAAGAATCCAAATTGTCCAATATCTCAATCTTTTTATCTTAGATTTCTTAACACAATTACGTGTTTTATCATTTTTTTTGGGGACAATTATACACTGCTCTCCTCCTCTCTTTTTTCACATTTTCATCACAAATTCTAGCCCAAGAGAACATACTTCCGGCCTTTAACTTATTAAAATTTTATGATTTTAAGGTTTACTCTTATTGACAAAAAAAATATTTACTTTTTATCTTCATATATATTATTATTAAATTGCTCCCGCTGACTCAAAATTTTGGATCCGCCACTGATTATAAGTCTCGTGCATGACAATTGACACAGGTCACTATGTTAGTTTAATTATAATACTGAGTGCATTGGGGTGGATAAGCTACACTACAGTAGTGGCAGGGCCGGCCCTGAGATTTTAGGTGCCTTGAGCGAATCGATAAAATGATACCCTATCAAGTTTTTGTAATTTTTTTTGTAAAATCATTAATAATATATTCATAATCAGGGTTTTTTAAAAAATTGTTTTAAAAAAAATCAAAGCAAAACTATTTAATTTACTTTGTAACATAGTAGTCGCAAATAAAATTTAACAATTTCAATTTAGAAAAACTTTTTTTAGTAGATACAACAATAACAGTGATAGTTAATATTATTCTATAAGTTTTACATACATTAGGTAAACAATTAAACGTCTTCAAAGAACTCAATATCATAAAGATTGATTTTGATTTAAATATTAAAGTCTGTCTAATGACTTTTAATTATTCAAATAGAATTTCACAAAACAATTATCATATTTTAGATAAGTTTCAAGATGTTTGCAACATAGGCCCTATTTGGATAGACTTCTCTATAAGCACTTCTAACATGTGTTTTTTAACTAATAACTTCTCCTAAAAGTTGAAATTAACTTTTGTTCTTTACATTTCTCAAAAGCTATTTTTTTCAACTTCTCCATAACCACCTATCTATCTATTAATGGCTATTTAATAACTTTTCATCTTTAGCATAAATGAGAAGAATAAGACTGCAAAGTAAGACTAACTTTTCCAGAAGTTAAAAGTTGAAGCTTTTGCATTCAAACAGGACCATAATTTCAAGTACTAATTAGAGAATGATTTAAGTTTTTCAATACTAAACAAAATTCTAAAAATCTCCTCATATATATGTGTTATACTACTCCCAATATATATATAAATAGTAAACAAAATTTTGGTGTCCTCTAAAAAATAAAATCTTAGGCAATTGCCCCTCTTGTCCACCCTCATGGTCACCCCTGAGTAGTGGTGTGGATAAACACTCTTGCCCAAGATTGGCATCACAAAAGCTCTTGGACAGAGAATATATATGTGTGTGTGTTCGTCTGTACCTGTGCATAATTATTAGGCCTAAAAAGCATATTATTTAATGTATACCCTTATTAGTTGACACGTGTCTTTCTTCGAACGATAATCATTTTATAAGCTATGCTAGTTATATACTATGCTTTTTTTTAATAGACCAGTTATACTCTCTCTGGTTTAAATTTTTGGTAGTTTTAACTTTTTATTTTTGTCCCAAAACTTTAGTTGTTTTAGAATTTTAAGAGATAATTTATCACATTTTTTCAACTATATCCTTAATATAATTAATAAGTTTTGAGTAGAGAAATAATTAGGATAGTTGAGAATAATGAATAATAAATAGGGTTATTTTAGTCTAAAATTTGTTCAATTAATTATTTCTTAATCTATGTGCCAAAACTTTAAACAACCAAAGATTTGGACCGGAGGTAGTATTATGCTTTTAAGCAACGACCAATCAGAATCACTACGGTGTCTTTTGGTTTGTCGCAAGAGTCACTCTTCAATTCTTAATTTAACTGCTAATGAAAAATTTTGTGGTTAATTATTGTCGCTTCGCTTGTAAGTTCCAAAAATTCAACCGGATCCTGTCATAAAAAAAGAAATTCAACCGGAAGAATATGTCAGATTAATCACACGGTACGAATTAATGATTTTATAATACAAATTATTCTATACAAAAATGAAAATAAATAGAAATATAATAAAACTAACTATTATAACCCTAACAAGACAAGTTATTATAAGAGTGTGTTTGAGTAAACAATTTAATTAATCATTTGTTAGATAAGTACTCATGTATAATTTATTTTTTATAACTAGTGAGGGAAATGAGATTAATTCTTGGCTTAAATATAAAAATAATCCCTTTAACAATTTGTGTTTTGAATTTAGTCCCTATTTTGAAAGTCAACGGTTTTTTATTCCTTTAAAAATTTGCGTTTTGAATTTAGTCCATATCTAGCGTTGACCAGTGACATGACACTCTGATGTCACCCTAAAATGCTTACGTGGCACATTTCCATGGCCACGTCAACTAACACGTCATTTATTTATAGGGACTAAAATCAAAAGATATATTTTTTACAGGGACTAAAATCTCACCCTCCTCCACTCTCCTCCACCACCACCCACCTCCACCACCCCTTTCTCTCATAGCTTCTCCCTCCTCCACCACCACACCACCTGTTTCTCTCGTAGCTTCTCCCTCCTCCACCACCACCCCCCCTCCTTCTCCCCCTCACCCTCTCTTCCACCACCACGCCAAATCCCAGAAACCACTACCACTAAAAAATAAACTAGCCGCATAAACTCGATTGTAGTCACAATCAATGGTTCGGTGCTTTCTTTGGATGCCATAGAAATGCTAGAAATGGATTTTGAGTTTAAATTTCTACTCTTGAAATTTTCAATCTCTTGGGAGCTTGGACCAGGGCTTTACTTTTGTGTTCTGGATCTTCAATTTTTTGTGTTTATCTCCTTTTTTTTCCTTCAATTTTTTGGTGCTTTGAATTTTTTGTTGACTGTCGTTGTGGGTGGTGGTCGCTGCGGAGTAGGGGGAAGAGGGGAAAGAGAGAGAAAAAAGGGGAAGGAGGGGTAGTGGTGGAGGAGGGGGAAGCCATGAGAAAAGAGGGGTGGTGGAGGGGGAAAGCCATGAGAGGAGGGGGTGGTGGGGGTGGTGGTGGTGAAGGAGGGGGGAGAAGGAGGGGAAAGAGAGAGAAGAAAGGGCAAAAGGGGAAGGAGGGGTGGTGGTGGAGGAGTGGGAAACCATGAGAGAAGAGGGGTGGTGGAGGGGGAAAGCCATGAGAGGAGGGGGTGGTGGTGGTGGTGGAGGAGGGGTGGTGGTGGAGGAGAGTGGAGGAGGGTGGGGGTAATTGTGACTTGAGATGTCACATGATCCTTCTAATTATATTAAGTTATTAAGTTTGTCCCTGTAAAAATTATACGTTTTGATTTTAGTCCCTATAAATAAACATGCATGAAGGGAATTAATGAATAAATGACGTGTCAGCTGACGTGACCATGGAAATATGCCACGTAGGCGTTTTAGGGTGACATCAGAATGCCATGTCACTAGTCAACGCTAGATAAGGACTAATGACAACAAACCGTTGACTTTCAAACTAGGGACTAAATTCAAAACGCGATTTTTTTGAGGGATCATTTTCATATTTAAGCCTTAATTCTTTATAAGTTATGCATAACATTTTTTTTTTTGTAAGTTTTCATGAGGAGTTTATTGACATATATAAATTAAAAAATGCTTATAGAAATGTCATAAGCTATTTTTATAAGTTCATCTTAATGCTAACAAAGTGTTTATGTCATAAAATAAGCTCAAATAAATTATTAATGAGCTCTTCCAAATATACACTAACTTCATATTAAAGAACAAAAATTGTCCAAATTAAAGTGGAAAAATATAATTATTCAATATAATATTAATTAATCAAAAATGAATTTAATAAGGGATAAAACAAAAATTTGTTTAGGGAATGATGTGAAATGGAAGCCCTTCACAATGATGATTTGTGATAGGTTTTCAAAGGGACAATAATGCCTTCTGATTATCCCATCCCCACCACAACCCCTCAAATCAGGAGTGCATTTTTCAACCTTATAAAACGTACAAATTAGAGACAACGAAGCTTTAAGCTCTAGTTTAATGAACGTGCAATAATCTTGCACTTTGGTTGCAAGGTGTGTGTGTGTGTACGTGAGAGAAAAAAGAGACAGTACTATGATTGGTTGGGTTTTTTTTTTTTTATTAATTTTGTGTGCAGATACCATGTGGAAACCAACATGGTGTGGTTGTTGGTGTTCCTTGGCTGCCCTTGGCCTGCACAAACAAGAGATTTCATTCGAGGTAATTAAATCTTTTAATATTTATGAATGTACTATAATTTCTTTAACACTAGCTCTCTATTAATTGTTTATTCGATCAATTGATATATAAGAATCAAATTAGTCAATAATTTCAACCAAAAAGGTTTTGATTTTGATCGTGTTAGCGGTTTCTTATTGATAATATGCCTGTAAAAGTTACTATAAGCTTTTGCTAAAGTTTTTGTCATATCATAACCTTAAAATTAAATGGACTAAAATTTCATCTAAATTAAAAAGCATACATGATTTATTATTATGTTAGTACTCATTAATTAAGAAAATTCTATGATAGATTCTTAATTTCATCATAGAATATTAATTGCTTTTTGAAAATTTATTCTGTTTCATTTATTTCATTTTAAAAACTAATCGGGAATATCAATTAATTTTTAAAGTTCGCTTTCTGATATTTTCATTAAATTGAATGAGAAAAAAATTTATTTGTCGATGGATAATTTTTTTAATAGTTTAATAAAATGTAACATACTCAAATAAAAAATACATTTACTATAATGGAGTGTATTTAATAGTTTTTTTACTATTTATACAATTTCCTCAAATTTTAACATACATTTTATTATGTTAACATATTTTAATGATGTAATGATATATGATTGAATAATAACATAATACCACTAAGTTAATAGTGAATTGAAACTAAAATATTGTTTTATAAAGGAAAACAGATTTAAATGCCTTTCGGCAAATTGATCTCAATCGATTGATTCTTTCCCTATATTTAATTAGCAATTTGGGGATGAGTACTACTAAACTAATTAAATTTATTTCGGGGAACATTAAGATGAGAAGCAATTTGACATAATTTATATTAGTTGGATGCCTTTGTTTTCAAAGCCACCTAATTAAATAAGCATTGTGGATTGGGAACTTGGGGATCCATGTGAGGACAATCATGGGAAAATGGGAACAAAATTTTCTTTTAGGTGTGGTGGAGGGTACCCCTCCATTGATTCTATGCTTGCATATGTTTGGTCACAAGTAAAAAAAAATAAAAATATAGAGGCTAATTAAGTGGAGGTCTTGGTCCCCCCCAACTCCAAGTTGTTCTCACCCTGACTTTACTTTTGACCTTATTTAAGCCTTTCCCTCTTCTTTGCCCATTGTAACTTAACATCAAGCCAGATTTGCCTATACAAATGTGAGCTTCTTACTTGTCGACCCAAGAATCCATGACAACCACTGGTAAAACCTCAATTTTTCCCTTTTCCTTTTATAATTGCTTGATCCCTTTCTAAGCGTAAATGAAAACAACTCTACAAAAAAACAAGTATACTAATTCATCTCTCAAGAGATGTTAACTCAGTTGGGAATGCTTAACATTTATAGGCTCTAACACCCGAATTCGAATTTTTCCTCCTCCTATAAAAAAAAAAACATATACTAATCCATCTGAGGCCTAAGGTACTTGACCAATGACTACTAAATGGCCCCCCAAGGTTGAGATATACGGAACGCTACAATTATATTTTTTTGGATAAACATAACTGTTAAATATATATTGACATGTATATACGTATTTTCAATACATGATAGTATAAGTCCTATGAATACTACAATTAGAACAAAATCATGAATCTTTTAAAAGTTAGTATTAACGATAAGAGATATGAAACTTGTTTTTATCTAATTCTCCAATTGTACTTTCATGAGTTGTCAAGCAATGATACTATACGGGTGGATGTGTCGAATTAGGCTGTCCAGCTTATCGGACCAAATGCAAAATCCGACCAGGTTGGGCTAGTCTGCATTTCATATGGGCTGCACATTTTTTGGCTCAGCCTAGTCTAACCCGAATTTTTTACAAAGAAAAATAACTCAAAGTACCAAAAAGTGCATAAAAGTCCGCCTGGCCCGACGTGCCCATCAGGCAGGGCCAAAATGACCCTATATATTTTGAGTTGTAATAAACGAACCCTATCCAGTCTGAAACACAAACCCGTCGGGCTGAGCCAAAATTAACAGCTCTACATATGGGCAATGGCTAGGGTGAGAGACTCTAACAAGTCTCTTACCATTAGATACCCCATTTTTGCAATTTCAAAATTGATTTTAAGTTCAATTATTTGAAATTAAAGCCATAGGTGATGGACATGGCTGACTCTGCCATAGTGCCATGCCAAACTTCCTTATAGCAAATCAGCTATGTACTTTTTTTGGTGGAGTGACGTGGAGATACAACCCATTAATTATCATCTTTATTTTGATTCCCAGGAAATAGTGAACTCAAATGTGTCATTTCTATTAACTCAAATGTGATCAACATAGATTAAAATAAAAATGATATGAATTTGAGTACTATATATGAACAGAGATGTATCACTCCTTGTCCCTTGAAACGTCCCCATCTAATTAAAGTTTTGCTAATTAAGTCATTAAAACAATGTTCTTGGAGCTTGCTTTAATTCGTTTAACGCCTTGACTAAGCTACAAATTAACATGGTGTGGTCTTCGAGGGTCCTCAAAACCTTTTAGATTGAAACATGAATATAGTTTCGTGGAGATACTCATTTAACATGGTGTGGTCTTCGAGGGTCCTCAAAACCTTTTAGATTGAGACATGAATATAGTTTCGTGGAGATACTCATTTAGCAAGGCACTATTGATATCTAGTTGTCCATATGTCCCAATTAAAATGAACCACAATACTTAGAACCAATCTCACAGATAGTAATTTAACAACTGGGCTGAAAGTTTCAACTGAAATCGAATCTTGTTGTAAGCCTTTTTCTACCAACCTTAACTTTGTCCTTTGGATCTGCATTATACTTGATTCTGAAAACCCATTTTGAAATTGACCAAAAAAAAAAAGAAAACCCATTTTGAATCCATCACATTGTACTTGCTGTTAGGGGTGTAAACAAGTCGAGCCGAACCGGCACTTGAAGCTTGATCTTGGCTTGTGAAAAAAATAAAGGCTCAAGCTTGACTCATTTATTTAAACGAGCTTAAATAAAAGCTTGGGTTTGTTAAAAAAATTAAAGCTTGGGCTTGGCTTGCTAGCTCATTAATAACTTAAATTTTTGTATTTATGAATTTTTTTCTTAAATTATTCTTGAACTTTATTAGTTTAGTATTCCCTCCGTCCCATTTTGTTTGTTGTTTTAGCTAAATTTTTTTGTCCCATTTTGATTGTCATTTTACAATATCAATGAAGTATTTAATTTCCCCCCTATTATACCTTAAAGCACTACGTTTACGTGAGAGAGAGGGTGAGGGAGTAATTGATTATCAACTACTATGAGAGAGAGGGAGTAACAAAAGACATATTAGAAAAAACAAATTTTTTTTATGAATTCTAAGCTATTAATTGTATTTCTTAGTTCTTGCGACACAACCTTAAACAACAAACAAAATGGGATGGAGGGAGTATTTAATAAAAATTAGTGCTCAACATGTGATATATGAAATTAAAAAATTCTAGACTATTACGTTTAGATAATCTAGTAAATAAAAAGTTCATAATTAAACTCCTTGACTACTACAAAAAGAAAAATGTTTTCATACAAAATATAGGATTTATGTAATTTTAATTTTTGATTATATATATAAATGAGCTATTTATGAGCCCTTAATGTCGAGCCTCTAAGGCTTGAACTTGACTCATTTAAATATTCGAGCTTAATCTTGAGCTTGACTTGTTTAATTAAACAAACGAGCTTGAGCGAACATTTAACGAGCCGAGTCTGAATAGTTCACGAATAACTTGGCTCATTTACACCCCTACTTACTGTGTCAAACGAAACTAGGTTCTAGGTATTATTACGCTCCAAAGCTTGCGCTCCAAAGCTTGGAATTCTTCTTCTTTTGCTTTATACCAGCATGGATTTTGTAGTGCATCTTTCACTGTTTTGGTCTTGCTTTCATCGTTGGATTCTTCGACTTGAAGATTCCAATATTGCTTTTAGTGGTCATTTGATGACACAGTTGTAGATTTATGCTAGAGTAATGCTAAATCCTCTTACAAATCCTCCTCATACTTTATAAAATAAATGTTAAATAAAAAAATAAATGCATTTAATATCTTGAAAATATAAAAAAATATTTAATTTTTTTTCAATTTAGTAAGTAGGAAAATTTGTTCTATAATTTCATATGGTAACTGTTTTTTTATAGGTAAATAATGTTACTGGGGGATGTTTGAACCTATAACCTTCTTATTAATACAACTTCTATATCAAACCATCAAACCACCTTATCACTCCTTATATGGTAACTGTTTTTTTTTAAGAAAACCAACTTTGAAAAGAAACTCAACTTCATTGAGAACATGTCTAGAAATATAGATTCTCCTTGCTAAATTCATGTATTTATGCCTCTGTGTGAGCAATATGACCCATTCTTTTGCACACTTGATAATTTGGTTTGCCTTGTGACTTTCCTGATAACGTACACCTCATGAATAATAATATTGTTAAAAATAAGTCTTTTAAAATTATGAGCTCATGGACAAGTTTGTTTGGCCCGCAGCTCGTGGAGGGTTGGACTAGCAAATTAGTAGCCCGCATTTAATTTGGAGTGGTCCAATTTAGCCCAAAATGTGTTGACTCGTTGTCGGTTGGCTCAAATGGACTAAGCCAACTTGAATTGAGAACTCTAAAGTGCACCAATAGAATTGATAGTGTAATAATGTGATTTTGAAGTTTAGTTTGACAAGAACTTTGCCATTTTGCTACAAAACATATATATGTATTTTCTATAGGTGATTTTAAAAATTTAAAGATCAATTTTTCTTAGACAAATAATCGTGAAAAAGTTATAAGTTAGACCCATTTTGGATATATAGCTTCTAGCTTATAGGAATTTCTCAATTAAAAATAGAATTTTTGGAAAAAATTGTTATGCAAAAATTAATTTTAACTTATATAAGAAGTTATTGTTTAAAATAAATCGTATATAGAAAGATTATTTAAAGGTTTAAATATACGTTTTGTCCTTGCAAATATACCCATTTTTGAGTTTCGTCCCTGTAATTTTTTTTTTGTGTTTCGTCCCTGCAACAAGAGGTCATTTTTTTTTCGTCCCTGCCGTTAACTTCCGTTAAAAAAAAGCTGACGTGGCAGACGGACTGCCATGTGTCGTCGCCACACTGGATAAGTGTGTCCAGCTGTCATGCATGACTGGACGACACGTGGCAGTCCGTCTGCCACGTCAGCTTTTTTTTAATGGAAGTTAACGGCAGGGACGAAAAAAGAAATGACCTCTTATTGCAAGGACGAAACACAAATTTTTTTTTACAGGGACGAAACTCAAAAATGGGTATATTTGCAGGGACGAAACGTATATTTAAGCCTTATTTAAATGTATCTTTTTTCATAGTTGTTATTTTTTTGTCTAGGTAGGACCCTAGGCGGCAAAGCTCTACCACACGAATTTTAAGACTGATGTATTCCTATGGTCTGGATTCAAACCAAAAACCTCTGGTTAAGCTAGGAGAGACCCGTGCCATATTCACCCAAGCCCCCGGTGGTTCATAGTTGTTTATTGAGAAGTTTATCTAATTTGTTTCTAACTAGTGATGGTTATAAAAAGAAGCCTCTTTTAAACCAACTGAACCAAAATCAAGTTTTATTCTCACAAAAACCGAATCACTTAAATTGCACAAACTGACTAAAAGGCATGCCAATTGTCGAAGTTTGATGTTGATCTTTGACATGGCCATGATGATATTAAGCTAAGCCGTATCGACCATGCACTACTAGAAAAATCAAATTTGGAGACTAAATTTTGTGACGGAAAGTTTTCCCTCTTTATTAGTGACAGATTTAGTGACGGAAAGTATTCCAGTAAATTAGCGAAGGATTTAGGGACAGAATCGCCATTCTCTAAATTTTTTGTCACAAAATTTGTCACTAAATGTGCATAATAACTTTAGTCATGAGAGCATTAGAGATGGAGTAGATGCCTCTCTAAACATATCCGTTAACGTGCATTATTGCATATGTGAATTACATTTAGCGAGAGAATCTGTGACGGAAACTTCCCTTTCTAATGTTATCCATCACAAATACCGCCACAAATATTTGTTAAAATGTTTGAGAGGAAATAATTCCGTCACTAAATATTTTTTTGGGAAAAAGAGTTAATTTTTTAAATTATTTTGAAATAATTATTTGTTATATTGATAAGGTATTATTCAATTTAATATGTATTTTTGTTGAGAAGGTAATAATATTAATAATAATTAAAGTTGAATATTTTACTTAGATATTTTTAAGAAAAAATAGAATTGACATTAAATAGAGAAAATAAAAAAATAAAATGTTAAAAAAATTGAATAAAAATAAAAGTTATACTTTGGAAAACCGATATAGAACTGAAAGTAGTCAAAGTACTATGAAAAGATATTTAAAAAATCAGCTTAATCAACAAGGGATCAATTAACCAAATCGAGAAAAAGTAGTATACTTCAAAAAAATTATTTGAACCTAGCTAGTTATAAATTAATTAAAATTAATGAAAATATGATATATTAATTTATATCAACAATAAACATATTTATACCTTAATTTAATTATATAATCATTTTTCTTCTCTAGTCTGAAAGATAAAGATTCAAAATATGAGATATATGAACCACACCAAACTAGTTGGAGATACGAGGCTTGGTTTAGTTTTACTATTTACATTATCGTGCTAAGTTCTACTATATTAATCATGTTGATCTGGCCTGGGCTAAAATGATAGTGGGATCCCTGTGCTACCTCTGTAGAGCATGGAATATGCTTCTCAAATCCTTATGGACTTAAATTACTTTGTTTGATTTGATTATCTTTTGGTACGTATGTGGTTATGACCTTAATTAGATTGAAGTTCGGTATGGCTTGGGGTAAGGCTAAGCTTCCATCTACCCCACGCTTAAGGTATGATCTTGTGATAGGTAGTTGCCCTTCTTCTTTGCATATTCCTGGACCTAAAACAAAGAATAATAATGAGAGTGTATAGTGAAGGGTTGAGTGATACCTACAGTAAATCAATTGATTTGTACTCATGGTAGAGAAGAAAAATGGCACATGGACCATATATACTAAACCCAATAGACTGTGACATTTCTAGAAGAAAGAAAAAGGAAACGCTCGAAGTGTTAATCAATTGTTATTGGACCTCACTCTACTTGTTAGAGGGGAAAGCCAACGAAACTGGTGTTGAGTTTGACCATATAAGCATATTTATGCTCGAGGTCTTAGATTTAGAGTTTTAACACCATACGAGGTCACAATGCACCTTACATGATCATCAAGGGCGAACTTAATAATTGGGGATTGAATACGTGAAATTTCTGAAAATTCAAGGAAGAATAAAGATGTAAGAAATTGACAGGCATGCATCTATTCTATTTACTATTTATAAGAAGAAAAAAATGTATTGGATATATGTGGGTTTTGTCTTTTATATTCTCTTCATTTAGCATATTTCTAGCCAATGTGAGACTTCCAACTCTCACTTGGATTCCCAATATTCTCTTCCTCAAGTGTGAGTCTCAACATCCACATCCAACCATCGGCTCTGATACCACTTAATTGTAGGGAGTTATGGGGAAGCCCACATGCAGAGGAACTTGCACCAATGGGCAAACAACACCACGAGTGATACGTCGACACCACATCTTCACCCAAAACCTTAAGGCATAAAATATGTGAATTTTATCTCTTATATTATCATAATTTGGCACATTTCTAATCAATGTGGAACTTCCAACTCACACTTGGATTCCTAACAAAGAATTCTTGCACCTGCCTAGACCCTGCAAAAATTAGATTGAAGTTTGGTATGGCTTGGGATAAGGCTAAGCCAAGCTACCATCTACCCCACGCTTGAGGTATCTTGTGATAGGTAGTTGCCCTTCTTCCTTGCATATTCCTCGACCTAAAAGTAATGAGAGTGTATAGTGAAGGGTTGAGTGAAACCTACATCAAATCAATTGATTTGTCATGGTAGAGAAGAAAAATGGCACATGGACCATACTAATAACTCTCATAATTCTAAAATAATGTAAAAACATTATTTGTCTTGGTGAAATATTTTTCTAAAGTGTTCTGGTCTCCAAACCCACACGCAGTTCATCCTAGTCATACTACAGGGACCAAAACGGTACTCTTTCTTATCCGTTTCTTAGAAAATTCCCAACTTTATTTCTAAGATCGGAAAACCAATGAAACTGGTGTTGAGTTTGATCATATAAGCATATCTATGCTCGAGATCTTAGAGTACGAGGTCACATGATGCACCCTACATGATCATCAAGGGTGAACGATAATTGGGGATTGGAATACGAGTGAAATTCCTAGTTTCCTACGTACAAATTCAAGGAAGAATAAAGAAGTAAGAAATTGACATCTATTTACTATTCATAAAAATGTTTCATTGTATACGTGTCATGCTATCACTTCACCATGAGTGTATAACTTTTTTATTTGACTGAATGAAAGCTTCAGTATTTACTGTTTTATTGTTGTTGTTTTGTCTATTGCAAAAGAAGTTCAACGGTCAGGTCCTCTTATGGGCAGCCTATTTAGGCATTTAAAAATATATATTAGAGTTTTTTTTATTTGTTAATAGTTTTAATATCTATAGTGGAAAGACTGGCACTATTGTGTCTGTCTTTATTTTTTAATAGTATTGACCGTCTATCCATTTTTATTTCTTGGGTTGATAATATGGTTTACCACTGATAGTAGTTGTTAACAGGTAGATGTATGGTAAAATATGGATAAACCTAAATTTTTAAAATTTCAGTTATTCAGTTATATGAGGGCAATATTGTTGATAACAAAAAATATAAGGGCAATATTGGAATCAAAAGCAGGACAACAAAAAGTAGTTAAAATTGGATATCCATTATATATACTAGTGGATCCGCATTTTTTATTTTTTATGTAAGAAATAAAATTATATATTGATATATATAAGTTTCATTTTTTTATAGTAAAATAATTTCATTAATATGGGTTAGCATTTTTTTTTTGAAATCTACGTGTTAACGGTTAAAAAGGGAAAAATAAAAGTGAGTTAGTAGTTATTAGTGGTCATAAGGGACAATATAGGAAAAAAATTGGGTAAACCAAAAGGGATAATCCCCTTTATTATAATCCCCTTTATTATAGTTAGGATTTATACAATATTATATGTATTATTTATCTATTTATTATTATCTATCTATCTATCTGTTACTTCTTTTAATTTCATTTTTGATCGATATATTTATTTATAAACAAATGTTAGTAGATTAGTATATTATGTTTGTAGGGGAGGTTTGAACGCTAACCTCCTTATCACTTCAATCCATATGCTCCTCCCTCAAACCATCTTATGACTCCTATTTTATTTTTGATGAATAAATTAGTGTTTGCTTACAAGTTTTATTCATGTTTTTTTGTCTATAAATTATTTTTTAATTTTATTTTTGATAAATAAAATTGTGTTTATTTAAGAATTTTATTTTACTTGTGTAAATTTTCATTTTACAAGTTTCATTTAAATTTTTTTGTTCATATAAATTTTTAGGTTGCAAAATTATTTTTCTCTTAATTTTATTTATGATAAATAAAATAGTGTTTGCTTATAGGTTTCACTCTTTTTTTTGTTCCCGTAAATTTTAAAATGCAAAAATATTTTTCTTTTAATTTTATTTTTAATAAACAAAATAGTGTTTATTTATAGGTTTCATTCATGTTTTTTTTGTTCCGGTAAATTCATAGGTTGCAACTTGTAAGAGTATTTTTCTCTTAATTTCATTTTTGATAAATAAAATAGTATTTACTTACATGTTTCATTCGTGTTTCTTTGTTCATGTAGATATTGATCAAGTTACAAAAAAAAATTTCTCTAAATTTCATGTTTTATAAATAAAACAATGTTTGCTTATTGCAGGTTTCATTCATATTTTTTTGTTCTTGTAAATTTTCAAGTTACACAATTATTTTTTAATTTTGATTTTGATAAATAAAATCGTGTTTGCTTACATGTTTTATTAATTTTTTTGGCTCCTCTAAATTTTCAAGTTACGAAATTATTTTTCTTTTAATTTCATTTTAATTAAATGAAAGAGTGTTTACTTACGAGTTTTATTCATTTTTTTATCCTTGTAAATCTTGAGGTTGTAATTTTTTTAGTTTTATTTTTGCTTACAGGTTTCATTCATGATTTTTAATTATTAAATATAACAAATTACTATAGACAGGAAAATTTATTCATTTATTTTTGCTCAATTTATTTTGTTTATCTGATTTTACCTTCATTTCTCATCCATATGCAATAACATTTTTTATTGCTTATATTATTGTTTCATTTGGTTTTGAATTTCTTGTGCCTTTTTAGAATTTTTAGATTGTAATATTATTTTTCTTTTAATTTTAACATGACTTTTTCATTTTTTGGTAGAAAAACTTTATCATTTTTTTTGCTATTTAAAAAACTTTATCATAATAACTCTTTTCATCTGTACATGCCATAGCCACAAAAATCTTTTCTAACTCCTGTATCCATAACTCCACCCCTTCCGGGTCATAACCTCCTTTGAACTGAGTTGGTTTGGCACGACGAAAGTCTGCCAATCCCTGCCCATCACCTTCTCTACGTGCTACGGCTGCTGCCATCTCTCGTATGGCATTAGCCAGATCTGCATTGTTTCCATTTCCTCTTCCTGACATGGTTTCCTACAAGGCAACTACCCAGGGAAACGAAGTTAGAACTAGGTTAGAACCCACTCAAGAAGTCTCCCTTATTAAATACTACACACAAAATTTCACATAGAAAACAATTGAACAACTTCACCCAAGCCTATATCATCCCGAAATCACCTAGCTACCTTCATATTTACGACTTTATCCCTACAAACTAACACGGATTCCAACCATATGTGTTGTCCTCACTTACATGTTTCTCAGAAGGTCATCATTTCCTGTACAGTCCCATACATGTATAGTATTGTTAGTATAGGTAGTACCGATTAATCTTATTAAGTTCTCCTCAACTGTACCGTCCCATTCCAGTATAGTTGTGTATTTCTCAGTTGCACCGTCCTATTCCAGTACAACATGACACCAGATTCTCCCAGAACAATATAAACCAAACAAACAATCAAAATTCACACAATTTCACACAACACAAACAACTCATCAGAGTTCATACAACAGAACACAGTAAACCTATACCTAACAGTACCCAAAAGACTCAAACCAGGCTCTGATACCACAAAATGTAACACCCTTTCTCCAAAAAGGATATTACATCATAGTTACCAAGAATTTCAAAATACTTAGAAAAATATCTGATGAAAACTCAGCATTCCTTCTTTGAAAATGCGTATAAAATTTTTGCCTTTTATAAAAGATGAGAAGGATGGGGAATATGTTTCCCTAATTCTTTTCAAAAGGTTTTGAATGCGGAAACGTAAAATGATACATTTGTGAAGAGAATCTCATCTCATATAAAAATATTCAGAGTTTACAAAGCAAATTCAAGATACTCAAAATACTCTGAACAGTGAACATCTGAGCCGATCAAATCTCTAGACCTCTACCCAAAGCAATACAGTAAACACTGATTCTTCTCAAAATTCGCGCAGCAACCTCCTTCAGATCTTCTCCTAAGACTTAGCCCACTCCTTGGGAAAACATCTACTCAACCACATATGAACAAAACATGGAAAGTAGGCATGGGTGAAAATCCTCATCATTGAAATACATAATAGATATAATGCACACGGCAGATAAAATTTATACGATCATTATTACGCACAAATACTGTTATACTCATCCTCAAAATAAACACAAATGCCAAAATCCTCGCCTGTACCGTAATGGCAAAAACAACACAAAACATCGCTGGTACAGTAATGTCAATCCTCGCCTGTACCGTAATGGCAAAAAACAACACAAAATATCACCAGTACAGTAATGATGAATAATAAATAGGGTCATTTTAGTCTAAAATTTGTTCAATTAATTATTTCTTAATCTATGTGTCAAAACCTTAAACAACCAAAGATCTGGACCGAAGGGAGTATTATTTAAGCAATTTAAATATTAACAAACCGGACGCACGTACGGTTGTGTTTGATAGTGAATTTCGCATTAAGTTTATGGTGGCTTCTAAGGTGAGGGGCCTTGCAAGGCCCTCACCCCTCACCAGTGAGGGGGTAATTTTACCTGAGATAGCAGGTAATGCGAGGTCTGGTATATAATATTAACTTGTGTAGTGCCAAATATGTAAAAAAGGATGAAATTGCAAAGTAGTCCAAAACTAGGTTATGGTAGTAGAAGTAAACCGGAAGAACTGTTCCCCTTTTTTCATCTCCAACAACGTCTCTGTGCCTCAAAGGAGAGGGATTCTTTATGGGGGAAAAAAGATCAAGGACGTGGAACGTGGTGGCATCCCCAGCATCAAGGTATCCACCCACCAGACCCTCAAATTTCACATCTTGTAGGCTGTAGGCACGAGTTCCCCTCTCAGAAACATTGTTTTGCTTTGGAAGCTCCAACTGCACACACATACCCACAACACAAAATCGATTAGTTAGCAACACATTGAGTATAGAATTAGATGAGTGAAAATAGGTAGGAAGGGAAATAGGGAAAGTTTGCATTTTTGGGCTTGAAGAAATGGGGCCTTTTGGAGGGTGGGTCAGTGGGTGTAGTTGTCTGGAAGGGGGTGCTTGTGGTGGTGGCCGGGCGGCGAAGCCGGCGAGGAAGGCGTAGACGAGGAGGGTGCTAACGGTCCATACGAATATCTTCATCATCGCGACAAACCCCCCAAGCCTCACCGACTCTCCTCTCCCCTTCTCCCCACACCACAGAAGCTCATCCACCTCATTCCAATCCTTACTCTCCTCTGCTTCTTTCCTTCATCCTTACCTTACCCCTCCCTTTTTTTTGATATCAACAATGTAGCGGCCCACCGACGGATCTCTCGCGTACATACTCATCGCGTCATTCTTCCTTGCTGCTTGTTCGTTGTGCCATCGTTCATCACACAGTTGTTCTTGCTCGCACTACAAGAATTTCGGCTATTAGCGTCGGCCAAAAGCCCACGCTAAACGTGAAAAACTGACGCTAACAACCATTTTAGCGTCGGCCTTGCGTCGGCCACGGGGCGGACGCTAATTTGCTCGTCGCAAAGCATTAGCGTCGGCCGGTATGACCGACGCTAATTAGCGTCGGATAAACCGACGCTAAGCCGACGCACGAAGGCAATGGAAATGGCCTACGCTAATTAGCGTCGGCCTTGGCCGACGCTAATTAGCGTCGGCTAAGCCCACGCTACTAAGGCAAGATCGTCGCAAAAGAAGTTAGTTTAGAATTAGCGTCGGCCAAGGCCAACGCTAATTAGCGTCGGCTAAGCCCACGCTACTAAGGCAGGTTCGACGCAAAAGAAGTTCCTTCAGATTTAGCGTCGGCCATGGCCGACGCTAATTACAAAAGTGCAAACACCACTATATTCTCCTTCATTGTCTCAAACATGAACGCTGCCTATTGACAAAAAAAGTGTAGTAGCATCAAAAGATTAAAATAGTCTTATAGTGCAAACACCATTAGTTTATTATAGTGTTCTCATATTTCAAATACTAAGTCAATAATAACAAAATATATAGTCTTGCAAAGGTCAATTTATGTCAAATACAAAGAGAGCAAGAGAGTTAAGAATAATTCAATTAAAATACAAAGAGCAAATACTACAAAAATATATAACTGAAATAGTTTACACGGCATATTCATAGAAAGTGAGTACAAATAATCAACTATCTCTAATAGCAACTTATTCTGATCACGAATTGTAAAATCACCCACAACCAGATTTTTTGTCTCTTGAATAGCAGGCATATACTTATACATTTTTTTTTTCAATCACTTTTGGCTTTAAAAGAGATGCAAATTACTAGAAACAGAATCAAGTCAGAGTTACCATATGAAATAGAGGCTGAATTGGAAAGAAATAAAGGTGAAATTGAAGAGTTCATGGCAAACCTGCAGAATATGGAAATCCAGTTGTAGGGTATTCTGGATGAGAATGAGTTGTTCAATCTAGATTTAAAAAGGATTCTCATGAGAAATAGAGACCCTTTTGACAAACAGAAGAAAGAGTGCAAAGAAGAAGAGAAAAAAGAACCGTAGCTTACCTAACAAGTGAGCCCCAAGCACGGGAAGAAGGGAAATGTGATTCTATCAGAGCAGTTTCGAAAAGTATGAGGCTGTAAGAAACAATAATGAGTAAGAACTTAAATATACAATATCAACAAGCATTTCATACCCTTAATTTTACCCATGAGATTTATTTGTGTCATGTAAATTATATTCATAAGAGCAAATTATTTTTTTATGCTTAAACAAAAGAAACTTGTGTTTATGCATAACTGTAAAGAAAGCAAGAGTAGTGGCCTATCTATAAAAAATAGTGATGTAATGACAAATGGAAGAAAGCAATGATCACATCAGAAACTATAAAGTTATGATTGTTAGGGGAAAAAAGAATAAAAGAATAAAGAACTCTATCTTTTGATATTCTCTACAGTAAGGAAGATAAGAAGCCACTTTGCTATTGCTTTATACAAGAACCAGTTCCCCAAAACATGTTCAGTTCATTCAGAACCTATGTTCATGTACAGAATAATAACCCCTGCTTCTTTAACCAATAACAATTGCTCTTAAATCAAAGTCACTTGTGATTAGTCAACATTATGTGCTTTTAAATGGTTCATCTAGCAATTGCATACATTCCTGAGGATTGGAATAAAAGTAGTCTTATTCTTTTAGTCTGTTTGGAATCACAACTCTTCTTTTGGAGCCTCCCATATTGTAGGCATGAGCTTCCTTCACAGCACTGGAAAACTCATCCCAGCTCAACAACCCAGTAGAGTATTGATCTATTAGGTGTACCAGAATCCTTCTATCCAATAGTAAAGTTTGTTTGAATCCTAGAAATCTGAGAAGCAGGAAGTATGATCTCATATAACCAGATAAATAATTTAGGTCTCATAGTACAAGATATCATGTAAATTAAAATTCCTTAAAAACTAATGATAGTTTTGGCATCAGTTAGGAAAAATATAGAAACAGATATAAGTTGTAAGGCTAGAGTTTACTAGAAGAGGTTCATCTTGCAAAACATATTCATTCTTTTTTTAATTTTTTTCCTTTTGCCGTCCAAGTACATTTGGATAGTGTTGCAGTGGCAAACAAAAAATGAAATGTACTGCAAAAGACATAATGGCTTGTAAAGCTATTCAATCATGATCATGAAGTCTCCCTTTATTATCTAATAGGATAGGATAGGCCGATAGGGTGTGTCAAAGGTGCAAATAATTGCCATACTCTTAGGACCATTATACTTCAAGTTAAAATGAAATCAGGATCAAGTTGGTTAAATCACGTCCAAGATGTGATTGCAATGAGATGTTCAATAATTGCATCAAGTAATCAAAACATGACAAACTCAAGACCCAACACGAGCCAGAGTTCTTCCATTCCATTAATCCATTGACACATTCACAAACCTTAACAAATTAATGTGCCCTTGTTTCTCTCAATAACCCCAACACTTAACAGATAACACCGAAGCAAAAACTCACAGCGGCGCACGGAGTCATGGTGAGCGGCAACTTCACGAATGGCGAGCAGAGAAACACGGGAGTCACGGCAAGGACGACGGCGAGCAGAGAAACACGGGAGTCACGACAAGGACGACGGCGAGCACAGCGTCACGCAACCACGGCGAGCACGGAGTCACGGCGAGGACGGAGTCACGGCTTCAACGACCACGGAACCACTGACGGCGTCAAGGAAGGGACGGAGTCACGGCGGCGGTGGAGATTGGGGGTGGGGGAGCTTCGGCGCCTTTCTGCTAGGGTTTTCAGATTGGGGGTGAGTGAAAATGGTTGTGTGGTGTTTACGTAGGCTTTTTTCTAAAAAACATTAGCGTCGGCCTTTTGCGTCGGCCAACCGACGCTAGCCAACTATTTCACTTTGCGTCGGCCTAGACCGACGCTAAACTCAAATTTTGAATTTTTTTTGTTTGGACAACATAAGTAGCGTCGGTCAACCGACGCTAAAAATAGTTTAACATTTTTTGTTGACTTTTTTGCGAAAGGCTAAGCCGACGCTAACTATTAAAAAATTAAAAATAAATAAATAATATTTAAGCGTCGAGGTGGCGTCGGTTTGGCCGACGCTAAACCAACAAATTTAGCGTCGGTGTCGAGGCCGACGCTAAATTCCAACGCTAACAGACCACATTCTCGTAGTGTCGCTGGTTGTTGGTCACGCCGTTCTTCATCGTTTGTGGGGATGTCTTGGACGAAATAGGAACATCGAACCACATAACTCAGATAACACCAAAATCAAATCATAATAGAATCATACTTCTCAATTTAAAATACGGAATCCCTTAACTCAGATAAAACATAGAATCTCAGGTAAAACATCATACTCAAAAACACTCTTATCCCATCAACACAGAAAAATAACTCTTGACACTTTACTCTTTTCGGTTTTACTCATTTATTTTAAGAGTAACCACACTACGGCAGAGCCGAACTGGGGTGATTACCCAAAAGTGAATCGGTATAAAATAAGAGTGATCAAAGCAGTAGCAGAAGATCAAAACGGGGCAAAGCCACCGGGATAGATCAAGAGAGAAGAGATTAACGATAATTGAACTCAGGTTCATTTTTAATCGGTAAGTAACCTTTTTCTCATTTTTGGGAAAATTGCTACGGAATAGCTACTCGGCGGTAGAGCCAGCTGCGGTAACCAACCATAACTGTAATAATATTACTAAAAATTATATCTTAAACTCATTCTCTTTGGGAAAGCCCTTTGGAAGCTGATCAAGTAATCTTCGCCATGTATATACGAACTCCCTAGGATAGGGAAAATAGCGCATCGGTATGGTTCCCAGAAAAGATCAGGTGAGCTTTAAGGCCCCTTCAATGACCTTTGTCTTTCCTAGACAAATCCATACAAATGAACTACCTTCACCCAACCATCAGTCTGTATATAAACAGTAAAATTCACAAGTTTTTATATATAACAGACAGAAATTTCTACCAAATAACATAACAGTAGAGTTCACCGAGAACCCATTACTACTAAATTATTTTACCTAGTTAGCTTGTATATATATATTTTCGAAAAAAGAACATGGAAATGGAAGAAAACACTGGTTTAGCAATTTTAGCGTATTTAATCACTTGCTCACGTACTAATGTCTAATAGAGATACGGCCCCTGAGCCCGACGTGACAGTACACCGAAGATGTACTCTCATGTCTGACCAACCACAGTATTCCCTATTAGCCAAAAGAACTACAGAGGTTTTGTAGGTAACAAGATGAAACACAAGAAGGGGGGTTGAATTGTGTTTCTAAGCTTTTAAAACTTTTCGCAAATGTTGGACGCTGGCTGTTAAAACGTTGGACGCACAGCTTAGTTCAAATATTGGACGCACAGTGTTTTCTGAAATATTGGACGCACAGAGTGCTTAAAACACTGGACGCACAGAATTGTAAAATATTGGACGCACAAAAGATTGGACGCTGAGGCTTCCCTCTTAGTTTAAAAACCTGTTTTCTTTGTGCGATTTAAGATGTATGAAAAACTTGTTTAAACAAAATCAATTCAATCCCCTTGGTTAGTAATAAGCACAGATATAATAAGAGATAAGGGAAAGAAGAAATAACACAAGTTTTTATACTGGTTAACCCTTTCCTAAGAGCTACGTCCAGTCCCCTCAAACTAGAGAGATTTCACTATCAATCCAGATAGGTACAAGTATTCTTTGCACACAGCCTCTTCAGGCTAAAACCCAAGTATTCTTTGCACACAGCCTCTCCAGGCTAAAACCCAAGTATTCTTTGGACGCAGCCTCTTCAGGCTAAACCCCAAGTATTCTTTGGACACAGCCTCTTCAGGCTAAAACAAGTATTCTTTGAACACAGCCTCTTCAGGCTAAACAACTCAGCAGAGTTTTGATTCAAGTGCTGTCTAACTCACACAAGTGAGGATATGAAATCTAAAGCACTTTGAGAGTTAAGCAAACTCTCTTTTACAAGAAGAAAGAAAATATACAAGACTTTCTATACAGAGTATGATAAATTGCACAGCGGTTCAGCTCTTTCTTTTTCGTTTTCAGTCACTTGTATTCTTCTTCTTGCTTCTCGGTACTTATAGGCTTTGATGAAGCTTCAGACTTGTTCTTCGAATAGCTCAGCTTCAGCCTTCATAAATATTACCGTTCTCTAATAGCATTTAATGCTATTTTCCCGTTGCTCTGAGGAGATCTACTTCATTGTGCATGTTTGCGTTTCTTTCTCCCAAATCAGAAGCAACCTGTACTCAAAGTCTCAATTGTACAGTGGTTAATAATAATATCTTATTGAGACAGAGAGAATACACTGTGTAAAGCAGAAAGGTGTGTTCAGAGATATATAGAGTAGTTAAAAGTACATTCTCTCTCTTAGTACACTTTCCACAGTACTTTATGCTTTTCAGAAGTACATTCACATACGTTGACAAAGATGTACAGAAAAGCATTGTGTACAGCTATTTATTTCAAATCATTTGCTCAATAAATATGTTTCATATTAAATGCATGAGCAATAAATAGCATGTAATGGACTCTGCGTTTTGGACGCAGCATATAGAATCTATTGGACGCATACCTTTGCACTTACCAATTTGCACAGAACTTATGCAAACATTGGACGCATCTTTATGCTTACCAATCTATTCCATTTGAATGCAAGGCAGTATTGGACTTTTGCCATTTCCATTGGATGCAAAGTTGATTGTTGTACACTTGTTCTTCTGCTTCATTGGACGCAGAACAATCGTTTGATGTACCTTTGTCAATCTGCTTCCTTGTGCTCCATTGGACGCAAAGCAATATTGTTGTCCTTCTTATTTATTGGACGCAGAACAGTGCTTGAGTAACTCTGACTTCATTGGACGCAGAGCAGTTCTTTTGTTTGTTCAGTTTCATTGGACGCAGAGTTGCACTCTTGCTCACACTGAACATTGGACTTTTATCCTTCGTGCTCACTGAATCTGTTCCTTTGAAAATCATTGGACTCTTACTGCAATTCTGCTTCTCATACAAACATTGGACGCAGAAAGTAGCGTGTCTTCAAGACTTGATTTCTTCTACTTCTGCGATTCTGCTTCTTCAGAAGACATTGGACGTAGAACTTTTGTGTCCATTCCAGTGCCAACATTGGACGCAAAACTCTTGTGTCCATTCCAGTGCCAACATTGGACGCAAGGCTCACTTTGAATGCCAGCCAATGTCATGAAGAGCTTATTGGACGCAGACTGCAATCAGCTTAGTTAGGCAGCAAATTGATTATCCTTTGTAAAAACCTTAATACATTTTGTTATCATCAAAACCATAAAATCACTTAGGGTGTTTTTGTACTAAAAACACTTTTAACCAATTTGGTTCCAACAGGTTTAATTTTACCAATTCTTAGATTTGTTGATCACGGAGGCATAGCCCATTGAGTGATCAAACCTTTATATTTAAAATTTCGCCAGCGTAACGGTACAATTATTAAACTTTATACTTAAATTGGACATTATAACTTTACTATTAATAAAATCACATTTTAAATAAAATATAAGGCATAGTACAATTTTTAAAACAATAAAATAAATAACCATTTATTTAAACCATAAGCAACCAAAACACAAAATACTCATCAAAACAAGATCAAACCAAGGATAGAAGATTTTCCCCATACCTTAGCCTCAAGAACAATGGATGAACACTAAGAACACACAAATAAACACAAGAGTTTTGATTAGTAAAACAAAGAAAACTCAAAGGAAAGCAAAGGAAAGAAAAGAGAATTTGGAGTGATTTCTTCAAGTGAGGGATGAGGAAAATGAAGAGCTCCCCCTCCCTATTTATAGGGAGAGGTCCACGGCCAAGAGAGCAAGGGAGGGAGAAAAGATCTTTTATTTTTCATTTTAGGAAAAATACTAAAAACCCTAATTAAAAAAATATCTAACAAAAATATCTTGGCTCTAGAAAATTTGAGAAGCTTCATGATCCTTCAAGACAAGGTGGGAGGCGGCCAGAATTGGGCTGGAAAGAAGGAGATGTGATTTGACCAAAATACCCCTAGGGTTTGGATGAAAAAGGGTAGAAATCAAGGGTAATTTTGTCATTTCATAAATCAAAATTGAAATAACTAATTAAAATTGATGAGAACCAATGAGAATGCTAGAAAATGCCATGACAAGTCTAAATAATTTCGTGGTATCCATTTTTGAAATTTATTGATAGTGTAAACTCTTCAATTTTCATCGTTTCGCAGGTATAATCCCCAAAAAATGCAAAATAAATAGGGTTTTCAAAACTTACACAGAAATAATTTCTAAAATCATGAAATAAATAATTAAAAATAAAATATAAAATGCTTATGGACATTTGTCACGAAATTTTATACTGTGAAACAAGATTTTTACGTTATACGCCCCTCGGTTAGCGTAGTTTTCGGTAATTTTTGAAAGTTATCCAAAAATTTCAGAAAAATTTCATAAAACCAAAAATATTAAAATAACCAACTTTTGTGAATGAAGTTTATTTATTGGATTTGTTTAACACACTCAAGCTATTTAAATCTCTTTCCGTCAGTTAGACGTAAACCGTTTTCCGTAAAAAGACCCAGTGTTGATTGAAAAACTACCGTTTCAGAAGTATTTCGGAATATGTGTATTTTATTCCTAATTTTAAGCTAAAAATTAATCACAAAATATTTTTGTCACAAAAATTCATATAAAACAGAAAAAGAACAGAAAAATAAAGAAGCGGATGTTGTAACTAGATCTGACAGAAGCTGAAAATTGACTGTTTTCGGAAGAAATCTTAAATATGTGTATTTAAATCCTATTTTTAAACTAAAAATAAATCTCAAAATATTTATTTTACAAAAATTCATATAAAATAGAAATTAGAACAATTACTCAGAAAAAAACAGATGTTACAACCCCAAGCAAAACAAAACTAAGAATCATAAAGAGAAATGCTATATTGGAAAGGAGGAAACCATCATATTGGTCCCTGAATTTGTAATGCGTTGTCAAATTAGTCCCTAAAATTAACAAAACTAAAAAAAGTCCCTGATTTTGTGTTCCGTCCATCATTTTAGTCCTTAACATCATCTATGTTAGTTAACACTGTTAATAGTGCTGACATGTCACGTTAGATGCCATGCAAGGTGCCATGTGTCCTCCAGCTGTATGCCTAGTCATTAGGGATTAATTTAGAAAAAATTTAAAATTTCTCTTTTTTCCTCTTCTCTCTCTTCTCCCCCTTCCCCGCCCCTATCTTCCCCTCTTCCTTTCACGCAAGAGTAAAGGGAATCCAAGCACATATCTCCAGTAATGGGATTTGGGGGTTTTCGATTGGATCCAGATGGTGTTATAGATTGTTGGTTCATTTGTGATGGAAGATTAAGATGAGGTTTGGCAACAACTTGGGTATTGTGGGTTCCCCTGGAATTGTTTTTTTTCTCCCTTTTTTCTCTTTTGTTGATTGATTTTGTGCTGATGTGTAGATAATAGAGGTTAGGTGTGTATTGTACTCTGATTTTATTTTATTTTCCCTCTATGTTTCTATTCCTCTTCATACTCTCCCTATGTCATTTCCCTGAAGCATTTTGATTTGAAGAATTTGGATTAATATTTTGACTTGTTTATAATAAGACTTGGGTTGAGGAATTACTCTGAAATCTGAATATAGTTTGTGCATTGGAATACTATTGAGTTTTGAGCAATTTTAGCATTTATCTATGTGCGTATGAAGCCCATATGAACCCATGTTACAGCAACCTCCTTAGACCACCATCGATTTGAAACCCATTGGAGCAGAATGTGCGACCTCGTATCCACCGCATGAGCCGCCTTTAGTCAAATGCACCCCACGGTGGGGAAGGGGGATGAGGAAGGGGGCAGCAGTGGTGGTGGGGAAGAGGTCTAAGACGGAGAGAGGGAAAGGTGAAGGAGTGGCGAATTTTTTTCTTCATTTTTGGTCATTGCTGACTAGGCATACAGCTGGAGGGACACATGGACCTTGCATGGCATCTAACGTGCCACGTCAGCACCGTTAATGGTGTTAACTAACAGAGATGACGTTTAGGACTAAAATGACGGACGAAACACAAAATCAGGGACCTTTTTTTAGTTTTGTTAATTTTAGGGACTAATCTGACAGTACATTACAAATTCAGGGACCAATATGATGGTTTACTAATTGGAAAGAGAAGAGGGAACGCGGTCATAAACTCTGCAACAAGAGTGCATCTTCACGATAGTTGTTGATTCCTTAGGCTTATAAGTTATTGATTCCCTCATTGGCTTGGGAGAAGCAATGTGTTAAAAACCATAATCATTTCACATGTGTACTGTTTTGTGTATGTGATGAATAAATACGATTATCTTGAGAAAAGTTGTTGGTGAGATCAATTAAAATAATCAAAATCCCTTAGAGTTAACAAATATTAAGTCTACGATGTCTTCCAATGCCGAACACCCATCAAGGCATCAATAGTTGAATACTAGGTATGCCAAAGTATGGCATCTCAGATTTCTCTCAGCGAGGCATGACTTCAAGTCTTGTTTATCCAATTCTCGAAGAGTTGCATGAGATACAATTAGGAAGATGTTCCCAATCGAAATAGTCATGATCTTGGGCGATCGTCCAAAGTTGACTTAAGAAGAGGTAAAATATACATTTTGGCCAACTAGAAAATCTTTCAAAGAGATTATTTGAACTAGTGTCTTGAGGGTCCTTGATTTTAATTAAAATTGTGAGAGATATTTAATAAAATCCTTTATTAAATATTTTAATAACATGATACCTATCTATTCCAAATATCTCTGTTTACCTATTAAATATTTTAAAAACGTGATACCCTATTTTGAATACTCATTCCTAACCCGGTCTCAAATGCAGTTTTTTTTTTTTTTTACCGAACTCTATCTTTAAAACTTTCAAATTAATATTATCAAACAAGCATTTTTGTTACATAATATTAATTCAAAAGTTTTAAAGATGAGAATTAGGTAGGGAAATATATTGTGCAAAATGACTGCATGTATAAGATGAGTTTTTCATAGCTAACCTTGTAATGGCTGAAGATTTAATATTCACTATTCAAAATAAAAACTTTCTTATCTAAATGGAATGGCCATGATTTAATTATTTGGGCTTTGGGTTCTATAAATTGATTGATAAAGGAAAGATTTTCTCCTTTGATTTAAGGGTGCCTATGTTTCGAAAGTGGAAAAGGAGACATAAAATCTTTGATTTTAATTAAAGTGATGATCCACTTGAGTGTATATATATATATGGAGTAGTGCTATTTCTTACGAATTGTAAAACAAACGAACAGAACGAAAGCACCGATGATCTGAGTTGGAAATTGGAAATAAACAAAGAAGTCATGCTACCTTTGCAATTTCTTATTCTCCTTTCATTTTATGGTATTTCTAAACCCATTAGCTAGAAGTTGGGTGCCACTTATACAATTTGTTTTTAGTCATTGTAAATATAAAAAAAATGGTTTTCGTCCCAGGAAAAAATATTTTTCCTATTTTAACCCCTTTTTTTCTTCAGAATTTTGATTTATATGCTTATCATAAGTGGTCATCAAGTATATGCTAACGTAGCAAATAGATGATGATCGACGTGTTAAGCAAAATGCTACAAAATTTGTGTCAGGGACAAACTAAAAAAGATGACTTTGGATTTTTCAGGGACAAACTAAAGAAGATAAAAAAAAAATTGCAGGGACTAGAACTAATATCTTAAAACATATTTAAACCTTAATCAAATTAAATAAGTTTACATAATATTGTAGTCCCTGTAATACGGACCTTTTTTAGTTTTTGTCCTATTTTTTTTTTGGTTTTAGTCCCTAATATATAAAAAAATTTGTTTTTGGTTCTTATTGTTTACGTTTTATTCCCTACAATATTTGTTTGTGTTGGAAATTAGTCTATGTAATATGTGGATTAACCCTTATATATAGTTCATATTCCAATAACTAAAATCAATATGATCCACATATTGCATAGACTAATTCCAACATAAACAAATATTACATATGTACGAAAATAAAAAGAAGGATAAAAATAATTTTTTTATATTTTGGGGACTTAAACAAATAAAATACAAGGATAAAAACCAATGAGTTAAATATGTTTTTAGTCCCTATAAATAGGTAAATATTCGCTTTTAGTTTCTAATTTTTTTTTGTCTCTTTTTAGTCTCTCATTTCTGGAAATGTATCATTTTTAGTTCTTGTGGCCATATTTTAAATTTAAAAAATATTTTTAAAAATTTATTTTTACCTCTCTTAACTTTCAATTCTAAATTTCCACCCAATCCTCTTTTTCCATTCCTAGAGCTGTCAATTTCAGCTCTATTCAACGGCTAGGCCCGATGGCCCCGTGTAATTAGGTTATGCTGGGCTCGTTAATTACATACTCAAAAGAAACCAAACCATTTTGGCCCGACCTATTGGGCCCACATTTTAAGTATTTTTTAGTAGTGAGTTATTTTTCTTTATAAATAATTTGGCCGTAGCTTGGTCCAATGTGTTTTAGGTTTAGCTATGCTAGAAAATGTGTGGCCCAAAATTGAGAAAAAGAGTTTGGTAAAAATTGGAAATTAAAAATTAAGAGGAGTGTAAATGATATTTTAAAAAATATTTTTTAAATTGAAAAAGTGACACATGACAAAAAAAATGATACATTTCAAAAAATGGGAGAATAAAAAGAGATAAAAAGTTTTTAGAGACTAAAAACAAAAATTTACATATTTATGGGAACTAAAAATATATTTAACTCAAAACAAAAAAAGTCTATATTATATAGGAACTTAAATAGTACTCCCCCTGGTTCAAATATTTGATGGTTTTAGCTTTTTATTTTTCTCTCAAAACTTTGGTTGTTTTAGGATTTCGAGAAATAATTTATCACCTTTTTCCAACTATACCCTTAATATAATTAATAAGTTTTGAGTGGAGAAATAATTAGGATAGTTGAGAATGATGAATAATAAATAGGGTCATTTTAGTCTAAAACTTGTTCAATTAATTATTTCTTAATCTATGTGTCATAACCTTAAACAACCAAAGATTTGGACCGGAGGAAGTATTATTTAAGCAAATTAAATATTAACAAACCGGACGCACGTACAGTTGTGTTTGATAGTGAATTTCGCATTAAGTTTATGGTGGCTTTTAAGGTGAGGGGCCTTGCAAGGCCCTCACCCCTCACCAGTGAGGGGGTCGTTTTACCTGGGATAGCAGGTAATGCGAGGTCTGATATATAATATTAACTTGTGTAGTGCCAAATATGTAAAAAAGGATGAAATTGCGAAGTAGTCCAAAACTGGGTTATGGTAGTAGAAGCAAACTAGAAGAACTGTTCCCCTTTTTTTCATCTCCAACAACGTCTCTGTGCCTCAAAGGAGAGGGATTCTTTGTGGGGAAAAAAAGATCAAGGACGTGGAACGTGGTGGCATCCCCAGCATCAAGGCATCCACCCACCAGACCCTCAAATTTCACATCTTGCAGGTTGCAGGCACGAGTTCCCCTCTCAGAAACATTGTTTTGCTTTGGAAGCTCCAACTGCACACACATACCCACAACACAAAATCGATTAGTTAGCAACACATCGAGGATAGAATTAGATGAGTGAAAAAGGGGGAAATGGGTAGGAAGGGAAAGAGGGAAAGTTTGCATTTTTGGGCTTGAAGAAATGGGGCCTTTTGGAGGGTGGGTCAGTGGGTGTAGTTGTCGGGAAGGGGGTGCTTGTGGTGGTGGCCGGGCGGCAAAGCCGGCGAGGAAGGCGTAGACGAGGAGGGTGCTGACGGTCCATACGAAGATCTTCATCATCGCGACGAACCCCCCAAGCCTCACCGACTCTCCTCTCCCCTTCTCCCCACACCATAGAAGCTCATCCACCTCATTCCAATCCTTACTCTCCTCTGCTTCTTTCCTTCATCCTTACCTTACCCCTCCCTTTTTTTTTATATCAACAATGTAGCGGCCCACCGACGGATCTCTCGCGTACATACTCATCGCGTCGTTCTTCCTTGCTGCTTGTTCGTTGTGCCGTCGTTCATCACACAGTTGTTCTTGCTCGCTGGTTGTTGGTCGCGCCGTTCTTCATCGTTTGTGGGGATGTCTTGGACGAAATCTTGGGCACGTATCAAACGAATTGGACCCTACTCCTTTGTAATAATGGATTTTGTGGGGGATGATTTTAGGTTTTATCATTAACTTGTTATACCAGGTTACTGACCTGTTGTTTCACTCAATCCTGTTTATTGATTAAATTAATATTATATCTAACGGTTCCTAATACCCCTCACCGGTGAGGGCCTTGCTTAGAAGCCACCTAAGTTTATATATAGCTCGCAACTCATGACATTATTTGTGCGAGAAAACTCAATTATTGAAGTGGTAACCCGACAGCTATACCTATGATATTTAATCTGTAGCACAAAAGTCCCTCGTTATAGATAATTTTTAAATTGGACAATTTTTAAAGATACATTATACATGCTTAAACATCTCATAATTGCTATTATAATATTAATATCAACAAAAGTTTTAATTAGTTGTTATTCTCAAGCAATCTCAGTCTCAAATTCAAATCTCTCTCTTCCACTCTTCCTGGTCATCATTAGACATCAACATATAATAATATACCAATCCCCCAAAAAAGAATGTCTTGATCATTAAAAAATTGCATTCGTAATGCAGGTATAATTAGCTATATGTATATAATTAATTGAGCACTAACCATGGTCCGAGTGAAACCGGATTTGGATTTCTTAACTCAGATCACGGATTCGAGCCTTATGGATAAAAAAAAAATTGAGATAGAGGAAAAACTCAATCAAAGATGATCAGCTAGGTTTTCGGCAGAAATTAATTAATCACCAGCAAAGTTGGTGAGTGTTTTGCACCAATAATATTGCGGAAAAAAATTAATTGAGCACTATTACAAAAAAGATCATAGATTTCTATTAAAAACATATAGTATATGCATAAAAATGATTTTGTAATCAGGCAATATTAATTAATATCCCTTCTACACGGTCCAGTCTAAGCCTTAAGAGCCATAATTATATTCAGAGTGAGTCACGCAAGTACCGTATGATTGGTGGAAGTACATATAACTCATTGGTAATCAAGTAGGAATCCATGTCATAACAACATGATTAGTCAGTCATAGCCCCTATTAACAATGAGATTAGTGGTTGTAATAAAGGCTTAATGGGGGTGGTGGCTAGCAAGGTTTACAAGTTAAAACGCAGCCATATATATGCTCTGTCTACATATATCTATAATCTATATCTATGATCTATAATTATTATAAAGAGAATACATACTCTTGGTGTATATATTTTTATTGACTATTTGTCCTTTTAATTTCATCTATAACTTTCACTTTATTCATATTTTATCAAACTTATATATCACTATATACTTTTATATTTTATCCAAAAAAATAGAAAAAGTGGTCAATCTCTGCTGAAATCTAATTCGTTGTACGTGGAACCATTTTGTCCAATTTCCAAGCCAGGTGAGAATTTATCAATTAATGAAGAAAGGTACAAGCTTGTCGCAAGCGTGATGAGTTTTTTTCGGTCGAAGAGTTTAATGTGAGTTTTTTTTTCGGTCAAATTATGTGAGTTTCAAATAATAGTGTTTTAGACTGTATTTAGGTCTACTGATGGCCTAAGTATAGGACGGCCCAAGCCCATTAAGACACTCACATGAAAGACACGCGCCGCTGGCTCCGTGAAACCTAAAAACTGTTATTAACCCTCTAACCACCTTAGAAAACTATGGGTCTGTTTGGATAAACAGCTTATTTAAGCACTTATAGCATAAGTGCTTATATTATGTATAAATTATTTTTATAATCGAAGAGATAATGTGATGAAATTGATTTTGTATAAGCTGTAAGCTGTTTTGGTAAGCTATCCTTGTGAGCTTATAAAAATAAGCCAAAAATAGCTTATGAACAGTCATAAGCTGTTTTCATAAGCTCTGTCAAACACGCTGACAAGTGCTTATGTCAATAGATAAGCCCAAATAAGCTCTGAATAAGCTAATCCAAATAAGCCCTATATATATATATATACCCCAAACCTCTCGGGAACCAAGTACGGTAACACTCTTTTTAAAGTGCTTTTCTAACAAAGCACTATAAAGCCAGAAATAATTTTTTATTATTTTAAGTGAATACCTCATGTAGTGTTTTTCCAATAAAGTACTACAAAATGTCAAAACACGGAAATTCAATTGTAGATAGAAAACGCTACAAAAAAACTGTTTTTTCTTTTGTATCGCTTTGCTCAATAAATGCTACAAATGGGGCGCTATAAAAAGACAAAATTTGGCGTAGTGTTTCTCTACTCGGACAAACACTTACTTGAGCTAACGTTGAAGTGTTTGTAGGTGGCTTCCATTGCCTTGCACCTCCACACTTCCCATGGCAGTTATCGTTCAAGACTTCAAGCTCCAAATATCGTCTTGTCTTAACTTCAGTTCTCCTCATCATTGCATCTTTTTTCTTGTTGTATCATCGTCATCGATATTCGAGATATTTATCTCGAACAAAAGAGAAAGGAAATTATCAATCCCTGATCAACTAGTTAATCAAGGATTGATAAAAGAGAAAAAATTAGTTAATCAAAATCCCATATGACTTTAAAATATCCATAATCTAGATATAAAAGAGAAAAAAGAGAAAGGAAATTATCAATCTCCGATCAATTTTGCTTATAAAATAGTTTATGCTAAAAATTTGGCTGATTCACAAAATCTTCAGCGACCAAGAAATAAAATAGAAACCACTGATTTCCTTCCTTTTCCCCCCTTAATTTATGGGTTATTGTCCACTACTTGGTGTATAATATTAGCTTACCTACCATCCAATATGAAACCATAATTACATGTTAGAACCCCATACTTTATATTATTGGCCTAGTTGAACTTGATAATCATGTCAAATTAACATTGATGAACCTGCCTCAAGTTTCAGACCACAAACTAAGGAAATGATATTAAAACGGACTTGAAAGAAATTTTCACATATGCCATGAGTAGAGTTGGGTATGCGGATCGGCCCGCTCGTTTAGGCCCGGCCCGCAAAAGCCCGCAATATAAGCGGGGCGAGTCGGCCCGGACCGCAAAATAAATGGGCTGAGAAATATAGGCCCGCCCACGCACCGCACGGGCCTGCGGGCTAATGGGCCGGCCCGTGATTAAAAAATTTTAAAAAATTAAAAAATTAAAGAAAATTGAAAAAAGTTAATACATCACACTTGGGGAAAATTTCACACCCCAGGTGTGAATACGTCAGGCAAAGTTTGTAAATGCTTTTTCCAAAGACAGATTCGTTCACACCTTGAGAAATATTCATACCTTGGGTGTGATTACGTCAAACATGTTGTATTTCACGAGCGAAGTGACTTCAACAAAATATATAATATTTCAAATTCTAAAACTATATTTATTTATATTCCAAAATAGCAACAAAATTATAATAAAAGGGATAAATTCAACAAAATATCTCAAGTTTTACAAATTAAATAGACTTATGTATAAAAAAATCTGATTTTAAGAAAGCCCGCAGGCCAATCCGCAAGCCTGCGGGTAAAATCCGTTTAATCCGCGGTTTATACGGACCGGGCTAAAAATACCCACAAATAAATGGTCCTTAATTTTTAAGGCCCGTAGCCCGCACGGGCTGCGGGTTAAACGGGCCGCCCACAGGCCTTGACTCATATATCCAGCTCTAGCCATGAGTAGTGAAATTTACAGAAGAGAAAGTGGTTAAAGAACATTTTAAAATATAATAGGGAAAAGATCGATGGATAGAAAAAACAAATTTAACAAACATTCCATTAAGATATTTTTCTTGATGAATCGACGCGTCAACGCGCCTAAGATTGTTTGATTTCAGTGTATTTGCTTCGAAAGCTTCTGTATTTATGCAACGAAATTTCAGAAATAGTTGGTGGGCGGCGTGATAGAAAGGCTATGTTCGGTAAGCTAAGTTAACTTATAGTTTATTTGACTAACTTATAAGTTTGTTTGGCTATAATAGAAGTGTTCGGTAAATGAGTTTATTGGATTAGCTTATAACTCTTTTTGAGAAGCTACCTTATGAAACTTATAGCTTATAGCTTATTGTCTTTTCTTTCATTTTTATCCTCAATATTTTAATCTTATTCCTCCATTATCCTTTCTTTAAATTAAAATAAATAAATAAAATAAAACCCTTTAACCTATTTGTTTTCTCTCCCTCCTTCATTCCTAAATAATTAAGAAACAAAAATATCGCAATACATTCCTAAATACTTTGTCACTGTTTACAATTTAAATTGTTTTATGATGTAATATAAGGGCACACTTGCAGTTGCAAACAACCAATTTGGTAGCATAGTGATAAGCTATCATTTCTATACTTGCCATTTCAGCTTTCCACATGTACATGCCATGTTAGCCTTTTATCGCCATGTCAACATCTATCTATACACCGCCATGTCAATCTTTCATAGCCAACTCAGCAAGTTCGTTAAGTTTTGGATGAAGAGTTAACGGTGGGACCATAATCGATGAATTTTAAAAATATGAGGACCAAAATTGAGTAATTAAAAATTAAGAGACCAAAATTACCCAAACACTATAGTTGGGGGTCAAAAGTGCAATTAAGCCTTTATTGATAAATTATGCATTGGGATGTTGTCTATTGCTTTTATTTGATGCATGTATGATTTAGAACTCTCATTCTAGTTTTGTGTACATTGGAATCCATTACTTCTATTGCATGCTTGGTTCTCTAGAGCATAACTCCCTTACTTCTATTCCAATGTAGAATTCTTTTACTTTACACGTCACGATCCTATTGGCTAAGTCATTCGATGAACTTCTTAATTACTAATTCAACAAGTTAAAATCCAATCCCTTTACACGTGTGACAATTCCATTGGACAAGAGGTCTTTACATGAAATCTTCATGTAATGATTACTTGCTAGGTGACACAATCCTATTGGCCATGTATCACATCCAAAAAATTATCAAATCTTCATGCTAAGTGTCACAATTCTACTGGCCAAGTGTATTATGGAATGATTACAAAATCTTTGTATATTAATTACATATTAGGTGACTCAATCTTATTGGTTACATATTATATATATCAACATTTTTACTATATCTCCAAGTGATAATTAATTGCTTAGGTGGCACAACCATATTGGTTCATTTATTATTTCATGATTAATAATGAAATCTTCTTAAGATTTATCAAATCTATCCCTAGTTTTCTAAACCTCAGTATTAATTTGTAGTGTAGCAAGTTTATAATTAAACTTTATTTCTTTAGTTCAATTTATATTTATATATCCAATGGCTCAAGCAAAACCTCAAATTTAATTTCTCACTCTACTAATCCATTCAGGTACTCCACTAATTTTTTTTAAATAAGAAAATGCACTAATTTCTTAGGCCTAATTTTTTCGTCATCCATTTCCTACAAATTCATTAAACTAATCCATTGTGATGTATTGGCATTCCATTCTTGCTTAAAAAAAAATTAAACTAATCCAACTTTTGAAATATATACAAAGTTTGGTTAATTAAGTTAGTAATGTTTTGAAAGTCAGAGCAAATAGACTTATCCAACTAGTTCAACTATGAACCAAATGCATGACCATTTGAGTCAAACTTGTTTCATCAATGTTAAAAATCCAGACTCAAAATCGATAAATTAGCCCTGAATTGATGTGATTCCATAACTGAGCAATTCTTATAAAAATATCAAATTTAGCATATAGGAAGAATCAAACAGGATAATAATATGTGCATATAAATTACATTTTTGTTCACCTACAAAAAAATTTAATCAAATTATTACTATTATAGAACAAAATATGAAAATATGTTTTAAATAAATTTATATAATATAAAATATAATTTTAAATTTACGAACATATATTACTTTTCTTATTGAACTTGAATATACTATAAAATTATTTGAATATTGTAATGACCCATATACTATTAGACTAGTTTAGAAGTGGTTGAGTCATGGTTTGTTAGATACTATAAATGTAACCCCCAATTATGGAAAGAAACACAAGAAGAATATTGAAGAAAAATTAGTTAATTTTAGTTTTATTTATGGAGACCTCCCCTCGAAAGAAAAAATTATATTTTCTATTTTTTTTATTCTCTAATCTTCTCCCTACTTTTATTTGCCATAATTGAAGGAACATTGGGTTCCTTTCAATTATTATGATCATTTGTATTACTTTGCCAATGCATTAATTTATTATTTAATATTATATAAAATTAAAATACATATATTTGATTATTGTCAATTGAATCACAATTCAATTTATAGTTTAACCATGAACAAATGTTTTCAGCGATTCCAAAAATCAGTCCAACTTTAAAAATATTAGTCCAGCTAGGGGTTTTTTTTATAAAAAAAACTTAATACCACAATTTTTGGGTTGATTCGGAAACACTGTTTACCCAAGTTATTGGTGACTTCTTTACCTACACAACTTCTGCGATTTTCTAAACACACATACATATATTTCTAAATACACATACTTAAATTTTAAAAAATCAAAAGACCCTCAAATATTCACACACACTATTCACGCGCACACACAGGCTCACGCATAAAAAATTACATTGCGGAACTATTAGTTCACCAATGTAATTTTTTTTGTAACATAAATTTACATTCCAGAACTATTAGTCTTTTGTAACATGAACAGTGTGTGTGAAGATTTGAGGGTCTTTGGTTTTTTTATATTTAAGTGTATGTGTGTTTAGAAGTGTATGTATGTGTGTTTGAACATGCCCAACTTCTTTATTAGTTGGGTTTTGACCAAAAAAAATTTATCAGTTGGGTCAGTTGGGTTCATCGGGCTGACCCGTCAGGTGTTAACCCGACCCAACGAAACGCGGGTTTAAGGAAATATAGTTCTGTTCATTCAGCACGGAATTTTAGGGTTTAAGCAACACTGTGAGCGCTTCTTTTTTTCTGTTTCCAGAAAACAGAGCCTTAGGCATTTGGCAATCAATAACCTAAAACCCTTAAAAAAGTAAAAACCTAAAACCTTTGACCTCTGTCTGTGTGTAACTGTTTTTCTTTTCTTCTCTTTTTTATTTTCTGTGTTTTCTAATTGAAAATTAAGAAAAATGGATAAGAACATTTTTGGAGACTTGGATAATCTTCCTGAGGAAGATAAGCAAAGAATGTCCGCCATCGTAAACAAGCTCCAAACAGGTGATAGGTATGTTTCCTTTTCTTTTTCTTATTTAATTTTTTTATAATTCTCTGTTTGTTTGCATTTGAAATCATGGTGGTTGCTCTTCTTGTTGATTTTTGAGTTGGATTGTGATGTTCATATGTATGGGTTCTCTTAAATTGAAGGAGACATTGAATGCTAGATTGGGGATCTGAAATGAATCAGATTTTGGCTGTTAATTAATGGGAATTACTGAATCTGGGTTGTTCCATTGGTTCTTATATCTGCTATATATGAAGGTTGATTTAGAATGTGTTGGTACTGGTTGGGAACTACATTTTGGGTTGTGGTTTCAATTTGATTGGGTTTTCAAAATTCTATGATAGTTTAATTGAGTAGATTGGTGCTTAACTGCTTAGATCATGTAATACACATAATGCTTACATTTTATGCTGTAAAGAGGATCCCTATTTTTAGTCCCTACAAAATTGGCCAAATTTGATATTAGTCCCTATAAAAATAAAAAATTTATACATTTTTAGTCCCTAGAAAATACAAAAGGGTGTGCTTTGAGGGACTAAAAACACATTGTTTATGTTAAATGTAGGGACTAACAATACAAAAAAAATAAATTATGGGGATTAAAATCAGTGACCAAAAACATATTTAACCCAAGAAAATATTATGAATTTCTGAACTTCGAATATGTGGGATCTCTGTATTGTGTTTCAGGTGAATGGTCATTTGAGTATTGGCTAATTCATGCTTTCTTTCTCTCTATGTCATGTTTTTTTTTTATTAATCCATGTCAAAGGGGTACTATACATTCTTCTATATATTGAATTTCAGAATTGATACTATTTGATCTTGGGAGTAATGAATCTAGTATAACTTGTTAACTTTGAGGGCTTCCATAAATGTTTTCTGTTGCAGTATGTTTGGCTAAAATTCTGACCTTAAACATGTAAACCGATGATTTTGGTTGGACTCTCTGTAATTGACTGATGGGATACTTTGGAACTGTGTGTCAAGAACTAAGAACTTACCTACCTCACTTAAATGCAAGTTTATGATGAATTCACATGATACATTATTATCTATGTAATTTACTAGAGTTTAGCATAATTTTTACATATATAACAGTAGCAAACTTAGTTTTCAGTTCTGGAGTTAAAAGTTGCAAAGATGTGAATGCAGAAGTTTTATTTGGCCTAGTAGTATAAGGTGGATTTTGTTGATTTATTATCTGCTCCAACAAAATTGCAGTCTTAGGATGTATAATACATTAGTGGAGAGATGTTTCAAGAATTGTGTCAATACATTCTATAGGGGATCCCTGACCAAGCAAGAGGAAACGTGTGTTCTCAGATGTGCTGGAAAATTCTTGAGGCTTTCAATGCAAGTTGGCTTGAGATTTTCAGATATCAACCAAGAAGCATCTACAAACAGATAAAGGTGTTTCTATAATAGCCTCTGGACAATAATTGTTTGTATCACCGAGAAATTATTTTTATCATATTTGAGTTTTTTTTTGTTGTTATTGCCCAGGAATTGTTTATGAATAGTGAAATTCCTTTTTGATAGAATAAAAGGAACTGGAATTGCTAGAGGTAAGGTTTTGACATTAAGTTTTTATGTATGTGCTCTTTTTTCTTTAAGTTAAATATAAGCTTTTATTGATTTCTGAAGAAATTTTTCATTCTGTTTTCAATGATTTTTTTTTTATTCATTTTCATATAAATTATATACTATCAAGGCTTAAATATTTCCAAAGGGGCTCTTCAGCTGGGTATATTACAACTGCCCTGCTATTATTCTAAGCATTTTGTATCTTACTTTTCCTGTTTATATATGTTTGTGGGAATGGATGAACTCTGTCTTTATAAGATTAACCCTTGGATACACTTCATTGGAGCTGCAGTTGTGAAATTTTTGTTTTCTTTTGTTTCCTATATTACTATATGCACTTCTAACATAAAACAAACTTGAGGATTACAAGGACTTAATGTGACGTTGCTAATTTCCAATATCTAATCTAATCTAATATAGTACAAATGAAAATTAATATCTAAGACCTCATAATGCATCAATGTAGGCATATACTACAGATGAAAATTAATTTTAGTAACTTGGTACCCGTGTATTTGCAGTTATGTTGGTATCTACGTATGTTACAAAATGGCTTGTATAAATAATTAAGCATTTGCTTAAAAATAATTACTTTATTTGTTCCACAATAATAGTCTTTCAAGGTTTTTTACACAGATTAAAAAATGCAATAAATAAATGAGTGAGAGTAATAATTTTACCAAATTAACCTTATTATTTATATTTCTCAAAAACCAATACAACTCTCTAAAAGAATTATTTGGGACAAATTTGAAAAAATAAAATGACAATTATTTTAGGATATTTTTTACTTTACTAAAAGAACTATTATTACGAGATAGAAGGAGTATTAATTAAATTGGTTGGGATAAAAGAATTGTTATAAAAAAATATTAATAAAAAATTGAGAAAAAGCCAATAATATCAATTTGTGCGCTAAAGGTTATCTATAACTATTATAAAGGAAATAAATGCTTTTGGTGTACATACTTCTAGGGATCATTATACCCTTGTAACTTTCATTTTATCTATAATCTATAACTATTATAAAGGAAATACATGCTTTTGGTGTACACTATCAATTGTTGGAATGATTCTTGGATTCCGAATGAGGGGAAGATTGTGGACCGTCTCTTGAGGAATCCCTCTTGCTTTGAAAATTGTCTTCGGGTTAGTGACCTGGTGGATTGCCACGGGAATTGGTCTCTTGAGAACTTGGTTACTTTAGTCCCTGATGACATTATTCAGAAGATTTTTGTCTATGCTGGCTCCAAATCCTGCTAGGGAGGATGACCTAGTTGCTTGGAAGCTGAGCAAGGATGGGTGTTTTACGAATTTGTCTGTTTATTGCTCCTTGCTGGATCAGAATCAGGCCCTCAACCATAACCTGAACAAGTTTATTCGGACTTGGAATGGTCCAGAAAGATACAGGATACACTTGTGGAAAATTTCTCAAAGAGCCTTGGTGACTGATGCTTTCCGTTTTAGAAGGGGGTTGGTTGCTTCTAGTGACTGTCCGTTTTGTGGTAGAGAGGCTGAGACGGAGCTTCATTTGTTCAGGGATTGCACTCTTGCAGCTCAGATTTGGCGTTTCCTTTTCGGTAATGTGTTTCCTCCCAACTTTTTCGTGGAAGAGTTAAACCTGTGGCTGGCTAATAACCTTAGGGACGTGACTCCTATTAGAGGTGTAACTTGGCATCTAATTTTTGGTGTGGCAATCCTGATGATCTGGCAGTGTAGAAATGATCTTGTGTTCAATGATAAAAGGCCGAATGGGATTGGTGTGCGAAAGAAAGTCTTGTGTCAGGTGGAAGCCATTTCTTCCACTTACAATGCGAGCAAGATTGTGTGTTCTTCCATTCAAGCCTCAGTCAGGTGTAATATTGCCTGGGTGGCTCCCATAAATGATTTCTTCAAACTTAATGTCGATGGGGCGGTTACTGGTCATGGTGCTATTGCTGCAGCGGGAGGGGTGTTGAGAAATTTCAGAGGTGGTTTCATGTTTGGTTTTGCTTCCCACTTGGGTTCGGGGACTACTACTGAAGTTGAGTTGGAAGCAATTCTTATTGGAATCAAGTTGTCCAGATTGCATGGGTACAACAAAATTATTATTGAGTCTGATTCTTTGGTTGTGGTTTATTTGATTGTTGTTGGAGTTTCTTCCCAACATCCTTCCTTTAATCTGCTGCATGATATCAGAGGTCTTCTTAATTTGGAGAGCAATTTCTTAGTCATCCACACCTTGCGGGAGGGAAACCAAGTAGCTGATTGTTTTGCCAAGTTTGGTTTAAGCCTTAATTTTTGTAGTAATTTTTTCAGGAAGGTTCCTGGGTTTGCTTCATTTTCCCTAAGAGCTGATATGGCTGGGACTATGTTCCCATGGGGTCTCTAGTTTTCTTTTTCTTGCTGTGTTCTGCTTGGGGTTTTTTCCCTTGCTTTCATAAAAAAAAAATCTTAACTTTCACTTTATCCATTATGCCCCTATAACTTTTATTTTAAACTATAATTTATAACTTCCACTTTATCTATATTTTACCAAATTTTTTAAAAAAAACTCCAAAAACCCTTTCTCTCCCTCACTTAGTCACTCTTCCACACATACTTCTTCTTCCTCCAAAGTTCCGCGTGAAGACCCACAGTTCTGCAAAACATACACACAGACACATAGACCCTCGTTCACAGTTCTGCACGACAGAGACACACAACTCTTCTTCTCCAACTCTTCTTCTCCTTTGTTCACAAGCTCTGAGCACCGAGGAGTTCGTTTGGGTTTGGTTTTGTACGGAGCTATTAATTCCGTTCTTCTTCTTCTTCTTCACAGCTCTTCTTCTCCAACTCTTCTTCTCCTTCGTTCACAAGCTCTAAGCACCGAGGAGTTCGCTTGGTTTTGTACGGAGCTAGTAATTCCGTTCTTCTTAATTCCCTAACAAGAATTTTCTTATTATGGAACTAATAGTTCCGTAAGGAAACTATTAGAATTTTTTCATACCTGACACAAACGAGCTTCACAGCGGTGGTAGAGCTTGGCTATGGGCGTTGATATGATAGAAATATGTCAATTACATAATCAGAATAGACATGATGCATCCAGCTGCAATTCATTCAATAATGAAAGCCGTAATTATTAGATAATTAAAACTATTCCATTACGAGGCAATATGTCAATTAAATAATGTAGAGGAGGGGAGAGGGGCGGAAAAAAATTCAGATGGAGGGAGAAAAAACCTACGCGTGAATGGAGGAAGATAGAGGAAGAAGAAGCAGTGAGGAAGAAGGAAAGAGGGGTTGGGGTTATTTTGTATGATGGGGTAGTTTAGGTATTTTTTTAAAAAATAATTTTAATGTATGTGTGTTTAGAAATGTATGTATGTGTTTTGAGAAAAAAAAAAAAAGAAATATATGTATGTATGTGTGGATAGAAAAACCCTTGTTATATTTTGTATCTTGGGTTTGACTGAATTTGAGCATATTTTGTGTTCCTATTTAGTTTAATTAAGCTCTTTTATTAATAAATCATTTAGCTTATAAAAAACCCTAAATTATTTAATAAATAAAATATTTTTTACTTAGTATGATATAGAGTAGGCGGTAGAGATGGCTAAATCTGAACGATAAGAATTGCAAAACGAAAAATGATGAATATTGGGTCTTCAAATTTAACTAATTGTAATGAGCCCATTCAATTTATTTGGAGAAATCTTCAGCATATTTTCATTTCTTTATGGTTATTGAGGGGATAGTTTTCCATGTCTATCACAATAGGAACTTTCTATGCTTATACCGTGCAAGCGATTATAGGTGCACTTTCTTTTTTTGGGTCATGATTATAGGTACACTTTATAAGTACTAGTAGACCGTCTGTCTATTTTTTGTTGGGTTAATTATATTTTTAATTTTTTAAAAATTGTCAAATTTGAGTTTGATTTTTTAAAAATAAGTCAAATTTTTTTAGTCTTTTAAATATTTTTTTTTAATTTAGGTCCTTTAAGTGACTTGACTTACTAGGTGGCATATTTTGACCCAGTCATTATACCTACGTGGCACGAAACGTTGATGTGACAATATTAACTTTTGAATTTAGTCCCTCTAAAAAGTGAGTTTTAATTTTAGTCTATCTGCCTTTCTCCTTCCTCCTCCACCACCCCCTCCTCCTCCAATGGCTACCGCCTCCTCTCCCACCTTCCTCCCATGGCTTCCCCCTTCTCCCCCACCTTTCCCCCTACCCACTCCCTCCTCCCTCACCTTCCCCCTCCCTCCTCCCATGGCTTCTACCCCCACCTTCCTGTTCGTTCCAATCACTGCCCTTCTCTCAATTCCTTTTTGTTACCAGTATCATACACACACACACACAAAATTCCTCCTTCTCCAATTATTATACCTCATATGTTGATAGTGGCAACAATCAAACAAAAGCAACCATTTAAAAACCAACAACACATACAAGGTCATGAAGATCAAAACAAACAAAACCAACCGCACATGTATCAATGGAAAAGGGATCTGTTATTCGCATGTCTGAGTTTCTGTTATTCGAATTTTTTGATGAAAGTATCAATGGAAGTTTGGACTCAGTTGATGTGCTTTAGTCCTATAAAAATTATGGTTTTTGATTTTAGTCCTTATGAATATGTAATGTTTATATAATAGTCCCTGTAAATATAATTCATTTTGAGTTTAGTCCTTACTAAAATGTTAAACTCAACATAAGGTCTCTGACGTCATTTTCTCCTTCAAATAGCAATCACGTTCGACGCAGCAGGCAGGCTTCACCGTTTTCCTCTTCCTCCTCCACCACCTTCCTCTTCTTCCTCCAATGGCTTCTCCCTCCTCTCCCACCGTACTCCTCCCACGGCTTCCCCCTTCTCCCCCCACCTTTCCCCCCACCCACTCCCTCCTCCCTCACCTTCCAAAACGAGAAAACAAAAAAAACAAAACGCAATCAAGTGTTTCCCTATAACAATGTGTTTCCCCATCCACAACGCAATCAGTACAAAAAAAACAAAAAAAAAACTTTGAACAAAACAAGATGAAATTCATTTTTTAAAATCAAATGTTGATACTCACATAGTAATAATTATCAAGTGTAAATTTTGAAAGCTCTGTCACTGTGGGAAAATACCCCAATTCAATTTGAAGGGATAAAGAAGGGAATGGAAAAGGAAAAGGAAGAGGAGAAAGAGAAGGACAAAGAGGGACGGAATATGAGATACCAAAGCCAAACCCTTTGGGGGTGTGGTGGCACCTTCAAGTTCTGTTTTTCTTTTTTGGGTCAAAAGAAGTTTCAAGTCCTGAGGGTGGGGGACGGTGAGGGAGGAGGGAGTGGGTGGGGGGCGAAGGGAGAAGCCATGGGAGGAGTAAGGTGAGAGAGGAGGAAGAGGAAAACCAGAAGAATTAAAATCAAAATTCAATTTTTAGAAGGATTAAAATCAAAATTTAATTTTTAGAGGGATTAAATTCAAAACTTAATATTTAGATGAATGTGTCAGGTGACGTGTAAGTCATATAGGAGGCCACGTCAGCGTTTCGTGCCACGCAGAAATGATGACTGGATCAAAATGTGCCACCTAGCAAGTCAACTCACTTAAAGGACCTAAATAAAAAAAAATTTAAAGGACTAAAAAAGTTTAACTTATTTTTAAAGGACCAAACTCAAATTTGACAATTTTTAAAGGACAAAAAACATAATTAAGCTTTTTTTTTTAATTTTTTGGGTTAATAATAAATAGTTAAAATTTAATAGAGATATATCTATATATAGGATATATAGTTATTGTAGAAGTCATCGTATAGTTATTGGTATTTAAATTTGAATTCAAATTTAAATTTTAAAAATTTAGTTAAAAGGGTAATTTTGGAAAAAATTAAAACATAAAAGGGTAATATTGGAAGAAGAATTAGGACACCAAAGGATGGTGTTCCCTTTATAAATAGTTATATATTACCCATAATATCTGTGTATATTACACATATTTATTTAGATTTTATTTTATATCTATTTTATATAAAGGTATAATTTTTTTAAGAAAGGATATAAGAAATTATCATAATTATATAATGAATATGTTAAAATTAGTTGTTAACATTTTTCCAGGCTATCTATGTAATTTTGACTATATTTAAGAGTAAAAATTGTGAATTATTTTGCTGAATTATTATTAAAAATGAATTATTTTAAGGATAATTAAATTTAAAACTATTAGAATTGAATAATTTTATACGAGTTTTTATCATTATTTATAAAATTTAAAAGGAAATTAGTATCTTTAATTTATGTGTTTTAAAATTAAAGAGGAAAAATAGGGATAAGAAAAATGACTAAAATCTTACCATCTGTATCTTATTTTTGTAATATTATTATATTTTACCTTGTTGAGCATATATTTAGTTTTAGGTTTAAGTTTAATGTACATTGAATAAAAAATGTAAATAATGTGAATGAGAATTTTTTAATATAAAACACTTATCGTAATAAATTGAAAATTAAATAAACATATAACTAATAATATATTATTTAATTGATTAAGTTATTTTTTGGTAGAATAAGTGGAAACAAAAGGAAAAAAGAAAACAAGAAAAAGCAAACAGAAGCTCGGAACCCTTAGCCATATTCCCGTGGTTACCTCACCCCATCATAGATATATCTACGAGTAACAGAGGTGGAAAACTAGCTGGTGGTGCCTCAAGGAGCTGGAACATCTCAGTGTCGGAGCAACCTTTCTTCGTGAGGAAATCAGCACACTAATTCCCTTCTCAGTGAAGGTGATGAACATTTATCACCCAATCCCGGTCCATCATCTCCGTAATCGATCGAAGAAGACTTGCGTAGTGGTGCGTGGGACTCGTTTGTTGCCAGAGCAGAAGCCAGGCGTTCTGCGATTTCATGAAGTAGTTAACCTTACGAATGCCCATATCCCAAGCCAACTGCAACCCTTGGAACAATGTTGTGAGCTCAGTATGAAGGATGGTGGAGACCCCGATGGAGCCCATAAACCTTGTCATCCATTGACCATATGAATCTCGGAGGAGACCCCCAATTCCTTCTCTCCCTTGGTTGCCCTCGTAGCTACCGTCTACATGAAGGAAGGGACCATGCACCCATGGCTTGAAGCTTCCAGGTAATCCATCTAACCTCTCTCTGTTGGTCACGTGAAACCAGAAAGGACATAAAAAATAGATTGGATAAATGATTTACATAGGAGAGGAATACCTGATGAGGCATTATCTCGTTCTAAATACTGGTTCCTTGCTCTCCAGATCCACCATAGACTTGTAAGAAAAAGATTAGCCCTGGTATGCGAGATGCCCTACTTGAGCCAAGCCACAAGGTCCATCTCCTGAGAGAACTCATGCAAATTGAAGTGCAGGAGGTCCCACAAGCATCTCAAGTAGGAGCAATCCCTTTAGACAATATAAGGTATGTTCATCCTCCAAATTATATCTTTGATAGAGATTTGAACTGGTCATTCCCTTGTGATGAAGAAGGGAAAGGGTGAGTAAAGCTTCATGACATGCTAGTCATATTGTAAATTTAATGTTCTTTGGCCCTTTTATTTTCCAAATCCAATTCCAGGACATAGGAGGTAAAGTAACCACATTTATTTTGTTGTTGAGTAACCAAGTGTGACCCGATTTCACAGAATAAGTTCTTTGTTGACTAAACAATCTCATCATTAAAATGCATGTGCAAATTCTGAATTTTCTGTATTTTGTGTTGTGGTAGATTAGTGAATAACTGTGCTATATGCCACTGGTTGTTTGAACAAACATCTCTAATAGTCAAAGTTGAATCATGAATATGGACAAATAATCTAGTGCCAATCCTAAGAATATAGCCTTCCTTGAGGATATCCCTAGCATTTCACCCCTTAGACTTAGGACCCTACAAGAAAGGATTGTTTCTAACATATTTGTTAGTTACCAAAGATACCCAAAGCTTGTCGACCTGAGAGTCAAACCTAGACAAGCTTGCCCAAAAATGCTATGTTTGCTTCCCTAGACTGCCTAATTCCCAGCCCCCCATAACCTTTGGGGGAAGGAATTTTTTCCCACCCAATCAGGTGGATGCCCTTATTATCCACCCCCTTCCAAACAAAATCTCTAATTACCCTATCAATCTAGTTACAAATACCTCGAGGCAGCCAATTAATCTGCATGTAATATACAGGAATTGAGGCAATGAGAGACTTAGCCAGGGTAACTCGACCAGCCCTGTGTAGGTATTTGTGTTTCCAAGAGGCCAACCTATTTTGGAGTTTTTTAATAATGATTTGAAACTTATCCTTAGATGCACGATTATTAGTTGTGCCTATTCCAGGGAGAAAACTACTTTGGAAACACCCAATCAAGAAGTTAAGCATTAGCTTAAGTCTATTAACCAACACTTTGCTAATGATCTTATAGATTGTATTACAAAGACTAATATGGCAGAATTCCTTAAAATTGCTATGATTGTCAACCTTTGGGATTAAAGCTACAAGAGTTTCAACTAGGGAGGGGGGAAGTCAAAATACCCAGTCTAGAAGGCCTCACGAACCAACTGCCAAACATCATCCCCAACCAAGTGCCAGTATCACTTGAAAAAGATACCTTGAAAACCATCCGCCCAAGGGGCTTTGTAGGGGCCCATGCTATTAAGGGTATGAAACATTTCATCCTCACTGACAGGCTACAACAGGGTTTGAGAATCTTTCCCCAAGAGTTGAGGAATATTGCTGACATGGAATGGTGTAGGAGACACATTCCCTGGGCCACAGAAGTGGGTTTCAAAAAACCACTAGGCCTCTTCCTAGAGGACAACATCTTCAGTGCACCAAATCCCATTGGGAAGGTGAAGGCCATGGACCCTATTCTTCTTCCTCCTAATTATAGTTTGGGCATGGAGCATGGAAAATCTTAGTGTTTCTATCTCCAAGTTTCACCCATTTCTCCCGAGACTTTTGATACCAGAGGAGGTCCTCTCTGAATAAAATTTGGTTGTACTCTTGGCGAAGTTGTTGCTCAAGATGCAACAGTCTTAGTGAGCAATGTTATTACACTCAGATAGTCATTGACTTGGTCGGGGTACTGGATCAGTGGGTCACTGGTCGAACCAGTGGGTCACTAATTGGAACACATGAACCGGTATATATTATTAATTAATTAATTAATATTATACATTTTTATACTAAATATTTATCTATAATACATAATATATTTGTCACATATACACCTAAATATTAAGTTGGCGTAGTGGTAATGGTACATTTTGCAAAGCTCCATAAATAGGTTCGAATCCCGTGTAGTGTTTTAGTTTATTTTATCCCAATTTTCCATTTCCATTTATTTACTAAATTTGCGTGAAGAGAAGTTGCGCGAAAGTCCCTGTGGGCATGAAGAGTCTTAGGCAGTGTGCTGTGTGCTGCACCATCTTGTTTGCGCGTGAAATGGCCTCGCCAAGTGTACCATCTTGGACAGCGTGTAGATGCATCTTTTGTACAGCTAGCGTGCACATACATTGTACAGCTACCGAGTCGTCAGTTCAAGCCGGTTTTCCACCGAGTTGATGATGTCATCACTGGTTTAGTAGCATAATTTAGGTTAAGAAAGAGATTTGAAGGTACAAATAGTGATTTTATAATATTTGAGGATTTTAGAAATTTATTTAGAAATTTTCTGAAAAACGGATTAAAATGTTACCGTTTTGGTCCCTGTAGTTTGAACAGGTTGAACTGTGAGTTGGTTTAGAGAGCAGAATGAGTTAAGAAATATTCTTGGAGATGCCAAATGATGTTTTATATTATTTTAGAATTTTAGAAATTATTTTGGAATAGCAGACAGAGAATTGCGGTTTTGGTCCCTGTAGACTGAGAACAGGATAACTGGGAGAACAGGTGAATGTCAGAAGCTTGTAAAATGATCCAAAATCAACCAAAAGAGTACCCAATGGTGTTTTTATAATATTTATAATTTTTAGAAATTTTTGAAAATTTTCTGAGAAAGTTTATTTTTACCCTAATTTACGTGTTACGGTAAAACCAAAAAATTACCGTAATGCTTCTATACTTGATTGTTATGAACTAAGACCTTTGTGGTACTTTATTTTCATGGCCTAGGACTTATTTTAGGATTCATAAGAGTTTTTACTTCTATAGGTAATTTTTGGACAATTTTTACTATGAAATACAAAAGTTACCACATTTAATTACCTTGGAGACTTACCATTTACCATGGTTAAGGTGAAATTTTTTTTTATCCAGCCTTAGGACAGCTGTAGCGCCCCAGCCATGCCTTGAGAAGAAGAGTGTAGAATTTTTTTTAGTATCTATGACTCATGGTTATTGGCCAATGAGAATGAACCAAATAACTAATCTAACTTATGACTAAGGCTTAGTGTAATGATAACTTAAAAAAAAAAAATCTGGGACAAGAGGAGAAGAGGGGGAGGCCGAGAACAGGGAGAGAAGAGGGAGAGTTCTTGTTCATTTCTTCACTTTTGCTCTTGCACCATAGCCATATTTCTCAAGCTTTTTCTCCCAATTTTCATCCTAGTTAGTAAATTCCAAGGGTTTGCTATTGAGTTGAGATCAACAAGCTACCAAGGAGCCAAGCAATAAGGAGAAGCAATAAGGAAGAAGAAAGGTTGAAGGTTAGGGTTTTCTACACAAACTTGGTAAGGGAAAATTTTCTTATACAAGATTTTTAAAGCTTAGTGGACATATAAGTGCTATGTTGGTATTGGTTTGATTAAGATGATACTAATTCAGCTTAGAGTGGATGTTGAATATTAGGTCATGTGCTCTTTTATTCCTATGGTGATGGATGATCATTGAGTTGTAATTATGCTTGATATGAACTCTTTTGGGTGGCTTGGTCATGAAAAACTTGCTTGATGATAGTTTTGGATTGTTATGACCTAGGTGTGAATAAGATTAAGTTGCTCTTGGTTGTGGAAAATTAATTGTGTTGTGTGAGATGAGTTTGCTCTATGTTGGATGCATGATGATTCTTGTTCCATGCTTGATTTGAGTTGATTGAGTGGTTGTTGTTGTGACTATCTACACAAGCTTGGCAACATGAAATTGATCTTGGTGTGATGATTTTGCTTTATGGCTTGATGAGTTTGGAACCATGGTTTGATGTTGAATGATTGTGTCTTGTGATTGATCCAAAGATGGTAAATTTTGCTCATTTTTATTCATTTGGTCATAACTATGTAAAGAAAAGATTGATTTTTGTTAAACTTTGAAAAATCGAGTTTCTATCATGCCCTGGGTGTGATCATTTCTGAAGGTGTGGAAAACCGGAAAACAGGGGACACAACTGTCTGCACCGCGGGTGTGGGAATTCTCGCGCCTGTGAACAGTTCTGGATCCTGAATTTTGAACAGCTAATGATTTTGCGAAAATCACATTTTTTCCAGCTTTTAAAACAAATATGCTTAAGAGAAAAATGACATTTTGAATTTAAAGGTTGGTAAGTATTTTGGTTAATTTATTTTAGAATTTAAACAATGAATTTGGAAAATGTATTTTTGTTAAAAAGACTAAGATTAATAAAGAGGGTGAATGAAAGAGAAAGAACCATGATGAATGAGAATATACACAAAGAGATGTGAATATCATAAGAGATGATAATGTTATAACCAAGAGTGAAGGTTATATGTGATTGTGCAAGTGATAACCTAGTGAAAAGGTTAATGCAATTACAAGAGAAACCAAAGCTTATCAATGCTTGAGAAAATTGCTTTGTATACTTAATGTATGTGTCATTTTGCATAAAGAGAAAGAGAATTGGCATGAGGCCATGAGATGAGCATTACAACCCGGATGGGGTTGAGAATAGGAATAGTCTGGCCACAGTAGCCTATTGGGATTATCCAGGTTGCGAAACCCCTCAGATGGCCAGGTAGGTGATATCCCCTGAGCCGAGGCAAGTCGCACAACCCTATTTGGATAAATCTGACGGACTTGACTATTCATGATATGGTGAGATGTAGCCTATTTGAATGATTATCATGAAGTCTGGTGGGACTCTCTGATAAGTCTGGTAAGTTTGCTACAGCCAATTGGTCAATGGTGTTGGAGGTAGGGAAGTCTCCTTGGAGCACTATGACGGTGATGTGAGGGAAAATAGAAGTGACATACATTATAATATATCTGAGTTGATGATATATTGCTTGATGCTGAGTTATGTGTTGTGATTGTGATCATTTACATTGTGTTTGTGAGAATATCTTGCTTGCAGGAAAACTTTATACTCTTGTTTTGAGAAGAGTAAGTGGTAGATAATTTCCTAATGTGGATATGTTTGATAAATATGGTATATTTTCTATCTGTTGTCTCTATGCTTTATTATCTGTGTATGAGGATTTTTCACCCTTGCCTATATGTTTTGTGCTCTCTTTGAACATGATTCATATAGATGGACCGCCCGCCAGAGGGGCTGACGAAAGTCCGTAGATTTAGTCTGTTGCCCAGAGGGGCTGATGGGGAGGGGTGGATAGTGAACCCCGAGACCCAGTGGGGCACATATCTTGGGTATGTGACTTCATTAGAGACATCTCCGGAGGGACCACATGTAACATCCGTTTTTCTGAGTTACCGTTTAAAATCTATTTTTATATGAAACTTTGTGATCTAAGGGCTATGTAAATTATTTTAGCCTTAGAATGAAGATTTTAAAATGCCTATCAAGTTATTTCAGTAAAACAATCACTCTTTCCTTGATGTTTGACTTCCGTATTTTTCGTTAATGACGGAAAAGGGTTTTAATAATACAAGTATGTTAACCCAACTTTTTCAAACAAACTTCCTTCACAAAAGTTGGTTCTTTTAATATTTGTGATTTTCTGGAATTTACTTAGAATTTTCTGAAAACTTTGAAAATTACCATTTTGTCCCTATTACTTACAGTAAGAGCAAATCACTGATTCGGAGACCAACCTGAGGTCAGAAAAAGATTTTAAGTAGCTGAATTGTGTTTTTATATTTTTGGGGATTTTTGGAAATTATTTCGTAATTTTCTGAAAAGCAGATAAAAATGTTACTTTTTCTGACGTTCATAAAGTACGGAAAACAGAGATTTCTGGTCAAAAATGGATTTTTAGTTATCAGTGAGGGTTCAAAATCAAATTTCAAGAGGGACCATTAGTGTTTAAATTCAATTTGTGATTTTTTGGGATTTTTTCTGGAATTTTCTGAAAAATGTCTGTTTTTCACTTACGGCGCGTCCATTTTTCCATTCTTTGAGCTAAACGCATAGCTTACACTTACCGTAAAATTCCAGAAACTCTTCCATGAAGCTATTAGGGCTATTACATGGTATTCCCAAGATTTTTTATCAGTTCTCAATCTTTAAATTCGTTTTAGGAAGTTTTGATTAGTGAAAAGTCACTTTTGCCCTTGATTTGTATCCCTTTTCACTTGAAAACCCTAGGGGCAAAGATGTAACTTCACTCCCTCCCTTTTCAGCCCTCATAAACCGTCCTACCACCTTGCCAAGAAGGGGACTAGGTTCATTTGGTACTTGAGTCAAAGTTTCAAACCAATTAGGAAAAGGTTTGATTAAAACTAATTTGTTAAAGATGTATTTTAGGCCTCATGGCTTACATCACATAATTTCTTTATTCCTTCCTTCTCCTTTGCTCTTTGGCCGCCCCTCTTGCATGTCTTAAGCCCTTGGATGATGATTTTCACATGGATTCAATCCTTGTGAAATGGCTTAGACCAATTAGGATTTAATTAATTAGTTTTTATTTGTTTTAATTAGTTTTCCTAAAACCATGGTATTTGGCAAAACTATGGGCTAATACCACTACCATTGGCTGCCCCCTCTTCCTATAAATAGCCCCCCTTGCTTCATAAAAATTACACACACAATTTCAAGAAGCCAAGGAATCAAGAAGCTATACACTTTTCTCTCTTTTTTCTTCTTAAGTCTTAAATTTCTTTGTGTTCTTAGATCTTCATCCATTTTTGGTGAAAGGTAGGGGGAACCTTTTGCAAATTAATTTGTGAAGTATATGTTTGATTCTTGGTTATGCTTGATTAGTATGTTTTATATGTTTTTGCTTTTATGCCTTGATAAATGTTTTATAAGCTTTAAATTAATTATTTTGTGTTAATTATTAATAGTAGGGTTCTAATGCCCAAAATTCTTTAAATTTTCGTGGAGCAAGGAGGTTATATTAAAATTAATTTTTGAGCCTTGTAAACATACCGTTATAATGGCGAAATTTAGATTACCGCAAATACGATTTTACCGTAAAGAAAACACAATTATTCTTTTGTGAAAACCCTGACGTTATCTAACATTTATATATTCAAGGGTGATGGTTAAGATTTGATTGATTTATTAGTATGGATCTGTCTAGAAAGGAAAAAGACCTTTGAAGGGGCTCTAATAAAGTCCGTCTCTGTCTGGCCTGGGATCTGTATTGATACGCTATTTAAAAATCTTAACACTAGGGACCAGGTATATATATGACTAAGATAATTTAGGAAAGAAGTGATTTCTTAATAACGTATATATAAATAGATTGGACTGGATAAAAGAGTGTAACGGTAATGGATTCTCGGTGAATTCTATCGTTATAGCATCTTTCGGAAGTTGAAATAACAGTAATAGGTTCTTGGTGAATTCTATTGTTGTTTTAGCAAAAGTGGGAAATATTGAGCTGGTAATCAATCTGTATATATATGCAATTAACTCAGTTTAATTTCCAATGTTTAAGGCAGTGGAAATTAGTGAGGTAGGCTTCCAACGGGCCTTTTCCCTGGAAAATAAATGGTGCTTAAGTATTTCCGTAAATAAACAGTTGATTTCACTTAGTCTTTTTCGGATACGTTTTTCTACGGTTACTAGTAATTCTGTATTTATTAGTGAAATTCTGTGTTTTACCTGAAACCTGTGATTGGTATTCTTTTCTGTTATAAGTGGTTATGAGTGGTTGGAAGTGAAAGAGGTAGGCCTGGTAAAGGGCGATGTTCCTACATGATGTTCATACTTGATGTTCCCACATGATGTTCCTACTCGATGTTCCCAAATGCTTTGTTGAAAGCGATGTTTCCACTGGATGTTCCCAAATGTGTTGTGTTGAGTGAAATTCTTATTGTGCTGATTATCTGATATATTGAATTACTGGTTATTTTAGTATGATTCCTTAGTGATTGTGTTGTGTGTTGCTATGGGCCGTACTTCCCTTATTTAGTTGTTTAGAGTTTCACCCTTGCTGCTTTGTTATGTTAATGCATGACGGAGTAGATGTTTGACCCAAGAAGGGGGTTATCTCTTAGAAGAGGAGCTGAAGGATGCTGCTAAGTAGATGATATGGATTCCAAGAAGATTAGATGATTACTGTGTTATTTGGGTAGGGGTTTAGAGATCAGACTGGCTCAGATTTTCACTGTCTTACTTTAAACTCTTTCCTGTACAAACTCTGATGATTTTATATATATATGAGACGAGATCTTTTTCGCATGGTATTGCGTTATGCTTCCGCACTTAAACTCTTTTGAAAAGAATTAATACATATTTCTCCATCCTTCTCTGTGTTTAAAAGAAGAAAAATTTTTACTCACGTTTTCGGAGAAGGAATGTTGAGTTTTCACTAAATATTTTCTAAGTTATTTCGAAATTCATTGGTAACTATGGTGTAATATTCTTTTTGGAGAAAGGGTGTTACACCACATCGTTGGACAATGGAAGATATGATATTAGATATAAAGATGTCAATCCAGGAACTATGGGATACCTGGAGAGAGAGAGAGAGAGAGGCAAAGACAACATGTAGCTCAACAGGAACCTGCACAAAGATCTAAGCCGGTGCAGCAAGAGCCTGCAAGGCCAGAGCCACAGCACCAGAGACCCAAGACTCCACCGTGTAAGAGATATTATGGTAGATGGAGGCAGATAGCTCGTAAGAGTACTGTACGTCGTTCCCATCCAGTTAGAGTTTCCTCTGCAGGAAAGGTGCCTACTGAGAGGACACCTACCACACAGTCTGATAGACCCATTCCAGCCGTTCCAGTTTCTTTTGCTGAACCTGGAGGGAGATCGATACCTGACCCTTCTACTGCCATGCCGTCTTAGTGAACACGAGCTCGCCAAGAGGTCAATGACAGTAGAGGGAAGGGGAAGCAGATAGTGGAGGAGGAGAGTGATCCTTCAGAGAAGTCTGTGGGGAGTGTGTAGGAGTTGACATAGCGCAGGCTGTTGCGTTATCTTATCTTGTTTTTTTTGTAGACTGACTCTATACCGGATTGGGCTTATGTTTAGAGTTATTTTGGATGACTGTACTTTATATTATGTGACATTACCAGTTGATCAGTTTGATGTACTTATAAACTTTGGACTAGTAGTATATGTGATGTATATTATTTATTCAGTAGTTATTGATCTCGTTTTCAATGATACTTTACGACATAAATGAGTTTCGAAATCTAAATAACGTAAGTGAGAGTTTCAAGTTAAAATAAGTTTCAAGAAGTAAAGAAAAAAAAATTTATACTCATTTCTGAAATTGACTTAAGATAATTCTAAGGGAAATTTCTTTTAAGAATAAAGATCAATATTATGTATTTTAAATAATCAGATTACTTATATTATAATATCCTTTTATGAGAAATGGTGTTGCAAGTAATCCAGGCTACTTCAAACCTAAATAGTCGAGGCCCCTTAGCTATAGGTAAACCACTACATCGTAACATAATAGAGTTATGGTCCAAATGCATGCGACACAACACCTCAAAAAAAAAAACCCTCCGAATATGCATGTGTCCACTCAAGATTAGCCAGAGCCCTAAACTCTAAATTGATTAAGTTATTCAATAGAAGAAAAGTTTTATAAGACTAAAATAATTAATTAAAAAAGTGAAAATATTGTAATAGATTTATTCATTAAATTAATCTCAATTATCATAAAAATTTAAAATAATTATATGAATTTTATCCTTTAGTAAGGTAATTTACTCCTTTTGATAGCACACAAAACTTGTAAGATTATTTCTCTCATCTTTATTGTATTTTTGGGTAATATTTAATTTATATCATTTTTCTTTAAATTTATTTATTTTGTATCATTTAAATAATTTTAAATAACATTTTTATTCTTTAAATATTCTAAGGGAACTAACTTTATTTTTTATTTATAGTGTGATTATAAAATATTATATGGATAATTTTGTAATTAAAGTTATGAAGACCATTTAAATATCTCTAAAATTATAAATAAATTAAATTATAAAAATAATACTAATTTATATTAAAAATATAAATTATAAACAAAATATAAATTTTGTAATTTCCTTTTTGTTTTTCCCGATGTCTACCAAAAAATTAATTTAACCTAATACTATTATTATTAGTCAATATTGTTAATCATTAAATTAATATTTGTTATCATATTTATTATATTACATTTAAAAAATACAATAACTAATAGTAATGATATACATAAATATTTGTTATCATTACAATTATTTTTATTTTATTGTAACAAAAGGAAACGTGCATAATTATTAAGTTAATTTTTATATTTTGAGTAATATTTTGATTGTAAATATACTTAGATAGTATATGAAATATTTTATAGTAATTTTGTAAATATTTTGATTATCAGTTAAATCGCTATGTTCTCATTTCATTATAAAAAGATATTGTCATTCTAAAACAATATTTTACAAAAATAATAATTATAGATAATATATATAGGTTTTATTTTGTATTAATATTTAATTATAGTAATTTTTATATTTTAGATATTTTTAAATTGTAAGTACCTGGTTATATATATATATATATATAATTTTATATTAATTTAAGTGATTTTATATTTTGCTTAATAATTAGTTAAGAGATTTTTTAATTGTAAGTATACTCAAATTTTATATGGATCATTTAATATTAATACCATAAATATTTTTATTATCAAATAAGTCAGTATATTGTCATCATCATTATTTGCTAAAAGTATTTAACATTTAATAAGTATTTGTTACTTTATTTAATATATTTTTTTGACTTGAATCAAACTCATGCATTGCATTTCTATGAAAGTTGCTTTAGCAATAGAAGGAGGAAGTTGATGAAAATTGAGCAACCTTATTGGCATTTCTTAAATGAACAACTTTATTTAATATAATATAATATATTACATTTAAGAAATACAACACCTAATAGTAATTATATATATATATATGTTTTCTTATTTCATTTTATATATTTTATACAATGCATACAACATTTAATAATATTTGCAAAAAAGTTTTACTATATATATGATTTAATTTTTGGACATTTATTAATATTAAAATTGAATACAATTATTTTAATTCAATTTCAATTTATTGTTATGAATGGACAAATGTATGTATTTGACAACTTATTTCTATCTCTTAAGTATAATTTTAAATGTAATTATACTCAGATAATACATGAATTATTTTATAGCAATATCTTAAATACTTCTTTATACATTAAATTAATATGGTATTATTATCATTCTAAAAAATATTTTACCAAAATAATATATATACTGTTTGTTATTGGTAGTTAATATTTAATTATATTTACTGACATTTATTTTTTAGGCAATTTTATTGAACTAAAAGGATGTATCAATGATTGAGTATTAACTTTTATATTTAAGTTATTTATAAAGTGCAAATACTCAGATTATATACAGATTATTTTATAGTAATGATTATATATATATGTTTTCTTATTTGATTTTGTATATTTTACTCAATACATACAGCATTTAATAATATTTGCAAATATGTTTTACTATATATATGATTTAAATTTTATTGAGGACATTTATAAATGTAAATATACTCAGATAATATATGAATTATTTTATTGCAATAACTTAAATACTAGTTTATCAATTAAATTAATATGGTCTAATTATCATTCTAAAAAGTATTTTACAAAAATAATATATATACATAAGTTTGTTATTGGAGCGACATTTATTTTTTAGACAATTTTATTGAACTAAAATCTAAAGGATATATCAATGGTGTATAAAACAAAAGGATATATCCATGTTTGAGTATTAACTTTTATATTTAAGTAATTTATAAAGTGTAAATACTCAGATTATATATAGATTATTTTGTGGTAATTATATCTTAATTATTTTGATTATCAGTTAAATTAATATTTTATCATCATTATTTTGAGATAAATATTTTAAATTAATACTATATATAATTTAATTTTTTGGTAATTAATATTTAAGTATATATATTGACATTAATTTACTTTATAGTCAATTTTATTGAAACAAAAGGACATTTGAATGATTGAGAATTTAAGTTTTCTTTTTATGTGATTTTTTAATTGAAATCAAAAACTAAAATTTTTGATGATTTTTTTATAAAAATATCTTAAATATATTTATGAAAATGTGGCATTAAATGAAAATTGATAAGAGGAAACTATTTTTCCAATAAATTATTATAAGTTTTTGCAACAAATTGTATATCTTTTTTTTTGAAATTTTCCCTAAATTGTCAAACCAGACATAATAATTTATATTATAAAATCTTGCAAGACTATATATGTCTTATATGTATTAATATATAGGTTCCTTCTTTGGCGTTGCCCCATCATTTCTATGCCTTATATGTATTAGCTACCATTTTTTTGGATTCAGATTCTTCTAGAGATAGTCAAATTAACTTTAAAGAGTAAAATAATCTAATTAATAATAAGAAAATTAATTTTTAATATATTTTCCAATACATCTATAATTTTTACGCATATGCCCTTAATATCAATTATTGATAAATTATAAACAAGAACATGAGGCTATAAAGCCCAATGAGGCTTCCCAAATTTTCACAGTAGTATCTCAATAAACAAGAATATGAGGCTATATGCACTTAGAAGATCACTCACTTTAGAGAAAATACTTCCCCAATTTTCATATTAGTTATATTCTCCCATCCTCTATATAAACAAGAACATGAGCTAGAGAGCCCTAGCTAGATAGTGAGGAAAGAAATTTTACAATATTCAAAAGAAAAGATTGAATTAATCTTCTATTGATCAAAACTGTGTATGATGAGTAACAATCAAGTGGTTGATCCTAATACCCAAAATTTGGCTCAAATCCTAAGAGAAAGTATTTATGTAAGTAAAGCAAACCTCTTTTCTTTATTTCATTTTTTCTTGTTCTTTTTTATGATTTGTACAAGAATATTGATTATAGTTAATTATCTATCTTGTTATATGACACAGCGAACAATCCAAAAGTTCAAGGAAGATCGCAAAGCGAAGTTGGCCGAAGAGGCTGATCGTGTTATTCCAATTGTTGTATGCTCTCTCTCTCTCACACACACACCCCTACGCTCAATTTACTCAAAATTAATAATTTTATGTACCCTAACAATTTGTAGTGTGGTTTTTTTTTTGTCATAATTAATCAACATGGTTTGTGAATATTGTGTGTGTATATCAAGTTAAGAGTAAGTAACATGCTTTTCATTTTTATATATTATTGCATTATTGTATTATGCGATGTGATGGTTTTGTTCGCAGGATGAGGAGGAATCAACTAGAAAAGGGAGGAAGCTAAAGACGGCTCTTGTGTTGGAGCAGACAGTTTCCTTTGCTTTTCCTGAAAATGTTGATATGTCACGTTTCGAGGACATAGACAAAGTGCTTCCTAAACTCTTTGATTGGAAGATACAAAGCAGACAACGTGACACAAGGATTTGTGATACGGTACTATGGCATCAAATTATAACTTCTCTAATGTAGTATTGTCACTATAAATCTTCTATAACATTTGTCACAAATGGAGAGCCAACCGTAATTTTTTCTTAGATATAATAATGAGTTTGGTCAAAAGCTGGATTACATATTGTTATGGCTTGTATTTAATCTCTCGTAAGCATTTGATAGCATGAGTATGTTTTCTAATGTGTGTGCGCGCCCCCCTCACACACATAGAAGCAGTGATCTAAGTATTTTTTTCCCCAAATTTATAATATAATAATAATTTTGACTTTTTTTTTCTTTTAGTATTTTAATCACCCTACGTCACGTCGAACACTACGATCAATCACCGAAGTTGTGAATCACATCCTTCCTGAAAGCCACTCCAGAATACCATCTAGGAAGAGAATCAAGAAGGTGATGCATCAAAATTCTTTGATTCATGTAAAATATTGATATCATATCAAATGAGATGACTTTTATTATGTAGGGTGAGAGGATCAAACCTTAGTCATAAAATCATATATATTGGTGAAAATTAAAAGTTTTGAAATATCGCAATGACAAAAGTTAAAAAAAGTCACATGACTTTCATTTTAATAATAATTTTGACAGTTTGCATTATAGTTAAGATTTGTTTCTCTCACTCTCATATGTATAAAACGCCCTCTCACTTAATATGTCTCCACGATATCGATAGCGAGAATTTTACAAAACATATAATATTGACTAAATATTTTATCACTATTTTATTTGTAGGATCAAGCTGGCGAGACACCAAAAAGGCAGGAGCAAAATCCATTAGCTAGCAATAGTTGTGATCCAAACACGACCCAAGAAAGTACTACTCTTATTGAAGTGGAGAGTGTTCCACAGGAGATTTTGGAGAGTCTCCTAGAGACAACAACTGGTTCACCAGCTGAGGCTGAGGAATGCACTCTTGAATTGGAAGACGAATTAGTAGAGATGCTAGATAACTTTTATGCTACTAATAATGTCAACATGGATAAATCTCAAGAGAACAACAATTAATGGAAAGTATTGTAAATGCTCTTATCATTTTGTTCCAATAATGAAAAAGTTGGCGTGTTTGCATGAACTAACATCTTCGATATTACATTTATATAAAGTGTGATTCCAATTAAATGCAATCCAAGGAAATCTAATTAAGAAGATTGACAATGTGAATATGAGAAATTCATTCTCAGAATTATAGAGAAGAAAAACTAGATAACATTGAACTAAATATGACTATAGATTGATGGCATTAGAATATGACATTAGAACATCAAACTTATTTAACATTAGATTACGGTTCCAAAACTGACTAAGATCAATAAAACCTCCTTTCTTATATAATCCCTCCATTTCAAAATGATTGTTCAGTTTGAAAAACAAAAAAGTTTCATATTAAGTGTCCACTTTATATTTTCAATGTAGTATTAATTAGTTATTATTTTTCCAATTTTACCCTTATTAATGCATTTCAGCACGAAGTTTTGTGGCGAGGCCACGCGAACCCCTCTCTGGGGCTCGGACTCCGGTTCACGCTTGCGGCCAATTCGGGCATCTTCTGTAAATCCGACCATCTTTAATGAAAACCTTTGTAGTTCCACGTTGATTCGTAGACTCTTTCTTTTTCGAGATTTATGCCTGAGTTTCGTGTCCTATATCTTGACGTCCTTTGGTCTAAGGTCCTTTGGAAGACCCCGACTTTGGGAGCAGTTCAGGAGTTGCGTCAACCATCACGTCATCTAATGGTTGCGACCCTCGATGGACACGTGTCACGTTAGGCGTTTCATATCTTGTGTGCAATGGTGGTGAATTATGACGGGGCGCGCTACGGTTTTGCACCCTCGATTGCGTCCTTTAAAAGGGGATTTCTCCCTCCTTCCCTCACTTTTGTGATTCTTATTTCATACTCTCCTTTTTCCCGCTCTGTACCCCTGTGTTCTGTGCTTCCTTCTTTGGTGTCCCTCCCTGTTCTCTAGAGGCCACTTTGTTTTTCGATGACGTTACAGTTTTTTAACTAGGTACGAGACATTTTCTTCTAGCACTCTTTATTTTAGTGGGTCTTGGTGCCGTTTCTAGGTTTAGGGATGGTAGTTCTGAGAGTGTTGGACAACGATTCCTCCGTTGAAGAGTTACCAAGGCAGCCGTCGCAAAGGCGCATTCACCCACATCGTTCAACGAGCAAGGTTCCTCAAGTGGGACCCTAGGTGTTCACAGTGGGGCCCTACCTTTTTGTTAGAGCTGTTAAAATGGGTCTTGCTAACAAAATATAGGCTTGAATAAATTTTGGCCTAGTCCAGCCTGGCCCGCCCCAAAAATTCATTGGCTTGATATGGACTGGCCCATCATGGACCAGGCTAACCTGATAGCTCGAATAATATTTTACAGAAGATATCATTTGCTAAAATTGCTTATAGAGTGTTCCACACCTGGGTATGAATAATTCGACAGATGTGAAAGCATCAGGTATATAGGACTATTTTGGTGCTGCTAAAGCTACAAATTCGGGTTGGGCTAGCCCGTAATGGACCAACACATTTTCGGGCCGGACCGGACCAAATTAAATATGGACTATTGATTTGCTAGCTCAGCCAAGCCCTCCACGGGAAGCAGGCCAAACGGGCTAGCCCATAGTTTCATTTATTACAAAAAAAAAGGAATTTTTAACAAGATAATTAATACAAAAACTTATATATATTATATGTAATATAAATATATATGAATTTAATATAAATAATATAATACTTATTCACAAATATAGATATTTTTATATAATATATATGAAATATGCGCACGATGAGACAGTTTAGAACCAAAAAAAAGTCACAAAAATATGACGCGTTTAAACTGTGGAATTATTCATACCACAAGTATGAAACGCTCCATAAGCTAGTTTAGCACTAGAAAATAGAGCTGTCAATTCGGGCCGGGCCGGCCCATTCGGGCCAATACATTTTCGGGTCGGGCCGGACTAAAATAAATGTGGGCTACTAATATGCCAGCCCAGCCCTCCACGGGCTGCGGGCCAAACGGGCTGGCCCATGGGCTCATTTATTTATTTTAGAAAAAATATTTTAATATAAAACTGATGCATTCACACCTGTGAAATTAATCACACCCTAGGTATGAAACGCACCGTAAGCTAGTTTAGCACAAAAAA